>OX382369.1:8760000-10010000 GCA_947508005.1 Amphipoea lucens | reverse complement strand
CGGCCGAAAAAACAAATGTTACGCACAGAATCTCTGCTTACTAGCCAAACTGTTCTTAGATCACAAGACATTGTACTACGATACGGACCCCTTCCTTTTTTATGTTATGACCGAATTTGATGCCAGAGGTTAGTGTTTTCTTTTTAAAAACAGGGTGGCAAGGTCATGGACGCGCAGCCAGACTATTCTCGTAATTTTAAGAACGTTCACAGTCTGATCTCAGTCTCAATCTGTCAAAAATACCTCTAAATTCCCTACATTTGTGACAAGTTTTTGACATTGATTGTCGCTGAGATGATATTGCGACTAGATTTTGAACGTTTTTAATTAGGGGAATTGGCCTTCAGTTATCATGGATTCAACACATGATTCTAGACTCCCCCCCCCATCAAAAAATGATCTACTATTTCATAGAAAAGTGCAATACCTACGCGTTCTAAATGTATGGAAGAGCAAATTTTATTTTTAATAATCTACGAATAATTCATAGTTTACGCGTCGATGTCCCTGACACGCTGTATTTAATTTGTGCAGTGGTAGAGCTACATAACCTTTCGCACATAACGGGCTCATTTCACCTTTGCAAACTGACTTTTGCACTGTGCACGATATATTTTTATGAAAAATTATCTTGTAATGTAAATTAAGGCGACTACATGACCTAAAGCGCGGTCACTGTCGGACTGCATAGAAAAGAAAGAGAAACGCGATGACACAACCGTGGTAATTTATTGCAAATATGAAGCAATTATCTATTTACAAAAACTCTCAAACACCAAACAAATAAAAACCGTATACTAAAATTCGGGGAATTAAATTGTCTTTTAGATGGTGAAAGTTTTATGAAAATACACCCGATAGTGTTTGCGTGATTATCGTTTTTATGTCCGCGGTAGACATTACTTTACAAATTAATTACACTATGTTAAAAAAATATAATTGCAAATATTCACATATCAAATTACGAAGCAAATGGTCTAGTATAACATTTATTTTTTTCAAAGAAATCAGTCCGGTCGATTAGACGTGATGTTGAATTTAAAATCATTAGAAGTCGTATATCTGCGCCTTAAAGTGAATATAATACAATAATGCTTGATTTCCTATTACTTCAGATAATAGTCAGTGTACAAAAAATTCCTAATAGCATTGAATAATATTTACCCGCGTGTAGATGTAAAGCCCGGTTTCCACCGCGAAAGAGTAATGAGCCGGAAATGGCTAAGCGGAGCGGACTTCGTTTCTATGAAATGGGTTTGCGTTTCCACCAAGAAAGAGTTTAGGCGTCTGATTCTGTCTAGAAATGAGCGAGCTCATTTTTACTCTTTTTGCCCGCCCGGTCATTTCCGCTCGACTCTTTGTTGGTGGAAACACATGTAAGCAGTTTTCTCTTGAGAGGTAAAAGAAGTCATTAATGGGTCCGCTCCGCTCGCGGTGGAAACCGGGCTTAACACATGAGCGCGCATCATGTGACTTTTATGTCATTGTATTAAGGTATAAATTGGAACGATGGACGTACGTTCGTCAAATGCAACATCAGTAACAACTGTATAATTCTTCATTTCAGGATTTCACATAGTAGGATACTTTTCAAAAGAGAAGGAGAGTACGGAAGACTACAATGTAGCATGTATACTGACACTACCTCCATACCAAAGAAAAGGTTATGGAAAACTTCTTATAGAATTTAGTAAGTACAGCACAATTTTTTTTTTGTAACATTAGCGAGCTTACAATAGAACATGTTGAATTGGCTAGACCCAGTTAGTTATACTAAACGGCGCTACTTTAAGGGTGCGTTTCCACTGAAACAGAGCTAGGCGGGCGGAGCGGAGACGTGCAGGAATCGACCAATCACAATGGTTGAAATCCTCATCGCGACACTCGTCTCGTTTGTGATTGGAAGATTCCTGCACGTCTCCGCTCCGCTCCGCCCAGCTCCGCTTCAGTGGGAACGCACCCTAAAGCAGTGACAAAAAAAATGTTTATTAACAAGTTCGGCACTAAATAAAAATGAGTCGTAACAAATCTTTTAAATGGGTAAAATAAATTATGAAGCAGTAAAATTACTGAACGGGCTGTTACGTGTGGGCAGTTAACAAACCGGAGTTAGTCGGTAAGAAATATCTAAACTCGCCAGCGGCTACCGTGGCGCCGCTCGCTCGCTTGTTGGTCTCAGTTCTAACGGAACCGCAGCCTTAGTTACTGCGACCAATTCGGCTCGCGCGTAGTCCGTACAAATTGCCTAATTGATTATCTTGCCTATTCCACCATTTTTACTGCCCATTCATTACTGAGTATTTACACTACTGAGTATTTTTTGTACTGACTTTTTAGGATGAAATAAACGACTAATTTTCTTTTTATTACTGTTCAAATTATGCCGTCACACTAATTTACCAACCGCCGAAAAATTAAATTGCTAACCGCTGTTTTTTTCAACTGATCATAATAACCTTCTTATATGTTTAATTAAAGTTGTAAAAATTATCATCCGTACTAAACATACCGGCTGGAGTGTGATTTATCCATATGCATTGGCTTGATGGCGTATCATAGCTGATCAGCGGTCGGTTGTGATTGTGACAAACCTTTATTAAGTTTATGTCTAGCCATGTCATGTGTAGTGTTGTTAATCTTCATGGATATGCCAAAATCCACCAACCCAAACTGGGCCGCTGTAGTGAATGGTTTTATCTCTTTACCCTTCAGGTTACGAATTGTCAAAGTTTGAAGGCAAGACGGGGTCACCTGAAAAGCCTCTTTCGGATCTTGGATTGCTGTCATACCGGAGTTACTGGGCGCAGACCATATTGGATATACTCACGCACATCAAGCCAGTCGGCGATAATGAGAAACCTATTATTACCATCAAGTAAGATTATCCATTAGAACATGTATGAAACTTTAGCTAGAGAAGCTAAAAATAGCATATTTTAATTATTTTTCTGGTATTCTGAAAAAACAAAACCGCTACGCATTTTTGTCCACCAACTTTAATCACACTAATATTATAAAGGCGAAAGTTTATGAGTGTGTGTGTATGTTTATATGTTTGTTACTTCTTCACGCTCAAACGGCTGGACCAATTTTGATGAAATGTTGTATGGAGGTAGCTGACACCCTGGATTAACATAGGCTACTTTTTATCCCAATATTCCCACGGGATCGACATTTACGCGGGTGCAACCGCGGGGCGCAGCTAGTTGTCTGTAAATTGAAATTAGACACTCGTCAAAAGCCCGAAAGTTTTATAAGCAGACTTACCAAGGGATATCCCGTTACACAGTTAATGGGTTGTGGAGGACTGGAGGCCAGTTAGACAGTCGCTCCATGAGAACTATTCATTAGTTGGTATTCAGCTGTATCCGGTAGGACTCGAAGCCGACCCCAACATAGTTGGAAAAAGGCTAGGCAGATGATAACAAAATTGAAATTACAACTGTAATTTGTTGCCGTCAGCCGTTTAAAATGGCAATAAAACTGCAATTAGACATAGTTTATCCAATCTACTCAGCAATAAAGTACCCTTGCTGTACAATGGGTGAAGCAGACACTCATAATTTCTAACATGCCAGTCAACGTTTTCACCGTTTGGCAGTTTTATTATACTTGTAGGCCATAATTGGTTAGAACGACGAATCTAATTAGAAAAAATTTCTTGTCTTAGCGAAATCTGCGAGCTTACCAGTATAAAGAAAGAGGACGTAATTAGTACATTACAAAACCTGAACCTGATCAACTACTACAAAGGACAATACATCATATCGGTGAACGAGGTAAAATTGAGTTTATAGACCTAGATTCAATGAACAAAGTGCTTTCTTCCTGAATTCAACATTCAATTTTACTAATGATTATTAAAAATCCTACAGCAACACGAAAAAGCCATGGAAAAGAGAAATCTGCGCATCGACCCGAAATGCCTGCATTGGACGCCGAAAGATTGGTCGAAACGAGCGAAATGGTAAGATAATATTGTTACATTTCACGACTTATCACCACAGTGTAACTATGTACTCCATACGATGGCTCAACGTCCTTCAGTCAATAAAAATTTCAGGCACAAGATCTTTAGAAAGCTATTCTTATATTTAAATAGATCGTGAGACAATGGTGCTTGGATGCTCAAAAAATAATAATTACAAAGCCACAATGACACATCCCGAGCTACAGTATGACAACTCGGGATGTAAGCATCCACACATCCTGGAACTACTGTATGGAGTAAGATAAAGTTACACTGTAACATCACTCTATCACGTTACCATTAATAAATAACATTCAGGTACCCACAAAGAAGAAACTTCAACAGTCACCATGTTAAACTGTGAAGTAAATGAATTTTCTTTTGTCACCAGTGTTTGAAGGCATTGAGTAACGGAGACGCGAGCTATCTAACTCTGGCTTCCGAAACGTACGCAATTTGTTAATTTTGTATCTAACATCAACATTATGTTAATCTCATTAATTATTCATTATAGTCATTCATCAATGCTAACAGGCTTGGGATTAGTTCATATAACTCATTAACTTTTATGGTTATTTAAAATAACAAATATGTTTGCATGTTAGGTAAAGGTCACACAGTATTTTATTAGAATATAAGGTGTTGTGGCTGAGGTTATTTTAACAACGGCGCTTGGCTCAATATTCCAACTGTACTAATCAAGGTCGCTAACGTATACTTAATATTAATTATTATTATTAAACACACTTACCCCGCCCGGTATTCAGAGTAGTTACTACTACTAGTAGTGATTGATTAATTTTAAGTGACGTTTCTGAGTGCGGCAATTACACTTATAAAACGCCCAAATTTGCAGCTCCTGTTTCTGAAAGCCCGATCAAGTCTCATTAGGCTTACTTACTGTAAAGGCGTGCACACACCTGAGCCCGTGCACGAACAGTGCGTGCATCTTAAAACCATACTATGGACATATTTCCGAGCGGTTCGCGTGCATGCTCGTGGTTTCACAAATCAATGCTCGCGAACTGGTGTAAGCTGTTTGCGACGTGCATATTTACGCGAAGAGTGTGACGCGTCTATTGCCGTTCGAGACGTGTAGTGCGTACTGTACGTGCGCGTGCGCAGGTGTGTATCCGCCCTAATACCTCATGATAAATTGTATTTTTTAAGCAATATATCGGCAACAAATCATAATATTTGCTGGTATCATATTTTACAAATAGAATTGTAAAGGCTTTCAGAAACAATTACGGACTCAGCAAAACACCCTACTCATGTGCTTGCTGGTCAACCAACAAAGCTTTATATAACTTACCTGCTACTTGCACGGCGAAAGTTTACACTATCTGCATCATAACTAGATTGGTTCCAACACATTAGCCCACGCTTGCACGGACGTAGAAATACCGCGGCGGGATTTTATCACGCGCTGGATTGTAAATGCTCGGCTAATTTTAATGGGCGGCGTCAAAAAAAGACTGGAATTTTCAACTTTCGACGCTAACTCTCGCGCGAAAAACAATCGCGGCGGCAAAATATCGGCCTTGCGCACCTGGGCTTATTGGCTGGTATAACAAATTTCATCACCACCCTGTTGTATATCTACCTATTTACCCTAATCATAATATCATTTCGAAAAAACAAATTTTAAAAAGTAAACTCTTCTATACCCCATTGTAAAAAAAGACATCGATATTCATCGATCGGTAGTAGTGGTAGTAATTGTAAAGGTAACGTCTATTGGCTCGTGTGCACTAAAGGTTGATCTAGAACCATGTCTTTGAAAACTTTCATGAATTCATCACAAAGGGACTAAAAGCAGGCTCACTGACCAATTAAGACCATGTAACTCTCGGTTAATAAGCACGCGTGGCTCTAATTTTTTTCATTTCTACCTTCAAACTTCCTTTTTTTTCCTTTTCACTCCCACTATTTATACGCTCTATTATTTCTAAAACCTTTAGGATGCTGTTACACTTGTGTATAATAGTCACCTTAAAAAAAAAAAACATTTATGTCAATACCATAAAGATGTTTCTAATTTTCTTGTTTCTGCAATTCTAGGTAGCGCCCAGTCTCGTCACTGCCACTGTGGAGATCTACGTACAATGGTAACGGTTCGTTCAACAATGTATGTGCTCTGTAGTTATCTTATACATACCTAGTAATAATTTGGCATTTCTCAAAAAGTGTAGATGTATTTAGAATTGTATGATTAATCTAGTAGTACAATTGTATTGAAGTATTGTGTATTCTACCTCGTAGTAGGTCTTATTTTATTTAGCAAGTTGTACATTAGATATCGCAACGAGTTGTTGGGGTCTGTTTCTCTCGTCTTGTCTCTCAATATAGTAGGGAGCAAGCCTTTCGCCAAGTTCTGGCAAAGTTCCGATCTCGTACTGTTGTTTGTATCGTCATAGATCAACCCGTTATTCTGTTTATATAAAACGCTGAAGCAATTTTTTTCTACCACAAAACCATCTATACTGCGCTGATGATTTCGTTTCCAAACATGTACACAAATATGTATTTTTGGCAAAACAATTTTAAAACCCACACATAAAGTTCAGTTTGCGATACAAATTAAAAAAAAAGTAATAGTCATTCTGAAATCAACTTAATTTACATAATCATAAAGTTGATTTCTGTGTCTGTTTTCATCTGAGTTTGTTTCGCAATTTCTTTTCAGGGATAGTCAGATAGGAAATGTCGATTCTATCTAGCTTATTTTATTTAATATGGCGTGTAAAAGTGATTCTGATATCCTATTTATAGAATAAACAATTTCCAATCTACATGTTCAGTGTAATCATTAGCAATGTCCATTTAAAAAATATTTACATGTAGGTTTGTAATAGTTCACTCATTCCTTAATGTGACACTTTTTGAGAACTGCAGTTATTATAGATAATAATTTCTAGTCTCAGTTAAGACCGGTTCATGTCAATGAAAAAAAAATATGTGAGATTGTGTGGTATGATTGAAATTTTTGTTCAAAAATGCTCGCTACATTAGCCAAGTAAGATATTCAATACATTTCGAAATGTAAGCCCTTATTGTGATATTAAATAATATCATTGTTTTCGAAGTTTCTTTGTTTTATTGCTATGCAATAGTAGCCATTAACTCTTTGGCTTCCTGTACATGACGAATACGAATACGACGTGTATACGAATTAATATCGTGCATACGCCGCACCGGCGCCCCGTCGGAACCGCGAATGCACCGCATTGGGGTGATATTCGGCACCGGACCGCAAGTTTGTGTATACGAATCGTATACAGAAACTTGCGGTCCGGCGCCGGTGCGGCTCCGGCGTCATGTACAGGAAGCCTTGGGCAGTCCTTGTTTACGTCATAAGTGTTCTCAAAAAAACACTAAGTACATAGATTTCTGTTGCGATAAATTTTTATAGAATAAATTATTCTCACAAATTTTTGTGGTTTTTCTGTTTGTTAAAAACAGTTTCTATCAGGTAGTCGAGAAGGAAAAAAATCAAACATATTCGTATGCAATATAATGATTTATTCTTCAATATATAAGCGCAATAATTTTGCTTTGACTGTCAAAATATTTATATTTATGAAGCAGGTACAAGTGATGTTTACAACACTTACAAAACCTAATACGAATTAATATTTCTGATATTATTATAACAAACAACGGTTCTTATATGAATATGGTACAATATGATTATATTTTAATCACTTTGTGACTTAGTTTAAATTTTAGTTTTCAACGAATATGAGTGTTCAAATTATTTTGTAAATCTATAGAAAATTTAATAAAGATTGAATATCAAAGCATTAGTATATAGCAGACTTAAATAGCAAGAGATATAACAACAGATTATAAAAGTTGATTCGAATACTCATATATAAATTATAAAGTTAATTCTTATTTTGTAACAACAATAAATCGTTAAACAAATGTAATACTAGTCGTTTTATAACTTACAACCGAATGTTATGCAATAGTAATGTACTATCACAACCGGCCACGCGAGTAGCCAGCAGAGATACACTGATAAATTAAGTAGAAGATGACGTCACCCATCGATCAAACAACGTTATTACATGCACGCCAAAACGGATAGAACCAGTAGCATAAGCAGCCTATAATGTTCCCACTGCTGGGTCACAAGCCTCCTCTCTGTGAAAGGGAGTGGGCCATAATCCACAACGCGGGCCCAGTGCGGGTTGGCGTATGTCTTTGAGTTTTTGGTATAGAACCAGTGATGGAAGAATATTTAATTAATTATTGAATAATTAGTTAATGTTTAGAGGTGATATTTGATATTATTGAAACTGGTATCAACATGAAAACTGGTTGAAACTTAATATCCGAGTTAACTTTCGATTTACCTGACATTAAATTTATATGGTGGCATTATGATAGGCAGTAACTATTCCCTTTTGCGTGATGTAATAAATTGATGATCAATTCGAGCGTGACTACGAACAGACCTACCAGAAACACTAAACTATACCTTCTAAAGTTAATCTTATATACAAGATTACTACGACGGTACCATCACACTACAAAAGCGAAATACAAAATACTACAAACTTTCAAACAATCGAAATTCATATATAACATTGACCAAAGATAATGAAGTATTATAGAAAACTACAATTCTAAGGGAAGTCCATTACATTTCGCACACTGACGGCCTTTCTAGAAACTACGATTGTGGAAACTTGAAATTCTTGTTAGACAAGAAATAACAATGAACATTAAGTTCGAATTGTGCTCTGTGTTAATAAATAGATTTTTCTTGCTATCACAATATTACCAACAATATAAAAATAAATGCTCGCGCGACTGACTGCTTAGTAAGGCAGCCACATAGACTAGGATCACTGGTATGCAGAAGGCACTGTCTTAGAATAGGTCTGCATAACTGTCTGGGCGACACGACGTAACAGCATGGAAGCCCTGCACATTATTCTATTGTTACGCAACAGTACAACTCCAGTTGTTACGTAACTTAAATAATCGTGCTTTAATTCCATGGCGGCTACAATTTTAATTTTATTTACACCAAAGTATCTCGCCCAGACGTCTACTCCTATCTTACTAACTCCATATAAAAATATTAACAGAACAACAAAATCGCTTTAGTTCGAAATTAAAATACAGAGGCACTTTACAATGGTGTTTTTTGTGGACGCTTCAAGCGACTTAACGTACACAAAATACATCTTGCCCATTTGTCAAAGTCATTGCTGACATTATATTTTGTTTAATTTTGTCTTTGTGTAATGTATACAATAAGGTTTTAAGTCGCATGACGCGTGAACTTGACAAATGTAGAATTCGTCATGATGCTTTGTATGCACATACAATTCGTTACATGTACAATACTTAATTATAGAAATGTCAAATTCTTAAAATTAATTGATTATCGCCGTAACAAGTAACGCTTGTTGCACTTACAATAATATTAGGTATATCACGACTTACTCTGAGTTAAAGCACCTTAAAACTAATATTACCTTACACGAATTGTAACACATGTATATGTGGAATATATCTCATTATAATCTGTGAATATAGTTCTGTAACAAAAAATATATAATTTTGGAATTTTAACAGGAGGTACTGTATTACTATATCTATAATTGTACTGGAAGTTAGAGGCTATGTGATGTATTTGGAACTTTCATTCATAATTTTGAGTAACCGATGTGGACTAGACACCGATACCAAAACTTTCATAACATTGCACCGTTAAAATCAGATCTTAATAAATAAATATTTTAAACAGATCAAAGCAAAATCATAGAACTTAAAAAAATTAAAACGAATGGTAATTGTTAGAATTAGACACTTAGATAAAATAAAATATTATGTGAAATACCTACCTAAAGAACTGTTTCACAGTTACTGCTTCGTGTTAACGTAGTCATTATTATACAATCGAATTGGGGATTCTAAGTTCACAACACTTGAAAGAAAAATGTAACCTTTTTTTATTTGATTGAAAACAATACGCCTTTTTGATGTGCTTGAGAATGGACATTTTTTATGTTTTCTATTGAATTTTTTTGAACCTGATCATTCCTGACTCTAAATGTCACTCCATCTCTTAAACATACATACTAGCTACGTTATACAGGCACCAAACTATCTCTACGTTGTTGTTCTACACAGTAGACATATGATTTCGTTTCGAAATAAATTTCCCCGCCCTTTGTCGTTTTTCTGGCACTTTAAGAAGCCTTATTATGAGATACAAAAAGATTTTTAAATGTTTTATCACAACTGTAGTGTATATAGTCATTATAAAAGTGATTTGACGGAAGTAGATGATTGAATATAGTTTAAAAAAAAAATGTTATATTTTGGTAATTCGAACATTACAAAAATAATTCTCAAAAAAATTGCCACCGAATTGAAAATAAGTATGTATCTTACAAAACTCAAAGAAGGAAGCGTTTATGTAACATGAAGCTATGTCTGGAAAATGGTATGGAATTATTATAAACGGTGACACTCTATTTCGAATTTTAATAACTCCGATGCTTAAATTATACGTATACATGTCGAAAATAAATTTGGACCCGACAAAAAATGGTTACTGATAACGTGGATGTTCCTAACTACACAAGGCATCCGTCATTAAGGCCGTTGTTGAGTTTGCTCGACGTTTCGGGCATGGTGTTAGGGTACGTGTGGCACTGCTGGTTCCCCAGGTTGTAGTTCGCCTCCGGATCATAATAGTCCTGTTCGGAGTCGATCGGGACGAGAAGATTCGTGGACTTGGGGAGGTAACCGTCCGTTGTCACGTAACTGCGATCCGAAGTGGGTGGCAGGCTGAGAACACTGTCGGGTCGATTGTATTCGGGGTCTGTGAGCTGAGGTGCTACGTAGATGGTGTCTAGGGACGAGATGGTGTCGATAGATGAGTCCCCGTTGAGTGGGGTGACACATGTATAGCTGGACGTGAGTATGTTGGCCGACTCTGGTCGGATGTAGGGCGAGTGTGCGTCGAACGACACGGGGAATGTGCTCGATGAGTCGTACGGCCCGATCATGTTGTACTGCGTTGTTGGAGACTGCCTCGTGTTGGGATTGTTTGACTTCACACACGAAGCTGCGTGGATTGTCAACATGTCCATCAACCGACGCTTTTGAACTTCTAAGTCCTGCAAGAAAGTAGAGAATATTTTATGAGCATATTTGTTTATTTTCAAGTGACGGTGTGGACAGCTTATCGTGCTTTCTGTCGCCACCACCATTAACACTAATAAGTGGCTGGCTCCATTTGTTATCGTCGCCCAGAAACGTCATAAGTAGTCATAACAGATAATGATATCCTTTAGTGAAATTGTTGCTAGAAATGATTGGCTTAGCACGTATAAAGAAATTCCAAGTCAATATTTGTTTGACCCAAAAACACCAGAACAAAATATCATTCCACTTGTTGTTGCACTGTTGTTTGCATTTTCTTTTGGCGGTTACCACCTAAATTGTGTCTTAAATAAATACAGGAAGCAAAGGTTGTCTATCCTATATGCGAATCGCCGTACATACCTTAAGTTGCGCCTTAAGGTCTATGTTCTGGTTCTCCAACACTTCGCTTTCGGTGACCAGGTTGACGGTCCTCTCTCGTTTCTTCATCCGGCATTTTGTTGCTGCTATTTTATTCCTTTCTCGCCTACGCCGCCTTCGCTCTTCGTCTTCTGGCGTTAGCTGGAATGAAATATTTTTGATCAGCTTCTAGTTAAAAGGAAGCAGGCTAAGGGAAGGATATTGGATGCAAATAGTTTAGATTAGATATTTTTTAACTATAGGCGGTTTAAAAAATAAACCTGAGAAGAATCAATGGAATAGCAGAAGTCACATCTATATGTGACTTCTGCTATTCCATTGATTCTTCTCAGGTTTATTTTAGACAAAACTGACTTACGGTCAACTAAAACATCGTGAGGAATCTGAACTTTATTTGTGGGCTGAAATCGTCAACAATCAGTGAGCTAGCATGGCATGGTGACCAAAGCTCGTTCGTTACAGAGGCTGCTATTATTGTCCATTTGTCCATACCACTGTAGATTAAATCACCTACAGCAGATATCATGATAAGCGGTCCTAGTATTGCTGTAGATTCTTATTTAGGTAGCGATACCTACTAAGTTATCTATATTAAAGACTTATTCTTCATGAACCATTATATTTTTTAAATCGCATGACTTTCTTACTGATAAAAATCAAGGTAAGAGTATTTTTACCAATCCTTTTAGTCACGCAGTCCGCCGTAATAATACTTAATAAGCATAACTGCCCACGTCCCCGAAAAATCTGCATAATACAATGACTAAACAAAAGAATAATCAATCCAAAGCCCGATCCATTAAGTAAGGCTACTCGATACGCCGATCATTTCTCATTGCCATAACGCTACCTTTTAACATCAGGAAGTGAAGTCACGACCGCCGGCCACATTTGCGATGCCTTCTTCGTAAGCTCATAAAACTTCAATGAAGCCGTTGAATTACAATGCTGCACAGTCGCAATAAAAGTTAGTTTAGATACGATTTGCAATCTTCCGCACACATCTTTATTTATTGCCAGTACATGGGAAGTGCAGCCGTTGGGCGGTGAGGCACTAGTCATAAACTTGATCATAAAAATATGCATCAAGCAATACCTCGGCTCACATTTATGTGAATGAATAACGTGACCCTTGAACGATAGAAACAATTCAGGGAGTGGCACTAATGATTTTATTATTCGAATATTTAATATGCATATCAGTATACTTTATTTAAAAACTGAATACATTACGTTGAACAGAATAATTTCTGAGCACTTTATATTAAATCAGAGCCAAAAATTCACATGTATTTTATCTAAGTATTGTACTGAAACACGTGTACACCTCGTTTTCCTTACCAATGGCTACGTGACTGATTGGTAGTTAGGTACGTACAGTTTCCTTAGGATTCGACTTCGCTGTATCATTGCGGTTAACACTAATACAATAAACACGCTTAGGAAATCTAAAACCCCGACTGCTTTAAAGTGACTTAGGTGTACGGATTTGGCTTTTCCGCCTTTAGGAGGTGCATCTTATCGGTTCACTCATGTACGATAAGAGAGGGTTTACCCTGTCATTGTGTGGGATTCACGCAATTTCTTAACTCGCCTCGAAAATTGACCAACTCAAAAATTAGGGTGGACATTCTGAGTGATCTTTATCCAGCATGGACTGCTACATACCGACCAGCCTGTAATATTATCCATTAGTCCTACTGCAAAGCAAAAGTGGACTCACAATGCTTACTCACTGCCTTGGCGGTTTCAGACCACCAAGGTTTCCTCACGAGGTTTTCCTTTACCGTAAATCAGTAATGTCTATGATTAGCCTAGACGAGGACTGTATGCCGAGTGAATCAATTGGTTGGTATATTAACATAACATAATCTGCCTATGTTCCCACGGCTGGGACGCAGCCCTCCTCTCTTCGAGAGGGAATGGGCGAATAATCAACCACGCAGCCCAGTGCGCGTTGCGAGATGTCACGTCTTCGAATTTTTGGTTGATATAGTACTGACATTTATTTGACTTTAGGTACCATATCAACGGGAGCCAAAAGATGAAGTAAACGGACAACTACAGTGGGTTACTCTACAATTAACCCTTCGTATGGCCGGAACGTAGATCCACGCGAGACACAATGGCTTTTTAATTGAGTCTGTAATTACGGCATTCAACGGGCTAATCGATTTTGGTTTTCTTTTGACAGTAAGGTTTTCCTTTCGTTAAACACGATATCTATGGGTGTAAATATACTTACGCCATCAGATTTATTCGTCAGGGTGTGACTGCTGTCGTAGTCATCGTCGCTGTCCTCCTTCTTCATCCGCTTCATGCCGGCATCCGTGTCGCTGCCAGACATTTTCCGTTTTGACTCTATCGACAACTTCAGACCAGCCTTTATTAGTTCCGAACACGTCTGGAAAGTGAAAATGCGGGATTCATCAGTAATCATTGGAGATTTTAGAACGTTTAGGAACAATGATAAAAGAGGCTTGGAGGAAGCAGTTCCAAAAAAAGTTCAACCTTGCAATTAAAACTTTATTCTTACTGTAAACTGAAATTAAATTGAAGTTCTAATTATTGGAAGGAAGTGGCTTTTTCCCGCCGTGATAAAAAATAATAGGTTCTTGGTTTAACCTATTCCATTATCTTTGCTCAGTTTAGCGTTATCGTTGTATGTATGTCGTATACAAAAAATCTTGGCTGCTAAGTTTTAACTGGAACGCGGTCTGCGTGTAAACGGTCTTACTATGGTATGAAATAAAGAATGTTACACATGCCTCTTATCTAGAATATGGTCAAGATTCTAACAAGTTTACTTAAATGGAGACGTACCTACATAATTTACATTTATAATCGCTTAACTTTACCAGAGGGGAGACTCTAAATAGTTAACGAGTAATTTGCTCGAAACGAAATTGCGGGAGCTTAACGAGCTTCAAGGACTCCAATTAAAATTAAGTTTTGAGCGAAGTTCCTACCATGTAGTGAGTTATTTTACTAGTATAATGTAAAGAATTCTAAAATGTGTTGCGCTTCACCTGTTCACCAATGAATATGATTCACGTCACCTTACGAGCTCAAGGTCACAATTGAAGATGTATTCTCAATCCGAGTCAAGTATTACGAGAATGTTGAAGTGCAATTACCATTTTATACAATTGTGCAATTCCAATTGAACTGTGAGAAAAAATAAACACACGATTGATATTACAATTATTAATTATCAAGGTGGTTTGTTTTTCTCACATTTTCAACGTCCGCCCATTGTCTAGACTGGCTGAGCTAGCCTTTGGAACTGTGCCTACATAAATTACTCAAGAAAAAACTGGTCGATTCGTTCAATAGGTAGGTAGGTACTAATAATGTTAATTTGAATACGAGGTCAAAGGAAATCTAAAAATTCTCCATCCTGTGCTTATTTAAGTGACTGCTTTGGTGAAAAATGTGCAAAAGCAAAGATTTAGATAAGGACTGCATTTGTAGAGACATTAGTCTAAATATGGCCGCCAAATGGCTTCCAGACCCGGTTTTAGGTAGACAAACCTACTATCAGGTAGGTTTATACTGAGAATGGTCTAACTTTATTAAATGTATCCTTGCTATAGTGTGAGCAGGACAAAATGATTTCAAACATGGAGCGCAAGAATTCCACAAATCTTTTTAAGTACCACGCGAGCCCAAAATGCAAAAGCCATGTGCTACGTTAAAATGAGGACTAAAAATAAAAAGATAATGACCGTGAAACTGTTTTTGTTTGTTTTTTGATACATCATAAAAGTGCAGGGATGAAAAATAACGCTTATCCATAAATTAACACTAAACGACTACATGAGAGTGTTTGAGATCAACACGAATATGCAATTAGTGGTTGGTATTTATAAAAACGTTCTTCTAAAAGATTAAGTTATTATAAATAATTATGGATTAGATAAAATTTTATTCCAATAAATATGTTTTGCCAAGAATAACATCTACCTATACCTGAACCCTGATTGAAGTAGAAATGAGCTTTTATCAAAACAACATTGCAGAGATAGACTAAGGGCACGAACAGAAAGGCGCGGCGCGTCTAGTAAAACAATTTCTATGAAAATTTCATGGAAATTGTTCTACCAGAATCGTGTCGCAACTTCGCGTCGCGGGCCTGTAATCTAAAATAACATCTACGTGTTTACATTTTTTTTTTTCTTAACACTTAAGTTCTAATAAACAATTAAAAAGATATTTACCTTCTGTATACTGGGTGGAGTGCTAGAAGCTGGTGAAGTAGCCGACGAGTTGGACATAGAGGAGTTGGAGTCATTTCCGCTGCCGCTCTGAAACGACATAGGGAAATGAGACCTCGTATTGCACGCTGACCGAGCACCGCTAATGGAACATTTTCCACCTCGATGCCTTTTGTCAGAAGCCGACAGTACCTATTTGTATGGGACAGCTTGCACGCAAACGCCATTAGTTAACGCAATACGTCATGAAAGTTTCTAATGGGTCGCCATTGGTCACTTTTTAGGTAATTTTACCTTTTTGTTCGGACTAAAAATATTGCAAGTAGTGTTTTGTCGTTTGTTATCATCGTCGCCTTAGCTAATGTAGGTGATCGAGATGTGTTCTACTATATTCGGATTCTGTCCCACGCTATTGTGTGGCTCTTAAGAGTAGTCTTTGATTTAAGTAAGGGCTCTCTAGCTCTATTGTTTTGCCCTGAAATAGGAGCTTTACGATGTTTTCAATGCAACGTCCAACAATCCTATTGATCTTGCCTCTTCATTATGTTCATACGTAATATCTTTGGCCTTAGGTACTGCTTCGTAGCAACAAATGCTTTGTAAAAAATATAAAAATTTTACCGACTTTAATGATACTTTTTTCCCTCAAATATAAGTAGGTAGGCACACATTTAAAGTAGCATGCCTACGCTACTTCTAATGTGTATTTTAACGAGTTGATGACTTACACCGGGTAAGTAAACAAGTTTAGGTATTTTTAGTCAAACCTGTGCTTACACAGCAATGTTTGTTTTCTTGAACTGGCCGTGTTTTATCATAACTAGTTGTTGAGCTCCTTTACCCACATTTGGGTCAATATTTATAAAAAAAAAATGGAAACCACGAGAATAATTAAGAGTTATTCAATTCAGAGTTCCGCTTAATATAATTACAAACACACTCTATGTCAACTGAATGACACACGCTACCAAATTGTTATATCAAACGGTTAGCATCAAATAATTGTCCGGCCGTCACATTGTTTTTACGCTCTAAATTGTCCGCCATTCACATTTCAGTGTAATGAAACTCATTCATGAAACGGCAGCGCACGAGTCGAGATAATCAACACAACACTGCAAATAGTGCCTACCTATAACTAACAGCACGATAACTAAATATAGATAACCCGATATCAAGTGTTACCGCGGCGCCATGGAGTCTACTGCTAAACACAGTAAATAAGGAGTCTGCATAAGGTGCATGACCTCATGCCAGTGTATGCTGCCAGTGTTATCCAATGTTTATAATGGGGGAGTGATGGCCGGTCACGTGGTCATAGTTACGTGGCACCTAACACTTGGCAACTGTTCAAAATACTTGTAACACTTATTTTACATTCTAACGAGCGTGCATGGATGTGACCTAAGTACTGGAAGGATCCTACGTGCATTGTGAGCGTCCAGCCGCTCCGTGAAAGCACGAATAATAATGAGAGCTTCAAGTACAGTGTTTTGCACATTAAGTATCCAACTATTTCTAACAGCTAGTCTTAGTTCCTGGAGCGGTAAGACGAAATGAATAATGCCTAACTACTGAAGGAGGTTCCACTGATATCACTATTTCTTGCAATAATGAAATCTCATTACTTTATCAACATGATTCCACACGCACACTATTTAATTAACTTTAGATACAACGTTTCACTTTTCATTCGAGATTTACATTAATCATGCACGTGCGCTAATAAAAAATCCGAGCTATCACATGTGAAAAAAAGAGAGAAAAAAAGGTACAAGCTGCTCACCTTGAAACTGGAATTTTTCTCGTAGTTGTACTGGTCCAAAGGGTTGGTCATGGTGATGACGTCGTTGACGATCTCGGGGGTCCGCAGGGTGGTCGGGCCAGCGGTCTCTGCCGTCAGCATGTTGATCATGGCGGCGCTGAGGTTGACGTTAACGCTGAGGTTGTACGTCCCCGCGGTGTCGCCGTCTGTGGCCACGGCCGCCGCCGGTGACGGCGACGTGTCCTCGCACTTGATTGTCGGCACCGCAGAGCTCATGCTCGTCGAATTCATTATATCCTTGTACGGAGCCAGTTTCGTAACTTTTTGGTAACGTTTTTGCACTAAAAATCTACCGATAGCGGTTAGCACCTAAATTAAGTATGACTATATCACGGTTACACACTATCACTAACATATAACTAAATATCACTGCGTGTGGTAAACTTGTTACGAATGGCACTAAGTCTTCTAAACAAGAAGTCTTCACGGGTAACGTTCGTTTCACTGTTCTTGCAACCTGCAAAGAAGAAAAAATGCTATTAATTTTATGATACAAATGTATATAATTTAAGACAAATACGATTAAACCGGATCTTGAACCATGACCTGTTGGTAAATACTATCATTACATTAAAGCGGGTCATTAAAGAAATTAAATTATACTGACAAATCGTTTCTCAGTAAAGGTATAATTATTAGGCATATATTTCAAGTTATTTGGAGTTGCGTAACGTTTAAGCGAGATGCCTAGAGCTGTAAATCCTGTTCTAAAATTCTGTCCAGTATTGGGCTGAAGGGCACGATGTTTCGCAAGAGGCAGTTCGGAGAGGCCCCGCTTTCGCAAGAGTGCACGCGGCGGGTTTTTAATTAGAGCTATCTGAACATCGCGACCTCGCAGCCAGGATGCGACTCCAATAAAACGCTTTTTTACAGGCCCCAATTGAACGCAAGCCATAAAATTTAAAACTACGCGCGCTTTTTTACGACGTATTTTAACGCTCTTCCGCGTGTCGTCTATTGTTCGTTCCGTAGCTCGACAAACGACGTTGCGGCCGGTATCTGCGGGGATTAGTGGCTAACCGGCTAATGCAAGGACATGCATGGATTAAGCAATTAACGAATACCGCGTAGATGTTATCGCGACGCTTGGAGACTACGATATGTGGAGATTAGGGTGTCCAGCATAATTAGAACACGCATCGTGACACGACCGTTCGTATGATCAAAACAGGAGCTAAATACAATAGTCCATATATAGCTAGTCGACTCGAAAGCTGTCTGGCGCCTTGACCTGGGCTGTATATCTCATATCTGTGGCACGTAAACACAATAAAGCACGGAGTCTGTGTAACCTAGTTGCGGTGGTTTTGCTTATTCCACTCGCGGAGAGGAGGAAAATGTGCCACGACGCGACGCCAGAAATATGGAGGTGCCAGATATGGACAGACATTCCCAAGGTCGCCGGCGTGTTCGGAAAATAACCCGTCGTATGGAAGATATCAGTGACCGCAACCGTGTATTGTTTTCAGGCTGTAATAGGTTTCCATTTGTATATAATGTACCGATTCATTTATTTTGTAGCAGATGAATCATTCGAATTTGAGCTCTACAGGTTGATGCTAATTCTCGATTTGAATCTCGGCAGGTGGTAAAAAGTACTGGGGAATCTTTTTTTACTTGCATAGTAACGTATGTATAATGTGATAAAAATATCTTATCTGGTCATAATAATATCTATTATGTAACAACATAATATCTATTTAAGTATAAAAAAAATTGCCAATCAAATACAGACAGTGATTATAAAGTACCTACGATTTATTTTTATTAAACACCATTGTGCAATCAATATGGATGTGTCATGAAGATGTATGTTCGTTCATGCAACAAACTAACGAACAATCTTATGTACACCTTCATAATAGACATCAGAGCAAAACAAACAAACCTTGCAAAGATGCAAAAAACTGAGGACGATGTCGAATGCTTTACGCAATCTGAAAATTTTGGATCCATCAGTAGCAATGACTGTATGTTTGATGAGTAAACGAAACACATCTGTACAAACACGAGCACGCTACTTGCCAAAGATTTTACGCTCACACAATAAACATACAAATCTAATGGAGAAAGCGACAACACGGAAAAGTTGAGGGAAATCTTTACGAGCGAAATTGCAATTGCTATGTAAAACGCACTTCCAACAAAGGGTCACCCAGTACTTGGCTGCATAATGTCGTCCGTAGCTAGCTATGCGTGGGTTCAAATATCTGCCTTATAGCGAATATGCAAATTATATTAGGTAGGTAGTAGGACGTCCGTACCCGAAAAGGGGAAAGAAATATAATATAAATGTATCCGCTCCGGACTGCGTAGGCTTCGGATTAGCTCGTTGTGTGTTATGTAGTACCAGCAGAAACGTTTTAGTGGTTTTATCAGCTGACGCGCCGTGTATAATAATAATCAAATTCTTTTGTTATTACATCTCACAACCCTTTGTTTTATTAAAACGCATATAATATTACATACCCGAACACATTTTTACGGTCCTTGTTTATCGCGTTCGTATAGTCTTTTATACATGTAGAGAAATAACTGCGCAAATTCAGCGCCATTTAACGCGTTATCGTCTCGAAAGTTTTATATGGGGGCACTTAAATTCTCACTCTTTCTTATGCCGATGACATAAATACGGATGACTGAGAGGGGTGATAGGATTGCCATGAGTTTGCAAGCAAAGGGGTCGAGTTCTATATGTTTAAAACGTCGGTGGAGTGCAATAAAGGCGAGGTCGTTACGACTCTTTGTCCCGGCGGCGCTACCGAGTTAACGAGAAATGGGTAACCTAGTTTCGGCCGCACCCGCTGCGAACTACGTTAATGCTTGTCAACTTAATTGCATTTCTCTGAGCATATTCCTAATTAGAACTATTTTGATGGGAACATAACAAAAATAATGGTAATATGCGTGCGTGTACTTACCTAAATTACGTTGCTCAAACAAAAGACAGGTTTTTCAACAGATTTTGTGAAAAAAACTGCAGCTTTTAATTAACAGCATTCAAAACGAGTCGGTATTAATTAAAAAACAGTTTTATCTGTTCATTATTTGCACGTTAAACAATGACACTTTGTTTTATCCTACCGGTTATTTTTAGACCAAACTGTGTTCTATCCTCATTGTACTTAGGTACTATTTTGGGATCGGATGTCCAAGGATCAACCGGATAATATAGCGACCTACATGACTTTAATGCGATCGTAGGCGACTGTAACGAGACCCTATTTGAGGACTTTTACGAGATTTCAGACCACTCTGTACGTAAATTAACATTAATGTTGGTAGCAGCTTTGGTAATATAAATAAAATGACAACGAAATTGGAGCAAGGTAGTCTAAATAAGCCAAGGGAAGTGCGATTGTCAGATTCATTAAAAGCTAGATGAGGTCTTTGTCTTTATATAGCATAAACTGTTGCTGGATACATTAATGCATGAGATGACCTGAAGACTGGAAATGGAAGGAACGAAAAAGCAAAACGTGATATGTAGGACATAAGAACAGAAAGCAGTAGAAATATATATTTTTAAATAAGGGTCGATCAGTTTTACGTTCTACAGTGAATGAGTGCGTTGATATAGGTTGATATACCTACTCGTAGTAAATTATCCTTTATTATTAATCTTTATTTATTCAGACTACAATGGCCTTACCTTTAGGGCCCCCGCGCACTAGGCAGCCTGGCTGCGGCAGCCAGGCTGCCTAGTGCGCGGGGGCCCTTAAACTCGAACACGTGTGTACCTACGTGTAGCCCACGGCATGCAACTGACATGAACTTTATCTTTTTATAAAGTGTACGTTGTGTAACTAAGTTCTATTATAAATTATAAGTCATAAATATAAAATATTTATTGTATGCGTCATTTACATTAATTTATTTATCATTTCTTTGTACGTCTTTGTTTTATGTTTCTTTAGTTTCGTCTATAAAATTATTTATCTGTGTGCTTTTGTACCTAAATATTTTCGCCTCAATGTTGCATTTCAAAATCTACATTGTTGCAAGTTAAAAGTCACCATGCCCGCGATGTCTCTAGATAATAATTTCATAGCAAAAATTCGTTAGTAACAATATTTTGCATACAAACTTAACACTAAAACGTGATAATATCGTGGTTACAATCATTAACGTACAAAAAATGTACAAGTACTTTGAATAGGAAATACTTGATCGTACAACATACAACACAATAATTTTGACAAGCGTAACTGATGATGGTGCCTGTACAATAAAGTAATAAAATAAATCTGTCTGCAATGTTTTGAGTTCATTGTTATTCAACTGTAGAGGACGCTGTTTTTTAACATCGCGGTAACACAAAACAATGCAGCTAACGCTAACAGCGGAGCGGAAACAACAAATTTTAACGTAGATATCCAAATTAGTTGATATGGCGCTAAGTGCGTTTTTGTACATGGTGGTTCCGTATTTGTAACCATAACTAGGAAAGGATCCTTTTAGGCTGTTCTAGTCGAAGCTTCTTTTAATTCATAGTACAACATTTACTACAATTATTATAAGTTCAATTCAAATTTCAGAAACTTCAATGTGATATATTATGATGAATGTGTCTCTATCGACCAGCCAGTTGTGTTCATAAACGTCACATTTATTTTTAAGTTCTATATGAATGAGTAAGTGTCTTTACGGTCAATTTTTACTATGAGAGTATTTCATTTATTACTACTAATAACTTTATGAGTATTTTCTGCCGTAGAATTCACCACATCTTTTGCATTAACCGCAGTCCGAGTCACGTCATCACGTGCCTCTATAAAACACGTGACGGATGCAGCGAGTTAATTATTTATAATATCGAGTTCAAAGCACGGTTTAATTGCATGGATTCTTCCCATAAGTTAGCTATAATCATTTTTCTTCGGCATTTAAAGTCAATTTTTCTCATCATCGTCTTCGACCTTCACGTTTTTAATTCACTGCTCAAAAGGATTAGGTCTAATATTATTGTTTAGACAATGTTCAAGACAGTTGGAAATTAATTTTATTCAGCCTATGTTTTTATTGATGCCTTTTATTTATTCTGACCTAAATATTTATAATACTACTAGCTTTTGCCTGCGGCTTCGCCCGCGTGGAGGTAGGAAAATCCCATGGGAACGCACTAACCGGGATAAAAATAATAATAAGTATCCTAAGTGTTAATTCAGGTTATAAACTATCTGTGTGCCAAATTTCATCCAAATCCGTTCACCCGTTTTTCCGTGATTGAGTAACAAACATTCCAACATACAAACTCACACATTAGTTATTAATAGGCCCGCCAAACAAACAAAAAGAAAGCCAAATAAAATTGGACTGAACCCTAATCCGAGACGAGTGGCGCCATTGTTCCAGCTACAGCGATTAGTTGGACAATGTTAGCCCTGAAGGCGAGCTCGGTCATCAATTATAATGTCAAACACCGCACGATCCGAGCCTTTGTCTATATGCTGATAGGCATGTAAACCAATATCAATATTAAAATTAAAATTATTTGTTTGTTAAAAAGAAACGGTTTTCAAGATTTCTGCAAATTATAATATAGACAATATTCCGGCGAAAAAACGCCCCGGATTTTCTAACAAAACTTAATCTGTAACTACAATAGCTGAATTTTGCCCAAGATCTAAAAAAATCACTGTCACATTGTTTCACTTAAAACTTTACTTTTAAGGGATTTCGCAATGCTACGCCGTAGCTCGTAGCCCGTTACGCCGTAGGCAGGAGAACTAATATTCAATCCGGAATCATCAATCAATCATAGAAAAAAAAAAGATATCCATTCTAATAATAGTCTTGACCAAAATGAAGAATCGTTCGGTGCCACAAGAACACAATACACTGTATTGAATAAACTTGAATAGAGTAGCGAAGCCAATAGCCGATATAGTTGGAATATCAATGATTATGTTAATGATTTTAATTCATTGTAGGAGCAACGTTTTCTATAGTTGATGGGACCTGCTATGTAGGGTAAGGACATTAATAGTATTCAATGGTATCTCATAGTTTGATCAAAATTAACCTACTAAATTACGGATGTTTATCTAACTTGGTCAGGCATAACTATCTTAATAAATTATGTTAATTTGACGGTTTAAGGTTTTTAGATTTGTTACTACTATATGGTACTTTTAGCTTTGCTTCTTTTTTCATTCTTTGGAAAAAGCATTATGTAAGCGTCGTAGCGTCTTGAAGTTTGTCCAAGGGACTAAAGTGTGAGTTTATGTAAGAGATAAGTAACCAGGGTCGTGATAAATGAACTGTTTGTTTTCTATTAATTAAATTAAATTAAATTTTATTGGAAAATATCCATCGGTTTCTTACTAAACTTCAACTATATCTGACGACCCTGGTCACTTATCTTTTTTGGTGACCGTACGCAAGTTGTAGATGCAACATTACTATGATAAAACTGTTTAGAACTCCAATGAGGCAAACATTCAGTAACCCATGGCGAAAGTGTGCATGTACAGTCAACAAAAGAGATAATTATGCAGGATCGTCGGATATAGTTGAAGTTTAGTAAGAAACAGATGGATGTTGTCGACTGAAATTTAATTTGATAAAAGAGCTGTTTGTTTTCTATTAATAAAATTAAATTTTAATACTGCATACTTATCTCTTTTGCTGACTGTACCTAAGCTGAGTAAGCTTTAATCCAACTAAGTCAGATAGTATGACTAAGAGACAGATCTGTCCGCTACATGACATTGTCAATCAAAGCCTTAAGTTTGATGACATTGGGTAAAACCGCGGGAACAGAGCCTCATTAACTTACAAATTAATGAGCATTATTATCTTTCTGTCAACAATGAATGAGTCGATCAATTTTGATTTACTTTATGTCTCAGATAGGACCTACCTATATGGTCAGTAAGTCTACGCATCATACTTCTTGTCAGTATTGTATAATGTCTTGTTATTTATTAAGTAATGTTCATTCATTTATCATTAAGATATCGGCTAAGTGCCTCTGCTCTTGGTCGAGTTGAAAAGCTGTTCTATTAAACTGCGTAAGTTTTCTTATATTAAATGTTGGTACATTATCTATCAGTTTAAGATTATCGGACGTCTTTTATTTTATATAACATCACGCCCGTTTTCCCCTAACATCACGCCCGTTTTCCCCAAAGGGTTAGGCAAAGGTGCACCTATTAATTATAGTACATCCACATTTAGCCAGTTATGTTTTTAAAGTCCCATGTAACAGGGGCCGAGCTTACTGCCATCAACCGGGCACAAATCCAGTCACCGGGCTGCTACTGAAAAATTACAGATTAAAAAATCTAATAACACTTTGCCCGACCCTGGAATCGAACCCAAGACCTCATGCTCAGCGGTAGCGCTCGCGACCACTAGAACAACTTTTATCTCTTTCGAAGTTTGAAAATTAAAGATGGCGGTTAGGATTTAGGTTGAAGAATAAGTTTATTCATAGTTTTTGTGAGTGTGGAGAGATAAGTATCACCAGATACCTACCTACTTGGATTTTATACCTATTTATATGATGTTTGTCTACGAGTGTAGATATAGTAACAAGTCTTATGTGAAGTAGTGATCTTTAACCCAACAAGTTTCTTCTGCAAACATCAAATGAACTAAGTATAAATAACAGATATTTGAGTAAATACTTATTTACCGAACTTACGTAATACACGTGCGCACACAAGTAATAAAATTAAATGTTATTGGTTATATTAACCTCAATACCTTATCAGAAGATATCAAATTACAAAAATACAGTTAAACATATCGTCAAATAAATAACATAGTAAATAAACTGGCCAATTATGTAACTAACTAACCTTACGAAGACAAATGTACCTCTATAAAAAAAACCAAGAAAGTATATCAAACGTTTAAAGATTAGTTATGGTTAAAGGCAATCCATAATTCCATAATTGAATATAAATTGAACTCGGATTCGATTCCTTTTAAGGTTTAATTGGCAATTGTACCTAAAGTCCGCTGGAAACAATTTGACTTGATTAAGGTCAATGGCACTCATAATAATTAACATCCAATTATTAAAATTCGTTAGACAGAAATTAATTCCACGAGTTCGTAAAAGGTACTTGAATATAAAGAAGCTATTGAATTATTTAGTTTTAGTACAAGACATGGAAATTAAATGCAGAGTTTATATTAGTATTGTCTTGTTATGTCTTTTTTACTATACCTAATTTCAGCAATAAAATTCTTATAGCCCTTGACGATAAAGCGATTAACAGACTTGACTAGCGACTTAAAGCTTGGACCTATTACTTACAAAACAAGAATTTAATTAATACAAGTTTATTAACAATAAAATATTTATTGCTACTTTGCTGAACTACTATTAAGTTTTTATAGAACCTTATAATATAAAAGAACTGTTAGATAACACAAGAAAACAGAAAAACAATTTTCCGCTTCTCAATGTTTCAAATAGTTATACGAAATAATAATACAAGCTAACATGCAGAAAAACTACAACCGCAAATTGCAAAACCCCTGCAGACTTAAAATGCAAATTATTTATTTCTTTTTTCGCACAAAGTCAAATCCAAAGTCAGGCCGAAGTGTTCATCGGCATCGTATAACTACATTACCTACTCTTGTATAGTCTGTAGCTCTGTATAGCAACCGAAGTTCGGCCTTGACACTCGGCGAGCAAAAACTATCGGTCGTAATTCGGCGCGTCGCGCGTCGGGTGGGTGTGTTCCGTCCGAGCCGACGCGACGCACACAACCTTAGCATAATCCCATGCCATAGATAATAATTGTATCGACGCGCCTTTTTTAACTATGCACGATACACTTTTATAGAACGCTGTACAAGAGTGTGTGTTTTCAATCGTCTGCATTTTTTGCTGCCAAAAGAAATGGTGCTTATTCGTTTTTATTATGTTCTTTAGATAGATGAAGACGTTTCATGTGATGGATTCGCATAATATACTACCTAGTAATTTATCCAGATATTACCACCAATGTTATATTAGCATAAATAACAATGAAAAACCAATGAATGCATTAACGGAATACCTATTATGAAATCTGCTGCTTACCACTCGATGAATAATTAATTCCACTTTATTGACTTACCTAATACATACTAATTTAGAGATAAGCGTGGAAAAATTTACTATTTTTTTCTGCCTCTACGACAAATTACAACGTCAATTTTAAAAAAAAAACATAACTTCTTGTTTATGTTTAGCCATCTATTACCGTGTAGGTACCTACACGCGAGAACCTTGAATATAAAATTATCATCACACACCCATCACCCAAGCTTTTAATAAATAAGGTAGCTTGCCTCTACATTAACCGATTGTGAATGATCGAATGTTTACCAATATTTGACGTTCCTAATCATTATTAGTAAATTGCAATTTAATCATTATGTCAATTTTTGTATCCAACGCCAATGAACGCGGATTAAGCACACAAAAACTCATCTTTAAATAACGTTAAAGGAGCCTTTGAACTAGACACACATTACTAATAAAATCCTTCATGCTTGATTTGAAAGTCACGCATTAATACAAACTATAAATATTGGTTTTAAACAGCTGTTTGCTTGGACAAACTAGGTACAGGTTGAATGAATTATTATGTAATACCAGAGCCCATTGTAGGCTGAAAGTGAGACCCAGTAATGCCTGTCGGTTCTGACATTGGGCTACCGTCTACTACATCCTCGGCGCCATTTTCTTTACTTGTGTGTATGCGTCTACGTATAAGGAACAAAGGAAGTTTGGCAACGTATTGTTCATACACTTTTCGAGTCTGGCGATCTGTAGACGAAAATTTGCAATTCAAACATCTGTAGCGATTTGACGCCCACATGTTAAAAATCGTTGTTTCTATTGGTTTCTATAGTACTGGAACTTCTTTGAAGCATTTTTATTTAAAGCTCTATTTGTTTACTTGCCGTATTGTTAATTCTAATCGCGTGTCATTTGTCACGTGTGCATAATATATTTTATATTGATTACAATCACAAAATAGGTTCATTGGTAAGTAGTTCCAAATGTATTAATGTCTTTCAAATTCAATGTTAGAACGATTTCGTTTCCTTTGAGCACCTATTTGACAGAATCTGAAAACATTAAACCGGTAGGTACTTATTATGTTCGATTTTTTATTATTTTTAGCTTTTATCACTCCTAAAGCCCTATTTAAGTACCTATGTAATGTGTTGCGATGTGATACATCTGAAACTTACATAATTCATTATTATAATAACGTAGTTAAATGCAATAGACACATAGCATGTTAATAAAACGTATGGATAATAATATTCAATTTAATTTTACGGTTCATAATACAGGTAAATGCGTGTGTTTTATTATCTACTTTATATTTATTAAACATTCCGAGAAAAACACGATTGGTTTGTACAGTTTATAAAATAATATTTAATCATCTTATTAGAATGAATGAGAGAAATATTAAATAATGTAATAATAGTTGTATGTTTTATGAATTTGAAAAGCTCTTTCAATGAATATAGAGACCGCATTCAATTATGACAACTGCATTAATTCATTATTGTGGTTCCTTTTAGAACCTGTTGGTATACCTACATAGATACACCTATAGTTTTCAGGCAAATGTCCGAAATCAGGCCAGTTGTTGCCACTGAGCTGTCAAAGTAAAAATGAAATAAAAAGATCGTTTCTTCTAAGAATTTGACCCAGTAGGAATTGAAAATTTGAAATACTGCACATTACAGAAGCATATCTTTGTAGGTTTTCAGTTAACTTCTGTTCAAATATTTAGTTATTAGAACAGAGGAAATAAGTGAATATGCCAATAGGCTCGCCCCCTATTACATGGGACTTAACAGTAACTGGAGAAATGTGGATGTAATATAACCATACAGCCATACTGCCTAATCATTCGAGGAATACAGAAGAGGTGTTTTGTGAAGTAAGTGAAATGGCTTCAAAGTTATTCTGCGTATAATACAATATCATAAGCATAACCCATCTGCAGCTAGCATAACCTAGCTAGCTAGTAATAGTCCTACCACAATTACGTGTATACTATATCTACATATCTATACTAGTAAAACAATACAAAAATAATGCAATAAACAACGCTATTAAACTCTAGGTTTTAATATTTTCCTCATATATATTCAAGAAGTCATCCATCTCCGTGCAGATACATAGATACCTCACAAAATAACCTTCACCGACATATATTATTTTATTATACATATACACAAGTATTATATATCTTAGAATACGGCATTATTAACATTTTATGCGCGTTGTGTTCACTCACGATTGATGTATATAATTTGACATACCTAATATAACATATTTTATTTACATTTATAATGTTTTTTGTGTTTGGTGGTTTTCAATACCTACCTACAACTAAAAAACGTTTCGAGGTTAAAAAACTTATACTTAAGCTTTATAAAAAGGCATCATGAAAGTGTATTAAGTTTTTTGAAGATAAGACGTTATTAAAATATTATTCCGCCGAAGCTGTAGTTATAAGAATATTAATATCGTCGTCCTACCAAAAATAAAACAAAATATCCTCAAGCAAATAGCAATACCCTGCTAGAAGCTTAATATAAAATTTTATCAATGCAGTTAAAAACAGGAGTTGAAAATCTTAAACGGCACAGACATATGTATTTCATTGATTCACATTGAAAACCAATGCCAAGTAGCGGAAGGTCTAGTAAAGTTACACCCTCACACGATTTTTATGCGGAAAACTGCAACTATTGATCACGAGGAGCTGCACTTTGTTGGGCGACCTCGGACATTTTACGACAGGAAACCAATAAAATGATAATGCTTGGACACTGACAAAGCATAGGCTAATTACGTAGGAGCTGTCCATACGTTAGGATAGAGACAGGACAGTACCTAAATACAATGTAATTGAGGAGTTGAAGACCATACATTTTACCTTTAAATACAGAGAAGTATTTCAGTGCATGAGCTGTTTAGTGCAACAAAAAGCTTATTTGAAAGAAAATAATGTAGGAAAATGTTTCCTGAAAACGTCAAACGGCATCGCGGAAGACCCAGGCGTGGATGGCGGAACAAACTTGTCGCTTATAGGAGGGATTGGTCCGTATTGGCTCAGGATCGAGTTGAGCGGAAAAAAACGGAAAGGGAGGCCTGCAGTGGCCCAGACTTTTTTGGGCATTAATGACCCACTTCTGGGCAAAGGCCTTCCTACTCTCTTCTCACCTCTTTCTGTCCAGAGCTGCCAAGGACTAATATTTATTAATATATTGTTTAAAAAAAGAACAAAACCATCAGACAATAACACTCCGACAATTTCAAAATAAAATAAAAGCTATTGATGCGAATATGCAAGCGACGCCGGACGCATATTTTCCCTGCAAATACTTTCTCATAATTCTAATCTAAATGTAAATTCATCGGCGCTTATAATTCAGCCACCGACATTTATTTAGGTCATCTAAACCTTCGTTAATCATAAGCCTGGTAGTGTGCCAAAAAGTTTTCAATTTCTTTTTTTGATTTTGCTGTCTTGCTTGGATCTAAGTCGATGGAAAACTCACGTGAAGTGGATTTTCAAACGATTAATGTTTAGAAATGCTTACCATTCCATTAAGAAAATTAGACAATAGAAGGCCAATTCCCGTAATTAAAACGTTCAAAATCTAGTCGCAATCTCATATCAGCAACAAACAGTGTCAAAAACTTGTCAGTGTCAAAAATATATGGGAAGTATAGGTATTTTTGACAGATTGGGACAGAATTAGAATGCGAATGTTCTTAAATATACGGGAATTGCCTATTTGTCATATTAATATGCTGATGAAAGTTACATACTTTTTTTCTACCTAAAATCATGTTTTTCAATTCATGTTTTTTTCAAGACTGACAGTTGAGTACTTTTAGTAGTAGTAGTAGGAATAAATCCGATTGAATACGAACAAATGAGCACCCTACTGAGTAGATACCTACCTATGCCCAACCGTAGTTATTGTTGGAGGTACACAACACAACTAAACTTAATCATCATCATCTTTTGAAGGCCATTACACACTATGCTATTTAAATCAGTTATTTATAGAGCCTACAGTACCTACTATCTACTCGTTTCTCGAAACTTAAACCCATTTTAATTAGTGTTTTATGTAAGGATACAAGTAGTTACTGATACCATCTCAATTCTTGGAAATGTAAGTTATAATCACGACTGCGTTAAACGTGAGATAATCTTTCACATTAAAGGTGTTTTTTGTAAAAAAAAATATGCTTTAAAAGAGCTATCTTAATTAAATCTGTTATTTATTACAGTTATGCTGAATAATCTAAAATGTAACCTGATCATTATTAAAATCTAGTAGGAAGCCAAAAATCACACTAGCTTTGAGAAAAGTCCTCAGAAAGCTGAATAAAAAGTCTAGACTAGATACTTAGGTAAACAAGTTCTAGAAAAGTGAATTGTAGAAATAAGGCGTCGCATAATATCTTCTAACGGGACGGACTTGTAAGGCTTCATAATGTAGGACGCTGGGCTGCGCAGGAGTCATTATTATGCCATGTTTACGAGACCCCGATGCACTGATGTTTCTTTCCAAAAACATTTTTGGGCGCGTCCCGTTTGAATTACCAAAAAGATATATGGACATGAAATAATTTAGACTAATGGTTGGAAACGTAATTTTATTGTTCTTCTTTTTGGCGACTAAAGACAAGAAAATTTAGAGCCTGTAATTACCTGGGACTTGACAACCTACATACTATCCAATTAATTAAAAGTTAGGGCTACTAACAGAAAACTTCAGATTCAAATAAATCATTAACGCTCCTTTTTTGTCAGGCTCTATTTTTATTTAACTATATTTTTAACCCATAGAACTTAAGGAAAACTTCAATATTATGTACATGATAGTTTTACAAATAATTGCAAGAAATGCTCTGAATTAAGTTATTCTTAACCGCAGCTCTCTTAGTAGGTCACTGCATATCTGACCACAATACGACTTTTTAATAAACTGACCACATGACTGCTTTTTATTATTAAAAAAGAACTGAGGTCATGCACAAAAAAATGTCAATTTACTTTATTAGTTATATGACACCAGAAGAATTTGGAAGGATAATATGTATGCAAGAATTATCATATACATACATATAAAATTAGATACGCAAGAATGCAAGGTTTTGTAAGCAAAATAATAAAAATACAATACCACTAAAAGTTGTTTTTGTAACAAACTTTATAATGAACTTCAACTTTCCAAAGTTTCACATATTTCCAACATAAATTAATATTTCCTTCATGAATATGTATTATAATGTTCACTTGATTTACAACTTGTTCGCAAATCGGACTTTTGCGAAGCTAATCCAATCTTAATCGTCATGATCTAAGATCATGTAAAAAGATATGAGAAGCTTTAAACTTTCGCGAATATAGCTTCATGTTTCGAGAATTTGTGGGTGTGAAACCGGTTTATGTCACAAAAGATACAAAAACGTAAAAAATATAACAGAAAATCGTGATCAGCAGAAAGCCGTTTCGGTATTCTGTCGCGCGATATTTTAGGATTCGTATAATGTAAATATTGCTTTAAGCGCATGATTTATGGATTACTTGTAATGTTTTCTCGTGCCAAACACCCGGTGTCGACACTACGTATCGATATTGATACGATAGTTATTAATCTGACCTAATATCACGAAGGAGGATTAATACATCTAAGAGAATATTTGTAAAGTAATCCTCTTAATTTTAAGAGGATTGCTTGAATTATATTGCTTATCCCAACTAATGATTCAAACTCAGCATTGTGCAACAGTGATCCTCCGATATAAATTATTGTAAATATTTTACAAAAGATCAAACGGTATTCAATGATTCACAAACGGTTCCCAATGGTTAAGCGTAAGCTCGATAATCTAAAGAAAACTTCCGCTGTTTCGTTAGATCACTAAGAAACAAAAGAATTTAGTTTTATCTTCAACTATGTTACACAAGATACAGATAGAATATAAACAAAATTTTCTTCAACCTCATTCGAATTATTTTGTGACTATTTAATTGTGGACGCCAAAAGATAATTTTCCTCTTTTGATTCACATAGTCTTCTTTAAAAGTTATATTCTCGTGTCTCTAGATATTTGCGGTAATCACGTCGCAGCACTAACTGTGACCCATATTGCTTAGTGTCCTAATCTATGCGGCCCACTGCCCGTGCGTGCTCCAATGTCACAGCACTCAGCCTGATAACTTGAGGAAACCAAGCCAGAAATACTCACGTACCTATAATCTTTTTGGTTATTGAATTCTGTCATTTCATGCTCTTTGCATTCCTCTAACGAATGTGTTTATTGTGTTTTTGATTTCCTTGTTCTGCTGTGAACAATGATCGTTACAATAGTACCTTGCCTACCCAGTCTGTCCCGCGTGCATGTCGGAAAATATCCTACGGAAACTACAAGATTAAAAGTAACCTACCCTATGTGTTAATCCAGAAGATACGTACATCCAGCCAAACTGGCAAAAATTCTAAAAAATATATTTCCGTCATCAGTCTCGTCCCCACACGTCGAAGCAATTACTGTTTTTCAAAATGTTTCATGTACAGTTTTGACTTTCGTTACTATTTCATTATATTTATAGATATAGAAGATGATGTGCATTATCAATCTGTTCAATTTTGCTAATCAGCGTATGTCTCAGTATAAAAGAGGCGAACTCCATAGCACATTATTCCGCAAATTCTTATTCAGGATAAGTTTGCATGAAACCGCAGTAAAACCTTGTGTTAACCGACAAATAGTTTCATATGGAGTGTTCTGTGTTACCAAATTGTACCTATTACAGTTGCCTACCATTGCGTAGGCTGTAACTCAATTTGAATTTTCGCCTCGTGTACTCGTGTGCGTTGTTTACTGTTATGAAAATAATGATACTATAATGATATAAATATATTAATCTATATAGTAGGTAGGTACTTATGTGATCTTAACTGGGCACTTACAGCTAATCGTGTCTTTGAATGGTGCCAATTTAATTAGTATTGGTATTGTTTTGCTCCCTGAGGAATAGTCGACATGAACAATGGAATTAAGAATGTTATTAAGGGGTATAGATCATTTTAATAAAGAAGCAGATGTTAATTCAAAAACACATATAAAATGTACAGCCTGCAGCATGAGGCTTTTAAGACGAGAGTGAAACAGTATACGTTAAAGCTAAACCAACTAATAAAGCGCTATCGATATTATCCTGACTAACTTAGCATGCCAGTTATTTGTACCACAGTAAAAAAGCGTAGCAATAGGCAGCTAGTATCCAGAAAATTGCTCTCAACAGGCTTCAGACTAAAATCTGTTTGGGTTATAAACTAGCATCAGTGCTTTCGAGGTCGCCGTATATTGTATTAACAAACTAGGATATTTACAGTATAAAGTGGCCTCGGTGAAGACTCAGTAATTGCGAGAGCCCGATTAAGGCTCTTTACGACCGTCTATGTCGGCTTGATGTGTTCCCAAGATTTATAGGCTACAACACTCTCGGTATTAAGTTCCTGGCGCGTCTTGAAAGCAACTTAATCTGTTTTGTGGATGATTTTAATCACACTTACGTATGGAACGCCTTTGGGAGTATTTATATTATTTTTAATATTTATACTATTTATAGTATTTTTATTATGACGCTGAAGCTTTATACAATGTATACCAGCCTTATTACTTCAAAAAGGCATTAAGATAACATGAAAATTTGCTTTAAGTATAACGAAAAGAAAATTGCAAAATATCAGGTTTTCCAAATAAATGATAACATCAAGTTATACCTATAAGCGATAAGGTACTACTTACATCTTAGCACAAATATACATAATGCAGTAGGAGATTCCTTTAACGTGATTGATAATTATTTAAGTACTAACGTGATGAGATTTCAAATGATTAAGGGTTTCCCCGAATAATAGACAAGATTAGAAGCATAGAGTAGAGCAGAATACACAATGTAGACTTTATTTAATCTTCTTAGTCATAGACATAATTATAGTCTGTGGTTTATTATATTCACATATAAGATTTTTTTTATTGATTTTACATAAATATAAACTACGTATGCAGTTTACATTATATATCGTCGTATATATACGACCTGATCAGTACATACATTGTAAAGTTATATATTGCCATGAAATCTAATACTGGTCCATAAAACTTTAGCAACATTGTTTCGTTATGTCCGTAGTTTAGATTCTTACCTTGTTGTTACCCATAAACAAGCGACATTATGGTCCGTTCTCAAGTTACACCCTAATGTGATACGATTTACATTATAATCTTCACTTGTACATGCAAAGGCATTTTCATTATAAGACCTTGTTAAAGGAATTTCAAAATTGTTCTTTTATACAAATGTGCGCGTGATTGAATTTCACAGCTTCGCTGTTCTTTTGTTTTCTTACTTATTTTTATTTGAGAATATATTATAATTTGCTGTTCACAAAAATGACCATACAATATAATATTTTACGTTACAAATAAATAAACCCACGCAGCTGCAACATAATCTTTGTCCCATAATGCGTAGGAGTTGGCATTCTTTTTATACCACTTTGTCATTGTCCCTTTTTATGACAAAATTATTATCCATGAATCCGTAATATTTGCTTATTGTAATGGAAATCCATTAACGCACGCCTACGACGACGTCTACAGATTTATATAGGGCACGCTACATGTAAAGATGTGGGTCAAATGCCATATTATGTAACTTGACTTTAATGAATTCACGGACAAATTGCGGAGGGTTTGTTAATCTCGCTGATTTTATGGCACTTAATTGTATTGTTGTTAACCGATTATTGGGGAATGCGAATTTAATTGAGTGACCTTAACAGTATTCAGTGTGAGAGAAATAAACAAGGCGGAACGCTGATTAATTTGACGTGAAAATACGCACAAAAAATAACAAAAGTACAGGCGGTTTAACTTCTTTCATATTTCTCTTCGCAACAGATGAAGCAAATTAATTAAACGCGTTTTCAAGCGGATAAGGAGTTGCCACGTGTTTTCAAGTTTTTGCAAGACTTCCAGTGCCAGTTCCAAGATTGGTCGCGGTCTAGCGGTCGTGGTCGCGCGACTGCGACCATAAAGATAAAACAACCCGCTTAAGGGAAACATCAACATTGTTTATGAATGATCCTAAAATATCACACTGTATAATAATTCGATTACTACTCATTTCATCTCCACGATCTCAGATAAAATAATAATCAACAAGGTCACCGTAGTCATTGATTAATGGGAGGTTCTTAATATATTACTCACGATCGTGATTATTCGTTAAAAATGAATTTACATTAACTTTGACACTAATTAATAGGATTGGTGTGAAAACCTTCTTGGAGACCTTATGATTCAATTAAAAAATAAATTAGAATTAGTTGAGTAAGTTGGTTTACTCGGAAGTCGCGAGCGCGTGTGAAAATCGAATCCGCTTTGATGGGTCGTGACGGCGCGACTTGCCTTCAGCGCAGACTCATAGATATTCAGTTACGTAATAAGCGCGCTAGCGCTGGCATAGGTTTAGATCGTTACCTCTAAACGTGTGGATGTCTGCGGCCGTGGTCAGTGCACATCCAGTGTAGGCGTGGCCTCGGTTCGCGCACTAGCTCTGTGATTGGCGGAACATAAAAGGCAGTTGCATTTCACTTCGTACTTGTTCTGAATGCTAATTAAATGGCAATTTTTTCGAATTACGCATTGCCAGTTAAATTATCCGTTTTGCGCGAATATTAGCACGTTTAGCGCTAACGTTTAAGTACCTGCATATTGCGAAACCATCTCGTAATATGCTTAATTGATAAATATGTAGGCGGAGAAAAACAAAAGATTCGTTCACCTCGCATACCGAATACCGATGTGGGAAAGAAACAAAGCTTTGTTAATGATATCTCATTTATAAAAACCCAATTCATTAAATACACTGTTAACTTCGGTTAGCCGCCAACATTTAACTCAGAAATATCAATGTTTCCTTGTCCTGATTAACTTTGAGACGTGATTAATTGACATGATAAAAAAACATAAATGTTACATCGAAAACACGACTAAATATTTTGTTCAGCGAAGAATTAGGAAAGTCATAACGGAACAGGAATAAGCCATTAAAGATATAGACCAATCTTATTCGTCAGGGTAATAAAAATTAAGCGCGCCGATCTCTTTGATCCAATGTGTTCCATGTTGTCGTAGTGTTGTAACATTCTGTTCACACGTTATTATCTACACTAATATTATAAACTGGTAAAGTTTGGTTGTAGGAGGAAATCTCTGGAAGTACTGATCAGAAGGCCAATTTCCGTAATCCCAGAACGTTCAAAATCTAGTCGCAATCTCATCTCAGCGATAATCAATGTCAAAAATGTTTGGAAATTAGAGGTAATATTGACAGATTGAGACTGAGATCAGACTGTGGACGTTACAAAAATTACGAGAATTGCCCCTCTGATCTTTCTGTGGCAGAAATCCACACTATTGCCAACGCGGGCGAAGTCACGGGCAGAAACTAGTTATGACCATAAAGAGATAGTCTTTAACAATTCCTCGTTTCCGAGGGGAATCCGGGCTACTACAATCTGCTCACGATGTCATCAACAATACAATTGGCAAGGTACAGAAACGTCAATCCTGTACTGACGTTTCTAATTCTTGGCAATCAAAGATTGTTATCATGTCTAAAGGGGCTGGAAATAATGTAAAGCATAGGTACCACGTCAATCATGTATCTAGTACCAACAAAAATTGCACAGAAGTAAGGAATCTTCATGGTTTTGATTTCAATAGAGTTACAGCCTGTTTTTAATCATTTATTAACTAAAACAAATATATTTACAGATGCCTCTGTTTCATGAAGTGCTTCATTATTATTGATTGCAACTTCATCTATATTATCATAACCGACCTCAAAATTCTTTAAGAAAAGTCGAGAGGTGTCGTCGGACTCCCGGTTGCAACGAAGTTCCTTTGGCTGTATATTATGTATTAAATAACAGGCACAATTAAATAAATGAACAACCTTTGAGAGTAACAAAATGCTAAAAAAAATAAAGGAATGGTAATAAAAGTGTAATTCGCACCTACATATGTCATAAGCTTGTAAACACACAAACATAAGGTCCGGCCGCGCTAAATTTGCTAAATATGTAAACAATAATGGCCGCTCAAAATTGAATAAAATCGATATACAAGAACATTTATTTTAAGTAATGTTTGTTTTTGTCTAGTTAGCTCGAAGATTTAGACGAAAACAAAAATTACTTAAAATAAAAATGCTCTTGTATATCGATTTTATTCAATTTCGAGCGACCATTATTGTTTACATCTTTGGCAAATTTAGCACGGCCGGACTTTACATATTATATCAAAAGTGTATTAATATATGCCGATTTAACGCATTCATCATCATCATCAGTTCAGCCGAAAGACGTCCACTGCTGGACATAGGCCTCCCCCAAGTACCTCCACTTCGACCGGTTCTGTGCTTCTCGCAACCAACGGGTTCCTGCGGCCTTCACAAGGTCGTCGGTCCACCTTGTGGGAGGCCTTCCAACGCTACGTTTCCCGGTACGCGATCGCCAATCCAGAACCTTTTGCCCACTGCCACCAATTCTTCGGGATATGTCGGTTACCTTGGTTCTCCTGTGGATCTCCTCATTTCTGATTCGATCACGCAGGGAAACTCCAAGCATAGCCCTCTCCATTGCCCTTTGGGTGTTTCAACGCATGATTTTACGTAAATCTATATCTTATTAAAGTTATGTTTAAAACGACTGTTGCAATCTATTATGATAATCCGTAGCAGGTACCTACGAAGTCTTTATCATGTGAACTGACAGAAATCCCAAACAACGTTACACGTATAATAATAATCAATATTTTCAATCTCAACCATTCTGCCTGCCTCCTGTTTCAAGTATATCCTACCTAAAATTATGTTGAACACAGGAAAAAATCATTATGGAATTTAATGTAATAACTTTCCTGTAATTGTAGGCAGGTAACTTTTATCCTTGCTGAACTGATTTTACCGTTTCTACCCGATATTTCAGAACAATGAAAATCTATATAGTAAGTTCATAACTATATGAAAGGTTTTATAAATATTATAGTACCTACTGAAGACTATAACATGTAATATGTATGTATATTTTTGAAATACAACGTATAGGTACATTTGTTTAATATTGTATCAATTCTCTTGATTTTTAATCCTATTATATCTACCAGTAAAAGATTAGCTGGTAGAAATCCTTCGAATCGAACATATTTTCCTTGGATTTCAAAATTCGTAAGGCAGAGAGAAGATTTCCTGCAATCTGTAAATAACCTATCATGATGGACAGGAACAACTTCCCTTGCACTGATTCATTCCACATCCCGACCTAGATCTGTCTACCTTATGATTACAGCAATATCTCTTCCAAATCACTGGTTAATGCGGTCTGAGCGTAGAGGTTTCTCAGCAAAACCTATCATATTTGACAGATAGACTTTGTGATGGATAAAATTATTGAGGAGGTAATGATGATTTAGCCATTTAAAATTACGTTAATCATGTAAACATTTTACACTTTCATAGATATATATATATGTATACCCTCGTGAGCTTACTCATAGGACAAAAAAGTATGTCTACGATAAAACCCTAATTAATGCAAAAATAAAAAATCACAAAATGAGGATGATCAAATATTTATAGCCCCGTTTCTTAAGCAGTCCTTGGTTAACAAGCCCAAATAACAACAACAGCCACATATAATACGATCTGAGCAGCGACAAAAATACAAGAGCAATGTTTTCGGTTGACAATGAGACAAATCATAGACAAACGACTAGAACAAAGGGTTTCAATAGAGTATAGAATAAATTTAAAACAAACACTCGCTATGAATATTTTCTGTCGTCTAAACAACGACGTTCTCTTGCGATTGACAAGCATCTATGTATAGTTAGAATGGTGTTATTTTAAAACAAGCACCTTTTTTCCTTCAATCGGTAACGGTTCTAGCCCTTATTAGGATGGAGAATTGTAATATATTCCTACCTACCTAATCTGCCCAACCACCAGATTAGAGAGAGGATAATGATGATTTATACCAGCACTTTCCACCAAAACTGGCACGCGCCATATAGTGGCATATTGTGTCGATATAGTATAAGAAAGCAGACCTACCCACGTATTGCATAAGGCATAGGTATACAGTGAAACAGAACAGGCTGAAATGAAAAGCAACAATTGACTATAGACAATGTAGTTTTCATAATTTTTGTCCCGCATGTTTGGACTCAGAAAGGTTTTAACGTCATTGATAACGTCTTCGAGGTAGTGCTAATCAAACAGGATATAATATAAATAATGACTATCCAACATGGATTAAACAAATATATGTGGTAGTTACTTGTTAACCAACTATGAAACCTACAAAGTCGCGAGCTAACGCTAATAATACAGTACTTTGTTAAATCTTTGCTTCTAATCAACACATTAGCAAGTAAATATCGTATGCCTATCAAGTTTTTTTTATATTACCAGTGGCAAAAGACCATGAATTTGTTATACAAGTGACCTTGAACGATGTAAATCGATATGCAGTCGTGCATTGCCGTACTAATGGCGATATGATGGCCGGTAGTGTTAATTGCATAAAAATAGCGATTCTTTTTCGCGTCGTCACTTCTTTAATATGTTTTTAATAGTAAAACGTCATTTTGTGCATAAAGTGCATTAATTGAAGAAGAAGCAAAGTAACAACTGATTTGTTATGGCATACGGTACAGGGGCTAATGACGAGCAGACTACGATGGGCCGAGTTGATTACGTTGAATCTCAACTCTTAAGACTTGCTAGATCATTAGTCAGATGACTTCAAAAAGATAACAAAATAGGTAGGAGGTTATCTTCACAAGAATAATAACAAAAACGTACAATCAGTAGGTAGGTACTGCAGTTAGGAAAGCAAAACGCAAAAACAAGCGCTAATATTATTGGAAATAAATAAAGCCGCAAAAACTACTGAATATCAAAATTCAGACAAAATTTATTATCTCCAATATATTGTCCTTACAATATTTTCCTTCACCTTTTGCTCTGTTGTTTCTAAACTATGCACACACGTTTGAAAAACATGTCGGTACACGCCCGATACACGACAATGACATTTATATGCGATACCCCTGCCAACAAGAGTAACCACTGGCTTTTAATTTATGTCTTTTATGACTTTGCAATTCTCAAAGAGTTGGGCAGAGGTGGTCTAAAATTTGCAGATCACATTTTCAGATAGGTAGCAATGAAATGGAAGCAACAATCAACATTTTCGAACAGGATCTTATTTCATGGATTGGAACTGAAAATCGAAAAGAAAAACTCCAGTTATTTTGAATAAACTTAAAACATAAACCTCAATTTAGACGATACATGCTAATAAGTTACTTTCGATTTTACTCAGAAATATTTTTCTGACTTAGCGAATTCTTCGACAGCTACGTGAAACTACTTCCAGCAGATATTGTGTAGAGAAACCTGAGAGCTCCATAGAAATCTAAACAACACGGTTCACAGCTGCATATGGACGCATTCTCAGCACATGACTACCTGGCCAGCAAACAAAACAAAATATTATATTTTGATGAGTCGACAGGGCATTACCCTTTCTAAGTTTATACAAGACCTGCCACTTTTAGAATAGTTGCAATGGCATTCACGTGCACTTTTAAATAAACATACGTAGGTCTCATTTTACGAAAGCGTAGATACCTATTGTTGGTAAGTTCGATATGTGACGACAAAGGCTTTATCAATACCGTTTATTACCGTTGGATCCCGTTTTTTGATCCCGTTTTTTAGGTATTACCGATGGATCCCGTTTGCTATTTCCGTTGAATCCCATATTATAACAACATGTGTACATTTCAGAAGAAAAGTGATTTACCTTTATCAAACACTAAAAAGAGATTATTTTTAGTGGGTTACCCGGAACCGAACTAGTTAGAGTAGGTTAATTATTTAAAAACAAAAACAATGTTAGGTTAGGTTAGGTTAAAACTGTGACCCCTACGCACGAGCCGAGCGAGCGAAGCGAGCGGTGCCGCGGCAGCGGCCGGCGAGTGCCAGAAACGACTAGATTATATAGAAAATGAGTTGTTTGTGAAATAAATAGTATACGAAACGTTGGTTGTAAACTAAAAATTTGTCAATCGAGTTTTGGTGAAACATTAGTGAACCCCTCATTTTATTATAAACAATTTTGTTGTTGAAAGTACCGGCATTCATATTTTTTTAAGCATTCGGGATCCAACGGAAATACTTTTCGGGATTCAACGACAATAAAACGTAATTATCTTGCATTTTTTAAATTCGGGATCCAACGGAAATACATAATAATGTTTTGCGGGATCCAACGCCAAAAATATTAAAATGGGATTCAAAAACGGGATCCAACGGTAATAAATCATCAATACAGTTTCAGTTTTGTGAAGATGTTAAAAAACTCGACCACATTATTTTCTGAGAGCAGCAGAAAACGAAAGTCAACTCAAACGATACGAAAAATCCCATTGATCAACTTGACGCATGGGTAACACATTAACGCGACAGAATGATTAACTTGTAAACTTAAATACATTGTAAAAAAAATACAAAAAGTAAATAAAAACAAATTCAGTGTTAACGGTAATATATTAAAATATATTTGTAGTGTTCGGGCTTGGCATATTGCCCGGGTACCTATTATGTTCTCAAACGAAAACAGAAGCCATTTCGCGTTAATGGATTGGTTGAAAAACTAAAGCGTTAATTACATAATTATGTCCAAAGTTCTTACAACATCCTTGAACAATTCCTGACCCTTCAAGTTATATGAATGTTTGCTTAAACTTTTCCGACTGTAATGAGTAGGTGACTATAGTCACCAATTCAATCGTATTTCACATATACTTAATAACATTAGTTCTTAATCAATCGCTCACGATTTAGCTACTTGTTTATATTTATCATTAATGAAGTCTCCGTGAACCAAAGACGCTAACAATGAAACTATTAACGTTAACTTGGTAATAAAAATCCCAAGAGAATTGCACAAATATTGACCTAGATACTGGTTCGCAGTCCCCGTTCGTTCAGGATGTCGAGGCATCCATTTTTATCTAACTACGCTTTGTCTGTAACTGCGCACCCCCCAACATTCGGAATACCCGCTTCACCGACTTTTATCCGTTCTACGTCGTCGTGTCCTATTTTATCATTATTCTTTTCACTTCAATTTTATTGTTCCTTTGTAGTTTCTGCAATACTCAGTGGTTTATGATGTTGTCTTTTATTCTTAGAATTTCAACTTCATCTGGAGTCGTTCCCCAACTCGTCCCACATGCCTACGGCCCATTTTGGGACGAGTTGATGAAAACAAAATACATTTTATTTTCGTTCTGCAAGTCGTCCCACATTTTTTTTGTATGGAACTTTAAACTTTATCGACGTTTAGTACAGTTAGCAAGACAAGACATAACAATATATTTTTAAGTATTTTTAGTTTTTACTTTCGTTTTGTTCATAGATTATTTAATATTAAAAAAGTCAGTACAGACCTACCTACTAAATAATATTTTTCTAGAACAACAGTTTATTGTTTCATTTTACAAGTAAACGTACAAGTTCGAAGTGTTATCAGAAATTAATAAGAATAGTAGACATGTATGACTTTCGGTTATTATCAGGTAATAAACAATGGTTACGGTGGTTACTTTTGAAGTAAACGATGACAGGACAGACCTATGAATAAAATGAAGATACAAAAATACTTATATTTTGTTTCAGTATCAATAAATCAATAAAACTACTTAGAGATAAGTAGTTAAGATTAGTATTTCATAGAATTTATTGTTGCTAAAACGAGTTAGTATGGTTTATACTTTCCGAAAGAAAAGGTAAAGACATTATTTGAGACGGCTTATGCATGGGGTACGCATTACGTATTATACAACCTCCTACTAACTTCTGTTACCCTAGTACTTTTCAAATAAAACTAAACTAAATGAATGTGGAACAAATTTTTACAAATTTATTGTTGGTTTCATTTTGAACTCCGATGAATCTGTGACTCTGGCTGTGCATAAATTAATTCTTCCTGTTTAAAACCTTTGCCTATCGTTCTAGTGCTGGTGACTCTTTCCTATTTGTGCCTTCTGACTGTATTCTGTGCTTGTGAACTGTTCTTGTAAATTTGTCATGATTTAATATTTTCTGTTTATACGAGTATGTGACAATGTTGTGATTATTAAATATTTTGTAACCAATTCTTTTTTTGTATTATTTCCACATTAACACTTTTGCTGCTGATTGTACATTTTCTCATTTTAAGAGTAACGTGGGACGACTTGCAGAACGAAAATAAAATTTATTTAGATTTTCGTCAAGTCGTCCCAAATGGGCCGTAGGCATGTAGGACGACTTACTGAACGACTCTTCATCTGTTATAATATGACCTAATTTTTAGAAAAAGATGCTATTCTTTGCTCTTTTTCTTAACAAACGTTTCCTGTCGAAACAAATAAGACGCAACCTACATAATTATATGTAAATCAGTTTTGTTTGTGTTTCGTCCTTTCAAAATCACGCTGACTTTTGTTTACTTTGCCAAATCTTGACGCGTTGTTTCTATTTTCCATGTCGCACTAATTTACTTTTGGAGTATCTTGACCTCGGAGCAGCAACTCTGTCTTTAATTTATCTGTGTCATATTGTTCATTTCTCATTTGTCCACCTTATACCTCAGGAATAAATATTATATCAATCTGTCTAGCTGGCGTCTCAATTCTTCATATTCGAGCGCTAAGCTCGTTCGCACCTTAACTAATTGGATGAACGCCAAACAGGACCACCCAAACTATCTGACACTTTATGATCATTGAACTTCTAATATCATGCTAATATAGTCGGCGTGTACGTATGTATGTTTCATAGGAATCGTGTTGTTCTTCTAAAGGGGTCCCTTGCCAGTATAAATTTATTATAATTTTATACCCATTTTTTGTTACGTTGTTGAATATGGGACACTGCCAAAAACCTATAATTTATGATCGGATACGTCTGTATTCAATATGAAAAATCTAATCAGAAATTTATCAAAATTATTTGTAATAGGATTATTATGACGAGTAACTGGTGTGATTTTCCGAACCCGAACACTCAAAGCTTTTTATTTTCATGTCAAAGAAAATATTTGACATTATGGTTTCAGGTTACTTTGCTTTGAAAGCATTTGAAGCCACTATCTTGAACGGATGAAAGGTTTGCACAGCTCCTGACAGACTGACAGACAGGCCACAAGGCCGGATTGACAGGGCTACTCGTCAGAGAAGTTTGTTTTTTAATTAGACTGGACTAAACTGTCAAGTTTATTATCCTTTTGAGTTCAGCAGATTCTATACTAAATCTTCAACCTAATAAAACTTCTTGAAAATAATTGATTTGGCATTCCAACCACATTGTTATGTATTTTATACGATCAAACAAATTGTAAAATTAAAACACTTTTATACTTTGTATAAAAGATATCAATAATCCCAGAAAACATGTGTTTGCAGAACGATTTGTCGAAAATTTATGAAGACAGTTACGTGACTTGGTAGCTGATACGTAAATATTTAAAGATTTTTTATAAATATTTATCCAAATATTTAAGCCTACAACAAATCAAATCCTTTATGAAAGTGCTACTCCGTTCTAGTGCTTTCATAAAAGATTTGATTTGATTAAATGGGATTCAAAAGTGGGATCCAACGAAAATAAATCAAACATTGGATAACAATTAGCAATGCAGACTTAGCTACTTCTTAACATCAGAAATCTCGAAACAAAAATAATTCCGGTGCATGTATTGTCTACTAAAATATAAACAAACGAAACTGTTTATATTGCATGTATTACATTATACACGAGTAGATATTTTTTTTACATCAACCTGAGCCTGACACTTGGGCGGCTGCCAAAAGCCAATGTTTTGTTGTAAGTGAGAAAGTACAACGCAACGAAAAAGGAGGATTACGTAGTTCTAGTACAATTATTTAGGAATTAATGAATTAGCTAAGAATGAAAAATAGACTTTTAACGATCCTGACGTCCCTTGTAATCATCAGATTTATTTGTGTCTGCAGTTCATTGCATTCTCTGTTCAATATTAGGTAACTAATCATTTCGAAAGCTGTTTGCAGACGAGAGAAGTTTTTCGAAACGATGTGAAAACATATTACTAGCCTAAATTTACGATCGTAGATCAAAGATATCTTATGCAGCAAGTATACTTGTTGCCGCTAATTTATTTTTAGACATGCTTAAGCAGCACTGGCAAAGCTACAATTTAGCAAAATTTTCGCTATTTCTGCGTACATAAGCAATAACCAGTGTATAGCCGCACGTGCGTGTCACGAGCTGCGTTCACACCCAATATACACATTAAAATTAAATAATAGCTCAAGGCCTACTGTTATTTTCGTTTTAATACAACAGCAGCTTTCCGCCACACGTTGATCGGAGTTTTTATTCACACCAGCAGGCAACTTGCCATACGCAGCATGTGTTAGAATCCTTAGGTCGCATATTCGTCACTCAGGCGCATTATCCGGCTCTAAATAGAAATGGGTGATTGATTAAGTATTTAATTGAAACAGAAAAGGCTGTGATTTATAAACAACATTGGGTATTGAACGATTTGATTGGATTATGCGTTTCGCCCTGGAAAACTTATTTGTTGTGTGGAAAATTCTCTTACGACCACCTAGTTTGTCTCAGTGAGTTTCGAAAATCGCTTTCAATCCAATTTTTTTCAGCTGCTTTATTTTATTTTACACGTGCGACTGCCGTTTCATTAATTATAATTCTGAAGAATGAACTAAGATTTTAACATGACATATCCTGCCTTCCGTGTTTTATTTGAGAAATAGGGTTTTTACAGCCAACTGTAGAGGTCGTAGCAATAAAAATGAACGTGAACAAAAAAACACTTTCCATTATTCGATCTCGACGAAAATAATCTAAATTGGCATCTTCGCGTTTTCATTGGCGCAAGATTTTTAATACTTCGCGTAAATTGTTTAGCCTAGGTACATGCTGACATGTTATGACATGGTTCCACAGTATTATATTTTACGAATGCTCCAATTTGAATTCATTCATTGAAACATTTATTCTATTGAAGTTTTTTAGAACGTGTTGTGGGCGGTCTATGATTACGTAACATTTAGTTAATGAGTTCAACGTTTCGGAACATGTAATTTGGAGCAATAAAATCTGTGTACTAGTGCTGTGTGCTTTATGGCATATTTTGTTGATTCCATGAAGTGGTTCATGGTACAATAGCGAGGAAACCATGACATATTTATGTTGATGCGATCCGTGGTATTAACCTATATCCGCACACATGTCAAAGCAAATGATCTTTCAATATAGTTTCACCACATTTTCGTTTATTATCTAATTCTTGTCAGCTCTCCAGTAAACTCAGGACATTACCGACAATGTCGTTCCAACTCATTATCTTAATTATGTAGTCGCATGTTGATAAAGATATGGCAGTTACCTAACGTAGCTATTAAAATGTAAAAAATAAAATATTTTTTCAAAAAAACATAAATTTCCAATTTACCTATACAAGCGTTTTTAGTATATTTGAAAACAAAATTAACTATAAACAAATGAGAATTAATGACGAGTAATTAGTATGGCAAATAATAGCGTGTTTGTGTATACTAACTCAAAGGCCGCCGGCTCTCCCTAGAGCGATGGTAATGAATTGGGCTCGTTAGCTGTCATAACTAAGGCTGAAATACGTTTTTAATAAAATCGACCTAATTCTGTATTTTCTTGCTCATCACATTTTTTTTAACACCGAGAAAATAACACCTAGGCACGAACACGCACAATGCTCCACCTGAAGGACTAAGTGCAGAAACCAAACCCTCTTACATAAAATTTAGAACATAGAACCTATGCACAAAAATTTTTGCATGAAATTATAAAATGTGGTTATTAATATTTGACTTTTATGTGTGAAATGCTCTTTTTTGTTTTAATATTAGGTCCTTACATATGAAATTGGCGTTTTTCGTACTGGCCACTTTAATCACGAATTTCTCCTCTTTGGTAAGGAATTCCAAATTCAAATTTGTACAGCTATTTACTCATGTATTTGTGCTTCGATGACCGTCATTCATTTGTTTTTTTTCTTCTGTTTTTTCTGTTTGCGTCACTCATTTTACAAAATGGAAAATTTAAAATATCGCATTATTTACGAGTACGAGTTCCGCCGTGGCACTAGTGCTGCGGAAACGACTCGAAGGGTGAATGATGTGTATGGCGGTCATGTTGCAAAAGAAAACACAGTTCGTTTTTGGTTCCAACGTTTTCGTTCTGGAAATTTCGACCTGCAGAACAAGCCCCGTGGACGGCCTGAGACCCAAGTTGATAATGGAGAATTGAAGGCTATTATGGAAGCGGACCCATCGCAAACCACGTCCGAGTTAGCTGCAGGCTTCGATGTTAGTGATAAAACTGTTTTAATTCACTTGAAGCAAATTGGGAAGATTAAAAAGCTCCACGCCACTGCTGCTTCACGACAACGCTAGACCACACACTGCGCAACAGACGGCTACCAAATTAGAAGAGCTTGAATTGGAATGTCTTAGACATCCTCCGTACTCCCCGGACCTTGCTCCAACAGATTACCATTTTTTTCGCAATTTGGATAACTTTTTGCAAGGGAAAAAATTCAACTCCGATGGGGCAGTCCAAATCGCCTTCAAAGATTTTATTGATTCCCGTCCGACTGGTTTTTTTAGTAAAGGGATCAATGAACTACCTATAAGATGGCAAAAGTGCATTGAAAACAATGGTTCATACTTTGATTAATTAAATATATTATATTAAAAAATATTCGACTTTTTGTTCCTTCCATACAAAACGCCAATTTCATATGTAAGGACCTAATATATCAAATCTTGTAAGTATCTAGTCTTTTTTAATGTACCCACTGTTTGATTAGTCAGGTACCACGCCCACTCCAAAATCGTTTGCAAAAACACTGGCACAGTACCTACACAACAATAAAACTAGAAAGTGACAAGTCCGTTATACTTTCCTGGCGCCTTATCAGTAAAAAAAAACAAAATGTAATGTTTATTTAAATAAAACATTTTTTTCAAATTGGCAGTGCCAACGATCATATAGCTATCATGTTTTAAAATAAGATTTGGTAATTGCCTATATAATAAGAAGGCATAGAAGTATCATCGTGAAACAGCAAGTGCGGATTTTCATTACGTAGAAATTGAGCTATATCGATTTGAGTGTAAATAACTTGAGATAAAAGACCTGCCTGTCAATTGTGGCTTACCACATTGAGTTGAGTCAATAAATTCGGCGATGGAAATTCGGCCAAATTCGAAAAATAGCCAAAATTCGGCAGTAAATGAATAAAGAATAGAACCGAGCGTTTACTTTAGTTAGTTTTTGTTCTAAGACATCATTTTCATAAATACTAAGCACAAAAGCACAACATTTTTACAATTTTTCTAAACTGAAAAAATGTGTTTTCCTTATTATACAGGGTGAAATTGAACACATGCGACAAACCGAAATGGGAGATTATACTCATCATTATGAACAACTTTTACTATGGGACCAAACCTGAAATCGCGAAAAAAAAATCAGCTGTTCCCTACATTTTGGCGAGTTATGCGAACATAAATGTAGGGAACAGCTGATTTTTTTTTTCGCGATTTCAGGTTTGGTCCCATAGTAAAAGTTGTTCATAATGACGAGTACAATCTCCCATTTCGATTTGTCGCATGTGTTCAATTTCACCCTGTATAATTGACGTGTTCCACACTTCATAACTCACGTAAGAACTGCTCAATACACGAGACAATTTGCATATTTTATGTTTTAGTGATCATAAGAATAACTTAAGCTCTCGAATACCCACATTATGGTCATTATTTTAATCCTAATGGTACAGTTACGAACTAAAATATATAAAATATAATGGCTTTACCGTAGGGCGCGGCTAGTTTTATATCCAATATATCTCGACGGAACGACGAAAAACCTATTATTTTTAATAGATTTGTTGCATTCAATCATCATTCACTAAATGACATTTCGTTTTGAGGGATAATTATTGTAATTATTGTTTAAATTGTCAAAAAGTTTATTGTTGCCAGTATCGAGGATTAGGCGGATTAAGAATTTAGTTCTATTGTGTGAACAGGAATTCAATGAATTCTACTTTACGACTGGGCTGAAATTTACGGTAGCTACCAGTTGTAAAGATTTACTATAACCAATACTAGTTCACCAAGCAGCTGAAAGATACTGCATTGTCCTGGCTGTATCATACGCATCCGTTATAAGCTCCGCGTTTAAAAGTGATCCTGAAAAATATAAAGAACCTATATTAGGTCACTAACTTGTTTATCAGGCGGCTGCCAGTTGGTCATATTTAATGATTGTGACACTATTTCTTGTATAAAAAAGCAACGTAAGTGCACATCCTTGGTAAAGCCATCTATCATCAGCAAAACACGCTTCCATGATCATTTGAGACAACAAAAACATGAATTTAAAATGCATCTCGCATTTTCAGTCGCCACCTATTCCAGCCTCTGAATCAACAGCAACATGAGAAGCTCCATAAAAACAATATGTCTGCCCACACGCAACCTTCACGTCGCTAATAGCTAGACCAGCTCAAACACTTTCAAACTGAATTTAAACGTGCTCCTAATAACCTTCGCAAATCAGCTGGGACTGAAATTATACGCACGTCAAGTTGTATCAGACAGATGATTTGTTATAATTATGTTTATGTAAAGTAGGGTGTGAGCATATAAAATAAAGTAAGAGGTAATTTTTGTTTAAATCGAATTAGCGTCATTATTAGCCGCCATTGCTGCTGTTTTTGACAGCAGAATTTCGGTAAATTTTTCACGGCTGTCGTTGGACGAAGCTGGTAGAAACATCGTGTTTCGGTTTTCTAATCTAATAAAACTGGGCACGATAGTTGAATTGGTTAGTAAATATTTTTCTTGTATTAAAAGCTAGCCAATTTAGCGGCTAATGTATTCATTCAAGTCACAAATTATAGAAATCATTGGTACCAGGATATCATAAATCGCAGCAAGATACACGTTAGCAAATTAAACGGCCCATGTAATAACACACATGTGTGAAAGCCTTAACAAATGAGGCCAAGCTCGTGATTGGCCACACCTGTGCAAGAGGTTGAGGACAGCAGTCAACTTTTTATGAATAATATTCCTAATTTATGAGCCTCTTATTTTTATATTACTTCATGATTTGCCGAGTAGTTATCAATCAGTTGGAGATTTTCGACCTCACACGATTTGAGGTTACTCTGACTCTTCAACAGTTTAAAGCGTTAACTTGAAGTGCCCAACTGCCTAATCTTATATTTTTTTACATCATTCTCGAGTGACGTCTGTACGTCATTTCGTTCTAATGATCGTTAACAACAATGGATAAATGGTTTTCGTTCCACACTTCGTTGTTAAGAATTTGTTACGCCTAACATTACATTATTTTTTAAAGAAAATATTTTAAAGATTGTAATTTATGGCTTGTCAGAACTGTAGCTAAAACGGATATAGGGAAGCACTTTTATAATATCACAGGAATGCCTCAATGCATTGTACAAATGACTGAACAGACTATAATCACTTTCTGTACCTGGATTATGTCTTTGCATGAATTCCTTGTGGTTTTGTTTTTGATATAAATGCAATTATTATACTTTTAACACCCGCACGGCATTTCCCTCCTTCAAAGCTATTGGTGCGTCTACGCTTTGTCTTAAAAATTTTAGCGACTCGTAGAGTTAAACCCAACATCCTGACAAATGGTATCTGTATCACAAGGTTAACAAGTTCAAACAGTTTCCTTCGACTCGAGTTTAGTTGGAAAACGACGTCGTTATCGCTATCAGTCACCGGTGGCCGTCGTTCTCCGACAAATTGTTATTGAGCTGTACCCGACGCGACCCCACGGTCAATACAAGGAGCTTTCTTATCGACCGAAATATAGGTACCAACCCGTAAACTTTCCAATTAAAATCCATTTGACACAAAAGTCAACACCAAGCCTAATGGACATGACCCGCTCTAAAACAATGGGCGCTTTGACGTTGCTTCCACTGACCTACATTTTACAACACATCAACATCGTACAACTAGGTACAAGACATAAAAAGCATCTTAAGTTTTAATACTAGGTTCAACTCGTTAACACGATAGTGTTGAGCCCCTCGTTAAAATTATCAAGAGGCAAAAAAATAAAACATTCCTGATAACACTTGTAATAAACAATTCAGTTCGTTCTGAATGAAAACATTGTTCAGTGCAAACAACGCTTGACTGCAGGTGGTAATATGTTCTAAAGTAAACTACATGTCTATAATATTCACCTCATTAGCGACATTCTCCAAGAGTCTGTACAAATTTGTCGTGGCGTGGCGCGTCGTCGGCGCGTTTGATGTGCGGACGCCGCGATAATTACAGAATTAATGGCCTGATACAGAGAAGCAGTTTTTATCGCAATTAAGAGTGCGCTATCGATCGACCCAGTTGCGCTACACAACGCTGCACTAATTCACAAGTTCTAAACCTTGGAGAGAACTACGCAATTTGCTTGTGCTTAGTTTTACTATTTAGCGAGTTCCAAAACTGGAGCGCTGTGTCTACATTTTCATGGAGCCCGAAAACAAATCCCAGTGAAATATTTGTTATGCATGTTACGCAATCGAATCTTTACAAAAAATATTCCACAACTGCCAACACTTGAATGATAATAGGATCTAACTAAACGCGTGGAGTCCGCTCGTTCCAGATATCCATAAGCGGTATTAATCACTCTAATTGGACCTTCAGTTCGCCCTGTTTTTTATTTACGTTGCAAATATCCACTTAGCAAATAGAGCCTTGTTTTTCATTAGAAACAGTTGGGTATAATCTGCGAAGCAAAAATGGAACGCCTAAATAGCACGCAAGGTTAATGTGTTGCAGTATATTAAAGGCGTCAATAAGAAGCAGACATTCCTAGAGCGACCTGTAACCTGATTACTGTGTACACAGTCTCGGGTCGCGTGGCAATGACACTCCTTTCTTTATCTGTGCGGTGTCTTTGATGCTCACACTTTTAATGCAAACAGAGTACTGATTTCACTCCTAGCTTCTCTTCACTTTATTTGCAAAGGAAATGTATACTGATATCATTTTCTCAAAAGTACCTAGCTTACTTAGTTTAGGCTGGTGGTGGCCTGATCGATAAATTGAAACATCTCCATACAAGCTCGCTCGCTCACTCAAATTACCATAAAATGCAAATAAGTTTGGTTAAAGGAGGTGAATTAACAAATTGAAGACATTATTATAGTTGGAGGATACACGCGCACTTTATTACGCGCCAGTGGCAAAACTAAAGTGGTATTGTTTGTGCCAGTCATATCTACCGGCGAACCAGAATCGTTCTGCAGTAGTAATGGTGGAATAACGTGCTAGTTGTAAACGTAAACAATGATTAATGGAGTTCCGAAATGTGTTTTCTTCGGTTAGTGTTCCACTGTCGTCTCATTACAAATGGATACTTTTTGGTGGCAGTTTGCACGAATTTAAAGGCTCCGGTACACTTTCGTTTCGGGGCACCTTGAAGGACCTGTCGACCTATTCTGAAAATCGTCACCGTGAAAAGTTAGGTGAAGTTGAGCTGTCAATAGTGTCAATCTCTAGCATAAATGGAATGACAGTTCAATTCAAGCTTACTTCACCTAAGTTCTCACGGTGATATTTTACAGAATATACCGGCAGATTTCTTTCTAATATCTGTGTTCTTTACATGGTAAGAAACCATAGGTCACAAAAAATTTTTAATTCTTAATAATTATTATTAACGCCAATCAATCGCTTGTTAGTGTAGCTAACAACATAGTCAGCTACACTAACAAGCCATTGATTGGGCTATATGATAATCTTGAAGCGACTGCGCTCGAAGATTATCATTCACATGAATCATGATAAAAATCTCATCATAATTTTGTAAGATAAAATCGATTAAAGCGTATTATTTTCGAATCTGTTTTCCAATATCACTTTACATGTAATATACCGTTTAGTGTTTAAGTACGTGCATAAAACCTTCAGCCTGCACGAAGTAGTTAATTTATTGGTCGTATCTTTATCACTTAATCTTAATTAAGCCCTCGTAGATTATTTTTATCTCGGAAAATTTGCAATTGCAAATGGCCGTCCGAGTCGTCTCCGCCTGACCCGTTTGTGAGATGTCAAATATTGGCTTCGTGCAAACAATCTTATCCGTGCGTCCGTTTACTTGGCTCTACATATAGGGGTACGTGCACCCACTGGCTGTATGTATACAGTACCGGACGTTAATTAAAAAGAGTATTCAATTTTGTTTGAACAAGCAAGAGTTTATAAATGTGTGTATTTAAGGCCGAGTGGTCCTAGAATAGCTTACTTCAAGGTTTTCACAATTAAGAAAGAAGATAATATGGAAAACATGTACGATGCGATGCATAAATTGTTTACTAGTGCAATTAAAAGGAAGAAAGAAGGAAATGTTCTGTCAATCAAACGTGTTTATAATGATGATATCTTTTCGGGAACATAGCCGAAGTAGATGAGCACGATGACCACAACACAGTAGATGCTATAAAACGTTGGGCAACACAACTAAAATAAATAACGATAATTTTATAATAGAGTCACCATAAAAACTTACGATGTAGGCAGCCCTTCGACCTGCATTATGACTTGAATAATTTTATTCACAACTCCAATATTTATTTTAGTTAGCGTGTCCATTAATTCATCAATCAAGTTTATCGATAAGAAATCTAAAGATCTTTAATTCCCATTTCTCTGCCCACGGTTGAAATTATTCGAAGTAATTTGTTTAATTTATTCTTATCCTAGAACCATTGACTATAAATCGTTGGCTGTAATGAAAATAAATAAAAGATTAACTTTAACAACTATTAACTTTAGGGATGAGACACGGCGTGATTGTTTATTGAATTTGCTTTATAAGGGTTTAATCAAAGCATAATTTATATTTTTTTCAAGTACATCAAGGCTTTGTGTCTAAGACGATCACAATTTTTCCTTAAGAAGAAGTCCAATGTTATTTCAATAAATGTATTTTGTTTAATACAACATCATGTTTTATTTAACACACATAATAGGAAGATGGAATCATATTATACGGCTACTATAAGTACTTTTATTTAAAGTACTATCGTAATAAGGACTCGACTACAAAATTAAAATACATTTCATTGTCTTGTTTTAATACTTTTAATCCATTAACTTTTATATTTCTTCATCTATTCCAAGTTTTTCCGCTATCTCAATCATTCTAAACATTCGTATAAAACTCTGTATACCAGAAGTGTTGAAGCTGTATTCCATATTAGCTGTAATAACTTCAATAGTAATTACGTCTGTCCGCACAATATTACTTAATGATAACTATTAACGTAGGGTCAGACGCTTCAATCAAGAATTTGACGTTGTTGATGTATTAATATGCGTGGGTGTCGACGTTCGTCCTTCGTTGCCCACTTGAAGTGATCGACGTCCACTCGAAAATTACCGAATACACAAAACAAAAACAAACAGAGTCATGTTAAAGTTTTAATTCGAGTGTCGCAACTGTGCTCCTCCCAAACGTAGAAGCCGAATTGACCTTCTGCCAAGGGCAAACTAAAGAAACATCGAATTGAAACACCAAAGGTGTTAATTTATTATTTCTGTAAACGCAAGACTTCCGCCCTTTGAGCTGTAGGAAGTGATTAAGTACTGTTTCGATATAAAAAATAACAAAAGTTTGAACATACAATTCTCACGATCAAGCACCACCAACCAAATAGATATGTGCGAAGGTAAAATAAACTTTAGAGGTAAGTGTTGATCAATATTTCTTGCAAGTTAAATTCCATCTTGTGCGTTTGTTTGCTCTACCTACTGATCTTGTGGGATGTGTGACGACTCACCTACATGCACATTTAGCCGACGATTTGAAAGAAATATTTTTCATCGCTCATTTGTCTAATTTGTTTACATATTTTCCAATCAGCAGCAGTTAAATGCGAAGGTTCATTATACATGGTGCGCTACAGCACGTGCATGTGTCTGTGTGCGCTTTGAATATTGAAGTGTTAAAACAAACGTACTAATTAACATCCATTCAGATGTGTGGAGGCCACGTTGATTCATGTGTGCTGCTTGAATGTTCTTATCACGGATGTGTGCACTCTTAACGTTAAGTGCAATATGGTATTCAAGTCACCGTATTGTTGCTTAGAAATAAGTTTTAACATCAAATATTCCATTCCAACTACGTAGGTCCTTTGTTACGAAATTGTGTCACCAATCTTGTTTTCGGATATATCCATATTATATTTGCCGGGCTCTCTTATTGAACTTGTCTGGTGCATTGTACAATGAAGTGGCAGATAAAACAGATCTAGTGACCTCTTTTGAGGCTGGGGCATTGTTAAAACGATTATTTTCGATGTGCGGTCGGTCGCTATAAAAAAATCATTGGGCTCGTGGGCGGAGGACCATTCATGAGTCCAGTTTTGTAATAGCACTTATGCGCCTATCATGTGTTTATGTTATAGCTGTGGTAAAAAGAGATAATGATTACATCGTATTGTTCAACAGTGTCTGAAAATATTACATAATGTTTGTGGCCGGCAACATTTTTAAGCTGCGTTTAGGCAACACAAACGCAGATGATCATACAGTGCTCTCTGGAAGAGATGAAAAGGGGAAGATGTTGTTAATATTTTGAGTTACTGACCGAAGTATAGTCCGTAATATTTGTAATGCAAACTGTCTTTATGATCCCGACGAGCGGCGGGAAGCAGGCTGCGTACGTGAGAAATATTATTTGAGTCTGGACGTTGTGCAATATCTTTATAACTCTCTCCTCTTCAGCTATTATCTCGAGGACTCTCCGTATTATCTCGTAAATTACTTCGCAATTCGAATTCGAACGCTTTTATCGTGCCCTAATAACATTATTTCATTGGTTCCCAAGTAACTTTTTGCTCTCATATTATATTTGGTGTTTTCTTTATTTAGCTAAGTGTTATTATTTCCGTATTGGAAAATAATTTCATGATACCGTGATTTATCACCTGTATATGGAGAATAGATATTTATAATGCTAAATACGTCAATATGTCTATTTTTATGGTAGTATTTTATTGGAGACCTTGGGTTCATGCAAATTATAAAAGTTACCTATAAATCCACCACCCACTTATAAGTACTTCGTTGCATTTCTTCTTTTAAATGCGATTTCCAGTTTCTTATAGATTTAATTCGTACCGATTTTTAACTGTTAAGTAGGTACTTGTCACAGCATTAATTCCACTCCTTTGTTGCATTCATTCATGCTTCAGCCTTCAATGTCAAAAATATTTTAAATGGCAAAGTTTTGCAATGCAGATACATACATTAAATTCTTAATTTATTATTTACAATATTGTGTTCCATAATATTATCGAGTTTTTATGTAATAACGCAATGAGGTATTTGCTTGTGCATTCATCTTTTATCCATTGGGTCGTTTATTTGCTTTTTGATGGCGATACTATTAAAGTGGTTTGATCATACCGATTAAATAGTTAACATTATATTCAGTCTTCAAAACGACAATAAAGGTAAATAGTTACTACATCAATATTTTACATAAAGGTGATCGTAAAACTGAAATTAACTATATACACACGTTAAGAATCATAATTTGATTTGATGTATCCTAAACATGAGTTCCTACAACAACAAGACGTATTGCTTGCCAAGGAGTTCAAAGTGTTACATTACCCACTTCAGAAGCTGAACTGTACGCCATAGAAGTGCATAGCTATAGAATATTTTAGGCATGTTGTATTAGACTTTAGTTCATGTCCTAATGTAATTCATCAGTTGAAAATTCGTTAATTCGTCCATTGTTCTCTGGAGTATTGTTCAGTCGCCTGCGAGGCGCCAATAAGTACGCGACGCAACTTGATATTAGGTTAACTCAACATAACGATCAATAAATATGTTTAACTACGCAACGGTTACCTACACAGAATAAGGTTATGCCCAAAAATTGCGAAATTGTAAAGTGGAGTTAAATTAATGTTCTTGGCCTTTTCAATGTCGGATACAATCTTTAGGTTTTAAGGACCGTTATTCTGTTCAGCTGAGGCAAAAACTGAGTGAAAATAACATAGGGACTAACCTATATTGGTACTTAATATCTTTCTTTAAATGTTTTACTTTTGTTACTAATTCTATTAATTAACCTGAAACATACACATGACTGAAAAAAAAATTAATCAATGACAGTTAATCCTGGAATGTGTACCTACCGCAAAGTTAGAATTTCACAGAAACAATTAATTGCCCATTCAATGAAAAATTACTCATATAAAATTAATAATAGGAAAATTTTGTTTTATATTTTTGAAGATATATAAAACTCCGTATATTTTCGTTAGTTAATTCAGTACATAATTATGCCTAATTAACCCATATATGCCCATTGATTCGAAAACGAAACAAGATTTAGTACTTTCCTAAAAGCATAATAGATCGTTTATTAGTGCATATCTGAAAATAACCAAAATCGGAATGCGAAAGTAGTTCTGGGAATATATGGGTTAATAACTATCCCGTAGGTATGTGTTAGTATATTTCAGCAGATAATGCAATGACTTATAGAAGGATTTTCATTTGATAATGTTATGTAAGACGGGATGACCATTTCAGACTTATATTGAACTATAAGTCGAGGTTCCTCACGATGTTTTCCTTCACCGAGGTGATCAACGCTAGCGCCATCTCTGCATGAAAAGAGACCTTTGCCCTGTAGTTGAACAATCATAGGCTTGTATTATAATGTTACTAGCTGCGCCCCGCGGTTTTACCCGCATGAGTCTCGATCCCGTGGGAATATCGGGATAAAAACTATCCTATGTCCTTTTCCGGGACTCAAGCTATCTCTATACCAAATTTCATCAAAATTGGTCCAGCCGTTTGAGCGTGAAGAAGTAACAAACATATAAACACACACACACACACACTCACAAACTTTCGCCTTTATAATATTAGGTCCTTACATATGAAATTGGCGTTTTTCGTACTGGCCACTTTAATCACGAATTTCTCCTCTTTGGTAAGGAATTCCAAATTCAAATTTGTACAGCTATTTACTCATGTATTTGTGCTTCGATGACCGTCATTCATTTGTTTTTTTTTCTTCTGTTTTTTCTGTTTGCGTCACTCATTTTACAAAATGGAAAATTTAAAATATCGCATTATTTACGAGTACGAGTTCCGCCGTGGCACTAGTGCTGCGGAAACGACTCGAAGGGTGAATGATGTGTATGGCGGTCATGTTGCAAAAGAAAACACAGTTCGTTTTTGGTTCCAACGTTTTCGTTCTGGAAATTTCGACCTGCAGAACAAGCCCCGTGGACGGCCTGAGACCCAAGTTGATAATGGAGAATTGAAGGCTATTGTGGAAGCGGACCCATCGCAAACCACGTCCGAGTTAGCTGCAGGCTTCGATGTTAGTGATAAAACTGTTTTAATTCACTTGAAGCAAATTGGGAAGATTAAAAAGCTTGAAAGGTGGGTACCTCACGAATTGACTGAAGCAAACCGGCAAACGCGCGTCGACTGCTGCGTTACATTACTGAACCGGCACAACAATGAAGGTATTTTAAACCGAATCATTACCTGTGATGAAAAATGGATTCTTTACGATAATCGGAAGCGCTCAGCGCAATGGTTGGATCCTGGCCAGCCAGCCAAATCCTGCCCCAAGCGAAAATTAACCCCAAAAAAGTTACTTGTAAGCGTTTGGTGGACTAGTGCCGGTATTGTTCATTACAGTTTTCTCAAATCTGGCCAGACTATTACAGCTGATGTCTATTGTCAGCAATTACAAACCATGATGGAAAAGCTAGCGGCTAAACAACCAAGGCTGGTCAATCGCTCCACGCCACTGCTGCTTCACGACAACGCCAGACCACACACTGCGCAACAGACGGCTACCAAATTAGAAGAGCTTGAATTGGAATGTCTTAGACATCCTCCGTACTCCCCGGACCTTGCTCCAACAGATTACCATTTTTTTCGCAATTTGGATAACTTTTTGCAAGGGAAAAAATTCAACTCCGATGGGGCAGTCCAAATCGCCTTCAAAGATTTTATTGATTCCCGTCCGACTGGTTTTTTTAGTAAAGGGATCAATGAACTACCTAAAAGATGGAAAAAGTGCATTGAAAACAATGGTTCATACTTTGATTAATTAAATATATTATATTAAAAAATATTCGACTTTTTGTTCCTTCCATACAAAACGCCAATTTCATATGTAAGGACCTAATATTAGTGTGATGTAAAATGCTCTCTTTTATACTTTCTCTATTTTCGTAGTTTCAGGCTTTCAGGTTTTCTCCGCGCTATTAGTTAGTTTTTGACGTTAGTTTTTGAACGATAAACCAATATCAAGCGGCATTGTATTGTTTTAGCGTTTTAGGCTATACATTGCCGACGGCACGCCAATATTTTTATCTGCCTTTACAGTGTTTCAGTTATAGAAATTTTAAATTAGGTAACAGCTATTCATTATTAGGCTAAATTAAAGTTAAAGGGAGATGCAAAGGATTCAAGAGTTCGTCCTAGGCTCTAATTGTCTGCAATATTAGTGTTTCTAATATGAGCTACCTGATAGCGACAATTACATTTAATAGTCTGTTTATGTACAAATCTCTTATCAAAAACCTACTATTTTCGTTCAAATTCAGAAAAAGATTTTCAACTGATGAAAGAGGTTATGATTTTCATCTTTCAAGTAAGATTCTTATTAGATTTACAGATAACAGTGAATATAAGGCAAATATGATCTTGAGGCTCAAAAGTTTCAACATTGTACCGATGGTAAACAAATTGAAAAGCAGAAAGAGTATTATAAATATAGTAACGTAAGCAGGTATAGAAATAATACTAGCAATGCAAGTAAAAACTTATCAACGGCTAGGTGCTAGCTACAATAAAACACTGTGTTTGAAAAACCTTTAATTGCATGCAATTTACACATTCCTTTCGATATCAATGGTGTGCCATGCGCTCGCAAAAATGTACGGAATGTGACAATTTGTTATCTAGCTTAGATTTGACGAATTTATCATTTTTTATCTGTTGTAGTCGGCAAATGCGTTTTGTATGAAAATATAACAAGGTTTTGGAAGATCTGTTCTTCACATTTTTGTCTTAAGGCATGGGTGAAGAAAGGTTCTCATGGAGATGGAGGGCATACTGGATAAGCTTTTACAAAAAAGGTTGTCTAAGATCATATAAAATAAATATTGAATATTCTAAATCTAGATAAAGTACAAACACACAGAATTTAATAATCTAGGGTTTAGAAACTGTTATTGATGTTGAAGATAATCCAAAGCAAGATGTAGAGACATAGAAAACTGAGGAAAAAGGTAAAAACATCTGCTTAGCATATCAGACAGACAACAAACACATTACAAGCACTGTGCATAATTATGTAATCAAATCATATGTTCCCGGAAAGTGCCATATGCACAAAATAAAATGTGTGTACTTTAATGATCAACAAATATAAATGATTAGCAGCAGCATGTGAAGGAACACGTACGTGGTGTATTACTGCGGTGCTAATCAGAAAAGGATAGCTTTGAAGCGGTTAGTTACACATGAGAAGAAAAATTAATACATTAGCATCTGAATCTTGTACCACTTTGACGACTTAAAAGCGAAGCGAAAAAGCCAAGGTCACGCGTTCTTAAGCCTACCTCAGCACGTGCCGGGCACTGTGTTCTCCAATAAGTCCCTCTGGATGCTCCTGGCACTCCTGGCGGGCACTGCTCCAAGTCCCAACGAGAACAACTTGCAACACAGCCTCAGTCTCACTGAGATCAGGATCAGGACCGCGAGTCGTATCGCGTCCGCACCACCCGGCACTTCCACTACACGCCGACCGATCAAAACATAGCTCTCACGAACCTTTTCGACACACAGACTCGATTTGCAAAATTTATTCATCGCATCCGCCGAAAACACGTATAATTTTTATGAGCTGCACCGAAAGTACGCTCGGAACTGAGTGTTGACTCGGATCCTGAATGTTTTCTTTACGTCTGACATGTATTAGCACCAATAAACTGTGAGGAAAACACCATAGACGCTAACGCAGCTCGAGAGCCGCCGGAAAACTCGATTTCGCACGTTAAACAGTGTCGAATGCGTGCGCTCGCCGGCCACACCACCGCGCTGTAAACAGAGAACGCGCCTCACAACACACGCACACACCGGCGCCTCACGTATCGCTCGCACACATGCGCACCAGCCACAGCGCGCGCATTCTGACTTGAGACAGAAATAGATGTCGCGTCAACTTCCACCAATCACGAGCGAGCTCTATCACGCCATAACGACTTCTGATCGGTTGAGGCTCCATTGATAGATTGGCCACCACAAGGCGTTTCAATTCGCGATTAACTGAATGTTTTTGATAAAACTTAAGTGATATGAAATCTTAACAGTTGGAATTATCGACCTAATCTTTGAAATCATAAAAATTGTTTCGGTGCACTTGGATGATAGCGGGACCAGAGATCATGGCAGAGAGCACCTGCGCGAAAACGCAATACATTTTGGCGCGAATTTTAATCAAAATGATCGTTACCTACTGCCTACTTTGTTTTAGATTACGGATCTCTGATAGAGTCTTCTGGTAAAAATATCTTTGTTTGAGAAAGTTCTAGACCGGGATATAAAATCTTTTTGTACTGTATCCCCGGACATTTTAAATTGTAGAGAACAATTTCCACTTCCAGGATGTTTAATCATATTTGTAGGTACTTATTGCTCTAAAATTTCAAGTTCATCCATTCAAAGTTTCATGCTTATTTTTAAACAAAACCAAATAAATGTTAATGGCGTTTTATTTCATTAATGGTTTGAAATCAAGTTTGGAGCAATACACACGTAGAAACAGTGTTTTGCTTGTATATTGAAATCAGGGGTCACGATCACCCGTCTTTACTCGATATTAGTGAAGAAAAATAATCTCTAACAGTTCACGATAGAGTTGATATTCAAAAAGCAGGATATCTTAAAATCTTATGTAATGGTGTGGTGGTTAATAGATTATTACGACTATTGTGTATGTATGCGTGCGCAGCTTTGAATGTTGAAGGACTATTAGCTCTTGGTTGGTTCCGTGAGCTTTTATAACTTGTAATTTAAAATATTCGTAGCATCGAATTTTGTGTAGCAATTGATATGCAATTTTCTATATCCGTAGCAGAAATATATTTTTTCGGTGTTTGGCGTGAAATTCGTGCACATTTTGATACAGTCGTTTAATAAGTTGCAAAAAAATAAAGCAAGAAATGTAAAGAATTCGTAGCACGGTTTCGAAACGTGTTAACTTCTTTTCATATCAAATGACTTGGCACACTGCAAAAAATACTATTGAAACTTTTTCTGGTTGTAACAAAGCACTTTCCGAATTAATATGGATGGTTTTGGTTACTCACCTGTGTTAAGTAAGTACGGTATTATGAGATCTATAGACCAAAAATACAAACCTAGTATAGAAAGGTTTTGCTCTTGCGTGAAATATTATAATTATCTACCTAGCCTTTTCCTAACTATGTTGGGGTCCGGATGCAGCTGAATACCAGTATTTTACATGGAGCGACTGCCTATCTAACCTCCACAATCCAGTTACTGGGTAACCCCTTGGTAAGACTGGTTGTCAGACTTTCGGGCTTCTAACAACCCGTAACGACTGTCAAAGATCCAAGAATCACCTATCCACGGACCAACCGTGGCAAGAGTAGATTAACCTGATCGATCGACCCGTGTGGCTGTTATTATTTAGCCACGAGCCCCTCTTGTGAAAGATTAGCTAAACTGTATTAATTGAACTTTTGTTTTTCAGCTCTCTGGCTCTACGTTATGTTGCATTTTTTTTGCGTATCATCAAATGACCCCTCCCGCTCTGGGTGGAGCGGAAGGGAATGTCAGACTCTTACTGACTAAAACCCATCCGTGTTCCTTCCTTAGCCCTTTATGTTCCGGGGCAGCGGTAACACTTTTGGACAATCCCGCGCCCCAAAAAAAAAAAAAACGGCTTGGACGTGAAGCTTTCTCCCTCAGCCATCCCGCCACACGTTATGTTGACTAGGTAACTTCGCCTCGGGAGGCCTATTGACCCGCTATAGAAGCGTCTTGACTGCGATAAAGATGCTGCTCTACTCTACGTCTCTATGACACACGATTTATTATCCCTCACTCCTCATACCTCACTTCTTAGCCGATTCCTAGATCAAATCCGAACTTCATAAAATAGGTATAACAAAATGAAAACTCTATGAACACATTTTTTCACCAGCACCCTAATTGCGTAAAACACTTTCAATCACAATCAGACTTTGAAGGATATTGCTAATCCGTTGCTTCGTATGTTCAAGAAATTTCTCTGTTCAACAAATTAAATAACGCAATGAATGTTGTTGAATTGTCAAAATGAAAGCCATTGCTACTGTTAGTGTGTTACGCAATTACCCCGCAGAACTTCGAAGAACGTATTCGTAAGCACTGGAATTTGTGCCAAATGCAATTTCTGCGAAGAATATTACTTCTTTGAAATTATGTCAAAAATGAATTATTAGTAGCAATTAATAAAATAGTCGGTAGCTCTCTGGTTTTATATAGTCCTTCAGACCGTATTTCGGCCATGCCGGCTAATCTCAACGGACACTAGCCGTCGGCACGGGAGATGTTATAGAGCATAAGTGTCGTGGCCAAATTATGGGCCGAGTACATTTAGATTGCTATCGACACGTTAAGAAGAAGAAGGGTGTGCGCAGACACAGGTGCACTCTCTCTTCCCTCACTCTCTTAGTCGGATGGGACGGCAATCCGACACGACTGGAGAGAGATTAGGAGCAGGGTCTCTGGTTTTACTGAAATAGGAACCACACAGGTCATTTTCAGAACTACCTATTCTGTCTGCAGAGCCAAAAGTACCTAATCCTCAGACTTTGGTTTATTTTAAAATCATCTCTAAGTATTTACTTAGAACATAAGTTTTAATCTTAGGGGGAAAAATTATTTAAAAATCTTATTAGTATTTTATTTTGCTTACCTAAATGATCGAATGAAAATTCTACCTCTTCTAGCTATTTTGTAGGTTGGTCATCACTAAATAAATAGATTCTGGAAAAACTCACCGTTAAAACTTAGGTAAAGTGAGCTTGGAGTAAGCTGTTAGTAGTGTCAATTCCTAGCATCAGGGTGGAATGACAGCTCACTTCATCTTAATGATTTGTTAACTGCCTCTAAGTAGTATATTCTTGAGACGTCTTCTTCTGTTGCCACTGCTTCTTTCTGCTTCTGTGTACTCATGTTTCGTAAAGAGTTTACTTTAGCTGCTTATATTTCTTCTCGAACTAATATTTAACTCCTCTTCTTCTTCGTCGATCCTTAAATGCTGTTGCTGAGGACCGTGACCACATACGAAGCGTCGCCAAGTTATGACTTGGCGACATAACTTGGCGACTCTTCGTATGTAGTCACGGTCCTCAGCAAGCGGCAAGACGGCATACCGTCTTCTGCAGAATGGACCGTTTGATAAATGCTGCCTCCAACAGCCTTCTTGATCGCGTCTCACCATCTTAGAGACCATCATCTACACGACCATGGTCATCGACCGCCATCTAGAGCACAAGCTCTGCCTTGAGCGCGTTTTTCTTCCACCCGGCCCAGTACCATAATAATTTCTAGACAATGCAATGCTTAGGTAAACGCATACTATGTCCGAAAAACCTGAGGGCAATTACAAGCTTTAAAAAAATTAATTACCACAAGCAGTTAAATGCATTCTCACAGAAATTAATTGGAAACAAGCTGATGATGGTTTCTATTAGAATTATACTACTCACCACCACCGTGCTAAAGTAAATATAAAATGGATATTGATAACAAACTTGCTTGAACAAACCAACACGTCAATTTTGCATCCCTAAATTGAATTTCGCTTCTGACTAGTCAGATAATTAAGAAGTATATTTAGCTGTATTGTAGAGGTATATATTAGAATTATATTTGTTGCCCATTCTGATAATTTTCATTTATAACATTTATAGATTAGCAATAGCATCAATTTGATAATTGACAATCAGTAGTCACTAATAAATATATTACGTAAGGTGCAACGCCCTCAGGCTAGGTGGAGCGACGATCTTCGCAGGATGGCTAGTAGCAGCTAGATGAGAGTTGCCGGAAAGCGAGTTGAATGGCGTAAAATATATTAAGCAGTCTTTTCATTCTAAGTACACGTGCCATAATTATTTTCTTGCCCATATCCTGACGGTTTTCGTTCATTAGATTATCATCAATTTGGCAATAGATATGATGGGCGTTGATTTCAGACGGATGTCCCCTATATGGATTATTCAACACTTTTTAGTTAGTTTATTTAATCCCTTTATGTATTTCTATATCAATAGCTTAATCTAAATCGATTACACATGTAGGTAGATTGGTTATATCCGCCTTAGTCTCATAGATATTTCGTAACATAATTACCTATTTGATCTACCAATCATAATGAAGTACCGCTTTTTATAAATGTTTTTGTTAAAATTAAATGTGGATTCGATCACTTACGTAAATACATAGCTAAGTCATAATAATCTTATCGAAAAACTTACGACGGCGACGTGAGCTGAATGGTAGCGCGTTAGATTCGCTTACTTTCCTTGAATGAAGTGTGTTAAGATGTAGTGTTAGATTTAAGTGGTTTTTGGGTAGATAAAAATATTTCGGATTAGTATCCGAAATATTTTTCTAGTGAAGCGGCCCTAAAGTGCCCTAAGACCTCAGTTTAATTTCCATGTGATTTTTGCCCGTGTTCCAAAAAAAAAAATTGTATTTTTGAAGTGAAAACTTCTTTAGCGGCGTTGAACACTTTTTGTAATGGGTAAAAAATGTTAAACTCGCGTCAGGGCATCGCGTCAGGACACGTGACCATCAGGAGAGATTTCCCCCCCCCCCATCTCTTTCTACGGCGGCGCCAACCGAAGTGAACCAAGTGAGACACGACAAAGATGGCCGAAGAAAATGACATTTGACGTACAAATGTTTGAAAAGTCAGTTTCGTAAACAATAGTACTTCGAGGAGCCGCAGTTGTATTTAATTTATTTTGAACTTCTGTTTAACCAATTTAGTTTATTATTATATACCTACCTACAATACAAAATAGAAGCGACGAAAAATATAACGAAGCACATTATAGCAACAAGAAATACTGTGGGACATTGCTGCTTTTGTGTGAAAACAATGCTTCCGTGTCGACCACGGAAGTTTACACCCTGCAGGGAGATGCTCCAGTAGGGTGTGGCTGTGAAGCTATGTAGCAAAACATGCTCCACGTCCTATCCTGCCTTATTTGTCCTACCCAAAACATGCAGTCAAAGTGACCTCTGCGCTGCCACCGACGACAACGTGGAAGTGGCAATATTTTGAGCCAACAAGATCTAAAGTAAAAGAGAAGAAAGGAGACGGCGAGTTCTGGGCCCAGCAGTTAACTAGTTGAAATGGGTATTAAAAAAACCGTTATATTTTTCTAAAGGTAATCACCAAATACAGTACCATGTTTCTATCTAGGAAGCGAGAAAAGTTAAATTAAGTTATAAAACTAAATAATCGATTAAGTACATGCCTGAATTCTAAGTAATCGATAGTGAATAAATCGGTAAAATCTCAGAATATGTATGAAAATCGAGTGACAAATGCTTATCAATCTTTTCGTGGAATCGATTCATAGCGAATCGAGTGAATCCTGTAATTTTTCTTCTGTTAGCAACATTGGTCACTCAGTATCTGTGCTGTCACCGACTGACAGATGACAGGTAGAAAAAAACCATGCCGGCACCTATAAAAAAGTACTCTGTGACCGGCACTCGTTCGTTTTCTTTCGTTGTGAGTGCGCACGTATTTTCCATGTTTTATTGAATATCCCACGACCTTGGCTTTGTATATTATAAAGGACTATTCGACGGATCTTGCTACTTTGAATTACCTGGCTCTCTATTTTGGACAACTGATTACGCCTATCGTTCGGATATTGACGACATGGATCGCTGTGTGAATTGTACCATTGCGACTGGTCGCAGTAACTCTATTGGCAGAAGAGTCTTGGACGATGAGGCGATTTTATAACTTATTCATCAGTGGCGTGAATATCAGCCTGTAAGTACCTATTTAAAACGAGCTTTTAGCCTATCAAGCGAACAAAACCAGACTTATGTACCTACTGTTTACGGCCTCCAGCGTCATGTCTGTCGGCTGTCTTTTTGTTGGATAGCATATATTAAAACAATACTTACTTAATACCTAATTACTTGATTAATTAGCCATATGAATCTATGGAACACTCATAAAAAAGGTGTAAGTAACCGTCAAGTCCCGATGGGACCGATTCGGTTCCAAGCTTTGCTGCTTTGAGGTATTGACTGTTATTGGGGCCATTTCGGTCTCGGCTGGGACGTAGCGATTTAGTTAAACATGCATTAGGATTAGGTACATGTTATGAAGCTTGATTATGGTTGAACAAGATTCAAATAGTTAATTTTTTTCAGGTTACCAGTGAAAACTATGTATGCCAAGCATGTTGGAACTTTGCCCAAGATGATTGTGGTTCTTGGGAGACGTCCGATTGAAGCCTTTTTAGATGATATTCTCATAATTATTGAAGACGAATAATAAATATTTTATACATATATTGGTGTTTTATTTTACTTTCTATTCTCCCTTTTTTAAAACGTACCTACTGCTTCTAAGTGCAGGATATTGGTATCCTGCACTTAGAAGCAGTAGGTACGTTTCTCTCGAAGACATGTCTCTTCTCGAAGACATGTCTCTACATCCAAATGTAGAGACATGTATTCGACTGTAGCGACTGTCCAGGGCGTGCCAAACGTGTCAGGATCTTCAACACGTCACACATGGAGGCTCTCTAGTTGCACTCCATGCATAAAACCATTATACAGCCAAAACCATTCAAAAATATTTCGCAAATTACATAAAAAAACTACAATGTTATAATGTAACCTCACTTTTACTATATTTCATATATAACCTCACTTTTACAATATTTCATATAACTTGATTCCTGGATAGCCAAATTTCACCAAATTTTCAGTGAGGCCTTGTTATTATATCCACTTACAAATAAGGCTAGTTTGATTGAGTTAACACCTGGGCCCAGGAAACTATGTAGTCTTTCCCTTCTCCTTTAGGGAGTAGTTAATTAGTAAAAAGCTTGTATACAAATATCAGTTTATTTTTATAATACTTGTACGCACCGGAACTTACAGCTTAGTACGGCTGTTATTCCAAATGCATACAGTGTGGCTAAGTTTGTAACAATTGAGCCTGGTATCTATGGTTACCTCACCCTACTGATTATAAACCTACAGCAACTACTTAACACCCTCGTTATCCTAACACCCTAACCTATCATACAAGCCTACGGGAGACCTACGGGAACAGACAGAATTTGGGTAGGAATAGGGGTTTGTGTACGTCGTGCAATGTGTACACAGGAAAAAGTTTTGTCATTGCCGGTCCCACAGACTCATAGAACTGGTGATGGCTAAAGGTGTCTTGGCCATAGTGAGAGGAATTATGGAAGATGAATCAAACTCTACTCCAGCTTGATGACTAATTTATTCATTTACTAATTACTAATTTATGTGGAACGAATGTATGTCGCTCTTGATGCTGACGCTGGCGTATGTAACTCTTGCCTGTTCACGGCTGAACAATACTCTAAACTCTAATTTGGCTTCTAAAACTTGTGCAAGCAGAACAACATTTTTAAAATGTTTGCTTTTCATTTGCCATCTGTGCCATCTCTTCTGTAGGCCGTTTCATTTTCTGCTATTCGTAGTGAAGCACCATGTTTACTAGTCCTATTGACCTGAAATACAAAACTAATGTTATAAATTCTTTCTCTTCATTATCTTATTTATACTGATTTAATTAATCAGTAGCGGCATCAAAATAACAGCCATTATTATTCTTATGGCGGGTTTTTTTTTGTTACAATGAGTTTTGTACAGGCAAACGAAGTTCTTCGTAAAATTGTAAATTGGATAGGCACCTAATTCGTAAATCATGCCAGGCTGCCCCTGTTTAGCGTTAGTGCTTGTGTCAGTGTTTTTATTTTCTATTATGGAGACCTCTCCCTGACCAATTCTTCCAAAAAATCTAAGGATTAGAAGCAAAAGCAAGCATAAGTATAAGAAATTGAGAATGTTTACAAAACATAACTTACTTTGAACACATTTTAGCTGTAACAGTAGGTACACACCTTATCCTCCTCCAACCAATATTCAATTCTTTGCCCTTTATTGCAACTAGTCTCCGGTCTTAATTTCATTTATTCAAAAGTTTTTTAGTTTGACACATACAATATCAAATCCATTCATTGACATATTCATATTGTTTCCATGACGACCATGACGTTGTCGCGTCAAAACTGTTGAAACTGTAGACAATAAATTAGTTTTTCATACGTAATAATGTCTATGGACACAAATATTCGGTTCGTAGACAGATATTCTCGTATGCCGATTTAATGTGTTGGCCAATTTGTTGGATGACTTCATTATAATGGCAACATTTAGAAGTTGTAGGACATTCTAGTTATAGAACGTTTATGAAGCGTGTATGAATACAAATTTTTATCGAATGTTTTAAAGGCCTATTGAGCATTTTAACTAATGAATGGTTTAAACCTTCAATTGGCTTTTTTTATGAATAAGACCGAAAGTGTTTAAAATATGAAAATTGAAGAAAGTGAAATTAATGAAAAAAGTGACGCAGAAATATTGAAAAAAAATTAGTAATATTAATTAAATTAATAATTGATTTATTTCAACGTTAATATTCAAGTTTTCACTTCTGCCGGCACTCCCGGAGTGCAACCCGTCTTTTTTTTAATTTAAGTGGTTTTTAGGTAGATAAAAATATTTCGGATTAGTATCCGAAATATTCTTCTAGTGAAGCGGCCCTAAAGTGCCCTAAGACCTCAGTTTAATTTCCATGTGATTTTTGCCCGTGTTCCAAAAAAAAATTGTATTTTTTAATTTAAGTGGTTTTTAGGTAGATAAAAATATTTCGGATTAGTATCCGAAATATTCTTCTAGTGAAGCGGCCCTAAAGTGCCCTAAGACCTCAGTTTAATTTCCATGTGATTTTTGCCCGTGTTCCAAAAAAAACGTGCAACGTCATGGTCTTGTTTATTTAGGCCTAAAATTAGCGCCTTTGCGAAACATTCATTTAATTGTATTTTTTAATTTAATTTTTATACATTTTAATTCATAGCAATCGTAGCCCTTGATTTCTGATTGTATATATAGCTTTAACATTGTTACAAAATAGTGATTATGGAGTATTGCTATACCTCATATCCTTACTTAGGATGCTGTAAATATGTATTGCCGTAGGTATTTTCTAATGCAATTAAAACAGCCCCAATAATATTAGGTAACCACCACCACCACCTTTGTACGTATCTTTTTGTCTAGGTTTTTTTTTTCTTGTCTGTTTATATATTCGTGTACATAAATAGTAAAATAAATAAATACGTGGGGCCATTTTTTAAGCAAAATAAATTGGTTTATTCATTAATTGAATGACTGATTTTAGCTATCGTGCTAATAATAACGAAGACATGGGAAAAAACCCCATTAATTTAGCTTGTTGACAAGTTAACAGCTAGGTATTACATCAAATAGGCTAACAATTACTGTTTAAAGTTATATCTTGTTAACTCAAGTTTACACTTGTAGAGTAGCTAGCCAAACCCATTTACTACTTAATTAAAATGATTGTAAAATTGTAACTCAAGTTGTAATTTTAAATAATTGTTTTAACAATTATAATTGATATTTGTAACTGGATAGGTTCGGTTAAAACTGGAAGGAGGACGCGCGGTCTCGCAAACGATGGATGGCGTGGAGAGAGTCCTTTGCCCAGGAGTGGGACAGCGTAGGCTACTAAAAAAAATATTGTAACTAGGTTCTTTGTTCTTACTCTCCGAATAGAGCAACTACGAAAATAATTTCAAGTTTACAATGAAAATCATAACCCTCCTCTAGCTTTCACGTAGTCGGGTAATGAAAAGCGAAGTTACAAAATCAAACGTAAGAGATGTGCTACGGCTACGCTACTACGTGGCTACGTGATTAGAGTCGCAGGCGCAGAAAACTATGAACAATACGGATATAGGAAATACCACAGTCTAACAATGATCACACAAGTAAGCAGATCTAAAATTATCCTTCTTTAATTTTATGAGTTAGGTAGGTTAGGTATAGATTCCAAGTATTGAGGTTTCATTGTAGGTAAAACGCCAACTTATAAAGTACCTTACCTACCTAGAAGTAGAATTGTATGATTCTTGAATCTACATATTAGGTGATTCATGATTCTGAAAGGCTCTGCGTCTGTAAGTCGGTTGATCTATCTGCCTTTTCCCCGAATAGACCCTTTGAATTGCAACAAGATTTAAATTAACAAGAATCGGTTTGTAGATAACGCTCTGTACCTACTAAGTACTTACCTACCTCGCAAACCGTAGAGGTGTTTTTTTTTTATAGAAAAATATTAGGACATGTAAAGTTACTAAACAAGACAACTGAACATTCGGATGGTAAGTTCATTTTCTCGCTCAGAATTTAAAGCATTTTTTAATAATTCTCAAAATAATGACGCAAAAAAGAATTTTTCAGTCGAAAGTATTACCTACCTCGCAAACCGTGGAGATGTTTTTTTTTTAATAGAAAAAATATTAGGAATGTAAAGTTATTAAACAAGGCAACTGAACATTCAAATGGTAAGTTCATTTTCACGCTCAGAATTTAAAACATTTTTTAATAATTCTCAAAATAATAACGCAAAAAAAAAATCTGTCGAAAGTATGCTCAAGAATTATGAATTCAGACTGAACCAAAACCGTCAACTGAATTTAAAAAATAACTACACGTCTAACAGCTTCCAGGAAGTGAACATCAATGAAATTGATGTCCAATCGAAAGCCAGACATGAACGCAATGGCATCTCGTCGCATACCAACAGTTGCGAGCACGGAGACCACCTAGAAGAATCATTTAAATATTTTCACATAAACATAACATAATCACGCTTTGTGTTGCCGAAGAGTTGGGTAGAGGTGTACCTTTAGTACATCCACATTTCGCTAGTATCTTTAAGTCTCATATAATAGGGGGAGAACCTATTGCCATCAACCGAGCACTAATACAGACTCCGGGCTGCTACTGAGAATTCCAGATAGAAAAACCCAATAACACTTTTCCCGATCTGGGAATCGGATCCAGGACCTCATGCTCAACAGTAGCGCTTGTGTCCAACAGACCAGCGACCAGTATTTTTACATCGCATTTGTCATTCACATAGAACATTAGGTGTCGAGAGTCTAATGAAGTTATTTATACAATCATTTTTGCCAACAATAATTGCGTTAGATGATTCATTTCATAGTGTCGTGTTTAAATTTGTCTAACCTTCGATTATGTACCTATAGTGCTTTAGTGAGCAAACTTTTTGCTCTCGACGACGGAAATGTCATGCCTCATAACATGATAATGTCTTGAAGTAATCTATGTTTGGTGATTAACTGATCCTTTTGTATATAACCTGTACTTTTGTGTTCTTTACTCGTGAATTTTTAACATGGCTACATTTTTTACAACAAATCTTACACCCATATACTTTTTATTTAAATACAAACAAAAAGCTTTAATTACAATATACTAGCTAACGCTAAAATATAAATGCTGTCATCATGCTGCGCATGTGTGCTGTGCGTGTGTTCGTGCTGTTTATTTTTGTATGTATAAATAAGTACCTATCTTTATACAAAAAAAATAAAAGAAAAAGGGAGGAGCTCATTGGGGCTTTAAACAATTCGTAATTCTTCCGCATCGCTGTTAATGGAATAAGTGCCCAAAAGGCTGGCAGCATTACCACGTTGGTTGGCAATGCTGATTCTTTGGGTTAAAAATGTACTTTAACTATTATATTTATCTTTCGATTCCGAAGTTATTCCCCATTTTTTTTATATTTTGCATTTTCCTTGTTGAATATTATATTTCCATAAACATAAATAGGGAAATCAATTAATTCCTCGAATAGATTCCTTTTATGCAATTGAATACGTAATACAATTTTCTGAAATACAGCCTGCATCTCTTGACTCATCTCAAAACCTACTTAACTATTGTGGTCAACATAGTAAAATGGTAGACAACAATGTCCACATAAGTAGGTACAGTTGTCCGGTGTATTGTCTCTGGTTTAGGTAGGTACATTTAAATACTACTTGACATAGTAGTGAATCTTCTCACTGTAGGGGACAGTATAAAGGGAATAATAAAATGGTCCTTCGAGCCGGATTCTAGACGTCACCTGCGTCTGAGAGGAAGTGGAAAAGAGTTCACATGAAAAACAAAACACGTAATTTTATAAACTCTCTATGATCTAAACTATACAATACTACTGTCTACCGAAGTGCTATGTACCTAAAACCTATTAAAAATTTTGCATCAAAAGATACAATTTTCTGACGATCAACTTCAGCAAACTAAGTCTACGAAACAAATCACCCTTTCAGTACCAACAAGAATGTGAATGACCGAATTCTTGTGTCGTAATTAAAGCTCAAAGTAAAAGGTATTATTATGTCAGCGCCAGAAGAAGTGAGGAGGCCCACACTTGACATATTGACAAGACAAAGAGATGGCGCATGTCCATAATTTATCTACCGCAACGAACGGCGCGTCGGTCGTGAGAATAGTGGTGCCATTCTTCCGTGTGCTTCATATGTGGTATGTGGGTGGACGAATGTCAGAAGTTTGGTGGTACACCCGGTATGGTAGTGTTAAAAGGCGGATTAGAAAAAGTGGCGTTTGAATAACACAATAATATTGCGTGAAATATAAATAATATTGGTGTTAAACCAAAATATAAAATAATTCTACCGTATAATTTGTATTCGTTTCGTATGTATTTTTAATATTTATTATATTATTTCTCAGACAAATGATATTACAAACGTGGGGAGATGAACCGGATTCCTCTTAAGTGCCACGCCTCCAAATCAAGCCATTATTACAACGTCATAATAAAATGATAATTTGACTTCCACTATCTAGTTGCTAGCTCATTAGAATAATAGGACGTAACAATATGTAATAATTATCTCATATTACATTTTTTTTAATTCGTTCCGGTGTTGTACCGAATACGTTCCTAAACAACGCCGTCGATGAGTATTTTATCGGCACAAAACTGATAAAAAGTTGTTAAAGAAACGCTCTACTAGAGGAGGAATTTAATTAATCCTTAAAGACACAATTTAGGTTCCCTTGTCATGAAATAAACAAACTTAATAATATTTTCAATGCCATGGTAAATTACAATAATAATTATTATGTGTCAACTGAGGAAAATACTTAAGTATATTATAGGCGGTTAGGTTACCCACTGAAGTACCTATTCATAAGTTAGGAATTTGTCAAACTGACTAACAAACATTTGAAACATCACATTATTCCCTGAAGGAGAATTTCATTTAGCTAAAATATTCTGCGTCAAATATTATTCTACAAAAATATTAAATTTTATTTTCCTTCACCTGAAAGCACCTAGGTCAGGGAAATGTATGAATTACTCGTGAGGGTACAATATTTAGACATTCTCAATTGAAAAATTAACTACATACATAATATGAAAATAATAATTAAAAAAAACATGAATAAGCACTTATTAAGTTTTTCCCATCATTATGTATTAGCATTTTTTTTTATTTTACAAGGCAAAGAAGCAACAGGTTTTTGAGCTTTTCTAAAAATTTGAACATTATGGATTTAACATGTTTTGTTTTATCACTACTCAAATCATAAAAAAAAAAAAAACACCAAGTTGTTAGGCCGTCCATTCTATTCTCACGACACATCGCCTCCACAAGGAGCCACATCACTCGGGCCCCATAGTTCACATGTCACTAGTAAAATTGATGTCCTTTGTTCTGTAATAGTAAATCTGGCGCAGACAGAGGGTTGACTCCTGCGACTATAGATTATAAACGTCGGGAATTTCTCACTGGAACCGTAACACGTGCTGCGCCACTGATAATGGGCACACATTAAGATTATATGGTGTTTGAAAATATTAATGAGTAGCTGCCATTTTAGAGTAACGATGGCACTGAAAATGTGAGAGTTATTAATGCTTTTTGTAATGAAGTTTTCAGAAGCAACTGTGTGATCAATTTTGTTGGACTGGCGATGAAATGTGTTCAGAACTGTCGTAATTTGACTTTTCCAGGCGATGTTTAGGATTGGACTATGTTTCGAGTAAATGGCAGTTCTTTTAATAATTAATCATCTATGGATATGGCTCACCTCTCATCTTGCGCCGCATGCCCGCCCTGTCACCTGCACACGCTGCGTCAGCGAAAGGTATTCGCATTGCTGAATTTTGGGCCAGACAAATTAAAAAATAGTATATTACGATACGCGTGACTTATGTAGTCCATTATTGCACGGCGTGAAATTAGCGCCCGAGCGTAGCGAGTGTGGTAAACACCATGCATTAATAGACTACTTACGCGTCACACGTATCGTATACTATTTTATAGCTCGTGTGACCTAAACCCGCACTTAAGTCACGCTTCTGTGTGTAAAAATGGAGTCACACAGTGCTATAAACTATATATATTTGTTCGATATTTTTGCCAGCGACACGCTAAGAAGATGTAGGCATGGATTGTTTATATACCTACTCTACCGGATACGCTATTTTGGGGAATAAATCAAACAAATTCAATCGTCCCTAATTTACTGCTGCAATGAGCAAATGATAAACATTTAGGTAAATAAACTTAACTTTTTAGGTAGATATCCTTACAAACACCATGATAACTTGATGCAAGCAGATTTGTAACAGGTGAAAAGCAAATTGTTTTCTTTGTATTAGTAAAAAGAGAACAATGTACTCGTAGCCATGCATGGCATGCAGCTGCAATATAAAAAAATCGCAGGCACTAATAAATCAAACAAAAGTCATGTTTAGTAAGTGATGGCGTGGGTATCTATCGAAGATGCCATCTTTTCATCTATACAAATAAATAAAAATGCAGTGTCTGTTTGTAATGTCAAAATAACAGCTTTTTACTAAATGCTTAAAAAAGCATAAACGCTATCTATACAAATAAATAAAATTGAAATGTCTGTTTGTAATGTCACAATAACAGCTTTTTACTAAATGCTTATGAAAGTAGATATATCAGTACGGTATTGATAACAAAAAACACTGCCTGTTTTTCCCGGCTAATCTCCGAAATGGCTGGACTGGTTTTCACTGGCGGATAGCTGATGATGATGATAGAAGGAGTAACTTAGGCTACTTGTATTTTAGAAAAAGAAAGATAATCAAAAGGTATCAATTTCACGCGAACGAAGTTGCGGGCAGAAGCTAGTAAAGAATAAGTAGGTAAGTAGAAATTTATTGCCACCACTGCCGAACAAAGCTACCAGCCATAATTGCCTTTTTTGGAGCAACGTCATTTTATCAATGATCTAGAAAGGAAGCAGGTGCCTAACAAAATGTTTCTGTCGAAACTCTAATATTATTATTATTATATCACCTGTCTGTAGGTACACCTGTCATAACTAACTTTAGAAACCACAGGAAATGCTAACTTCACTTTTCTACCTACTAAGGCCTGAGTTCACCAACACTCAAACCACCGCGCCGGTTAGGTATTTAAACAGTTGGTTTATGTCATATTTCCCTAAGAAATTTTAAATATAGAACTGATTAAATATTTAATCAGTTGATTTAAATGTTGGTGAACACAAGGCTTAGGATTTATATCAATGACTTTCCTACATGAAGGAGGTTACTTTACACAAACCACAAATATACAGAATGAAATTGAACACATGCGACAAAATCGAAATGGGAGATTGTACTCATTATTATGAACAACTTTTACTATGGGACCAAACCTGAAATCGCGAAAAAAAAATCAGTTGTTCCCTACATTTTGATGAGTTATGCGAACATAAATGTAGGGAACAGCTGATTTTTTTTTCGCGATTTCAGGTTTGGTCTCATAGAAAAAGTTGTTCATAATAATGAGTACAATCTCCCATTTCGATTTGTCGCATGTGTTCAATTTCACCCTGTATAGAGCACATTAACTCTTATTATAATTAAAATACCTGGATATTGTTATCAACCTTTAGACGTCTGGCGAACCCATAGATGCATAATCAGCCTATAGTGTTCCCACTGCTGGGACACAGGCCTCCTCTCGGTGAGAGGGAGTAAAACGTAATCTACCACGCGGACCCGGTGCGGGTTGGCAGATGTCCACATGTCTTCAAATTTTAGGTTCCAGAACATGCCGGTTCCCTCACGATGTTTTGCTTCATCGTTTTGAGAGCAGTAGTGATGAAATATTTTACACAAAGTAAAGCGCCTGGCTGGGTTCAAACCCACGTCTCGTAGTCGGGGCCGTTACCACTGGGCTACCTCTGCTCCTCATACCTGCACATCATATAACCCACAGTTGACGTGACTATGAACGCATGGTTACAAGAAATCCTTTTATTAACTTAGCCACAAGGTAACTATACTACTACTACTAGGATGATTTGCAATTTCATCGCGAAGGAAGAATACTGCGTGTATTCTTCTTTTAGTCGATTTGCACGAATTTACTCGTCGGGCGAATCGTCACTTTTAAATAATATGGTTTTTTACGCATGAAGTTAATAATAGGTATGTACTTAAGTGCAGCAGTTTCAGTTTATTTTTTTGTGTGTCAGTTTAATCAGAATAGGTATATCGGAAAATTCGGAAACTACAACAATCTTTGCTTACAGATACTTATAGGTATACTTAATCATAATCTACTTAGGTACACCCAGAATTGCCCCTTTGAACGAAATCAGTCAAAATATTCACCTTAATATTATGTAGTCCGATTCGATAATGCAATGATTAATGTATACTTGTAATTCGATAAAAGCATTGTTTTCCGGTTAATCGCCTAATCAAATCTTCGCACCTTTAAAAAAACATTTGTTATGTATGACAAAATGATACAAGTTTCTTAACCTTCATGCATAAAAGGTGTTAATTTTTTATCTTATGTACCAAGGCTTATTGTCTTCAGAGTGACCAATTTAACTTGACATGCGGCGAAATCTGGAACTAATTTTAATTTCAGTACTTTTGACATTTTGTTCATCAGCTACCTTTTGTTCAACGAAATCTCGGGCTGGTTGACACTTCCCGTGACTCAAAGGGCTGACTTTTACGTTGGCTTGAGGAGCATAGCCATACAACCTGGCAATGCCGCCAGTATTGTCTATGGCCACCAGTCTCTTCGGTACATTACCATTCGACAACGATGCGGAGGAATTTATCGACGCCATCATATTTTAGATTTTTAATAAGTAACTAGTTTTAGGTTAGGATGTTATATTTTTATTAGTTTGTTAGTTTATTTCGTATAAGAAGTTTATCGTGGTATCGGCGAGAGCAGTGGTGGCCCAGTGGTATCGGCCGCGACTTACGAGTTGTAGGTCGTAGGTTCGAACCCAGACAGGCGCTTTACTTTGTGTAAAATTATTTCATCACCACTGCTCTCAAAACGGTGAAGGAAAACATCGTGAGGAAACCGGCATGTCCTAGAACCAAAAATTCAAAGACATGTGACATCTACCAACCCGCACTGGGCCCGCGTGGTGGATTACGGCCCACTCCCTCTCACAAAGAGGAGGCCTGTGTCCCAGCAGTGGGAACATTATAGGCTGATGATGATGATGATGATGAAGAAGTTTATCCATTTTTATCGTATCTATTAATAAACATCCCGTTTCCTGTGCAAATGGTGCCGCCGTGATATGTCAAGATAAACTGGTAATGGGCATTGATTAATGGTAGGTAAATCTAGCTAACACGTTAAACTTCTGTAATCGTGAAGAAATTAACACTTATTGATTAAGTGCGACTGTTGCGACACTTGAGATGATATCTGACCTTTTGACCTGGAGAAGGGATTGGTTTCTAAGAAATAAAACTATGAACACTTCCGTTTTGTAGACCATCAAGTGAATTCCTTAATGATAGCGATTAAGTGGCTTAAGTTTTATTGCAAATGATTACTTTAAAGTAGCTTAGGTATACTTGAACAAAACTAAAGTACTTAGGTACATACAATACTTAATTACCTAGGTACATACATAGTAATTATTACTGCCTACATAGTTGTGTGTATTGAGAAGGATGCAGTGCTTCCATCGTGCCAGCGAGTAGGTATGTAAGGTTTTTGGAACGAAGTTCCTTAACGTGGCTTGCGGTAGGAGTTGACTGATAGAAATCGCCACGTAAGGAAAAATCGTTATGCCCCTCCTCCATGCGACTTTTTTCTTTGTCTTTGTATCTTATTATACTACGCGTAAGTTTCGATCCCGTGGGAATATCGAGATAAAACCTATCCTATGTCCTTTCCCGGGACTCAAACTATCTCTATACGAAATTTCATCTAAATCGGTTCAGTGGTTTAGGCGTGAAAAAGTAACATACTAGACAGGCAGAGTTACTTTCGAATTTATAATATTAAGTATGGATAGAGTGTGTGCAAGCCAGTATCGCGTAATAGGAGTCTACTCTCTAGTCCGTCAACGAAGATGTCGGGCCCGTCCGAAAATAGTAGATCTGTCAAAACAAGTGAAATATAATTTTTTTCGGACGGGTAAATAACTATCGGGAGTGGGGACAACTGTCAAATCGTATTGTCATTTATTTATTCTTAGTTCCGGCTTCGAACTATCATTACGTCCGTAAGTGAGACGGAGTAGGAATCGCCTGTATATTCAGCCGGAACTAAGGATTTCTTGCTTAGGAGTAGACCCCTAAAGGACTAATCACACTTATTCAGCTCTGTTCAGCTTTTGTCCATAAAAAACAAGGATTTCGTATAAGATGCGTACGCATCCGTTCAGCCGCGGAAAGCTGAACTGACTCCATACAAAATCGTTGTGTTCTATGGACAAAAGGTTAACAGAGCTGAATACCTAAATGTGGTTAGTCCCTAAAGGGATCCCCCGACCGCACAAGTTTTTGTTTCTTCATCGAGGTTTTCCGATAAATACCTACTTACTGCACTGCATACTGATTTTTAAGCCTACTGTACATACATGCCAAGTCTTCAAAGACACATAAACATCAAAAATCAAGGGTCATTAAAATAAAAAGACGCAATTACGACTGTATCTTTACACATTATCTTACATAACATTAAATCACACATAAACAAGTTGCTCACACGCTGTAGATCATCTTACGGGTCGATACGGCTGGAGTAGGCGTGGCCAAGTGCGAATTACTCACACAAGGAAATATCGTTTATAATTATGTAGATATATTTAGGTTATATTTGTGGATTGTTTGTACGTTAGAGGACTAAGCAACAATTTGAACTACTATAAATATTTTTACAATGTACAGATGCCAGCACATCAAACTATGAATGAAACTGTAAAATTTTCCCAATCAACCCTTGTACTTAAAACTTTAGCGATAAAGTTGAACATCTATTAAACTTGATGTGCTGGCTTGTCAGCCACATCGTCAGATTTGGCTGACAATCCAAGCCAAGTCCTACTGTTTTCTATACTCAATTCATATTGGCGTTTATCTTATAATGTTATGTCATTATCTAATAATTAAGTACCAAAAAGATTGCATGCCACAAACCAAGCGGATCATAATCTCTACAGTCCATACAGTGGCTTCCCTTGACGAAGTATTTTACAAGGAGCTCTTCTTCTACTTAACATAGATTAGTTTATTAAATATCAATAACAAATCGATAAACTCTAAACCTAATAACCACTAAAAGCTATCAATTAGTTTCTACAATAAAATACACCATGAAAATACCATAAGGTATAATATAATTAATTCTAAGCACTTAGCCCCACTCGTAATAAACTCAAGATAACTACGTTATTATTGATCAGAACCTTGGTTTTATATATCTTAGTACTTATTTACTGATCAAAGCGACCGCCCCTGAAGATCTAACTGATCTTTGTATAGGCTTTAATAAGATAGACTTGAGTGCGCTTGCAATTATTCATGGAGGCATATTATTAATGTTGTTCATAGGAAATCTAGATTTCTACATTAATAATTGTAATATTTATTTATACTTACTTACACGAAGCACAATTTGTGCACTTTTACAATTATTCTGCACAATAATCCATAGTATCCATACTTAATATCATAAATTCGAAAGTAACTCTGTCTGTTGTTACCTTTTCACGCCTAAACCACAGAACGAATTTGGCAAGGAGATAGATGGCATCATGGGGAAGACATAGGACTTTTTGTACCGGTAGCACGTTCCCGTGGTATAATTTCTGACATACACGCGGGCGAAGTCGCGGACAGAAGCCAGTTCAATAGTTTTCTTTCGCTCTCAAAGTACAGACGCCAGCACATCAAGCTACCCGAAACTGTAAAATTTTCCCAATCAACATTGAACTTTGCTTTAGCGATAAAGTTGAAAATTTATTATTATAAATAAATCTATTATTATAAACAAATTTGAAAAATTTTAGTAGCTTGATGTTGATGTGCTGATGTCTCTACAACAAAAGTGAGTACCTAAATGTACAAATAGATAAGCCTGATTTACATGCTGCGATTTGATTGCCTGTGGCATACCACAAGTTGAAACAACAATATAAATTGCACATTCTAAAGTAGTCTAAACAGTGGAGCGGTGAATGCTTATGCGAATCCCGAACTCCCGGCCATAAGTAGAGGTGGAACACCGCGGTGGTTTTAGCCAGTAAGACTCCGGCATGGCCCTATGTCACCCCCACGATAGAGGAAGTCCATGAGGATTTCCACCGCGGAAAAAAAGTCTAAACAGTGTTTAGACGATGCAAGTCATAATATGTTGCTTCAATTTTATTTTATGGCACAGACAAGAAACTTCCATCGTGTAAATGGAGCTTTAAAGAAATATTTTTTAATAATCATCATCATCCACAGTCCGTCTTCACCCACTGTGCCCGCCTGTCTTTTCTTATGCCAATCTCTACGCTCCTGTGCCAGCCTCATCCAGGAGAACCTGGATGAGGCTGAGGTGGGTAGAAACCCACCCGCGATGGCATCAATATCATCCGCCCATCTCACCGCCGGACGACCGACGCCACTCGGTCACTGCCTTACTCCACCAGTCATCACTGACCTTGCCAGGGTACAGGAAGGTCACAACCTAAACTACTTAAACACAAAGAAAGTAAAAAAAAACAACTTCACTTGGAATAATCGATGCCCGCATTTGCAAAAATTTTTGATTGGGTTGGGGTGAGATGTACCTATGTAGCAGGCGGCGTGCAGAAACTTTCTTTTTTGAGTTTCGCAAACTTGCACCGGTCAAACACAGTTTTTTTCCAAATCGTCTTTAACGGTCTCGGGGTCCCAAAGTCAGCCGACAGTACCTACCTACCACAAAAACGGCTTCGTATTAAAAGTTTTAAATTAATTGTGAGATGATGTTTAGGCGTAACGTATTTTTATTCATATAAAAATAATAGAATAGGCATCACCAGCTTTTTTTTTGTTGCTGAATGGGCCCGCTCTTGACCTCGATCACGCCTGATGGAAAGCGATGGATGAGGTCTATGATGGAACGAGTGTACCCACAAGATGCCTAAGGCACTGGATACGGTTTAGTAGATAATGTAAAATTAAAACGTAAGATAATTAACATAATTACATGTATAAAAAGTAAAAGTGTCTTTAAAGATCTATTTAAAGAAATAAATATCATTTCAACATCATGGAATTAGTGTTAGTAGGTATGTCATCACTCAAGCAGATATCTAACTATTTGTCAAAAGAATAAATCAATCCTAAGTAATAATCGTAAATCCTTGAAAGAGTTACAAATAAGGTAAGTCAACATTAAATATTTGCTTGCGTTAATGCGGTTCATAACTCAATTAAGCAAATCAATCAATAAGACTATTTGCTTTTGACGTTACACTGTAGACATTTAGAGGGGACCATGGCTAAATAATAACAGCCGCACGGGTCGATCGATCAGGTTATGCTACACTTGCCGCGGTTGGTCTGTGGATAGGTGACCATCTTTACGTACCGAGCCTCTCCGTGCCTCGGAAAGCACGTTAAGCCGTTGGTCCCGGCTGTCATTCGTGGATCTTTGGCAGTCGTTACGGGTAATCAGAAGCCCGTAAGTCTGACAACCAGTCTTACCAAAAGGTATCGTATTATCCAGTAGGTAACTGGGTTGTGGAGGTCAGATAGGCAGTCGCTCCATGTAAAATATAGGTATTCAGCTGCGTCCGGTTAGACTGGAAAGCCGACCCCAATATAGTTGGGAAAGGCTAGGCAGATGATGATGATCATCATTAGAAACATCAATACATCTCCCTAAGTTAGAATTGGCCTCAATGTTATAATTTCATGAAATAGTCATTCAATAGGGCAATTTTAATTAATCAAAAACATAAGAAAATTCGAATTTCGCAGGCTACCCTGGCGCTTTCTCTAGGCACTTTTTTTTATTCTGCAATGTTATTTGTCAGTGGTTAACTCTATTTTCTTCATCAAAATGAGTTACAAGGCGAACAAAACTGTTTTTCTACGAAATCAATACCAAGCATTTAGCATACTTCTCACTAACAATTTAGTCACTTCAGCAATCAATAAGCAATTTGGCACGAATTAAGGAACTAAGCTTTTACTTTCAGTTAGCATTACCTTGTAAATGATTTTTCAACGCATTAGGCCTTGGCATTTAAAAGTGAACGAAGAAACGACACATTAGGTCCGCGGTAGGCACGGCTAAACAGGATTATAACGTGTGTTAAAAGCAATAATTGAAATCCAATAAGCTGTTTAAGAATTACGAAATAAAATCATAAATAAACATTCAATGTACCTATACGTGGTTTGGTTGTAAATGTAAAGTACTTAGGCTTATTAAACCATCCAATGGCTTCGCTTGCCAGTTTCTGCTGACGCAAAATCATATCATATGTGTTTAACTAAGTTTTAAGTTTTCATTAAATCAAGTCTTCTAATGTTAAATATTGTTAAGAATTAATTATTGTCCTACAAGTACCATAAAGTATGCTCTTGCCGCCTGTGATACAAGTTTATCCTAGTACAGGCATCTAACATTAAAACCTTTGTAAATAATTTCTAAGACTTTATGTAATAATTTTAGCAATTTTAATACTGAATAAAACATTTAAGTTTATTATGAGCATAATTACATCCAGCCAGCCGGATCAGACTGCAGATAAAATAATGTATTGCTGTCCAAAGAGACGAGATGAATGGCATAACAAATTATACAGGGTGAAATTGAACACATGCGACAAACCGAAATGGGAGATTGTACTCATTATTATGAACAACTTTTACTATGGGATCAAACCTGAAATCACAAAAAAAAATCAGCTGTTCCCTACATTTTGATGAGTTATGCGAACATAAATGTAGGGAACAGCTGATTTTTTTTTCGCGACTTCAGGTTTGGTCCCATAGTAAAAGTTGTTCATAATAATGAGTACAATCTCCCATTTCGATTTGTCGCATGTGTTCAATTTCACCCTGTATAAACGTATACCAAATTAACGCCTACGCAGTGTCCTTTAAACAGCTACCTTAATTAATGATACTTTATAAAAACAGCTGGTATTTAGAAGAAATAGAAAGGTTACAAAGTCATTGATTGATTTTGTTATCAAGTTTCAAGGGCTCGCATTCATGAGCTTGTAATAAGATATGCCTGTCCAGAAGATATATTTTTATTTTATAAAATGGTAAATCATTGTCCATACGCAATAGAACCATTATTGATCACAGAATGGCAACACAATCAATTTGCCTAGCCTTTTGTTAACTATGTTGTTCTAGTCTAACAGAATGCAGCTGAATACCAGCACTCTACATGAAGCGACTGCCGTGTAACACTGCTTGTCAGACTTTTGGGCTTCTGACCATCCGTCAAAGATCTCCGAATGACAGCCGGGACCAATGGCTTAACGTACTTTCCAAGAGGGTGCACAGAATGGTCTCGATATGTAATGGATGGCCACCCATCCACCAACCGACCGCGGCAAGCAAGGCTTAACCTTCGATCGACCCGTGTGACTGTTTTATAACTACATAATTGCGCAAAATTCAAATTAATTTATTATGTTTACAATAACTTTCTGTAAAATTCTGTATGTTAAGACTTTTCGTAGCCAGTGTCGCGCGTCGTAGCGCGCACCATGACGAGACGCTACGAACTTAAGATACAACAAAAAACTTAAGGTCTTATTCTAAAACATTATTTTTATCGCAAATATGTACTTATCAACTACTTTTAGGTAAGTAACTAGGTAATATATAAACGTTACAAGCACGTGCTTTGACTTAGACATGTTCCCGTCTTTATCTTGTAGTTTGACAGTTATGCAACAGTGACAGGAATAATGTTTAGCCAATTACCTCCTAAGTACGTAACGTAATTAAATTATTTAGAGATATCGTATTTCCGTATGTCGATCAGTGCGAGATTAGGGCAGCTCTCGAGCAGATGAACTACAAGGCACCTGATGATGACGGAATAACGGCAAAGCTCCTTAAAACGGACGGGGCTCCAGTCCTGAGAGAGCTTTCAGCATCGGTTTTCAAATTCAAACTTTGAGGAAACCGAAACGGGGTTTGTTTACCAAAATTGACCTTATACCTATAAGGAGATGATATCATTAGCGGGGCCGAACACTTGATCGATTAGTTATAATAAAATCTGCACAATACATAAACACGAGATTATTATGATGTCATATTTATTAATAGACCCCGGAGAGATCGACAGTTCAATAAATAATAGATACCTACAAATGTAAATGCTCTATTTAGTTTAGACAAAGTAAGTAGCGGAATTTATGACTTTCAATTTAAGTACACCTATATTCTCCCGTCTCGAAATGATTTAGCAGCTAGCAGTACAGATTTGTCACGGAATTTGTAGAATTATGTTCTCGACCAACACAAAATTTTAAAGCTCTTGTAAAAATTATTTCACATTTTCCCACAAAGGGCCTGAAGACATAAAACTTGGACAGACGTTTTGATCAGGCTCAAATGAGTAATGTTTATCATCATTCTCTTGCCTGTCTTTTTCTCCCTTACTTCTCTATTTGACGACTAATAAGTCAAATCAATCTGCCTAGCCTTTTCCAAACTATGTTGGGGTCGGCTTCCAGCCTAACCGGATGCAGTTGAATACCAGTATTTTACATGGAGCGACTGCCCATCTGACCTCCACAACCCAGTTACTGAGAAATATGATACCTCTTAGTAAGACTGGTTGTCAGACTTTCGGGCTTCTGACAATCCGTAACGACTGTCAATGATCTACGAATGACAGCCGGAACCAACGGCTTAGTGTGCTTTCCGAGACACGGAGGGTCTTGGTATGTAAAGATGGTCACGCATCCACGGACCAACCACGGCAAGCGTAGTTTAACCTGATCGATCGACCCGTGCGGCTGTTACGACGACTAATAAGTATAAGTATAATATCTCGGTAGGAACCCGTTTTCTAGCCTGAATGGAATATTCTATAAACGAATCTCTAAGCTTGAAAATAAAATGGTGTCTAGGTAACACTTCGTGCCGTTTTCAATGTTAAGCATGCACTGTAAGAGCCTTCAATTCAATAAAGTAAATACAAAGCTATTTAAGTTGTGTGCTATCACATTACTTGATCGCTCTTGAATACGGAATATTACTTAATTAGGCATTTAATGTCAGTATTGTTTCTCTATTAAGTAAGAATATTGTGTTTGTCGTTAGATGAGGATTAAGCATAATATACTGCTAAGAGTTTTGGTCGAGCACGCACGGCGGATCACACAGTACCCACAACGCGGCACGCGACGGGGTGCAGATAACTCGCCCCTGCGTGTCATTTTTTACATACAAATTCAATAAAAATGACGAGGAATTTGTCTTCGTTTCCCGCGCCCCGTCGCGTGGCGCGTTGTAGTGTGTAATCCGCCTTCGTCTCAGATTATAGGTTTCGTTGCACAATATTGATTCTAAAAAATCTTGTAAATGGAATCTAGAGATAGGTATGGAAAATAAGGAATAAAATATGAAAGTAGTTAAATATGTTTTAAAACTCAAAGTAATTTATTTGCCAGAATCACGGTAAATATACAGGATAAAAATGTAATCAGTGCGCAAACTGTAACCGTAATTAATTAATTCAGCATATTATGATTCTAGACGCCCAAGCGCAAAAAATTGCTGTTTCATAGAAATGTGCAATACCTACGCGGTCAAAATCAAGGGGATCAATCATATATGATGAAGTCGTGGTTACAGTTTGCGCTCAGGTTAAAAAAAAATCTGCATAGGATGAACCAACTTAGATTCAAAAGGCAAAACGTAGGTATGCCACATTTCAACATAATTTTAAATTTTCCTTCCTTCAAGCGTCCAAATGCCGAATCTCGATAGCTCGTCCAAACAATTGAACGGCTAAAATCAACCGAACACTACTGTGCAGCGTGAACGACACTTTATCCAGAATTGCGGAGGCAGTGTTCCGACATAACATGAATGCAGTTCAACTTTACAATCACTTATAATATCAACGTGGACGTCAGAGCACACTAACACGATTGTTTACAACATTGTCGGTCAGTAGTGAGTTGGATGTAGTCACGTGATGACTAAGGACCCTACCCACGGATAAAAGGACCTGGTCGAAACAGGTCGTGACCGTGACTCAATCCTTCGATGATGTAAGCCTTCGTAATTGATTCGATGATTCGTTTGAATAGTGGTTGACGTTGGTCCATAATTTATCGATAGGTTTATGAGTCCTTCGAGTCTTGGTTTTCATTTTAGTGTCAAAGAAAAAGACTTATAATACCGTATCATACCGTTTCACTGGATAGCAAAATTGCCTGATGAAGACCATGGCCTTCTCCTTTACAAACTTGCCGAATGTTAGTCTCAATAAAAAAGATGGTTTCCTGCGATAAACATATCCCATTTAAGATGCTTTCAGATTTCCTTGCCTGTCCTTGTGTGTTTGATGTCATCCTTCCATCGTAGTTGTTGGTAAGATATACCGAGTTGCCATAACTATCTAAGTTTCAGGAAGTGTGTCGCGCTAGAAACAGCTGAACTACAATTAAATCAGCATGGCCAATAACATTTAGCACAATCTTCCATTATCGATGCTTCCATCAGTGCCAGATTGTTGATGACAATAGACTAGGTAGGTGCTTGTTTACGTTTATGGTTGTGCAACCCAATACGTGTACGTACAATTTGATTGTCCACGAGATTTGCGCACAGATTCACTATGAACATTAGATGTTATCGCCGAATTGTTGTGACTTTTGGCCCGCCTAGTTGGAAAACCAGGTCATGTGTGTGAATTGTCCTTCGCCCATGCAATTTCGTCAAAATTTCTCGGTGAAGCAAGCTTTTCAAGAAAGGTTTCTCCCAAAATGCTGCGTTTCCTTGATCACTTATCATTTGTTGAGTAAAATATAAAACTATACCCAAACGAAATAGGTAATATCTAGCATGATTGTAAAACCCTCAGATGTCAATTCAGATAGCTGATAAATCGGCTCACCTGAAACCCGAGACCATATCGTTAAGAAGACTAGACGGGATTGGAACAAGTGATTACTAACACCAATTACCTAGACTGCAGCTTTGAGTCATACCCCACATAAAAGTATGACTCTTGCGCATAGAACATACGAGAAACTCTCGAATCTCGATATCGACAAGTTATAAAATGTCGTACCTACAGCACTTTATCGCCAACCGCAGTTAGCACGTCAGATGTAATGAGTCTGTTCGTCACTCGTGACATCACAACTATTACCGAATGGAGATGTAATGGAAAGTGAGTTATATTAAATACGTGCATTGCTGTGAGTAAGTTCGCTTGGCAGAAATGGGTGAATCCTCGTTGACGCGCTGAACGGAAAATTGTTAGAACAATATTCGCGAGTTCCCAAAAGGAAAATACTAATTGCACTAAGCATTGTTATGATTAGGCATAGTTACAGTGTGTTATTTCCCTAACATAAAATTATATTTACGACTGACACGACCTTGGCAATTGAGGTCAGCTAAAAATATGAAGCCGCTGAAACACACAATAAAATTTCACAATAGAAAACACAATGTCACCCATTCATTGTTATGCAGTAAACGCACCGTGCAGCTTGCCAAATGAGTTATTGTTCTGCACCCTTATAAACTAACTTACTGTAACTTGGACGTTATAGGAGTGAATAGAAGGCGGATTTATTAATGAGATAAATGCAATCCGACAGTGCAGTCGTAATTAATAAAGCCTTAATGAATCAGTGATCGATTAAATTATGAATTATAGCTTCCTTGCTAATATGCATATGCATAAGTCTACGAACCAAGTATAGGCATAAGTAGAGTTGAATAAATAAATTATGTCTGTCACTTTATGCGCGTTAGTATAGAGACGCGTCATTACATTTTTAGAAGTTCCGCGTTACATTATTTATTAACGAATAAAATAAATATAATGTTAGAGACATCTTCGTGAAATGCCAAGGCACATGAATTAGGTAGCTGTTTGGTCTTCCGAGTTAAAAAAATGCGTGTGATTATTTTAATTAGTTGACTAATCTCCGCACTAATAAGCAGAGTTATGGTTTGGAACTAGAACATCAGTAGAAAAACACTTTTATGTACCTACACTTTTCGTTTACATTCCATTGGTTTTTGGACTTTGTAAGTGTGTTAAGTAGGTACTTAGGTACTTAAGTTTGATAAATAGTCACGACTAATCTTAAGTTTCAAGAAAAACGTTTTCAAATCTTCGATATCCGGGTTTAATTCTAGAAGAAAAAATGTTATGCCTAAGGCTAAAGGATAAATAAACTTGAACTGTACAGCAATTAGGGTAGGATCGACAGCGTAACTACCCGCCTATTTTTTAAGTAAAACTTCTTTCTTAGACAGTGTTTCGATAATTGGACGAGAATTGAGAGTGAAAGGGGTTTGAAGATTTTTATATGGAGGCAGGCATACCTACAGTCGCGCCTTTTTGTTTTTTTTTTTTTTCAAAATTCCTGCCACGCATGAAATCTATATAAACCTATAATTTGGTCTTATTATGTTTTCTGTTTGCATTCATGTCAGTTATCGATTTATATAGGGTTTATGCGTGGCTACAATTTTGAAAAAAAAGAAAATAGCGGACAGGTATATAGGTATGCTACGGATCTTCAAAGCCCTTTCAAGGACGCGTCACTTTTAGGCACATTTTGTTACATGAGAGATAAGAAAGATATAACTCTCTCTCTAACACTAAATCTCTCTTATTTTTTAAGATGTTTTATTTCTATCACGTGTACGGTGCAGTACGCGTAATTTTTTGAATATTAACGGTTGTTTCCTTTAATCGTTTGGTTATACTACCTACTTGTATACTAATCCAGAAAAACCCGTACTACCGCAATCCGTTCAATATTTAACATGTTCACCGTCTGACATCATGTCTAAATATATGCTAGCTAGGACCCTAAAGACCATGTTTAAAGCGCCCCAAGCGACTAGGCTAGTCACTCGACAAAATTCAATTTGCTTAGATAATAAGTGCATGATAAGGTGGGCATTAAGCCTAATTGAAAATCAGGATAGCTATTATAAATTAAATAGTTAAAGCCGTTACTGCGTTAAACGGTACGCACGGAGCTTTGCATAAAGTTCATGCTCCGCTAATGTATTCCACGATCGCTGAGCTCATAGCCTTTATTAGAATTCTCAATCAACATAAATGTTTCGACTGTATTATACACATTAGACAAGAGCGAGAAACTTTCGAACACAACCTAGGGCTAGCGCTGACTCCGTAATGAAAGGTGTGTCGCTCAGGAATTCGACTAGAAACTATACAATTATTGTACGCGTCAACCGATGCTAATTTGTAAATTGAATGCGAAGTATGAATTAGGAACCATTGGCGTGTAAGTAATTTTTCTTTTAAACGTAGGGTTTCGACTTGTCTTGGGCACCCTTTTTAAAAAGATGTTAGGTTAATTAGAGGAGGCGGAATTAGAGTATAGTTTGGGACTATCTGCATCCGAACTAGGTGGTAAACCTTAGGTGAAGCGAGCTGTTATTCCACCTGATACTAGGGATTGACACTATTGACAGCTCACTTCATGCTCACTTCACCTAAGTTCTCATTTTACAGAATAGGAGTTACCGGCTGTAGTATGGTGTTGTTATTTTAAAAGTATAGGAAAAGTCAAAAGGCCTCAATGGTAAAATATTACTGGCTTTTTGGTGTTGGTGGGCAGAATACGAATTATATACCTAGTAACAAAGTATTCTGTGCTAGTACGTAAGTTTAATTAAAGTATGTATCCACTAGCCAATGACACTAAGCTTAAACTGGATGTACCAGATTTCCTAACGGCTACATCAAGGCGCGGCCGCTCGTCATTTGATCAGAATTTGGAGTTGGTCGACATTTAGAAGACGACGTACATATAAAAGAGACTAATACGATACTTTATTTTAATGTTACAACTAATAAACATGTTTAGATTCCGCTACAGTGGACATGGCAACAGTTCTGTCCAGCAGGGGGTCTATTCCCTAGTCACATATCCATAGTTTCGGTCGAAGTTACGGGCGATAACAACTCCTTAGCACCTTTTTTGCCGTGCGTGGTGGAAATCCTCTTGGACTTCCTCCATCGTCGGGGTGACAGAGGTGCATGGACTCTGACTGGCTAAAACCACTGCGGTGTTCCATCTCTACCTATGGCCGGGGGTGTGGGATTCGCATAAGCATTCACCGCTCAACTCCGTAGCACCTACAGACATAAGATTAGTTTGGGGCACGATCTAAAACTGAATGACACGATTGACAGCCGTCTTTACTCCCAATGTCTTACTACCCGTCCGAAAAAGTTAATTAGGGATCAATCCGAAGTTTCGAACTACATTCGGATGGGCCCACATCTACAAAGTTGGCCCCTTTATTGTGAGTAGGTGTACGTAAAGAGGAAGGTACGGTCACTTACTACTTTCTGTGCCATGAGCTCTCTTTAAATCTACTCTGGGTACCCAATTAATACACCTTTTCAAAAACATGGAAAACTTACGTAGGCACCTATGCTTTAAGTTTTACATCTATTTTTGAAGCATTTGGAGGTCGAAAGCCCACAAACATCAACTGCCGATTTATGAACCAAAGCTAAATTTTCAAAATGACGTGTTCCTTTACAGCTGATTCTGGTAGGAATCCTAATCCTTGGCAGTGATGAATTGATGACTAACACGATAAGTAGTTGGCTGTCGTCCGACTTAAACCTACATGAACATCTGGAACCTAAAAAAATTAAATAATGAACGCTAAGATGACCTAACTTTTGTCATGTTCTTTATTTTTTGTCCGTGAACGTAGAGTATTATAACATCTATGTCCGTGACAAAGATATAAGGCATGGCGAGGGTGACTAATTAGTAAGTCAATGTGTTATAAGTTAAACAACCTATTTCCCTTTCGTGAGTCTTTAGATTTTTTAAATAATCCTGCCGCATTAAATATCTGTTCTGTAACAAAGTTGTCTTAAAGATTACGTCTAGCGATAAGACCGCCCAGCACCCTAATTGCCTAACACACTATCAATCACAATCTGAATCATTTTGAAGGCTATTGCTAATCCATATGTTTGTGTGTTAAGTAGGTACTTAGGCAGAGGTAAGTTTAATAAATAGTCACGACTGGACTCTTAAGCTTTAAGAAAAACGCTTTCAAATCTTCGATATCCTGGTTTGTCAATTTATTTTTATAAGAAAATTTTTATACCTAAAGCTAAATCAACTTAAACTCTACTGCAATTAGCATAGGACCGGCCTATTTTTGAAGTGAAACTTCTTAGGCGACGTTGGCGATGATGAGACCGCCGCTGGGGGGTCTTATCGTATCATTATCTTCTTTCAAGAATGTTTCAAAGAAATTGTTCCACTAGAGTCGCGTCGCGCCTGTTTGCGGGAGCCTTTAGCGGTTCACACTTTAGGAAGAAACTTCCAAACATCATTTTCTGATGCTCTTCGTAGAAAGCATTGCTTGCATCCATTCACGACCTAACTCAAATCGATATTCTATGCAATACCTACCTTACCTACATACTCATGCATTAATAAGTGTGTAAATGTTAACAAGATATTTACTGCAATTACAAGTTTTAAATAATTTATGGTAACAAGATCTCAAGCATGCAGTTCTATCTATTTTAGCTTCTCCGTTGACAGCTGATGTTTAATAACTCCATGAAGGAATAGATTTGAATAACTTAACATGATAAACACCGTGCGTTCCTAGAAATATTATTTGTAGGTCATAAATAATAATTTCATTGTTATGTGAGACCTGCAGTAACTTGCATTATCTGATGTCATGTACGGTCACCAAAGGACATACCTTAGTAACCAGGGTCGTCGGATATAGTTAAAGTTTAGTAAGAAACTGATGGATGTTTTTTAATAAAATTTAATGTAATTAATAGAAAACAAACAGTTAATTTATCAAATTGATTTAATTCGAAAACATCCATCGTGCATCGGTTTCTTACTAAGCTTCAACTATATCCGACGACCCTTGTTACATATCTCTTTTGGTCACTGTACCTAATTAAATGAAGTTTATTTATGTCTCCATCTAAGCAGACAATAAAATGTAGTCTTTAAAGTTAGTGAATACATTTAGAGGTTGCGTCCCTACAGCCCTACACATGCCTTTGAAGTCAAATTTCTTGGTACTTACCTAACTTTCTTCCATCTTTCATTTTATAATTTTTTATAGAGCACAAATATCGCGTTTATGTGGTAGGCTACATTGTCGAGTTATATTTATGTAGGTCTACAGATTTCTATGAAGTTATACAATTTAAAAAAACTTATATTTTGGCCTATTCTTTCTGCGTGTAATAATAAAGTAGTACCTATTACCTATAATAAAAGGTAAGCCATAGGTATCTAGAGCTAAAGTAAATTTTACCATTCAAAGCATTGGTATAAATTGATTGCTTATAAACCTATCCAACATTTTTTTCTCAGACACTAACAATTCTTATCGTAATTAAGATAAATACATATTCGCAATAATTATACCATTGAAACCATTTGAGCTTTATTTATGTATCAATAAGGAGATAATTATAAATATCTAATAATTATGCGAGTTAATATAAAATGATTCATTATCTTCAATGAAGACAGGCACATGTAGGTAGGTACATACATTAAGAATAATCGCACACATTGGTACAATACATATATTATGAACATAATTTAACATTTGATATACCATCTATTATTATGAATATATGTAATTAGATATGACTATGTGAGTCAGGTGATGTCAAAATTGTATTAATAGCTGTTACATAATAAAAACAAAAATACTACGGAAATGCCGCGGTTGGTCTGTGGATGGCTCTGCCTCGGAAAGCACGTTAAGCCGTTGGTCCCGGCTGTAATTTGTGGATCTTTGACAGTCGTTATGGGTAGTCAAACGCCCGAAAATCTGACAACCAGTCTTACCAAGGGGTATCGTATTACCCTGTAACTGGGTTGTGGAGGTTGGAGATAGGCAGTCGCTCCATGTAAAATACTGGTATTCAGCTGCATCAGGGCGACTGGAAGCCGACCCTAACATAGTTGGGAAAAGGCTAGACAGATGATGATGATGGATGACATAATAAAAACAAAAATATAGCGAATCTTTTAAAGACTATAAATTCTAACTGCCCGCCTCGTTCGTAGTAAGGAATAGCCCAACTCTCCACCTCGTGGGAGGTTCCACACAACTAAGATAAGAAAATATTATTTGATTTATTAGGTACCTACAGTTGGAATCGAATTGGACCAAAGCTATTATCTAGCAAGTCTAGGCAATTAGGTACATAACTTCACGCCTGTACGAAGGGTAAGGCAGATGTGTACCTGCAGTAGGACCCACATTTCGCCAGTTATGTTTTTAAATCCCATGTAATAAGGGGCCCGTTTATTGCCATCAAACGGCCTGCTGCTGAGATACTCCTTAAGCTAAAACCCAATTACACTTAGCCCAACCTGGGAAATCGAACCCAGGACCTCGTGCTCAGCAGCAGCGCTTGCGACCACTAAACCAACGGGGCTACAAAAGGCAGGTAATTTTGGTCTATAGGTCTAGAAACAAGCATACGCATTATACCCAGCAAAAGCACTAGGAAGTGGTGAAGGGCGGGAGTTTTGGGGTACTGTCTTTTGTAATTTTGACGTTCGAAAAGTGCTGATTCTCAGCCCAATTTGAATAAAGGACTTTTGATTTTGATTTAATTTTATGAGTTTGAAGATAGGTACTTAGATCACATTTATTTACTTACAACCATTACCTAGAGACCGCACATTGATAGACACCATGTTGTAGGCTATAAATAGCTCAGTTGAAGCTCTAGCGTCAGGTTCGCAGGCAATCCATCATGTTTGTTTGCGTAGGATTGTAGATTCTACCGATTTCCACGCATCTCATGAATATTGTTGATATCGCTTCTTGCACAGGAAGCTTTAAATATGCATCGACTCATTTCAGAATTCATATTATTATATATAACCAGCGACCCGCCCCTGCTTTGCACGGATTTTACGACTTGGATAACATTGAGATTTCTTCTATGAGTACATTATTATGAATTAAACTCAGTCTTCATGTCTGCTGTGTGACCGCGTGGTTCTTCTAAACAACGCATCCAATTTTATTGCGGTTTTTCACCATTGCATAAAAAAAGAATTCCAGAAGGGTAATATCCATACTTAATATTATAAATGCGAAAGTGTGTCTGTCTATCTGTTACCTCTTCACGTTTAAACAGCTGAACCGATTAAATGAAATTTCGTATATAGTTTGAGTCTCGGTAAAGGACATAGGATAGTTTTTATCCCGATATTGCCACAGGATCGAAACTTAGGCGAGTGAAACCGCGTGGCGCTGCTAGTACCTAATAAGGAAATCCGAGATATTTTGTCAAGTCTTAAAAACCGTGCGAAGCGAAAGGGTGGGTCGCTTGTTATTATATATTACCTAATTGAATAGTAACGTATTATGCACATAGGTAAACCTTCCGCCGGTCTAAATGATTTTGAAAACCGCATCAAAATCCGTTGCGTATTATTAGGTCCTTACATATGAAATTGGCGTTTTTCGTACTGGCCACTTTAATCACGAATTTCTCCTCTTTGGTAAGGAATTCCAAATTCAAATTTGTACAGCTATTTACTCATGTATTTGTGCTTCGATGACCGTCATTCATTTGTTTTTTTTTCTTCTGTTTTTTCTGTTTGCGTCACTCATTTTACAAAATGGAAAATTTAAAATATCGCATTATTTACGAGTACGAGTTCCGCCGTGGCACTAGTGCTGCGGAAACGACTCGAAGGGTGAATGATGTGTATGGCGGTCATGTTGCAAAAGAAAACACAGTTCGTTTTTGGTTCCAACGTTTTCGTTCTGGAAATTTCGACCTGCAGAACAAGCCCCGTGGACGGCCTGAGACCCAAGTTGATAATGGAGAATTGAAGGCTATTGTGGAAGCGGACCCATCGCAAACCACGTCCGAGTTAGCTGCAGGCTTCGATGTTAGTGATAAAACTGTTTTAATTCACTTGAAGCAAATTGGGAAGATTAAAAAGCTTGAAAGGTGGGTACCTCACGAATTGACTGAAGCAAACCGGCAAACGCGCGTCGACTGCTGCGTTACATTACTGAACCGGCACAACAATGAAGGTATTTTAAACCGAATCATTACCTGTGATGAAAAATGGATTCTTTACGATAATCGGAAGCGCTCAGCGCAATGGTTGGATCCTGGCCAGCCAGCCAAATCCTGCCCCAAGCGAAAATTAACCCCAAAAAAGTTACTTGTAAGCGTTTGGTGGACTAGTGCCGGTATTGTTCATTACAGTTTTCTCAAATCTGGCCAGACTATTACAGCTGATGTCTATTGTCAGCAATTACAAACCATGATGGAAAAGCTAGCGGCTAAACAACCAAGGCTGGTCAATCGCTCCACGCCACTGCTGCTTCACGACAACGCCAGACCACACACTGCGCAACAGACGGCTACCAAATTAGAAGAGCTTGAATTGGAATGTCTTAGACATCCTCCGTACTCCCCGGACCTTGCTCCAACAGATTACCATTTTTTTCGCAATTTGGATAACTTTTTGCAAGGGAAAAAATTCAACTCCGATGGGGCAGTCCAAATCGCCTTCAAAGATTTTATTGATTCCCGTCCGACTGGTTTTTTTAGTAAAGGGATCAATGAACTACCTATAAGATGGCAAAAGTGCATTGAAAACAATGGTTCATACTTTGATTAATTAAATATATTATATTAAAAAATATTCGACTTTTTGTTCCTTCCATACAAAACGCCAATTTCATATGTAAGGACCTAATATAAAAGAACAGCGCAGTTACGCGGAAGGATTGATTTAAAATATATGTAGGTACAGAAGTAGCGATCATCTCTAACATTAATTTCCGTGCTGTGTGAAGAAGCTAAGACGAGGAAGCTCGCAAAACTCCATCAGTAAAATTGCTTCATCTTCCAATTCTTGCTTAGCGGTGCAGCATCTCTTTCGATGTTTCCTATCTTTCACGCGCTGTTTATACGTATTACAGGGCTGTTATGTAGTTGGGTAACACCATGTCAACTATGATGGGTATTGTACCTATCGAGGTAGGTTGTCAACCTAGTTCACCCACCTTAATTGTGTCTTGCTTGGGATCCGTTAAACGCACTAACAGTGCGCAAAAGTATTAGGTTCAATCAATCAAAACAGGTATAATTTTTAGTTTTTTTTTTTTTTTATCGGGGTCTAGAAGTAACGTTCTTGTAGATCGAAAACAGGTCAAACCGATAATGAATTTTTATAGCAATCGATGAAAATGTTTTGAATGTAAGACTCTGATACGTATTAAGTACATGTCATGATGTGTCAACATTTTACAGACGTCAGCACATCAAGCTACCCGAAACTGTAAAATTTTCCCAATCAACCTTGAACCGTATGCTGTAGCGATAAAGTTTAAAATCTATTAAAGAGACAGATTTTAGTAGCTTGATGTGCTGGCATCTGTACAATACAGCAGGTGGCGATACCTTCTATAGAATTATTTTGGAACACCTTTCATGTGACATCCAAAGCTATGAATTTAATAATTTACTGCAACTATGCCACATTCTGCAACTCGATTAATATGCAGAACAATTCTTTCTCTGGCCCCAAAACTGGGGCGGTTTCAAATAACTTTTCTGGGAACTGACCGGTCCGCTGCCAAGTGCTCGCTGCACCACTGTCATTGCCAGACAAAGTTTAGTTATCAATGCCTAATCGACCGTGGCGTTTTAATACAATGTTGTTTTTTTTAAATCGTTTCTTTTTAAAGGCCTTTGATATTTTTATAAATATCATTTTTGTTTCATTTTTTAGTGGGTACCTGCCAAGTAACTATTTTCTATAAAAGAGTAATATAAAACCAATCATTATTTTTCTTAACAATCAAATTATTAATGTTTAGGTTGGCCCCGATTCTACAAGAAGTTTCATACTAATTGACCCCGACGGGATTCCAGAAATTCAGAGCCCACTTTTCAAATTGAGGTAGCGAGAACCGAAAGTGGAACCCATAATCAAATAGTTCCCAGCAGTACCCGCCGTAGACTGTACATATGATGATACCTACGTACACCTTCGTTCGAATGCTATATACTAGGTATCTGACTACCTTTTACCGGCGACTACATCTACTGAACTTTGTTGTACCTATTTCATAATTTTTAGGGTTCCGTACCTCAAAAGGAAAAACGGAACCCTTATAAGATCACTTCGTTGTCCGTCTGCCAAGACTCTTTTTCTCAGGAACGCGTGGAACTCAGCCCTGAGGCAGCAAACCCTTGAAGCTGTGCAAAAATCAAACTTCTTAGTCAACGCAATCAAAAGATACGGGCGTTTATGTTCCGTTTATGCCGCATATTTTGAGACTCGCAAGGGAATCAAAACCTATAGGGTACTTCCCGTTGACCTAGAATCTTGAAATTTGGCAAGAAGCAATGTCATGTAGTACAAGTAAAGGATAAAATCCGAAAACCGTAAATTTGTAGTTACATATTTACAAATTTGTACGGAACCCTCGGTGCGCGAGTCCAACTCGCACTTGGCTGGTTTTGTTATACAAATATCCAGACAGCCTATATATCTTTCATAACAATCGGTTCAGTGGTTTATGTGAAAAGATGAAGGACAGAGTTACTTTCGAATTTGTAATCTATTAGGTATTACCCATATACCGACTATTATTACACTGGACGAAGTGGCAATGTGGGCCTATGTCCAGCGGTGGACGTTTTTCGGCTGAAATCATGATGATGATTATTTATTAAAATAGAAATGGTCCAGTAAAAAAAGTATTTCCAAAGACGGTATGAATATAAATATTGTGACTCTCAGCATCATAAAGGGCTTTATAGACCCAATCAATGTGTACAGCCGTTAAATTATGAAGTATTAAAATAAAATACCACACAACAAAACACAAACACAATTTCTTACACCAGTTTAACGCAAAAGTTTTTCAAATTCCCGCCAATAAGTCCGTTCCGTTCATGGCAAACAAATTGAAACCATTCACAATCATGTTTCAGATTATAAATGTTTAAAAATTATTGATTAAGATTATGTTACTTAAAATATTTATTTTACAATTAAACTCCTTATTTTTATAAAACTTATAACAATAAACCTGAGGATAAACTGCAAAAAACCATCTCGCATGCGGATGCCTAAAATATGACAATTACTGTTTGGCCAAACATGGAACACGGTTGTAAGGCAAGGCTTACATACACTGAAAATCTTCAACAAAATCTCAAAAAAGTATTATACACTCAAGGACAGATAGAATTTTAATAAACTAAAATTTATTTTAATCGCAAAATATAGATAATTTGAATTTCACGGGCTACCTTAACGCATCTCCAAATTCAAATTACTATTCAAACATCAATACAACTCTCCCAGTTCAAACTGCTCTATCTACCTACTGATTGAATATTTATGATGCAAAAATTATGACATTTGAGGCCAATATTCTATTATAGAGTTGTATTCATAATTCTAATGATTGTAATTCTGTTCATACAGATTTATTACGGTCGTGAATCAAATTTTGATCAACACCCGACCCTGACCTGCAAATTGCAAAAACGTTAAGAAAATTTTTATTTCGCGAGCTATCCTGGCGCTTCAACCTTTTTGTATAGGTACATCAACAGTATACAATGTAAATCATGTAAGTAATAAAATACTAGCAAATTGCTATCAGATTTCTTTGTTGTAACTATTCAGATAATTATATACATAGTTGTTAAGTACATACCTATAGAAAACTATTCGTTAATACAAATAAGTATTTAATTCTATTACAAAACCACAATTAGGCGATTCGCACACTGCACCACATTACCGCCCGGCCACGAGTTTTGGCTTAGCGGCAAGCGGCGCGGTTTCTTTTGTCTAGTGTTAACGCTGCGAGCGTCCCTAGGTAAATAATTATGTTCCTTGCTGCGAGCAGTGCGTCGCGTCGTGGCATGGTTCATACATTTTGGTATATTTGGTTACGCCCCTCGCCGCCCCGCTGCCGCTGACAGCGGTGAGTTCGTGGCCAGGCCGTTACGCAGCGGGACGCAGATAACGTGCCCCCGTGCGTGATTTTTAAGGCGACTACACGACCTAAAGCGCGGTCACTGTCGGACTGCATAGAAAAGAAAGAGAAGCGCGATGACACAACCGTGGTAATTTATTGCAAATATGAAGCAATTATCTATTTACAAAAACTCTCAAACACCAAACAAATAAAAACCGTATACTAAATTTCGGGGAATTAAATTGTCTTTTAGATGGTGAAAGTTTTATGAAAATACACCCGATAGTGTTTGCGCGATTATCGTTTTTATGTCCGCGGTAGACATTACTTTACAAATTAATTATACTATGTTAAAAAAATATAATTGCAAATATTCACATATCAAATTACGAAGCAAATGGTCTAGTATAACATTTATTTTTTTCAAAGAAATCAGTCCGGTCGATTAGACGTGATGTTGAATTTAAAATCATTAGAAGTCGTATATCTGCGCCTTAAGATACAAATTCAATAATAACGCGCTTCCATGCGGGGAATTTGGCTCCGTTTCGCGCACCCCGCTGCGTAATGCAGTGCAGTTTGTCAATCGCCTTAGGTATGCGTTTTGTAAAGTGCGAGTAACTAACTGAATGCATCGTAAGTTTGTACAATATCTATAGGTACAGCGTTCAATATTTAACTATTCAGTTATTTTAATTATGTTTAACATACAAAAGGGTACGATTGCAATAAGAAAAACAGCAACAAAATAAATCGAAGAGCTTGGGACTGCTTGTGTTAACCTCGGGTGTCAGCAGTGTGTATCTGACTTTATGTCACTTCATCGTATTCATCTTTCACTTTGACTTTTGAAAGGAAAACATTTCAAAATTTTTAAGACCTATTTTTAGCGATATTATTCCCACGTTTTAGATTAAGTTACTTTACGTATTTTTAGTTGGTTTTACTTTTGAAGTGTAAGTTTACTATACGAAATGGGCCGCAAGTCGCAGTCAAAACAGAATCCTAAGAAGAATGCAGGGAAGGAAAACAGCAAGTTCATACAGCAAAAGAGAAAAGAACTAGCAGTTCTGGTGGATAGGGTGTTGAGGCTGACGGGTATATTCCAGGCTTCTAATAGTGTGATAAAAAGTTGGGAGCATCACTTAGAAATTGACGCTTTGATCAAAGAAATATTGAATCTTGAGGGTCCCCAGCCTAAGAGTGGCCAGAACCAGAGGCAGTCGAATATTGAAAAGTATATCAAGTGGCTAAGTGAAAATGAGGTCCAACTTGATGGTAAGTTAGAACAATCGTGTGAACTTTGTTTATAAATTACTTGGTGAAATGTATGAATCTCGGTGTACCTACTTGTAAAGAAAAGTTCAACAATCGCCTGCTTATAAACAATTTGAGTTTGTGCATAACACATTTCCATGCTGTTCTTGATACATATATTCTGAAATAAAAAACTTAAAATATTTTATAAAATTCATTCTTAACAGTTTCTTCTAAAATTTTATAGGTATTGAGATCTCCGAGTTTGAAGGGTATGAGCTGGGTCTGAAAGCAACAAAAGCGTTTAAAGAAGGATCACAAATTCTTACTGTACCATCGAAAGTGATGATGACTGAGAAGAATGCAAAGGAGTCCGAATTAGGAAGCTTCATAACCGTGGACCCGCTGTTGCAAAGTATGCCAAATATAACACTGGCAATGTTTCTGCTGCTAGAAAAACATAATCCTGGTAAGTTAACACTAATATATTATTATCCATACTAATATTATAAATGCAAGTGTGTCTGTCTGTTATCTCTTCACTCTTAAACCGCTGAACCGATTTAGATGAAATTTGATACAGATATAGTTTGAGTCCCAGGAAAGGGCATAGGATAGTTTTTTCCCGATATTCCCACTGGAAACTTATGCGGGTGAAACCGCGGGGCGCTGCTAGTTATAATAATAATTATAGATACCATACAGTTACTTACTTTCCATTGGATTAATGAATCGGCCCAGCACCCTAATTGCGTAACCAACTATCAATCACAATCTAAATCATTTTGAAGGATATTGCAATTCTGTTTCTTCATATGATTGAGAAAAAAAAAACAACGTAAATAATGCAATGAATATTGTTGAACTGTCAAAATGAAAGCCGTTGCTACTGTTAGTGTGTTACTCAATTACCCCGCAGGATGGCTAGTAGATGCCAACCATTTGTCCCTGAAATTATACAAAACGTAATTGGTTGATATGATGATGATAGGTATAAAGTGGTCTATAACTGTTTAGACTGCTTTTATATTGGTACTTTATTACTACTTTCAACATTAAAAGTAGTAATACAAATAATGTTACACTTAAATAAAGTGTAATTTTTTTAAGTGTAAATTTTTCTTTCTTATGACTATAAGATCAATTGACACTTCACACGGTGTACAGACGCCAGCACATCACGCTACCCCAATCTGTCAAATTTCTTTGATAGATTTTCAACTTTACTACAAAGTAATAAGCTTCATATTCAATTGGGAAAATTTGACAGTTTGGGGTAGCTTGATGTGCTGGCCTCTGCACAATAAAGTTTTTAAAATAAAATACTTAATTAAATATTTTTACAGATAATATATTAATTTTATTTACAAACTGTTTTCAGAATCATTTTGGAAGCCATATATTGACATATTACCTGAGAAATATTCCACAATTCTTTACTTCACCTTGGAGGAGCTAGCAGAACTCAAGGTAATTAATAAAAGTTAATGATCTGACTTTAATTGACATCTACCATTCTCTTTTCTTTGCTATTGTTTGTGTTAATATTAATATATGCAGTGAGAACACTGTCCATGGGATTTAAAACAGTATTCTATGGAAATCTGTTTAATTATGTATGTTGATCATTGATGATGATTGATGATTTTAATGTAGGTATTCTATTTTTTAATATGGCAAGCAGCCGATGTCTATTCTTCCAATGTCATACTTAAGTGAATTGGAAAAGCAAAACTGCATTGTTATAAATTAAAAGTAAATATCTTTGATGATACTATTGAACTTGATGGTATTATTAGGTCCTTACATATGAAATTGGCGTTTTTCGTACTGGCCACTTTAATCACGAATTTCTCCTCTTTGGTAAGGAATTCCAAATTCAAATTTGTACAGCTATTTACTCATGTATTTGTGCTTCGATGACCGTCATTCATTTGTTTTTTTTCTTCTGTTTTTTCTGTTTGCGTCACTCATTTTACAAAATGGAAAATTTAAAATATCGCATTATTTACGAGTACGAGTTCCGCCGTGGCACTAGTGCTGCGGAAACGACTCGAAGGGTGAATGATGTGTATGGCGGTCATGTTGCAAAAGAAAACACAGTTCGTTTTTGGTTCCAACGTTTTCGTTCTGGAAATTTCGACCTGCAGAACAAGCCCCGTGGACGGCCTGAGACCCAAGTTGATAATGGAGAATTGAAGGCTATTGTGGAAGCGGACCCATCGCAAACCACGTCCGAGTTAGCTGCAGGCTTCGATGTTAGTGATAAAACTGTTTTAATTCACTTGAAGCAAATTGGGAAGATTAAAAAGCTTGAAAGGTGGGTACTTCACGACAACGCCAGACCACACACTGCGCAACAGACGGCTACCAAATTAGAAGAGCTTGAATTGGAATGTCTTAGACATCCTCCGTACTCCCCGGACCTTGCTCCAACAGATTACCATTTTTTTCGCAATTTGGATAACTTTTTGCAAGGGAAAAAATTCAACTCCGATGGGGCAGTCCAAATCGCCTTCAAAGATTTTATTGATTCCCGTCCGACTGGTTTTTTTAGTAAAGGGATCAATGAACTACCTATAAGATGGCAAAAGTGCATTGAAAACAATGGTTCATACTTTGATTAATTAAATATATTATATTAAAAAATATTCGACTTTTTGTTCCTTCCATACAAAACGCCAATTTCATATGTAAGGACCTAATATTTGTATATTTTGAGTATGCCTAAGTATATGCAAGATTGAATAAGAGCTTCACTTTAGTGGAGCTTAAAAGTTGCAAGAAAGTTAAAAATTTAAAGAACATAAGAATTATTGGTCATTGCCACTGAAACATGTGCACACTTATAAAAAGTTTTAATTGTTTTCTTATGGATTTTGTTGAAAGAATCTCTTCTAAACCGTTTCAGTTTTAAGGACCATTCTATAAGTTATTTTAAAAACGATAATTATGCTGTCTTCCTGTATAATTTTATTATAGAATCCGCGTGTCCCGTCCGCGTGAAATTTCTTGTTCCCCCGACCCACCCCGTCGCATCGCATCACCTGCCCGCACTATCACTTCCTTTTCGCTAAGCGTCCTTTTTGACTTTATCTCTTTGCTCGGCTCCTAAGGGATGAGCATGATGATAATGCCTATAGCCATCCTCATGAAATGGGCTATAAAATGCAAAAATAATTTTTCAAATCCGACTGGCAGTTCCAGTGATTAGCGCGTTCAAACATACAAACACTTCAGCTTTATTATTAGTTATTAGTATAGTATATAATAAATAATATTTTTATTAATTGTTTTGTATTCAATTATTTTCAGCCATCACCAGTGTTTGAGTCGGCACTGAAACTATACAGAAGCATTGCGAGGCAGTATGCCTACTTTTACAACAAAATTCACTCCTTGGACATACCAGTGCTAAAGAAACTTCAAGACGTGTTTACTTTCGACAGCTACAGGTAAGATAAATGAAAATAGTTAAACAATTAATCTTAATATTTAATTTTTAAGTCAATGCTATAAAAAATAAGTAACTGTTAAATAAGAAACACTGAAAAAAGTCTTTGATAAGTCACATTGCACTTATAGCATAATACTGAAATAAAACAAATACACATCGATTAAATTCAACACATCCATACATACCTACATATTTTTATATCAATTATTGAGCAAAGAATAATTTAAGTTTGGACTGCAATACAGACAGTTTCATGAGACAAGAAATAAAATTAAAGCTTAAAATATAGTCATTTATGTATCTGACACAGCAGGGAAGCAGCATTGTGGATTTATTTGTTTCAATCAATATTGATCTATTTTATAAAAATCTTAATCAATATCAGGTCACTAGTTTAAGTTTTGAAGCCCTTTCCACAATTTTCGATATCAACAAATCGCATACACATAGTAATTTATTATTGCAGAAAACACCCATCTAACTAAATATTGTAATTAAACTAATTTAACCAATTCGTCCAAAAATTGGTAAATAACTTAAGTTAGTAATACCTACTGGAATGGTTTCCTCAGACTGTCCCACATGTAATCTGGCGAATCTTTACCATTTTGTGAATCTAATGTGTTCAACGTGTAAATATTTGATGTTTGCAACATCGGACTAATACTGCGAGTACTACAGTTATTCTTGTGACCTTTTCTATTTTCGAATACCGGTGTTGGAATCCGTTCGTCACCGAAACTACGTTTTTTTCTAATAATTGATCTCTGCTGTTTCCATTTAAATGCTGCATAGGTTAATAAGAACAATATCATAGCTAAACCAGCAATGCTGGCTGTAGCAACTGTCACAGATTTAGTTTGGCTTGGTATTTTATCGAGAATACCTGATGCAGGTGTTGGCTCTTTATTTTCGTATGTATTCACTTCTACTTTCTCTTCAGAACCTGAAGCAATGTTGTTTTCAAATTCTTTGAGGTGTTGCAGATCTTCCAGTACTATTAAACCATCGCCGTCCGCGTCTTCGTCCAGTCTGATCGTCTTAAATGGTTTCATAGGTAGCCCTGAAACATAATATATTATGGATACTGTTTGATTGTTTGCAGTAGTAAATAAAGCCATAACCGGAGAAAAATCAGGCGGAGGACTAACGGCTTGACGTGCTTGCCGAGGCACGGAGGTATCACAATTTCCAAACTCCGGGCTGTTACTAAGAAATTCTCAATTTAAAAACCAAATAACACTTTGCTCGACCCGGGAATCGAACCCAGGACTCCACTCTCAGCAGTCGCGCCACGAGACAAACGGGGCAGTCCAGTCGGGGTTTATTTTTTAATAGTGTTGAGTGTGTGACAGTGACATAATTAATGAATGCTTATACCTTCTATATTATTTGATGTATCATTATTGTGATTCCTTCCCATCAATGAGAATATTTCATTCCAGCTGACAATATCATCTGGACTTTCACTTAGAACTCGGCTCTCTCCGCTTAAAACTCGGCCCTCTCTAACTGTTTCACTTGTGTTATTTTCATTTGTAATATTAACGGCAAGTATATGTGTCTTGTATGCTCGTCCTTCAGAATCTTTCATTAATGTAGTTTTATTTGCTGGCTTGGTAAAATTATTGAACAAGGACATTATACCCATATTTTCTGCATTTTCGTTAACATTATTTCGGAAATCCATTACAACAGGAATGTTAATATTGTTTATCATACTTGGTTCATCTGTTGTTACTGCATGTTGATCATGCAAATTAGCATCTAAAAGAGCCCTTAATGGGTAAGTCTCTTTCGATATTGGCTCTAAAAGAGACTTAGATAAGAATGGCTCCGGTGGATTAGGTTCCCGGGATGCATTGTGGAATATGTCAGCCAGGTGCACATGGCTGGATCCACGCTCCCTGTGCTCTACTAATTCGCTTAGTGTCATATTTCGTTCCATCAATATCTTGGATAATTTGGCACTCGCTGAAAATAAAGATTAAAAATTAGTAACCGTATGTTCCATAATACGAATAAACAAATTTAAATATTATGTGTCATCATATCAAGGTATTGGTATTATATGGTATTTAGCTGCATCCGGTTAGACTGGAAGCCGACCCCAACATAGTTGGGAAAAGGCTAGGCAGATGATGATGATGTGTTATCAAGGTAATAGACATCAAAAGAAATAACGTTCGACGCTTTTTGAAGTTCATATTTTTTTTTTTAATTTGGCCACGCTTGCTACATACAACGAGAGAGCACTGAGAATAGAATAGAATACTCTTTATTATGTACACCATATAAATTACAGACATAAATATAGAAAGTTTACAATGGGTGACACAATGGGCGGTCAATGGGTAACCCACCCATTGAACAATTTTGGTTTACTTACTTCGAGTGTCATTAAGAATTTCTTCAATCTCTACTTGGGCAGTTTCTTCTGTTGTACTCGGTAATGTTGTTGATTTCAAAACTTTCGCTGTGGACTGTTCAGGAACACTTTCAGTTCTGCGTGTACTTTCCGTCGTAATGAAGTCTTCCAGTGTAGTTGGATCATTGGTATCGTCTTCAATGGATTTCGGCTCTGGCGTTCTTGAAATAAACTCAGAAGAGGAAACTAATCCGCCCAGTCCTAAGAGGTGTTTTATGAGGTCGTCTTGCGGAGGTTCCGTCGTAGCATTCTTATGCTTCAACCGTTTCTTTTTCAGTCTGTTGTTAAAGGCTTGTCGTCTAAGACCTGATGAATTCACAATTGGTCTCACCGTAGATACTACTACCGGTTTTTCTGTCGCGGGTTTCGGAGATTCGGTTAGAATCTCTTTTATAGAAACAACTGAAGTTTCTGTCATGTCCATGTTAATGTCGTCAAGTTTGCCGTCTTCTAAATTAATTTCCTCAGATGAGGTGTTACTATTAGCAAATTCAAATGTGATAGTGGTTTCTTCTGGTATAATAGCAGCTGTAGTGGTTTCAATCTCAACAGTGTTATTTTTTTCGACATTGGTGTTATTCTGCATCATAGATGGGATTACATCCCTCCATTCTTTAGGTTTTGTAATATTTCTTCTATGATGTAAATACTTTCTCGAATTCAATGTCACTAAATCTCTGCTAAGTTGCCCCTTATATGTGTTGTTTAACATGGGTCTTATTCGTAGTTTCTTACGCGCTCCAAGTGGGAAACGGCGTCTTGTTGATATTTTAGGAGTCTTTTCCACAGGTTTAGCGGTTGTTGTGGGTTTATCATCTTTTATGTTGTCTTCAGTTTGAATTTCAACCGTTGTCGGGTATTCCATTGCTGGTTCAGTAGCGTAATTTGTTTCTACATTGATAAAAGCTTGCTCGTCTGATGCTTTATCTTGTAAGTCCTGTCTTGTCTCAGATATATCGTTTCTTGGCTCCGATGGATTTCTATTTTTATCTTCAAGGGAATCATGGGGCTTAAATATTGACACTGCGTGATGTTTTCCATGAAGCAGGTCTGTCAACGATAGGTTATGTTGTTGCAGTATTTCGCTTAAACTTGTTCCATTGGATCTCTTCAATATATCTTTTAACGTCAGTGGATCCATGAGGTAACCATCCTGAAAATGAGAATCAGTAATAACTATAATTTGTAGGTAAGAGCCACACAATTATGAGTAGTTTTATTAGTTTAGAATCCATTAGTATTTATATTTTTCTATGTTAACACGATTTCAAGAACAGGTAAGGACACAGAATTGGTCAATTTTATAATTAGTTTATTAGACGATCATATATCGCACACTGCTGTTTGTTATACACTGCTACATTTTTAGGAGCAGTTAAGAGAACATTATACATTTATGCCTATCAGTACCATGATAATTTTATCCATCCACAATTTTGGTATCGATCCTTTTATCGATCTTGTCTTATGTCGTTGGAGTTTGTCTTTACATTTCTCTAAGAGTAGTTTCGGTTGCTTCTTTTTATTCTCCAATCTTTTTTTAACATTAAGCGATTCTTTGACCTTCTCAAAGGCTTTTTCTTGTTCTAGAGTGCGCACAGGCACCTTGATAGTCTTACGGTGTTTTTGTTTTTTTTTAGTTTTTAATTCCAAAGGGGTACGTGGTGTTGTGGAACGACCTACTTTAACTGTCTTTTTTTTCTTACTGTTATACAATGCCAAAGTTTTATCCTATAAAATAATAACATTATAATGATATCAAAGCAAATTCATCACAGGCTTATGCTTCATTGAAATTAATATACGATAGCTTAGCAGCCAAAGAGGCATGTTTTGTCGCCGTAGTCTTATTTTAAAAAAAAAATGAAAATACTAAGCTAGTTGTTTATTTGAATGAAAAATAAAATCCTAGTAACACTATTGAGTATACCTGTGCTTTCTTGAATTCATCGTTCACTGCAAATGTGTTATTACTATAAATATTAATATTGCTACGTGATGTTGTTGAATTACCTATTTTGACTGTCTTTTTTATCTTACTGTGATACTGTGCCAAAGTTTTATCCTATAAAAAAATAACATTATTAATAATATCATGTCAAAAATCCCGTTGAGGCCAACTAACCAAAGGGATTATGCTTCATTGAAATATACAACAGCTTAGTAGCCAAAGAAACACGTTTCGTTAACGAGCTCTTATATTTTTAAATAATTTAAAAGCAGAAGTACTAGACCAGTTGTTTATTTTAATGAAAAATAATATCCTCAACAAACTTATTTAAGTATACCTGTGCTTTGTTGAGTTCGGCGTTCACTGCTGATGTTTGATGTTTTCTTGCCGCTGTTTTAATTACTTCCGATGAAGACTCGGATAGAGATTCGTCTTCGACTATCGGCACTTTTTTAGGCTCAACGTTAATTTCTGGATCATCTATGTGTAAAAAAAAATCGTCGTTTGTTGCGCGCTGGTGTGAATTTAGTTTCAGATTTGTTGGTCTTTGTTCCGTTAATTCGTGTTTATCTTCATAAAGTACGACATCTTGTGGAACCTCATCTCTTTCTTCGATATTGACTTGGTTAACTGGTTCTGTTTTTGCTTCTACTGGTTCTTCTTGTGGGGTTTGTTTGTATTCGCTTAATTCAGGCCATGTTTCTAGTGAAGGTCGCTTCCTTCGTTGTCCTCTTCTTATTGGTCTCTCCAAGCCCACAACATCGTCGGTCCAACGTATAGGTCTATTTTCTGGTTTCTTTCGTCTTCGTTTAGGCATTTCTGTAGTTTGGTGGGTGTTCTCGAAGTCTAAATCGAAGAAGGGTCGAGGTGGTTCGTCGGGATATACAAATCTCTCTTGTGGAATGAGATCTTCGTCGGAATCTGTTTGTGGACGACGTTTTCGTTTACGTCCAGGTCTGCGACGTTTAGGGACGTCGTCTGGTGAATCTTTTCCCCAATTTTCGGTATTTCGTTGTTCTCGCACTCGGGGGTCTGCTTCCATTGCTCTCCATGGCTGCAAATTAAAATTAAAACTTTAAATACCCAGCTTGATCATGTTTGCCTGTTTTTTATTGGGTCTGGAAGACGAGGTGTCGATCGTCCGGTGGCGAGATGGGCGGCCGACATTGTTGCCATCGCGGGCAAAACTTGAGTGAGACTGACACAGTGGCACAAGAAAGCGAGACCTCCAGCAGTAGGTGAAGTCAGGTTGTGGATGATGATTATGATGATTTTATATTCGTCAACAGCTTATCGCCGTTTTATTCTAGACTAAGGCCTCTTACTTAGATATTGTGGGTAATGAATATAAGTTTAAAGTGAAATAAAATAAGCACTGTTTTAAATTGAATATAATGGCTTTTAGCTGCGATGCCTGCCATCGATTGCATTGCTTACATACTAAGCAATTCACAACTATTTTTGTTTTAGTGGAGTGATCCGTAACTGGTAATAAAAAAACTCGTATCCATTTATAAATGGACAAAGGTTTCATTACATTACAATCAATACTTTTAGTATTCCGTAACGAAATATGCAAAGGAAACCTATTTCACACATAAATGACATTATTGCAGGAACTTACGCAGCATTTTTTAAAGACTCCCATTACCCTAATGGTAAACCGTTCTAGATAATTATATTATGACAAATTTCTCATCAAATCCCAATTATTGAGGTCACTAACATAAAAGTCAATACACAACAATTTACCTATAGGTACTTTACAATTTCGCCCTAAAAAAGCTAGGCTATTTATAAATGAAATACGGAATCCTAGCGGGCCTAAACGTAGCGGGCTCGCGCCTGTCCGGTTCCTATTATCATTATTGCTTATTCATAATGCATATGAATGCAATTACAATAATGCCGATACTAATGCGCATGTTTTTGTTTTGTTTTGTAATTAACATTGTTCAAACAGTTTCATTGGTAGTTGCGTCTGCGATTGGAAAATGTAGTAGTGAAAGGTCAGCGGTTAGACTGAAGGTGAATGACTTTGTAATCTCATTCATTCACCTGTCTCCGTGAACATTGAACGTCTCATCTTCGGATTTGTTTATCTCAGATCTAGTGAGATTAAATGATATAATTTTGCTAAGCTGTGTTCTTGTTCTGATTACAAAAGGAAATAGTATTCACTTACTAATGGGTATTTACATTACACTCTAGTTACAGCAGCGTAATTATGTAGTAACGTAATTCCTTTATATCCAACTCCTAATGTCATCATAGTCATTAAAGTTGTTAAACCTAAAAATTAGGTTGATAGTTGTTAAATAATTACTCTATACAACATTATATAAAATCATAAAGCCGTAACGTTAATTTTCGCTGTGATTTTAACACATTTTTCTTATGGCTGCGCACACGCATTACGCATTACGTAAATTCAAGACGATGCGACTCTTCGTGCTCTAAATAATGCGTTTGATAATCGGTAAAAAAATCTCGGTAAATTTTTGTGTCTCGTGTGAAACTGAAGAACAATACTGGAATATTCAGTAAAAAAACGTTACGTTGTTATCAAGTAGGTACCAATTGTTTATTTTGTGAGCCATCGAGGTTGATTGGACGAGCGATGCATTGCGTGCACTGTACCTACATAGTACGTAGAAAGTGTCTTTGATTACGCCTCAATAGCTCAGTTCATGCTACCAGTTGTAAGCCTAAACCATCAATTCACTTAAACTATGAGTTATTTTCCGCTGTAATTGATTAAATGTTTCCGCAGTAAGAGCGAATAATGTTTTATTTACTCTTGAATTTTGTTTGCTCTTTCTACTCTCTGTATTTACATAATAGTCTTCCGTGTTGGCGGAGTAAACACGTATGTATACAGAGTGGTCCAAACAGTGACGTCAATATCCTCATACCTAGGGGTATCCGAAAATACCCATGTATGTTCCGCAATTTTTGATAGTTTAGGAGATATGAATATTTTTTTTTATTATTGGGAAATTCTTTAAAAATTCATAGTTTTTTTTCGACAAGCTCTTTTTATGATTTTTTTTTGCTATGAGACTCTCATGACCCTTTCATGTATAAAAAAATATATCTTCCTAACATCAGTACCTACAAGATAAGTAGGTACATTTTTTTTTATCGAAAGTGAGAAATTTACATTCTTACGATTAAAAGTTGATTTTATTTTTCAATTTTAATAATCTTAACAAATGTTTCAGGTTCTATTATTCAACTCAAACTTTTAATCGATCTATATCTTTTAAACTTAAAATCAACTTTTAATCGTAAGAATTTAAATTACTCACTTTCGATAAAATTGTATCTTGCACTATTGTTAGTAAGATAAGTTTTTTTTTTATAAATGAAAGGGTATTTTTCATCCAACCGGCTAAACGTGTTTTCTGTTTACGCTTATTATCATTTTATGGTAATTAGTCGCATCGTTTGATTTTAAAGCACCTATAGATTCTGGTTTTGACCCATAGACAAATCTACCTATCTTCACAGTACCTACAGATGTTGCCTGTTTAACAGACAGGCGTCGGCATCGTACATATTTTTGAGCCATTTATTTATATATTTTACTTTAACATAAAACGAGGGCTATCCGCCAATTGCAATAGTTAAAAATAGACAAATATTCATACACTCAACACAGAACTCTAGACATGCTTGTCTTCCATACCTAACCCATTTTGCTTATAACTTGATAAACTTCTTAAGGTTTTAAGTTTAGCTTAGGAACATAAGTATAGTTACTTTAAATCTTTTCTAAAACAATAGATCTAAGGCGTAATATGAAGTACGCTTATGTCATTATTGTTTGTGTAATCAATAATCATGAGTTAACAACGCATAGCTGCTACAGCGAGTAATCCTGGAATTAATTAAATACTCTCTAATTGTACTTATTGCAATTCAAACTTCCAGTTCCTATTGGATTTTTCTTTTAACCACAAGATATAACGATATAGTAGCAAGTTAAATAAATACGCGTTTAATCGAAAGTAAAGTTGTCATAAATCTGGGTATTAGCTCAGTATTATTTTCCCAATAGGAAATAAAAGTGATTAAAACTGCACATTATACTTTACTTTTCCACTTAAAACCACTAGCATTCCCTGCCTTAATATAGTAAGCTTCAACACGATAATGCACTCCATTAAGTACTTATTAAATTATTAGGTGCAGCATTCTCCAAGAATGGAAAACTCGTCTGAAATTCAGTGACTTAGTGCAACATACTGTTGACTCCAAAAATTATTCATTTCTGGGTAACATATACCAGTTATTTAGTTTCATGTCTTGTGCTTTGTTACCCTATAAATTAGTAGGATGATGAATAAAGTTATTACCTGCGGATTCTACAGTTTTTTTTTTTTATCAGATTGTTCACAAACGTATCATTCATTGTCCAGAGATGATTGTCAAATCTCTTTGGAATTTTGTATAGTGACTCCAATAATTATGCATTGCTAGTTTTAAACGATCTCCGTCTTAATGTCTAAAACATCCAATTAGTTCAGTAAAATTTTAAAACCCAGACAATAATTTAAAAAAGGCAATTACACTAGATCATACTTTTTCAACTCAGGCTAAATTAATGTTCTTTATTTGTTCCAGACAACTCCTTATTACTATTCAGATACATAATTATTCATGACAGCCTGTTAATTCGACACAAAATTCCTTTAAAGGAAGCTGAAGAATAATTCATATGTACTTATTGGTTTTCTAAAATCGAGTAGAGGATGAATGTCTGTATGAAAATAATGATTGCGCGTCTAATGAAATGAAACCTGTTTTGACACGAGACAAAACTGTTTTGTCTCAAGTGTGCAAAGTCTAACTGTTGTTAATAGATAGGTGATTGAAAAGCTGGTTAACATGCAAACTGTCCCGTTTTTCTCTAGCTAGCATAGACAATAGTGTCTTCAAAATATCTTATTTTTTTGTAATTTGGCAACTGGTAGGTATTTTCTTAATATTTATGTATATTTTATTATTTAATCGTGCTTTTGTTGTGCTAGAACCAAAAATTCGAAGAACCTAACATCTACCAAGCCGTACTGGGCCCGCGTGGTGGTTTACGTCCCGAGAAGAGACCTGTGTGCCAGCAGTGGGAACATTATAGGCTGTTTATGCTGCTTTTGTTGTGCTATATATTTTGTGTGTACCAAATAAACGATTTATCTATCTATCTACTCTTTATTTCACACCGCTTTCATTGAAGATGTCACTGGTCTCTGAGAAAACGGGATGGCACAGATTGATTTCTTCGCCATAAATATTCATCTAAAACATCCGAGTCATGGTGTACTAATGGATTAAGCTTAACCAAAAGATTTCAATTTTCACTTAAATTACTAAAAATAACATATTAAATCACAACATCTTCATTGTTCGTACCAGCATATTTAGAGATATCATTACATCTTTTGAAAATACGGAATCTAACACTCGTTGATAGTTTAGCTCATGCTCATAGGAGTACTAATTCGTACAAGTATATTTAGAGATACCATTAATTTTTTTGCAAGTGATGCAACGGAATCGGACACTCGTCGAAAAAGTAAATATAGCTCATGCTCATAGGAGTAGGTAGGTACTAATTCATCATCATCATCATCATCATTTCAGCCGAAAGACGTCCACTGCTGGACATAGGCCTCCCCCAAGCACTTCCATTTCGACCGGTTTTGTGCTTCTCGCATCCAACGAGTTCCTGCGGCCTTCACAAGGTCGTCGGTCCACCTTGTGGGAGGCCTTCCAACGCTACGCCTTCCGGTACGCGGTCGCCACTCCAGAACCTTTCGGCCCCATCGGCCATCTGTTCTGCGAGCAATGTGCCCTGCCCACTGCCACTTAAGTTTGGCAATTCTTCGGGCTATGTCGGTTACCTTGGTTCTCCTGCGGATCTCTTCATTTCTGATTCGATCCCGCAGGGAAACTCCAAGCATAGCCCTCTCCATTGCCCTTTGGGTGACTTTCAGCCTTCTAATAAGGCCCATTGTGAGCGACCACGTTTCAGTGCCATATGTCATCACTGGCAACACGCACTGGTCAAAGACTTTCGTCTTGAGACACTGCGGTATGTGGGACGAGAAGATATTGCGAAGCTTCCCGAACGCTGCCCAGCCGAGTCGGATTCGACGGTTGACCTCTTTCTCGAAGTTGGACCTACCTTTTTTTTTTTTTTTTTTTTTTTTTTTTTTACGTGGAGAAATGCTCATGCATTCTGCACTACCACGGGGAGATAGTGCAGTTATGTGGGACTCCAACCCACTAAAACTCCACGGTGTCCTCCTCTGCCGCTTACGGCGGGAACACGGGCACGCGTTAGCACTCATCCGTGAACCCGCCGCGGCTGTCCGTCACCGGACCCTCCTCTGGGGAGTATTCCCCATCTCCGGCGCACTAGAACACATAGCACGCCGTGACCACCCCAGGGACCAAACCAGCACATGGGCGCCAGACGACCCCGTGTCTGGGCACCCTTGGTCCCCCTGCGACGGGTCAGGTCATTGGCCCCGCCGCCTGCCAATTTTCGGCCGCAGAGGATAGGGAGAGCGGCCAACGTCATACCAACACTCCTCTTCCTCTGCGGCCCCACCGCGTCCGCCAACGGACGGTGGCGACCCCGTCAAGGCCGCGGAAGGTAGGGAGAGCGGCGCACCGCAATACCGGCACTCCTCTCCCACCGCGGCCTCCAACCCTCAGCCGCGATGCCTCCGATACGACATCGCGGCCCACCTCAGCTGCGATGTCGCTCAAGCGGCACCGCAACCTACTTGTTGGCCGCTACGTCGTCGGCTTACCGGCAAAAGCCCTGACGAGCGGCCCCTCCTCGGGTTCCACTTCGCTTCACCGTGGGTGTCCAAGCCACGGCTACTGAGCCCCCCCGCCTCGACAATGCGGGAACCCACCGGGGGGGGGAACCCACCGGGGGGGAAGTTGGACCTACCTAACTGGACAGTTTGTCCTAGGTAAATATACTCGTCCACGACTTCGAGGTAGGTACTAATTCATAGAAGCATAATTATTTAGATATAATTAAGTGAAATGAAAAGAATAAAAAGGAATTCGTACAAGCATATTTAGAGATATCATCCCATTTTTTGCAAGTGATGCAACAAAATCTGACAGTCACAGAAAAAGTATAGATCATGCTCATACTAAGACAAATAAAACTATGCTTATATGTACCAAAAAAATCTCATATCATCGCGAAATACATCTGTTCAAATATAACTTAGTTATCTCATCTTTGAATAAAGAAAGCTGTTACAAGACGATGTTATAACCGCGGCCTGCAAGGAAAGTTGAAAGCAGCGTGGTACCGGTCTGCGAACTTGAATCACCAGCTATGCTATGTGACTTATGTTAATCGAGGTCGTTACGACGTATGTTAATATAATATTATTTTATGAATATGTGAAGTGTTTAATCGTAGAAAGTGCGATAAATGTTTTTTTAAGGATCTTGGTGATGTAATGTTGGATGAGATTTTGACTGTCAGTTTCGTGTGTGGTTAGACTGTTTTTTGTTTCGCCTGTTTCTTTGAATCTAACTTATCTAAATACATTTACTATCGAGCTTCATTATCGTCTTCCTATTCGTATATATAGAGATTACTCTCGTACAATTATGCAATCACCATTCAACTGCTAGTAAGACGACCTCTATGACATAAACTGGTTTGTGTAACAAGCATACTCGTGTGGGTTCTTTGTGGGGTCACCACAATAGTTCAAAGCGTTTGACCTCTTGACTTCTTAAATCATAAGTCCATTACCTTTTACTATCGGAATTCTCATAGCAAGAACCACTACATCTGACAATTTAAAAGTTAAATAAGTAATCCACAAACTTCACTCTCCAAAAATTAACTTTGTTTACCCATGTTCTTCGCTCTACCCGCTATTAATTCGATTAATTGTGTTAGTCTCAGTGACGTCTTTGGTAAAAAAGGTGAATTTTAATTATGATCGCATAATATCACGGCCCGGTGCGTGCCGTACCCACTGGACCAATTTACGAGATAACATAAAGTACACTGAACTGAGACTAAGTTTCTATCCTAGAACAACTTTTTATCTACGCCTTTGAATAAAGCATGGTCATCTGATCGTTCTTGATTCTCTGCAGCATGCACATTCACAATTTTTTGTCCCAGTAAGGTATCAAATCCAATACTGTAAGAGGCAGTTTCTACCGGAAGACACGGTAATACAGCTAATGCATTGCAAGCAATGATTTGCAGTGCATTGAATTTGTATTCATTGGTTAAAAAAGACTATTTACACGCATACAGTCATTTCCATCACTGGTGCTATCAATCATTCTGTCAATTACCACCTCTATCAGACATGAAAGTGGTGATACTTTTCTGGATAGCTATAGCTAGCCTAGCCTTATTCTGCACACGTCAATTGTCTAATTGATATGCGGACAACCGACCACGCTCCACTTACTCCAGGCACCTCCCAGATTTCTAGACCAGTTTCTAGACTTGTCTACTCTTGATCTAGACTTCGTACACTTCCTGTTTTCCTCCTTCTTTGTAACAAGATTTCTCTTTATTATCATCTTCATTAGTTCGGATTGTTGGAATTGCAGAAACATTATTGCATTTTTTCTTTTGTCATTCGCTTTGACGTATTGGCTTTGAATGCACAAAGAAAGTCAACAAATTTTGTGATTGTTTATAGGTTTGCCTCCGTGACTTGGTTCACGTAAGTACCTACAGTATTGGCTAAAATTGTTGTGATTTTTGTACATAATAAAGTAATTAGATCAATTTCAAGTTCCGATACAAATTTTACATCCCACGCGGAGGTACTCTCCGCGTCCCTAGTATGATCATATAATTATGTCAAAATATGGGTCAAGCTATAAATTCCTATGCATTATTTCATAAAGTTTACTGAGCCTTGATGCCAGTTCTACTTTTTTTATTTTTCAACAAATTGTAACAATATCCATGTAGGCTTTGTTACAATTCCTAGATGAAAGAATAACGGTGTTAGTGTTTTCTGATAGGTACTGTTTGTTTTTACCAATTACCCAAAACGTAAATGTTTATACCTTAAACCTTATTACAACCGTGTTTGGTATACATTTTTTACCTTGAAGTGAAAAGTGTAAAAATAGAAACCGCAGAAGAAAAGAACACAGCCATTGTTATGAAACAACCGCAAAAAGAATGCGTAGTTTGTAATCAAATCAGTTTCCTGGTATTCGCTCCGTATTTCTTTTTTATTTCCCCTGCACTTTTAAATACCATAGATAAATGACTGTTTATTGTTCTGGTACTTTTGCTTTGCTGTTGTTACAAAACTTTTTATCAAAAATCCATCCTTTTGTAATTTTGTTTCATCCGAACTGTTATTTTCACACCTATCTTGGAGATGCTTCTTATGGCTAGTCCAAAGTTGTGCTTCAGAGCTTTTTGTTCAATTAAAACTTCTCCAAGTGCTACATTATGTCCATCCTTATTTTGTCTGTCAAATTAATCAGTAATGATTAGATTGAGAGCAAAAATGTTCAATAAGTAGCCCGATACCCCAATAAATAAAGACTGGGCACTATGAGGAAGAAACCACTTAAGACACGTTATCAGTCTCAGCTCACAGCTTAATTTAAAAGTTAAGATTACGTATAGGAGGTGTCCAATAACTTTAAATAAAATAAATTACCTGGTCGAAATTAGGCGTCCCTGTATCCAATATTCTAGGCCTCAAATCGTGTCGATACTCCGTCTCCAAATCTTCCTCTGCAGAATGTACTATAATCACCAAAGCGGCCAACGTGGTCAATAGAGGCATGGCGGATCTCCAAATTATACCCATATTATATCAAAAAGGCAACTGCAAGTTCCGAACGCACTGTGACTGTACGTCCACACGTATTGATGCACAAACACTGCACTAATAACGAGTTCCAAATGTTTGTATCTACTCACACAATTGTCGCGGCACAATTGAGTCACGGATGAAACGAAGCTCAGAAACCAATAAACGGAAGAATCAAAGGTAAAGAAAGAGAAATAGAAGAAAATGAAGCCCGCAAAATTCACGTGCGGCTGTTCTCTATTTGTCAAAAACGCGTGCACTCGGCCCTGGCTATTGAACGATTGAATTCGTTTTATTATCACATCATGATCGTATATTTGTAAACAATCCGATGTCGCGGCAAGAGAATCTCAAGTAGGCAATTATATGACAGATTGTTATTATTTGAGAAAAATGTGAGATCTCTCGTACAAGTTTCCCGCGCTTTTTTTATTTGTGAACGTGAAAGTGATGATGGCGGTTAGCGGCACACGTTAGCCCGCGGCGGCTCAGCGCGTTCGAGTGGTAACTCAACAAATGGCAAATGCACAGCGCTCCGGCAATGCGCTCCTGCAATTTTTACTTTTCTTTTGTATTTCAATAACAACGGCATTTTGTGTTTTTTTCAACATTGCTCACTCGCGTTTAAAATATTCGATCAAACAATTATAAAATCTATTCAGGCATGTCGCCGTTATTTTTACCTACCATGAAGCAGTGTTCTCGAATATGCATATGCATATTGCATAAGATTGATATCCATTCGTCTCGTCTCTATGGTACAGAACAAGGAATAGTTTACACCTTCCGATAATTTTGCATCATGCCTTGGCTGTTATGTTTTCTTTTGACCATTCATATACAAATAGGAGTAAGATAACCTTGTTGGCTTAAGAAGAAAAGCTTAAGAACTGTAAGAATGCAGGTTACAAGAGCGAGCGAAGCGAGCTCGATATTTTTAGCACCGCGCTTCCAATAGAATAGTTTGACCATTCGTACAGAAATAGAATACCTATACTTGGTGGATTAATGAAGAAAAGGTTAAGAAAACGTGCAAAAGCGAAAGAAGCGAGCTCGAAAATTTTGACACCCTGCTTCGTATGAGTTGGATTTTCTCTTGTCCATTCATACAGAAATAGGAGTAACTTTTTCAACATAATTATGCAGGAACTTAAGATGAAGTATGCAAGAGAGACCGAAGCGAGCTCAAAAATTTAAACACTCCGCATCGGATAGGTTATGTTCAACATTATAAGATAGTTTTTATTTGCTGAATATTTTTGTGTATATTCTTTAAAGCCAGGGAGGTGTAAGGGGGAGGGGTGTGCATCCATAAACATGCACACTTAAAAAGAATCCGAAATTAAAATTGACTTAAACCAAAATCTGGAAGATCGCAAACTACCCGCCATACACCAACTGGCCGCTCAATGTTCAATTACTTTTCATTAAATGTCGGTTTCCATCATCTAATAGATTCCAAGCACCCTAAATTTCCATGCGGCAAAGATGGCAAATCACAGTATTATGTGAAACGGAATGTGCGCACGAGCCGCGCCGCCTCCCCGGCGGAATGCGTGCGCCGCCCGTGACGATCACATGCGCGAATTATCGTCGTTTGTTAATCAATTACTTGCATCTAATAATATGCATGGGTATAAAAATAGTTGGCATTTTTTTAGGTTTCTCTGGTAGTTTTATTTTTTTTAAACTTTAATAGCAACCTATTTTGATTCATTAGGTCATGAGGATCGTTCAAAATTGTGTCAGTCGCTTGAGGTTATCTTTCCCCATCTAGCTGACTTCAGCTCAATACAGGATAAAATTTTAACCAGTGCGCAAACTGTAATCATGAATTCAGCATATGATTCTAAACCCCCTTTTTTGTGGATGGGAAATCAAATGACTCCTCCCGATCTGGGTGGAGAGAAGGGAGTGTCAGACTCTTACTGACTAAAACCCACCCGTGTTCCTTCCTTAGCCCTTTATGTTCCGGGGTAGCGGTAACCCTTTCGGACAATCCTGCAACCCCGGCAGGCTTCGGCCCTAACAGGCCCCTTCCTTTATGCTGACATCTCTTTGAGGCGCGCGTGGAACACATATCTACGCGCCGCCTGGCTCATTTTTCGTCGGTTATAAAAAAAAATGTTGTTGCATACATTTTTACCGCGTTTTCTATGAAACAGCAGATTTTTTTTTGTAACCGACGTAGAATTTCTAGAATCATAATGCTGAATTCATGGTTACAATTTGCGCAGTGGTTAAAATGTTATCCTGTATTATAGAACTAGAGGATTTTCTGTCTAAAATTTTCTCTCCGCTACTAATTACAAACCTACTTATTTTAAAGCTTCAATGGCGATTGATGTTTTTTTTTAAGTAAGTACGTACATAAAAGGAAAGGTGGTATTTGAAAATAAAATCGTGAGCTTATAACTAGGTCCGTGTAGCCACCGTAACCACTTAATAAGTTAAAGCTACGTTACGGTAAAAGCTCATGCACGTTCATACTCCCAAGTAAAACATGCATAGTTAAAAGTTACATAAATTGCTAGCATAACATTTAATTGCATTCAAAACCATCTTTCGTAGTTACACGCATCTTACGTCCGACACTATTTATTTTAGAAAATTACGGTAGTTTAGTGAAACGATTACTGTCCACACTTTATCGGTCGTTAAAGACTTCCGTGTCGCAAGAAAACTGTTTTTGTTTACTTGTTTTCTTTCTTTAGTAATAAACGTCTTGACTAAATGCCTTACTGCTTATGCTTAGCTGTTCCGCGTAACGTCGCGCGTCGTGACAAAGTAAGAATTGGCATTTTTCACGCCCACTTGCACGCCTTGCATTTCTCTCGTTCTGTTTTCTAGCGTTAATCCGCTAAAAGTTGTGTAACTACAAATAGAAGATAAATGACACAGTTGACGTAACTAGTCTTGATAAATTGATGAGTGCTGCGGTTGGGTTTGCACCTTTGTATCACCACAATTACGTTTCGTCACTTCTCTCTTGTATGTTATGTATAAGCATTTGAAGCCATTTCTGCGTAAGATGTGTTTATGCCTTTTAAAATTGTGGAACACGGAACAATGGGGATTTGAATGTGACGATAGAGCAGTTTATGAAAATAATCCGTAATCCTTTGTTGCTGATTTCTCCCTGCACACAAATGTAAAGCACCATGTTCTGAATAACGTTTGAATTGTACGTTTTCTGTTTTTATACTAAAATTTTTGTTTATAACCCAGCGAACCTTCGCTTAAATGTTTTCCTCATAGCAGTGAATTCTTTTGAGCGAAATAAATTTTCTTAATTAAACCGTAAATCGTAAAAAACTGCCCGATCCCTCTAATTAATTAATTATTTGACAAGCACAAATTGTATTTAAATTTTTTCAGTCTCTTAGCTGAGAAAATTAATTACAATATATTATTTAATCTGCCAGCTCCGCTAATGAGACACAATTGATTTTCTATTGTTTCGTCGCCAATGGGCGACGCGCGCTGTTTGATCGGTTAAACTATTAAACTACAGTATCATCAAAAAACAATTATGGTACCTACTTACAAGCGAAGACAAAATTGCCTATGACCAAACAATGGCACCAAATGATGATATTAATTAAACCTACATACATCATAATTTCCATCTATATCATCCCAAGCTTATCGATCTACCATATTCTCATCTCGTCGCACAATGTATGGGTCATTGTTAACGTCACATGTTTTCTCACGCGTCGCTCTTACTTTCCATATCACCGGCATAATATCGTTGATTTAGTGAGATCGTTGTGACGGTACAAAAAGCTCGTTACATCGGATAACTCGAGCGATCCATACGGATTATCATATACATTCACTTGATGATGATCTGCTAAGCATTTACTCACGTATAGATCATATCGGATAGGACAAGTAATAAGCAATTTACGTCCTTATTATGTCGTTTGCTTTTATAAGACTATCTCAGTAACGTACTCCCATTTTCTATGCTTTCAAAATTTTCCCTAACTACGTCAGCAAAAGCTGCATGACTGTTCTAATTATTTCTTGTATTTGTTTTCGCTTATTGGTAAATTATGCACTCAATTTAAAACCAAAACTGTTACGTGAAAGTCTCAAAATGTATTCTTTCCAAATTAGTTGACATAATCTAAATCTCTGAAAACTAGTTTCGCATCTTCCTCATATTGTAAGGATATTGTACGCTGATTGTCCTGTACTGTATCCTAAAATTATGCAGCATTTGTATCTTCTGGACATTAAATGTTGCCAACGAAGCATACGTATCTTTTGTTACCTACTAAAGCGTAATCAGCCTATAATTTTCCCGCTGCTCCCACCACAGTTATAGAATCTGAAGTTTAGTCATTGATTGCAGAATGAAGCTTATCCATGAAACACTGGCTTTATGTTGTATTTTCTTTTTATGGTATCGTATTCTGTTGGTATTGCGACTCTGGGCTATAATATGTGTAACCCTTCCTTAGTTTGTTGTATCTCTTACTCCTGTCACCTACCTGGCCAGCTATGAGCAGCGGATGCATTATCCGATTGTTGTCTATACCCATAGATTAATGCTTTGTTTTGGTTGCTTTTATTCATTTCGGTAGCTTCTTCCGCTTATCTAATTTGCTAGCCTCCTGTAGCTATTTACATTCGTTAGTGGTTATTTGCAGACGTTATTAATGCGATTAGTCTATGACAATTGTTTTTGCAAGTTTATGCAACAAATTGACTGCATTAACTCAGCTTCGTTGAAGATGGCACTTTCATTTTGTGCACGTTTTCCTATAATTTGTAAACCACAGATAATTTTGCTAATTTTCTATTACAATCTCGCATAATAAGAGTTATTCAAGAAGTTATTTGCATGCGTTTTGACATCGTCTTTGAAAATTACGTATCTACTACTCAATTCTTGTAGAATATTTATTTCTAAGTGATTGATTTTAAGCCTGACATTTTTCTTAGGCAGATTCAAGTTATTTATCATTCATTTGTTTTAGGAATTAGAAAGTTTTATTAGTTTACCATGTCTAGATCGATTACCATTTTCCCAAAGTTAATATATCCGTATTTGACAAGACTTACAAGGTATTTCTAATATCTTGTGTATTGAGATATCAGTTCAAAAATACATAAGTAGCACAAGTAGATTATTATAGCCTTTGTTTGTTTGTTTCTCTTTTGGCCTATAAACAACCCTGTCACCAACAAATGTTACGTCACGTTCCCTAAATAGCGATTAGGCATTTGCTGTGAATGTTTTATCTACGGCTTCCACATTGTTCTGCGTCTGCGAGTCCGCGCATTGGGTTTGTTTGTAAATTCTTCACTACTAACAATGTTGCGTTGTGAAAGTAGCGAGCGTCTATCCGTCCGCTAATAAACCCATAATAAATATAATTCCATGTGAAAATACGCCCAGACTTAATAAAATACGTGGAGATGAGGAGTTAGATAAACCGAAAGTCTTTTCTCATAGGCTATCAGTCTAAGACAATAGGTAAGCAGGTGTTTTAAGAGTGAAAATTGTAATTGTTTGAAAGTAAGAGGTTGTCTCAATCGGCATCTATTGTTTGTAGTTACGCTGGCAATGCATATGTAAATAATTGTTACGTATTCGTTAATGAGAAATTGCTCTCGCTGGGGAAATGTATGAAAATGATTTCTCTGTCTTCACTCAGAGGGCTCTGCATACCTACCTATATATTTAAATTTTAACGCTACCAGTCATTTCATTCTTTTCGTTTTGTTTTATACTGTAAATAAAATTACTGTACTGTGTGTAGTTTTTAAGGTCCATTGTAGCCTGAAATTAATGTTTTATTTTATTTATTCTAATTGAGGTCGTATTAAACTTTTTAGAACCGTTACTTAGCTTAGCCCTCTTTATATTTAATCAAGTCTTTTACAAGGCAACATAAAATATATTTAATAACCGATCTCAGTTTTATAAAATCAATAAGAACATGTCCGGTGAAATTCGCGTGAGCTACCAGCTCAAACAATGTAGCGTGATTTGTTCCGATATTATCACAAATAGCATCTTTCAGTCAGGCAAAGCAGCTATACCGCAATTACTGAAGAATTCTTCACTTTTTCCTTAGCAAATGTCTTAAGCAGCGGCAAAGTTATGTTGGTAGCTTGAAATTCCTAATGAAGATTTATTTGTGCAACGCTCCGGTTGGAACTCGGAATTGTTTTGTTTCGTATCATGTAATCCATACAATCCCAAAGAATTGTACCTATGGTTTACGTAAAACTCAGCATGATGGTTAGGTGCAGATCTGTAGGGTGCGGCGAATATACAACATGTATCTCCCGGGCCCCCGACTTATGGTAGTAGAAGGAACTGGGGTTTTAGTCGGTAGGAGTCCGACATAACCCTCCGTTCACCTCAGGACTCTCCATCTCCATGATGATCCCCAAGGAAAAAAAAACGTGTAGATCTTGGTGCTAAACATTTTACTTACACGTAGCATTTACTAGAGAAATGTGGGTGTACTATGTGGGTTAAAGAACTTTATTTCTCATTCTTAAAATTAACACTTCGCTTATAATGAGATACTTAAGTGATTATAACTAGTACTATTAACATTAGTTACCTCTAGAGTGCTGGAGAGGCGGATTATATTATTAGCATATTCAGTTTTAGTTTATTTCAAATGCTGTGATGTATTATCTTAATCTGCGTTTGAATGTGTTTATGTTGTCACATTTTTTAATATCCTCCGATAAACTATTGAACAGCCGTGCGCCTTCAACCAATATTGTTGTTTTGCCATAATTAGTGCGAGCGTGCGCTAGTTGTGATATAGGATGTCTATAGGTACTCCGCCTAACCCTCCGGGGAAAAACAGCAGAGGGGCAATTCTCCTAATTTTAAGAATATTCTCAATCTGTCAAACATACCTGTAATTTCCCTACATTTTTGACATTAATTGTCGCTGAGGTGAGATTGCGACTAGATTTTAAACGTTTTTAATTACGGGAATTGGCCTTCAGGTGTGATGTTACGTTATGTTTATCTTTGTGCTGAAGACGTTGAAATATTCGAAATTTTTGAGTTTTTCTGGTATGCTTTCAAACAAACGAGGTTTTTTGGCATCATCCGTTTGAGCATATAAACATTTGGAATTCTTGCATTGATATGACCACTGTGTTTGTAATCTAGGTAGGTAGCACATTTGTCAATAAATGCCTCTTATCCTTACATAACATCGTCATTGATACAGATGGGCGGTGTCGACGGTGATGACGAGGCAGAACAACATCCAGCTGGCTGACGCTGACGTCACAGCTTTCATCCCGCTTTGGGATATGTGCAACCATGAACATGGCAAGGTAAATTAAGACTAAATTTGCTAAATGTTTAATACAAAAATCAGACTTATTTCGATTTTAGTCATTCAGACTAAAATTATACTTTCTATTACTCTGGTCACACAGTAAAATAAAATAATTACGTATAATATTGCTCATCCATCATATAAGCAATACCCGTCAATTACTTATTTATCTTTCATCACTCATGTCAAGATAATAACAGTGTTTAATAATAAATTGATTGAAAGTGAACATTTTATAAACTTTCTATTAATAAACATGGAAACAGCTATTGTATGAAGAAAAGCCGTGTCTAAAGCCACCGGCACATTACTGTGTTTTGTTGTGTCGTGACTCGGGATACACCAATCATACTAATCTGTTCAGGACTACGTCAAATCATAACGAGTTTTGATTGGCTAACACTGCGTTAGAAGGCGTCACGACACAACACAGTAATGTGAATCCGGCTTTATGTTACGTAGAAGAATTGCTAGAAAAGAATTACCTACTATCTATTTAAAATAATTGTCCGTTGTTTTGATGCGCGAAAATATATTTACCAGTTAGTGACTTTCTGCATTTCTTTGTAAGTAACTGAGAGGTTTTAAGGAAATATATAAATACATTTAGGTACTAGGTATTGATACTTCCTTCTCTCCAGTAGTAAACCATAAATATTTACAGTCGGTCGTCTTCATGAATATTTTTAGTTTTGGCACAGACTGTTCAGTTATTTTATCCTCTGATTTCGCGTCATTGTCGAAACCCCAGTGATCTTTATTCTCGTTACAATTAGGTTGCTGAGGTCAGAGGTAAAATAACTGAACGGACAGTTGAATATACAGGGTGTTACAGAAAGGGTATATCAATACAAACGGGTTGAAGAGTGTATCTGGTCTAGAATCTCTGTACAAAATTTCAGCTCAAAAGCATTAACTTTGAAAATGCTTAATATTTTTTTATTTCGACATCACGGCGCTGCACTGGCGCGTGGCGGCGTGATGTGCGTGTACTAGGCGCACAGACACACTACAGATAATGGATAATGACCCTCGTAGTGCGATGACACGTTTGTTATGATTTCAATTTAATAAACTATCGAAATAAAAAAATATTAAGCATTTTCAAAGTTACTGCTTTTGAGCTGAAATTTTGTACAGAGATTCTAGACCAGATACACTCTTCAACCCGTTTGTATTGATATACCCTTTCTGTAACACCCTGTAGATACTATTGTGTCAATATTTTGATAGGTATTGTGTACGAAATAACAATACTAAAAACGAAATTAAAAACGTGTTGTCTATTTTAAGGCTAGCCTAGTTAAGCTTGTTATTCAGGACGAAATTTTTCTATAAATCAATCTAAAAAAAAGTCTGCATTGCCTTGTCCCAACTATTTTTGGGTCGACTTCCAGGCTAACCGTATCCAGCTGAATAGCAGTATTTTACATGGAGCGACTGCCTATCTGACCTCCACAACCCTGTCACTGGGTAACACGATACTCCTTGGTTAGACTGATTGTCAGACTTTTGGGCTTCTGACTGCCCGTAACGTCTGTCAAAGATCTACGAATGAAAGCTGGGACCAACGACTTAACGTGGTTTCCGTAACACAGAGGGGTCTTTCTTTTTAACTAATTGACTTATTTTAACTGCACCGTCGCTGACTCTGATGCCATTATTGGCAGGTCTCTAAGTGTCTTTGTATTCTTATTCCTGTTTATAAAGAGCTATTCAATTGTATCTACTATCAAATAGGTAGCCTGTCACATCGTATGCCTGTTTGTTGATATTTTGGTTAAACAATGACATTACATTAAATCAGGGACCTAAGAAGCTATGATAATTCGGAAGCAACACGCCTGAGTCACTATTGTTACCTGCACCTGACGCTGTTCGAAAAAACCATTTGTAGAAGTGCAAATTCGATATATTTAAAACTGACATATTATTTTGCACGATCACACAAGACAATACAACTGTGATACCTGATTTCTGTAGGTATCTTATTGAATTAGGGCCATAATTGATATCTGTATCATAGTGAGTAAGGGCTTATAACCCGAAGGTAACTTCCATTAGACATTGTTATATTTTCCCCCTTAATAATAAACGTATTATATCAGACGAATAGTTACACAACGATTTCTCTCTTTCAGTCGTCAGTAATTTGACTTTTGAAAGAAGAAGACAAAGCGTTGTGTAACTATACAGACGCTATACAACGTTTATTATTATTAGTAAGGGGGTTAATATAAAAGGTGGCAAGAACTACCGTTTCTACTGCAGCGTACTAAGAAATAGTTATTTATTTCCAAAACTTCAGTACACATTAAAGCAATGAGTTCTCGACCCCTGAACTAGGACGTCCTGCTTGCCTCAGCATGAGAAGGCTTAGATTAAATTCAACTTTATTATTTTTTAAATTATGAAAAAAAAATGAAATAAAAAGTCTTATAGTTTTAATATAAGTCTTATCATTGTTTTCCTATTTTCAGATAACAACAGACTTCAACAAAGACTTGGGCCGCGGGGAATGCTTCGCGCTTCGAGACTTCAACCCCGGCGAGCAGATTTTCATATTCTACGGCGCGCGACCCAACGCCGACTTGTTCCTGCACAATGGGTAAATTGGTAAACGTTATCTATTTGTGTCTTGTGGCTTTATTTATTTGACAACTAACGACGAATTGGTTATTCATTTTATTATCTTACATTCTAATCTTAATATACAGGGTGTTACGGAAAGGGTATATCAATACAAACGGGTTGAAGAGTGTATCTGGTCTAGAATCTCTATACAAAATTTCAGCTCAAAAGCATTAACTTTGAAAATGCTTAATATTTTTTTATTTCGACATCACGGCGCTGCACTGGCGCGCAGCGGCGTGATGTGCGTGTACTAGGCGTACACACACACTACAGATAATGGATAATGACCCTCGTAGTGCGGTGACACGTTTGTTATGATTTCAATTTAATAAACTATCGAAATAAAAAAATATTAAGCATTTTCAAAGTTACTGCTTTTGAGCTGAAATTTTGTACAGAGATACTAGACCAGATACACTCTTTAACCCGTTTGTATTGATATACCCTTTCTGTAACACCCTGTATAGGTACATTATGTATTTCTTTGATTTTGATAGCATCAAAGACATAATATAAATCACTGCTATGAATTCGCGGTTTACTCAAAACTATACATAATATAGAGCAAAGTTGCATAACAAAATGCGTCAGAACTTTTAACTTACTAATCATTTTTTGTTTACGTTGTTTATTTGTTTCCGTAACGTAGGTATGATGTCTTTGAAAACATCTTGAGAACTTTTAACCAATTAATTTATCTATATAAATAAAAACGAATCGAAATGTATGTACGCGCATAAATTCCGAACGACTGCACCAAATTGGATAGTTCTTATTTTGTTGAGTCCGGTATTGCCAGGAAATGGTTTCTATGAAAGAAAATTACGGAAATTCGAAAAAGAAATTGCACCCGTGCGAAGCTGGGGCGGGCCGCTAGTTCTTAATAAAAATTGTTAAACTTTATCTATTTGTGTCTTGTGGCTTTTATTTACCTACTTGCCAACTACAAACTAACGACGAATTGGTTATTCATGTTCTGATCTAACATAATTGTGTATTTGTTTCATTTGTATACCAAATACATAATATTATTAATGAATGCTGTTCATTCTTAATTTACTCGAAATTCAGAATGTAGAGCAGCATAACAAAATGCGTCAGAACTTTTAGCTTGCTAAATCTTTTGTTGTAAACTTAATTAATTATGTATTTACGAATTTCCTAAAATTAAACATAATGCAGACCTAAGTTGCATAAATCTGATATTTATGATCCACCTGAACTTTTAACTAACTTTTATAGATCCACTAGCTACACCCCACGGATTCACCCGCATTGGTTTCGATCCCGTGGGAATATCGGGATAAAAAGTAGCCTATGTGTTAATCCAGGGTGTCAGCTACCTCCATACAAAATTTTATCAAAATTGGTCCAGCCGTTTGAGCGTGAAGAAGTAACAAACATAAACACACACTCAAAAACTTTCGCCTTTATAATATTAGTGTGATGATCTCCATTTTATGAGCCACTCGTAGCTTTTGAACATACCTAAGCTTCTTCATTACCGCAACAATGCTAACTCACTTGCCCAACTTGACAGTCTAAGAACATGAAATTAAACCAAACAAAAGGAATAAGTAAGAACCGTGGTAGGTAATCTACATTCGCGATTTAATTGCCAAAAATGTAAACAAATATGAGTTTATGGAATAATAATTTTAAATCCTACACAATAAAGTTCAGTTTACGCTACAACTTCAAATATTTTTATAACTTTTTCAATACCGGTAAAATGAGGCTACTTCATTCTGCTCCGTGAAGTTAAATATGCACCAAATCTCTAATTTCGATCAAATCTCTAAAACTGCAAGGAAATTGAAATATTTTTAAACGCATCCGATAAATAATAAAATATAAATAGAAAAGTTCCTTTAATTTGTTCAAACCATATTAATAAGACGAGAAATTAAAAAATTGCTTCCTTTTTATTATTTTTGGAGATTAGTAACAGCTGAGGCTGTTAACTTTGCCACTGTCTCAAAAAGGTGCCTGTTATAGTACAAGTTAAATGTAGGAGCAATGTTTCCGAAAGGATGGGGTAACATTGCTCCATTATTAAAATAAAAAAAAATGAATGAAAATCAAAGTAAACAACTATTTTTGTCATTGAAATATTAGAGCCAGAATGTTATATAAGTTGTGGAAATATTGTCAAAAGCCATAACAAAGAAGCATTTTACGTCAGTCACACTTTTCAAAATTTGGAGCAAAAAACGGGGCAAAGTAGCCTCATTTTACAGTAGTGCTAGTCACTCTGAAATCAACTTAATTACCATTAGAATAATGTTGATATTTGTTTAACTTGAAATAATATTAATTTGAAACATAAGTTTGAATAGACTTTAGTGTTCTGTAGTTTGTGCATACCCCATGGAAAAAAGGCGTATGTTTATGTATGTATAATTAAATAGGTACTTAAAGATGATATCTAAAAAATGTCCACGGACATTTTAACGACCCACAACGGTTATCCATTCGGTTATCCATTATCCATACTAATATTGTAAATTCGAAAGACTGTCTGTCTATCTGTATGTTACCTTTTCACGCGTAAACCACTGAACGGATTTCGATAAAATTTGGCAGAGAGATAGGTAAAGTAAGTAAGTAGTAAGTAGGGAAAGTACAAGGGATAGTTTTTATCCCGATATTCCCACGGGATCGAGACTAATGCTGGTGAAACCGCGGGGCGCAGCTAGTTATAAATAATGTTTATATTATCTCCACATGTTACATTCTTATACTAATTATTCAGTTAATTTGTAGGAGATCTGGAGTCTAAACTAAGCCTACCGAGGCCTGTATTTTAGAACTCCAGGCCCCTCATTATATCACATAGTAAAGGTTGTCAACGCATTATAGCAAAGGTATTGAACCATACCAACGTAATGTTTATATAGCTGTGTAACTCGATGTCGGTGTGTTACATGCATTTGAAATGAAAGAGTAACAAATCTGCATGCAACGCTATCCGATGTTCCTGATTCATAACGGTGACGCAACTCATTACGGCTCGTTGTGAGTTATATCACACTGAATGCTACCGTTCTGTTAATCATCAGTGACTTGCACTTAGGATTCAATTGACACATCTGTTGCAAGAAATTGAAACGGTTGTATGGCTTGGATTGCAAATGTTATATATCAATAGTTCGTGTTGGGTACCGAGTAGTCTGTGTCACGATATTTTTGTCTTGAAATTATCTGTATAACTAAGACACCAGTGTTCCAATTTAACGGTGTCGGAAGCGTTCTTTAAAACTCAAAGCATTTATTTCAATTAAACCAATTACAGGCATTTTTGAATTGTCAAGGGGTCGGTCAATCAGAAAGATGAAGCTAGTTGCCTATTCCAAAGCGTAGGTTCCTATGGAGAAGAACGGGCAAGAAACTCCATGGACACTCTTTTAAATCAAAATAATATGTTTACAAAGTCTTGATTACATCATTCATGTTAAAAATTATACATGTGAGAACGATATAGAACGTTAAAAAGCGTCCATAATGAAAAGACTTTATATTGACGGCACGGCACCGCTTTCATTGTACTTAAGCCTAAGGTTTACGGATACCGCCTTGAACTCACTGTTTGAGTTTGCCATTTCATTTGACTTGTATAGTTAAATAAGGAGCACTGGTGATCCGGTGGTATCGACCCCAGCTTAAGAGTTTTAGGTCGTGAGTTCGACCCCAAGCACTTTCAACAAGCACTTTTTTTTTCATCACCACTGCTCTCAAAACGTTGAAGGAAAACATAGTGAGGAAACCAGCATGTCCTAGAACCAAAATAATCGAAGACATGTATCATCCACCAACCCGCACTGGGCCCGCGTGGTTGATTATGGCCCACTCCGTCTTACAAAGAGGAGGCCTGTGTCCCAGCAGTGGGAATGTTATAGCTGATTAAGTAATAAAATAAGATAACTTCGATCAATTTTCTTAATAGTAAATTACTACCAACATGGTTCATATATCTCATTATTCCTCTTATTTATTCCAGATTCGTTTACCCGAACAACCAGCACGACAGTCTTTCTCTATCGCTCGGCGTCAGTTCAAGCGACCCGCTCCGTGAAACGAAGCTATCACTCCTGACCAAGTTAGGGCTGGCAGGCATCGCCCACTTCAGTCTGTACCAAGGAGACAACCCTATCAGTGCCGAGCTCCTTGCCTTTATCAGGATATTTAATATGAATCAAGGTGAGTTAACGGCCCCGATTTACGAGTTGTCAAACCCAGGCAGGCGCTTTAATTTGTGTAAATAATTTCATCACCACTGCTCTCAAAACGGTGAAGGAAAACATCGTGAGTAAACCATGTCCATGCGCATGTCCTAGAACCAAAAAATCGAGGACATGTGACATCTACCAACCCGCACAGGGCCCGCGTGGTAGATTACAGCCCATTCCATCTCGAAGAGGCGAGGCCTTTGTCCCAGCAGTGGGAACAATATAGGCTAATTATGCTAAACGAATTTAAAACGTCGTTCGAAAAGGGATTTGAGGTGCAACCGAACCTAAATGTTGAATAATATAAATCCCATTAGGCGAGTTAAAAATGTGCCCCAACAGTGGGACAAGGTGAGTTAAATTACAGCCTTAGTTTTATTCTCTAAGCATCATTTCGGAATTCAAAAACATAAATGAATTTGCTTCCATCTTTAAGATCACTTGAAAAAAAAAAAATGAAAAAGTGTTTATTCATAAAAATAATTTTACACGTTACATATTACCTCTGCCAAACTGCAAAGCAGTTTGTTGGCAGACGTAGCTGCTTTTTTTTGCAATTTGCAGGTCAGTATCAGGTTGTATGTTGATCTAAATATTATGATTCGTGGCCGTAACAAATATTTATTTATAGAACTATTCCTAGGTAATAATAAGAAAATGTTGTATTTACCTAAAATTGTTTGTTACATTTAATTCTTTATTTTCTGTTGCTTCCTGTAATTTCTGTAGTGTATAACGAACGTTGAGAAATCTAAATAAATAAATGCCTTCCACCAATTAGATGGCGTTAGTGAAAAAGATATTTGATTTTAATTACATGAGAAACTACTTTTTCTATGAACACCATGTAGAAAACCCAGTTAGATACATGCACAATGGTGATGTTTATCTAAATATATCACGCTACCTTCGAGACTATGTTAGTATTTGAATCTGTTCACCAATGTGTATTATGCTTGTGCATGCATTATGCTGCCTTTGTCTACGCGACACAATTGAATAATTGTATGAAGGCATTACAATAGATTAGATGACTACTAATTCATGAGCAAATAATATGATTTCGAAGGGCAAAAATATGCATGTCTTTATAAATAACCAGCTGACCCGGCGAACTTCGTACCGTCGCAGAATCAATAAATTCTGTGTTAACGTATTAGCTGAATTTAAAAAAAAATACATCGAAATCCGTCAATCTGTTCTCGAGTTACCATCAAAAAAGCAGTTCCATTCAAAATGTATGAGAAAATGAATCATCTTCAATTTTTCCCATGTTTTAATAAAAGTTATTCTGCTATTCGGAGCAGAGACAAATCCAAATCTAAAGATCATAAAAATCGGTACAGCCGTTCTTGAATTATATAAAATGGTGTACATGTAACTAACCCGACTTTGTTTTATTTACATAGATTTTCTCTCAATATAAACTAATGTCATAGAAAGTCTTTCCGCGTTATTTTGCTGGTTTCGCTGAAATGGATATTTCCAGAGGGGGGGGGGGGGGGGTATTTCCGGGTATGGTTTCGTCCGGTGTGGACCCAGCTATTGCGCTGGCGTGGATACAGTTCAAATTGAAATTCAAAATTTGAATTTGATTGACACAATTACTGCGTTGCGGTGCGGTCCGACGCGACTCCTAATGGGGTTTGGCGCAATTTCACAATGCGGCGTGCTGCGGCCCGCCTCGGTTATAATATGCGCTTACTCTTACAGAGTAAATAAACCTTTCACAAGAGCCCTAATAAAATTCCAATATTTAATTCCAGAGGAGTTAACAAAGTGGTCAAGCCAGGGTCTACCCGGGGACCTAGTATCTTCTGATGCATCTAGCGCCGAAGCAGTGGGCGCAGACATCGATAGACGAGCTTACACCTATTTGCTGACACGATGCAAGCTCATCGCTGCTTCTTATAAGGAAATTGCCGACGGTGAAGATGATTCACTGCATAGGTAAATAATAATAATCATTTATTTTTTCCATAGTAATGTACAGATTAAATATAACATTTACAGCGTAGACTCTTACAGGTGCACAGAGATTTGATCAATGTCCCCCCATGCTAGGTGGAACCTGTGTTACAGGGTTCATCCATCCGTCCATTATTATATGTATAAAGTTCCAAAAGTATTTGATGAAAATGTTATCAAATGGATCTGAAAGCGAACCTGTGGGTGTTAATTTGTAGTGCCACTTACAAATTGAGTGCTTTAATTGCATTATTTGAAACTAAAGCCTAAATTTTAATTTAAAATCGCCTTGTAAGAAGATGTTTTTCATTTGACAATTGACGTTAATCTTACAACCCCAATTTTCGTCGATGTTTTTCCAATTAAAATTTAATTATGCTATTCAAACAGTAATTGTTGGAAAAAGTGGTGACACAAAAAGTTAAAACTTAAATACAGATGAATGTGTTACTAATTTCCTTTAAGGAGTGATTGCGTAAGAATTTGACTTCAACAGGCTTTGTTTACATTTTCATTAGACCAATAGACCATTTTTGCAATAGACCATATTTGTGCCGTGGCAATAAAAAATAAAAACTTACTATTAATATATGGATAGTAAATGAGTAAAACACCATTTGTCACCGAGAAAATATTTTTGTCTGGTAGTTGTAGAGTAGCTAAGATACAAGACTGCTTTAAAGCTCAAATAAAATAATTTTGTAAACAATCTCGTTACTTAATGATACCGTGGATACACCATCATCTAGAAATTTGATATTTTGGACTGCAGAAATAAACCGAAAACTTTATTTTAGGAAAAATGTGAAGCTGCTGAAGAAATGCGAAGTACAAATACTACAGGGTGCCATGAAGTATCTAGAAGAAACTTTACGTAAACTACCCGCCGCTGAGGAAAAATCTAAATAATTCTTATGTAATCCGGTGAATATATCCATAGATTTTATTCTATCTCGATATGGGATCATCCCAGCCAGAGACAGATATGAATGATTGACGTTGATTGCAATTTTGATCGGATATTTCTGCAAGATATAGAAAATATAATTAATAAGTATAAAATCTTATGAACAAATCATGACAGTATTTGGTACCTTATGAGTATGACCTTGTTGATATAATTTTAACTAAGTTGAATTTACTTAAATATTTTTAAAGTGTACAACGAATTTCATTTGCTGGGATTTTTTGTTATATTGTTTGTGTGTTTACAATTGTTTTTTAGTTGTAATTTATTTACGATTTGTGTGCAATTCTTATAATTTAATATACCTAATTTGAGTTCATAAACCATCATTTTATTAATACTACAAGCCGCGCGCCAAAAATGTCAAAATTCCATACAAACTTTCATCTCCTAATTACCCTTTTACTATACGGAAATGAAGGGGATGAGTTTGGCAAAATCCTGCTTTATTACTTACTTTCGTTATATAAAGAACCCCTGTGCCACATTTTATACTTCCAGAGATTTGTTTCTGTACGTGAGTTCAAGATTTGTATTAAGTTTATATACATAACGGAGAAGGCATGTGTGACTCGTTATTATCAGTCATATTTTAACTACTGTGGGCGAACTATGGGTATAGTGTTGGTTATTACGCAATAGAAAAATGGCTTGCAGTTCAAATCAGGTTATAATTTTACGAACAATTTAATCATACTAGCAAATCACACACTGTAGGTATACGATACAACCAGATACGGAACGCGGGACAGTTTCTGAGCACATGTTGTTCGTATGATGTCCAATCTCCAAGAGGGCCGCTCTACCACTCCCCACGAACTCAGGCTAGACTCTGTCGAGGGCCGCCAGATGGCGCTGGCGTTCCGAATATTCAAACGAATGTCCGGATGCGACATACATATATTACCTACTCTCCAAGTTTTATACAGTTTCTTGCAAAATCTTTTTGGATTTGGCTCAATTTTTTTGTTAGGGTTTTTCCCCATTAATTAGTTAACAATTTTATATTGAAAAGTTAGGGAAACTCCCCGTTTCCCTAAATTTTCAATATAAAATTGTTAACTATGAAGACTAAACACTGGTAATTTTCATGGGTCATGAAAATAGACGTGGGTAGCGCCTATAAGTTAACAGTTAGCAAACATTGTCCGAATAAGATTGCTAACCGAATCACAAACTTCACACTACAAATCTGTATTTGATCGAAACCAAGAGCTCTATAAGAGAATTCCTACCGATCATCACTTAAAGGTGCGCTATCTATAAAAAAGACGCTAAAAAGTGACCAATGCAAACGCATAATGTAGACAGGGATTTTAGCATTTGACTCAATGAATGAGCCTCCAATATAGTCCAAACAAACCGGCAACGCGGTGGTGGTTCAAGGCTCGGATGACACTTTTATTATTGTGCTTATAGATGAGTCGCTGGTAGCGTTAACAGAGGCAAAATACAAGGGGGTGATGACATAATTTTTGACCTAAGACGTATGGTTTTTGAGATATATGCGAAAAACTAGGGGATTCCAAGTTCCAATGGAAACTTAGGGTCTTTAAATCACACCAGCCAATTTTAAAGGTCTCGCTAATGGAAACGCAGCTTTACGCGAATCAAGCGCAAAATAATGGAGGTAATTAATATAGCTATAACAAATCATAAAAACAATGATTTAGAACTTGTAAAGGGTTTCCATTAAATCACAAACTTCAATTTATAAAATTATTTATTTTTTCCTCTTAAAATGTACCTACTACATATACGTGTATTACTCGCAGATACATTTCATTCGCTGTATAAATAATAGGAAGTATAAAGTACAGTTTAAAAATAATACTTAACTATGTATTTTAAATAAATCCTATATTAATATTTACAGATTAAAAATAAGTTATTCTGCAAATAAATTAAGTAATAAAATATAAAATATTTCAATTGTGTTGAAAAATAAACATTATTTTGATGTGATTTATTCTTGACAATTATTGAAATAAATTAGTGTTTATAAAGCTGTTTTTTATTATTATAAAACTTATAAAACATTTGATTAAGTCATTGTTATGAATTAGGTATTTAGGAAAAGCCTTTCTATCTAAGATTTTACATCAAATCCTAAAAAAAAAAAATACGAAAAATTGAGGTAAAATCCGTCTGTCGGCTTTTTAAGGTTGGCTATACTGAATAAAATAACTTAAAATAAGTAACCCAAAACATAAAATAAGAAAGAAGCTTCGATAGATTACAAATTAATTTATCATGTAGTTAACTATATTTAATACTTCTTTTATCACAACTTTGAGAACTGCATACATAAATAGTGCCAGACAAACGGAGGAGGTATATTTTACATAAAAATATAGATCCTCGCAATTTGTCCAAGTATTATAACGAGCATAAATTAATTAAATTACTAGATACTACTCTATTTATACATCTAAATATAAACGACTTGTTTCAAGCGTTAAAAAGGCACCTTCTTATTATTCAACTGTAATCTTACTCTATGCAGTGGTTCATTAACGTCGTAAGTCAGAATTAAACATTCTCACGTCAAATAAGCAGGAATGAAAAAATATTATTGTCAATGGGTTGACTTTTTCGAAATGCAGTCTCAGTCAAATAACGTCGCTTAGGTCCCGAGTTACACAAAGGCAGCTCGGGACTTAAAACCCATTCGTTAAGTCTACTAAAATGCCAGAGTTAGAATAATCTCATTACAGGTAGGTACTCAAGTTACAATCATGAGTTCCGGATTCTTAAAAGATACAGGCGAGGAGTTACGGTTACACAATTTCCGTGCAACGAATCTTACGGATCTGACCTCTATGCTGTCAGTATCAAAATAATTCTACTTCTAGCTATGACCATCGGTATCTTAAATGATCAACACTACCTTAAAAAGTCTCAACAGTCATGTCACTCGGCAACTAACAAAAAAGGAAATATACCTATAACCTAGTATATTCTAGAATCTATTTGATCCGTCCTTTATGAGGGACGTACGAGTGTAGGGGCGTCCTTGGTTCCCCGCGGCGGAATCCTCGGGCGGCCGCTAAGACTCCGCCACATAGCGCGGCGATCAACACGCCACATGATACCATGATGGCGGATAATGCTGATGTCTTCATACAGGTTTGGCCTTCAGGTGCAACTGGTAATGTAAAGAAAATTTATTATAACGTATTATCTCTTTAAATTGAATAGATAAGTCAAGTGGTCCAAATATAGAACTTTTGAACGAGATATAGAAAACACAAGTGCTAACACATTTCAGAAGCTAGTTGGGCCCAAGATAACCGTCTGTTTTAAAATATTATTCGCATTGTAAAATTTTGTCAAGTAACGACACACATCAGAAACAAAGCAAGTCGTAATCTGATTAGAAAAAGGTTAATAGGTCCCCCAAAGTTTCCTCAACACCAACCTATATTAATCTCTGTTCCTGTTGTTCTATCTTGATATCTTCTCAGTTTTTTTCCCAAATATGTTAGGGTCGGTTTCCAGTCTAACCGGATTTAGCTGAATAGCCGTAGTTTACATGGTCTGACTACCTATCTAACCTCTCAGAATGAACCCAGTTACTGGGTTCATCCTGGGTTGTTGGTTAATAATATTAATGTCTGTTCATCCTGCTCCAATTTAGAAACTAACCTTGACCCATCTTTAACATTTCAGCCTGTAATCACCCACTGCTAGGCATTACCCTCCTTTCTATTCTACCATACGTCCTGGTTCCTTGTATCTTTTATTCAGGTGTTTCCTAGGAACAGCCTTAACCTAAATTCAGCTCAAATTTGGTACAAACCTAAATCCAAGCGCGTATTTTGCGTACGGCATCGGCATCGTATTTTGCAAACGAGCTTGAACGTGGAGTTGAAGACACCAGCCCATTGCTATACAAGTTTTAGTATAATAAATACTTACTACCAGTGCTGGCAGCAAGCTCCGAGTCTTCTTCCCCCTCCTGCAGCACCCTGAGTGACTGGAACAGCGATATGTTCTCGGACAGTCGCGGCGCCACACTCGAGGCAGGGTCCAAGCCGGGCTTCGACTCGATCGAACGTCGCTTCACGCTTTTCATGTTACGCCAGTGACAAGGTTGGGACTGTGAATGGGAAAAGAATTAGTTTAATTATTTTGAACAAGAGAAATAGAATTTTGGTATCTGAAGACTGATCTCTTTCCAAAATAATTAAAAGTGTAGACATGGATTCCTGAGATCCCACATCGCCTTTGTTTTGCTAATTGATGTGGCGTAACTATACAAGAATGCATTGATCGTCTATAAAGGCGAAGCAACGTCTAGGAGCATGAGGTTCTGAGGTGTAAGGCCTCAGGACTTCAGAGTCATCATCTAGTTACAGTTCGACACAACTTAGATGTTGCATCGGCAAAATTCGTAAAACGTTCGTAATTCGTAATACGTATTCGTAAATCTTTATTACTACCTTAGGAAAAATTGATCAATTTTTCCTAAAGTAGTAATAAAGATTGGTGATTTTGAAGGCGCACTTAGTTCGGATGTGATCGGTTTTACGAATTTTGCCGATGCTACATCTAAGTTGTGTCGAACTATACTTACTTCGCCTTTTTTGAAGACGGAGAGAACTAGACACCACAAGAACTAATTTATTGTACCCAAGTAGATACAACTCCATTTTTAGTCATACCTGTCTCGGCTCTCTGTAAAAGTTTATGATGGGTAATGGATCATTCTGTATTATAACTCACCGGACATCTTCCATGGCACATCCTGACATCGCACTCTATATAAAGCGCGGGCGAGCCAGTGAACCGGAAAGTCTTCATGTAAGCGTACACTTGGGTCTCGAACACGCCTGACTCCGACCACGAGCCGCGAAAACGGGAGATCAGTTTGTCATCTACTGGGCAGCTGGAAAGTGATAAAATCAAAGTCAAAACTTTAATTGTAAACCATAGTTGTAGAAGAAGCCCGTGGCTAAGTAGTAACAACCGCACGGGTCGACCGATCAGGTTAAGCTGCTCTTGCCGCGGTTGGTCCGTGGATGGGTAACCATCTTTACATACCGAGACCCCTCCGTGTCTCGGAAAGCACGTTAAGCCGTTGGTCCCAGCTGTTATTCGTGGATCTTTGACAGTCATTACGGGTAGTCAGAAGCCCGAAAGTCTGACAACTAGTCTTATCAAGGGGTATCGTATTACCCAGTAACTGGGTTATGGATTCAGATACGCAGTCGCTCCATGCAAAATACTGGTATTCAGCTGCATCCGGTTAGACTGGAAGCCGACCTCAACAAAGTTGGGAAATGGCTCGGCAGATGATGAGTTGTAGGAGTTGTAAATAAATAGGTATAAAGATCGATTAAGCGCAAAAATTGCCTGCTATGGTGTACAATAAAGAGATCTATCTTTATCTAGCCTTACACTTTTTTTTTGTGTGGATGGGAAATCATCAAATGACCCCTCCCATTCTGGATGGAGCGGAAGGGACTCTTACTGACTAAAACCCACCCGTGTTTTTTCCTTAGCCCTTTATGTTCCGGGGTAGCGGTAACCCTTTCGGACAATCCCGCTACCCATCTAGCATTACACTGCGACTTCGTTTGAATACAAACTGCAACGGAGCCTGTTAAAAGGAGATTCTTAGTGACTCTAAGGAACATAGGCTCCCAATTGTTAGTTTCTATCTTCCCTCCCTTTCTCCTTTTTAAGAGACTGCCTTTTTTTGTTCTAACAGTTTCATTGCAATGGCGTTTATACCTACTTAAGTAGTCGATCAAAGGGCACTGTCTTTATAGGTTAGTAGGCATTCTTCTTTTACAGAAATTGAACTCACCCAAATTCATCAATAAGTTGTATTCTCTTCGTGGCCCCATTGTGAGCGAAGCAGTCGTTCACGACGATGTCGAATCCGTCTGAAAACATTAAATTCATGTTGGATCAAACTTGGATGCACCACCATGGCAAGATATTTCTTAACGTGGAACTCTACAGGGTGGCAGAGACGTCGACGTGCAAACTGAAACCATTAATGCACATAATTCTAGACCCCCTAGAGTAGAAATTATTTGTCGGTTAGAAAAAAAAACAGCTATTTCATAGAAAAATCCAATATCTACGCGGTCAAAATGTATGGATTAGCAAATTATTTTAAATATATTATTATTAGCCTATGGTGTCCCACTGCAGGGCAAAGGCCTCCCTACTCTCTTTCCACTACTCTCTGTTCAAAGCTGCTAAGGACCAGTTCTTGTTGAAGGAGTCGCTCATCCTGCCATCTCCGTCTGGGCCTGCCACGATGTCGCTTGCCATTAAGAGGGACATATTGAGTCATAAGTTTGGCCCATATTTTTAATAACCGGCGAAAAATTTCAGAATCATGTACTGAATCCATGATAACATGTTGCGCGTCGAAGTCCCTGCCACCCTCTACACGACATTATGTTTTGATACTGTGGTACATTCAACCGCACGTCCGCGTGGCTTTGTCAGCACCATAGAAATGTAAAAAACGTCATCATCATCAGCCTATAATGTTCCCACTGCTGGGACACAGGCCTCCTCTCTGTGAGAGGGAGTGGGCCGTAATCCACCACGCGTGCCCAGTGCGGGTTGGTAGATGTCACATGTCTTTGAATTTTTGGTTCTAGGACATGCCGGTTTCCTCACGATGTTTTCCTTCACCGTTTTGAGAGCAGTGGTAATGAAATAATTTACACAAAGTAAAGCGCCTGTCTGGGTTCGAACCTACGACCTACAACTCGTAAGTCGCGGCCGATACCACTGGGCCACCACTGCTCTCTCTGTAAAAAACGTCAGCACCATTTATTTCGTGAAACATTTCAAGTGTTACCTTCTTAGGACCTACTTAATTGACACTTGATTTACCTACTGCACGTAGGCCCTGCTCGTGAAAATATTCTTATTATAAACAAGTTCTGACATACATAATCCAACGTCATTGCTCCCATATCGTTCCATATTGGTAATAAAATTTACGAAAAACGCAAGATCTTGATTAAGTAAAACTGATTGGAATATTTTGAAGCTGCATTGCGCGTACACATGCGATCTTTAATAGTTCAACCGTTACGATTTTCGCCCTTAGATTTACGGTATTTAATTGTTATTGGTATATTTAGTTCAGTTGTACTACGGTAAAAATAACTGCTGATTAATAGACACATTGTGACAAAAACCGTGAAAAACCCGGTTGAGATTTCTTTGAAGTTAACTTTTAATTCAATTATTGTTAGCCGCATCGATTGACATGATTGATTGACGGTGCTACCAAAAGCGCTCCAACTTGAGATTTTCTTGATTGTGCGTTTCGCGATGGGTGATTACAGAGTCGTATCTATGCTGTTTTCATTTCTTTTGATGTTTGTGTTTTGTTTAATTTCGTTTTTGTACCTGCAATGCAAAGACGTTCTGCCTCTTTTGTAATTTTGTTAGCTAGCTCTCCTATTTGTCCGAAATCAAAATATAATAAGAACAACATTAATCTATATAAATAAAAATCAATATTTGTATGTTTGTCCTCTATGCGTTCCGAAACCATTGGTCAGATTGTGATGAAACTTTGGTAGGGTGTTCTGGGGACGCCCGTGAGAGTTCCTAATTATTAAAACATGGGAAAAAATAACAAAAAAGGATCTTAGGCGGTACGAAGTTCGCCGGGTCAGCTAGTATTCAAGAAAATAAAATTAAAAAAAACGAGATATTTGATCTTACCATAAGCGCTCCTCATATAGATGAGCAAAGTGAGGGGATCTCCAACGCGCACAGGTCCCGAAACACGCGCTCCATTCGCTCCGTACCCTGACCGAATCTCCATGTAGCATTCAGGTGGTTGCAGCGTAAACACGACCGGGTTTCCTGTCGCCACCCTGGAGGTCAACATAAATGGTAATTAAAGCGAAATGTGTGTTTTTTTGTTTGATTAATGAAGGATGAAATCTTGGAACTTTCAGACTAGGCGCTGGATTTAACGTAAAAAAATCTTAATGTGACTAAGTCCACGTCCTAACCGAAAGCGATGTTCGCGCTCTTTGAAATGAATATGACATACCTACTCACTCGATCAATCAAGCCGCGTTTGTACGTCATATTCATACAAACGATCTGTCAACTTTCAGTCCCGTCAGGATTTAAAATCACACTTTCAAAGATCAACTTCCATTGCAAAAACTACAACACTGAATAAAAATAATTCTGTAAACGCCGTAGATATTATACAGTTCTCATAAAATAAATTCATGTTCCTTTCACCTTGCCAATCTAAGCTGTGCACTGTTCTCCACTAGTTAAGTATTTAAAATAGCAGGTAATTAAGCATTTGAGAAAATAAGATATCCAAAGTCCCGGTTTGTCCGACTAAACCGGTTTCCCGATTACCATGCAGTTATGGTTATGATATGCATTTATCACCAATCGTCACAGATAATCGCTTTCCGATCTATGTCAACAAGATCATGCGTGCGCGACGCCTTGACAGCTAATCTGATCTGCCATGGTTCGCAAACATTTTGTAGTTTTCAATAAAAATACCTAAATGTTTGAATTTTCACTTTTTACTTTTGAACTGAATCAAAACAAAACTATAAATACCTCACGCATTTTATCGATCGAAAGTAGATCATAGCTTAGAATAAACCACAGCTGTGCCAAATCTTAGTTCTATAGTTTGGTAAACACGGTTTTGGCAGAATTCTTTTGCAATAATTAAATCTAAGCTATGATCAGTAATCCAGAGCGGGCCAGATAAACACATCGACATAAGTAGACTGGAATAACCATTTTTGTAGCAACGCGAGTTTAAATATTGACTTCATAGATAAAACTGACTGAGTAACTTGACTTGACTTTATAGTCCGCCTCTGTACATTTCTGTGCTTGAAGTATTAACTAAAGACATCACTTATCTTTAAATAAGTACAGGGTTAAACTGTTTACTTAGCTATGAAATACTTAGGAGAATAAACATTTCACTATCCCTCACAATCTACCTATATTTACTGCCGTTGGAATAAATCGAAAATTTTGAATATTATTTCAATGCCAGAATGCTTAGAAGTGTCTTCGGTTATCGAAAATTAAAGCAAGTGAATGTGTACTCACTCTACGTCCAAAAAAGGAAACGTCACAGTCTTCCAAAAGTCATATCCATACTCGCAGGTGACCTTGAAGTGTTCGTCTAGCTCCTCTTCTATCAGCGAGTTGTACTGCACTGTTATCGTGTTCCACATCAGGTTCTTCTGTCACACGGACATACATTTTCAATGTAAAACACATAAATTAAGTTACAGTCAACAGAGTCGTGTGTTATTTGAAGAAGAATAAAAAAGTAATCAATTATAGGTGCGTACCAGTAGGTAAAGGCGACCAAAAAACAATTTGTTCATGGATTCCAATTTCATCGTCTACGACGCATATAATCTGTTTTCATAGTTATAAGCTAACAGAAAATCAGAAGGCCAATTCTCGTTCAAAATCTAGTCGCAGTCTCATCTCGGCGACAAGCAAATGTCAAAAATTTAGGGAAATTAGAGGTATTTTTTACAGATTGAGACTGAGATCAGACTATGAACGTTCTTAAAATTACGAGAATTGCCCCTCTGAAAGAACATGTTTAACATAGTTATGTAATAGGTACGGTTCTACGGTAAAATATCAATAATTGAAATTGTTGTAGATCTCGTAGCAAAATGCCTACGCGTGCTACGCCGCGCCCCTACACACTGTTTACATATTCAGACTTGCGTATCATGCGTATTATGCCTCGGAATATACATAAAGGTCTAGGTCTCGACTGTCATGAGAATATCTATGAATCTAAATATCACAGGATGCCGTCTCTGGAGCCTTAAGATGTTATCATAATAATGAAACTCATAAAGTAAAGTGCGTGCTCTGTTTATCTTATTCCGCAATATATAGATGGGTAGGTCTTAGTAAATACTCATTTTGTACTACTTCCCTAACAATTACATCTGTCTTCCAAATATGGTGGTTAATGCAGTAGGTATTCTACCAAGATCGCTCATAGCAGGCCTATATTATTCAGTTGGTGACATTATTCTAGGCTTGCCAGGTTTTATAAACGTCTTGCAACTAAAATGGTATTATAGTCGCCTCATAAGTACGGGCATAGTCTTTATAAAATGAAAGTAAGTATATTTTTGATTGCTTCAATACATCTCCGTAGGCGCGTAGGCCCGTGCTGTGTTCCGATTTAATGTCTATGTGCCGGTAGAAGGCTTTAGTCCAGGGTTGCTAGGTTACAAATAATTTATTTTTTGCTTAAGTGTAGTGCCCTTGTACCGATAGAAGGCACTGGTAACATTAAGTACAACCTGTACCTACTTACTGTTACCAGGGCGTTAAGGAGGGACAATAATTAACGTCTGCTTAAGTCTAGGTACTCACAGTAGGATGTTTCCTGCTGTCATCATGCTGGCCATTCCTGCCCAGTGTGCCACATCTGTTGAGCTGGATGTAGAACTCGTAGTAGTCGCGACCCGTGCCGTTTATATACATACAATCTGGATCGTAGGAGTAGCCTGTAATAGGAAGAACATGTCAGTTGTGTCTGTCAATCCCTTTAAGGTAGACCCCAAAACGAATGGTTCCAGTAAATGCAACGATTTTACATAAAGCTTCCCCGTTTAAACACAGTGAGTACTTTTTAACCGACTGCGCTACTGCAAAGACAGGGTAATGTTTTTCACGTTGTAGATATGTGGGACTCTTTGTACCCTCGAAGCATCCTAACGGCTGGATGGATTTTAATACAAGAGGCTAGGTTTTGTTTAAAATGGTGGACTTTAGACGTCAATAAATTATGTAATGAAAAAGAAAACTTTTAGTACCATGACCACGTGGGGTATCAAAATAAAGTCACAATAGTCAGTGAAACATTCATACCTTATAAATCAAATAATTTAAAAAATCGTAAAACCCGACTAAAAGTTAAAAACAAGCTGACTTTTCAAGCAGTCTGATGCAGTTGGTGTCATCAAATCTGATATTGAACTAAATAACTGCTCTTCTGTCTTCTTAATCGCTCTCACTGAGAATCATGGCTCCGTTTCAAATTGTCAACGGTCTTTAGAACCAAGAACTAGAGGCCGAAGCCCAAAAAGGTGGTCGGATCAAAAATCCGAGCAATTGAAGATATCTATTAGCGCCACACTCTACCAGGCCACTGAATGTTATAGATGGAGAGGGATAGAAGACCGTTGACAATTTGAAAATAAGTGCTACGATCTATTTATTTAAGTACTCGGGTTTTAGTTCTTTTTCATTTTCAATCTTTTTGGAATCGTCTTGAGAAGACGATGACCGACACTGGAAAAACATAAAGAAGAACACCCTTGTACTCTAAACACGTTGAAAAGCAGCTCCTCAAATTACAGGCCCAAAAATGAAGCAAAAACTCACAACAAACATCAGCCAAACAAATAAAATAAAGCATAATAACGCACAGTTGACCTAGCCACAGTAATAAAATGTTTAAAAGAAAGTGCTTAGAAACCGAAACCGCATTCAAGTTACTTCTAAACGCAGATAATATCTAGGTAAAAGGGTGACATAGTTCACCGAAAGTTAAACTATGTCACTTGAAATTACTTAATTACTTTTTAACAGTCATTTACTGCGTGCTTAGATACTTAAGTACACTATTGCACTGTTGCTGTGCTTAATTGACAATTCTTGAAGCTTTTACTTATACTCTTATTTGGCCTTTTGTATGTAACCTAATTTTATATTTTTAACTAGCTGCGCCCCGCGGTTCCACCCGCGCAAATGTCGATCCCGTGGGAATATCGGGATAAAAAGTAGCCCATATGTTAATCCAGGGTGTCAGTTACCTCCATATAAAATTTTATCAAAATTAGTCCAGCCTTTTGAGCGTGAAGAAGTAACAAACATATAAACACACACAAACACACTCACAAACTTTCGCCTTTATAATATTAGTGTAATTATATTATAAAATAATAATTATATAATAGTGTGATGATAACATATCATCACGCCTGTATTCACCGAAGAGATAAGCAGAGATGTACCTATAGCAGTACACTTACATTTCACCAGTTATGTTTAAGTCCCATGTAATAGGGGGCGAGCCTACTACAATCAACCGGGCACAAATCCAGACTCCCGGCTGCTATTGAGAAATTCCTGATGAAAAAACTCAATAACACTGCCCGACCCAGGAATTTACACTCAGCACTTACACTCAGCAGTTGCGCTTGAGACCACTAGACCAACGAGGCTGTATTTTTAGGGTTCCGTACCTCAAAAGGAAAAACGGAACCTTTATAAGATCACTTCGTTATCCGTCTGTCCGTCAGTCTTGACTGACGAAAAAAAGGTCTTGACCTTTTTTCTCAGGAACGCGTGAAATTATCAAGTTGAAATTAATATCAAATACTCAGGGCTGCAATCCCTTGAAGCAGTGAAAAAAATCAAACTTCTAACTTAACGCAATCAAAAGATACGGGCGTATATTTTCCGAAATCAAAATCTTACCGTTGACCTAGAATCATGAAATTTGGCAAGAAGCAATGTCATGTAGCACAAGGAAAAACTCCGAAAACTGTAAATTTGTAGTCTACATTACAAAAAAAAAAAAATTTTAAAACTATCTATTTACATACCTACAAAGTACGGAGCCCTCGGTGCGCGAGTCCGAGTCGCATTTGACCAGTTTTTTTAAGGATATACTTACGTAAAAATTAATTCTACTTTACTTTTTTTTATACTAATAATGTACCTCCCAGTCAGTTTTCCTGTTCGTATACTTAACAGACTTTTTCAAAATTGTCTTGCAAAATTCTAAGTAGACCAATAGCCAAACAAAAAGTGATTTTAATAAATAATAATTTTAATAAATATGATGAATTTAAAAGGTCGTCATTTGAAGTTCCCTCAAGTTAACGGTAGTGTGAATCAGTTAAGCGGCTGTCCCACGAATCATAAACAATGCATCTAAGAGGGAAAATGGTATAATCTTATAGTACTGTACAATTTAATACCTAGTAATCTTCCTTCTAATAGACCGTGGTATGGGTTTATGGTAAACGGTTCCCGTGTCTTTGTGATACATTTAGACTTTATTGAGAACTTAGATCACTCCGACATTTCACACTTTTAAGTCAATTAACACTTTGTAGGACACGAAACACCCTCATACGTTATAACAATAAAACTTTTACTGTCTCGTTCAGTGTCCTTAGACGCTTAACATAGTCTTTTGAACAAACGTGCAACTAGGTACTGGAATAAATCAGACGAACACACAAAGTCGAAATCAATTTAGATTCAGACATCCTAATTACGCAATTCATCCAAACAAAACCGATTGTATTGGAAAAATAAAGATACAAAAGACGATATTGCCTCATCATACATTTTCCCGCATAAAAACCTGGAAGTCTAAATGATGTGTCTTTATTTCTCTACTTAGTCACAGATCAACTAAAGATTAATAAAACGGTTGAATAAAATGTTCTCATACTCTTTATGAGAACAATTCATTCCAGAGAAGCTGTGCACTTGATTTATGATAACCACGTCGCGAAATTATCAAATCTCACATCCAACACACATGCCCTTTGACAACCACGATAAGAGATGTGGAACAAACACAGAATGGCAAGCACATGGAGTGCTAATATGGGAACGACCGTGCGAAAAACTGCAAGTACGAGTACTTTGTAGGCACAGATTGTTTCTCGAATTCAATTTTAATTCACTTTAGTTCTACTGCTGATGTATCTAATACAAGAACTGTGTTAAGGTTCATTGATTGGGTAACTTTTAATGCGTGAGGGAATACCCGATTAAGTTATGCAGGTGCTTCAGCGTAAAAACAAAATGTTATCTAGAGACCACCATAAATTGCTTGGTTTTCTGGATTTACTTGAAATACTAACCATAAATCTTTATTTACCCCAACATCAATTACAGGCACTGGTTAATAAAATGCACAATCTTAAATAAAGATAGGTATCTGAGGTAGGAGGGTCCTGAGTAACAGATCACCCGGCTAAATACTACTTAAGTGGTTTAGCAGATTGATCGCTGGTATCATATTTTGCGCTTGGTGTGTACATCCATGCGAATGGTGGTCAAGAGATAAAATCGAAAGTCATTTATTCAAATTGGGCTGAGAATCAGCTCTTTTCGAACGTCAAAATTATATAAAACAGTCCCCCAAAACGCCTTTTCATCGCTTCCTAGTACTTTCGATGAGAAGAAGAAGTGGCGCAACCATCTCCCCAGCAAAACAGACAGGCTGAAGACTCCATTTACTTCATACTCCTCGACCACAAACAAAAGGACATGCCGACACAATGTGGGAGTAGCGACGGCGCCGTCGCACAGTGGAACGAATGTATGGGAGCGGTTGGACGTAGACATGTCCGAAAAAAAAGAGTAAAATTATGCCAAACTAATGATGCCATCTTATTCGATTACTTAATGCCTTCATAACTTGTGGTGATGAATTTCTTCATAACTCCCATATTTCGGGAGTAATTTGAGAAAATGTGAAATTTTACTATGAAAATGAGTGTATCGAGCTCTCTCCCTCCTGATTCCGGGCTTGTTTCAAGTAGCGGTCTCTAATATCGTAATGCTATTACTAAGAGCTATATTTAATACTAAGACACATAGTGCGCCAAATGTGCACTTTCTGGGATAAAAGGAAATGAAAATTTAAAAAAAAAAAACGTTTTTTCCCCATTTGTATTTACTTTAAACCGCAGACAGACTTATTAAGAGGTCTATAAATATATTATATATATACAGAAATATATATTAACAAAAATATTCACAAGAACTGATGAGAGTATGACTTTTAAGTAAGTTGATAATAAATTACCTAGTTTCATTAAAAGTACAATAAATAATTAAGATGTAAGCTCTAATTTACTAAGTTACACATTTTAAAACAATAACATCATTTAATTATCTTCGTCATCATCATCATCATCAATTAATTCAAATTCAGAATCGATGTCCGCTAAATCATTTATGTTAACAAATTCGATATCACTTTTCTCAGAATCCGTAAGCTCATAAAATTCCTTAAAAGAAGATTTTTTTACAAACTTATTTCCTTTTGGACGGATACTTGTAACAAGTGGATCAGAAGACAGTAAAAGATTGTGCATAATATCTTCATTGCATGAGATACTGCTATGCTTTCGAGAATGCCCCTCTCTATATTTTCTAAAATCTTTATTTCTAGCCTCAGATGCCTCTTCGGATAGAAAACCAATGGGCACAATTGACATGTTCTGAACTATGTCTGGCCCATGCATTAAAATTTTATGAAGTGAAGAAGGCATATAATACCATGGGTATAACTCCACGTAAAGCTTAGCAGTATCAAAGCAGAACTCTCGGAATTTAGTTACGTTGATCTTCTCTCCTGATGAAATACACTGCAAGATCACACAGATTTTTCTTAAAAGCATAGCATCTATTCCGGTCAGTTCAGCAGATTTAGTGTAGTTTTCAAAAAATCTCCTTGCCGAGTTGCCATTGTTGGTGGATCCACTGCCTTGTTTCACAACATCGAGAAGTAAGCCCGTTTCTCTTCTTACAGCCTCTTGAACTCTTTTCTTCCTGTCATCAACTTGCCTTTTTGCTATATCACCCCTTACTTGCCATGATTTTATGTCTAATTTGTAGGAAATGTGTAATAAGCATTCCATTGAGCGAATCCAAGCGTGAAGGGTGCTTAAGCCATATTTATACATGTCCTCGTTTGCGTGTTTATCTTTGATTAACTCTAAATTATTCATTTCTTTAGGACAAGCCTTGCATATGTCACACACTGAAGCTGCTGTATTGGATATAATGGAATGAATTTTACCATCAATCATTGTCAACAGCAGTTGGTGTTTGACACTAATTCCATCAGTGATGGTGGATGGAGTTAAGGCTTCAATCTCTGCTTCGATTTCAGCCATCTCTCTCTGCACATTTTCTTTGGTTTCCTTTATAAACTTAAACAATATTGGCCGGCAAAATGAAGTGGAAGATGGTCGCTCGTTTTCCCAAATTGTTACACCTTTTGAGACGAGCCGCAGTGGTACAAGACTAATCATAAAATTACTAGCAAGATCGATTTGCTCATCTTCACTCGTCCTTTGATGATAAATGCTTTGGCTAGATGATCCGTCAAAACCCCATTTGCTGGTCAATACGAGCTGTTGATTGGGATCAACAGGGGTTTCTAACGACCTAATAAGTCTTCTTGAGGTTAAATCCATCAAGGCTTGTAATTTGATTTTTGCAGAGCTCTCTGTAACTGTGAGATCTTCTTTGGCCGGATAGCACTTAATTTTTTCTTTAACCAACATGTAGTAACTCGGGTATTGAAGAGCTCCTTCTTGAGTGTTGAAATCCCGAAGAGTGTTATAGCGCCATTTCGATAAGTTCATCGATACATAAAGAGCCAATGCCTTCAAAGGGGATATTTCCCGTACCTGAATTGATTTACCTTCAATGAAGGCTTTGATTTTTGAGGCCTCTTCTGGATTCTCCGTCAAGTATTTCATAACATAAGCTGTATCGCTTTGTCCTGCCTTTTGAAGCGCCCTTTCGGCCGAAAACATAATTTCAGCGCTGCTACTGCTGCATGAAAGACTATCTTCAGTGCGTCTTCTTTTTTGCCGGTTACTAAGGTCCTCAAAAGATTTACGAGGACTAGGATGTGTACAAGTTGAAGCATCAGATTTAGCAGGAGAAATTATGGGCTCGATGACGTCACTTATATTTTCTGTAGAAGGTTCCATATTTTCATTCTGTAATTCCGGCCATTGAATTGCAGCCTGTAGCCAAATCTCATGTTTCTTCCGAAACTTATCTGTGCTTCTTCCAGACTGTGTCCATTTTGCATAAATGCGGTAGCAAAATCGACGACACCAGTCTTTTAAACTTGTTTCAGCACTTTCACATAACTGAACACAACTGTTATCTTTTAAAACACTGAACAAATAGTTAAAGTCGCGTAAATCTTTATGTGCGCGTGCGCATAAAGCAACGTGAATATCAAGATTTGTATTAAAATTTGGAAAATACATTGCGAGATTAGCTTGGATACAACGAGGTGTAAATCAACACTGATTTTAAAGTTACTAATAGTGACCTATTTATATAAAATCCAGGTATCCCAGGTATCCTTTGTTAAATATTGCAAGGTAATTAGTTATTGTGATAATTAGTAAATGATGCATGCTAAATTAGTGTATTAAGAGCCATTTAGTAATTAAATAATAGCAATGTTCTTATCAGTAATCATTAGTGCATCAGTTTTATATGTAAACCTTAAGTCCCTAATTATATATCCTAATTAGCTTATATCTTCTCTAATTGGCTGCTCAGAAATGTTATTGTAATAAGGTAAACCTTTAGAAAAACGGTTTTAATCAACAAAATAAACAAAAAATAAAAAAATTGTGTTATAAAATAAACATCACTCTTTATCCCAGAAAGTGCACATTTGGCGCACTATGTGTCTTAGTATTAAATATAGCTCTTAGTATAAGCATTATGATATTAGAGACCGCTACTTGAAACAAGCCCGGAATCAGGAGGGAGAGAGCTCGATACACTCATTTTCATAGTAAAATTTCACATTTTCTCAAATTACTCCCGAAATATGGGAGTTATGAAGAAATTCATCACCACAAGTTATGAAGGCATTAAGTAATCGAATAAGATGGCATCATTAGTTTGGCATAATTTTACTCTTTTTTTTCGGACATGTCTACGTCCAACCGCTCCCATACATTCGTTCCACTGTGCGTCGGGACGTAAGTAACAATACCACGGTAATGACACTCGTCTAGTCTACACGCCTAATTGTTCCAGCTATCTGCACAATACCTAGGGTTAGCCTGATGACCGATTACACCGTAGGAACTGAGTGGAAGTTCCCTAGGTAGCTGACATAACGGTGGGTTAAGCCTTTATGATTTGTGGACAATAGGCAAGCTGGAAGCGTTATTGTACCTATTTCGACTCGCTCTTGTTTAACCTTTTGACCGCTTGTGTCGCATTTATGGGGCACATTTTTCCGTGCCCCTACCGCTCGTGTCGTATTTCTGCGACAGAGAACATGCACGATTTTTTCGTTCTATTTTCGTCCTATTAACTGCGTGGTACAACTAAAACCATTATTAAATAGAGATAAAAGCTCCTCCTTATTTATTGTATTTCCTTATTTTTGTGTATTTTATCGATTTTTAGCCTCGCGCTAGGGGCACCGCAATTGATATTTAGCCAAGCGCTTAAAAGGTTAATAAAATCAAGCTCCAGTTAAAGCTTTCCGCAGACATGCGCGACGCGACGGTTCGACGCAGTTCTGGTAGAACAATTTCCATTAAGTTTTTATAGAAATTGTTCTAATATAGTTGCGTCGCTTCTGTCTGCCTGTGAGCCTTTATTCTTTAGCAAATCTTTCAGGTTTTAATATAATAACGTGTATATGAGAATTTACACTTAATTTCTCAGAAACATTTCTGAGAATTTAAGTGTTAAAGACGTTAGAATAGAAGATGTTCTCACCTGCTGAATAAACCAAGCCGCCGAAAGAACCGTTGAACCCGACTCTAATCTTCATGAAGTCGTCTTGGCATTCTGCTTCAATATCTGTTAAGCACAAAGAAAAAATATTGTGAATTCATACCATCAACTTAAGAAGGTTCAGCTTAGATAAAGATTGAGCTGCCCACCATTCTTAGTCTACTTCCCCAAATTTCTATCACAAGCCTTATCTTGGTAGGGAACCGGCATTTCACGTCAAATACAAGTCAAAACTATCCCACTCTATAGTAACGTGCGGACAATAGTATCTTGATACGTAACCAAATCCCTGTATCCTGCATCATATGAATAGTTCAGTAAAAACTAATAAAAAGCCACACAAAGGGTTGCGCAAGCGCGGCGCCACGCGCTCCATACGATACCATCTCAATTTGTCCGGTTTCACAACATTAGGCAGACAATGTTATGATACTTTTATAAACTGCAATTATTTCTTTATGGTTAAGTAAATACACTGATTGACTTTCAATTCTGGACCATAAACGCAAACTTTATAGTGATGCAGAAAGCTCTAATTCGTTCATCCAACTGCAGTAATAAGTAGGATGATGATAAGAAAAAATACAACCAGCGTGGTAATTGCTAACAGTGGCAATGGCTTTCATTTTGGCAGTTCAACAACATTCATTGTGTTATTTACGTTGTTGAGCAGACAAATTTTTCGTAGATACATATGAAGCAATGGATTAGCAAAATCCTTCAAAATGATTCAGATTGTGATTGACAGCCTGTTACTTTCGCAATTAATGTGCTGTAGGTAAACCGACAACACCACTAGACATCAACGACACACACACACACACATTGACGACATCGTCATCATGTCGGCGACACGGACTCTGTCCTTGCCCCTGTTGCCTACAGCGACACTCAACTCTATGGCAGCTCTAGACTGCACTGCAGACCCCAAGCTATAAGGATTGCGTACTCACACTGCACTCTACTGCCATTGGTCCGATGTCTCCGGTACTCGCGCTCCCAGGCAGGTGGTTCGCGCCACGCCGTGTCCACTGCAGGCGAGCGCGGCTTGATACTCACCGGTATGTAACTGTTCTTCTCTGATAGGAACACCACCTAGACATACAAAATACAAATATTAAATAGATATTAAAAATGCAGATGTAGCACCAACAACCGCTCACGAGTTGTGGGTAACCATGAACGCAACTAGAGCGATGTCAACGATGCAGTTTCCGCTATTTCATCTACCTAGATATAACATCCATTTTAGCTTTTGATTATTTGAGTAGAGCTCTACTGGGGATTTCAAGACACGATACGTCCCGGGACGTCTAGTGTCTTGAAATCCCGGGGCATTTTGTAAATTTAGTTGTCTCGGAACCCGACGACTGCTAAACGGCCACCACAGATTAACAATCACAGTCCCAAAATACGGATTTTGTAACTTCGAATTTGAGTAACTGCACTTATTGCTTTTGCGGAAGAACTGTACTGAAAGTTTCGAATTACTTTACAAAGCTTTAAACACAACAAACCGATATTTGTTAAAAACAAGAGATTCTTCACGTTGTCCGGTGGCATTATTACAAAAATCACAAAAAGATATCCTTTTTTTATTGCTTCATCTGGCCCAAAATTATCTCGATTCTAATTTTATTCAGAGAAGTCTCGAAGTCCCGGGACGTCCCGGGACTTTGATCGTGGATTGTCTCGTGTCCCGAGACTTTGACACTGTCGAGACTTCCCAAACCCTAATTTCTACCTACAAATCCTGTTTATTATAGACCCTGAACGTAAGTAAATATTCCAACCAATGTTAATTTATTGGTAGCAAGTTTAAACCACATAATTACATACTTCATAGATCGCTGATCATCATTCGGAAGTTGCGAAACTGACCCTTAGAAGCGTTTAAAACTGGTGCAACACTTATTCTGTATTACATTGTTACAATATTTAATTGAAATGACTCATTTTGTTTAATACATTCCTTACATGAAGACCGTTTGCATTTGAGGAGGTAGCGCTCCGTGGAGGTTTCACAATCAGATAGCCCTGAGATAACATAAGCCTAACTACCACCTTCCGGCACACGCGACTTTTGACTGCCTTCAACAAATAACACAACCTCCGCTAATTAGCGCCTTAAACGACTGTTAACTTAACAAGCACCAAAAAAATACAAAAGTAAAACCGTTAGCTTTATAGTGACCGAGCTGCAACTAGATTGCAACCATTACCTGACCAAAGAAAAAATTCAAAACAAACTAACGAATTACGGCGTCGGTAATTCACCATTTCACAGTCACGACCCCTTGAAAGTTTTGCACAAAAAAGACGTAAATGGCAGTAAGTATGCCAGGGCAGTTCGCACGCCGGCTGCTACTTACGCATTATAAAATTGGGCCAGTAGAGTGACGGAGTAAACGCCGCCCGTCGCCACATCACTTTGACAAATTGATTTCAATATAAAACAACAAATAAAGCCATTCACACGCGGCGCATTCCACATCACGGCGCGTTAAGGCATACCTTATCCGTAGAAATAGAAATGCCATGAATTGGGAACACTTTCATTCGGTTTTCATGTGGTTTATTAGTTTTATATGCAGTTAACTAATAGACTTTCGCAGAAGCACAATATAACAAAGAATTCGACGAATACCTGTAACTGTTATCCAATTTAAATAATGTCGGTCAGACCGTAACAACTTTGTGTATTTCACGGTACAATTACAATTAAAAATAAATATTGACAATCAACCAAAGTTTCAATTTTTTTTAATTCTTGACTGAAAATAAAATTGAAACAGACTGTTTACTTATAGAAATAAGAATTATTATGTTTATTTTTGTTTTTTTTTTTTGTTCTGTTTGTTAAAGTTTAGTAGGTAGGTACTTAATAGGTATTTAGTTGTAGTTTAGTGGATTAGTTTTTATTTTTGTAACTGAACCTGTTTGTATTTCCCTCTGGACTGGATGAACCTATTTCCCTATATCACTATGTACTGTACCCATATTTGGAAGATAAAATATATTTATCTGTAACCATCACCGACTCCATGAAGAATGCAGCCAATGATGGTGCGTATAAGTTAAGCGGTCGTAAAGTTTGTGTGTTGACTGCTTACGAAGGATCTACAACATGCCAGCCCATCTCCCTCTACAAGTAACGTAAAGAAGATATCATGCATTTCCGTAATATTGAACTAGGAAATAAAGTAAAACCAAAATATACCAGCCTTTGCCGCCTAGGTAGACTGCATATTCAGGGTACACAAACTTTTATTGATCCCAAATGCCATTCGGTCCTGCTTCTTTGGCTGGCCGCATACGTACGGTTTCCTGATCAGGAATTCAGATTCGGAGACCCTGAATGCACGCATTTTATACCAAATCGTCTCTAAGCGCATACGTTCTTATATTTTCCGGACGGAAATATTCCTGATCAGGAAACCGGACGTATGCGGCCGGCCTTATAAGGATCAAAAAATTCTATAGGACCAAATGAGATATTAGTACCAGAAAATTCAGAAATCGCTAAAAACTTTTCCCGTACAATTCGTAGGAAATGAGACTCCCAACTTACTTTTTTATGACTGGCCGGAACGATTGGCATTAAAAAAAGTTGTGAAAATTGCCCATTTTCTCGATGACTGTAAAAATTTGTGAATGCAGGTACTTACAACGGTTAAGGTATCTGCCCTTACTGTCGCATCTCAAAAATCCACCCTGTATATCTTGTTATCTAATTCCGCTATATTTTTTCAGACCCTACTACCAACAATATTAATATCTTCAACAATATTAATAACGTATTCCAAGGGATGTTCTCGTTTGTGGGTCACGCGTTGTGTGACCGTCGCCATCGTTCATGGTTTAGATGCAATGTGAGTCAAACAACAGCTACCAGCCACTTACACCAGGTCACAGATGGATATCGCTAAACTAACACATACACGACCTTCTTAGAAGCCCACAATGCGCGTAACAGTAGCAGATTCAGTTTCTCACGACTTAATTAGTTAATTTGATTATATTAATTTATTTGTTTGTGGTTTATGGGGTGAGATGACAAGTCATGTGTTTTACAGGATGTAATTTAAAGATCTTGTTGTGTCAACTTTCTTTTGATGAACAATTCACATTAGAAGATTAGGAATAACAGATGGAATCTAAACCATTTATATAATGTAGGTGCCTAGTGATTCTAGTAAACTTAACATACTTACGAAAGAACGTGGTATTGCTCGAAATTTTTTAATGAATTATAACAGCCGTGGCACCTGCGTTGTAGAACAACCGAGCTTACCTTCGTTCGCACAAATATTACCTGTAAAACATCATAAATCGGCAGCGGAACTACAGATGATAACCTAATCAGATTAGAGAAGCCCTTCGCAACTTCAATATTGTATATTGCACAAGCCCTCAGAGGCTGCGGCGTGGCCTCCCCCATTCAGTCGGTCACTAGAGTAGCAGTGCGTTGAGCAACGTGCTGACTGCCACCGTACGCGTAGCACGCGGGAACTCACGCGTGACACAAATAATAGCCCCGTAACCACTCTATTTGATCTTTCAATTTATTCTTTTCATCACACAAATTCACCAAATAGTAATTTCACGGCATTTGACTCATCAACTAACTAAAATGATCTTTTTCTAGCAACATTTTACTGTGAAATAAGTTTTATTAAATCCGAAATCTGCAAGATGCAACCGTTGCGTATGTATTGTTATATTTTAATTGCACTCCTCAAAAGTAGGTCCGCTTACATGTCAACTAAGCTTCATACCATTCGATCGGTCTATACAAATCGACCGTAAAACCAATGTCACAAATAAGTGCAGCAATTCCGCAAAACGAAAGGAAAAGATAGACTGTGTCGAATCGTGTATTCTTAGAAGAATTCTTTCAACCAATCCATCAATGGTCGTTCAAATGGGTGTAAATTGGTGACTATTACAGCGTACCTTTCACCCATTTCTGTGTTCAAGCCTGCGAGTAATTGGGTGATGACTGTGACGATTATTTGAACAGTCACTCTTTTATTTTGCGCCCCCGAAATACGCCGACAATAAACTACCATGATAAAAGGCCAAGAAAAAGTGAAAATAAATAATTAGGTGGATAGTGAAACTGTGTGTCGGAACGAATTTCAGGCATTACACTCACTGTTTGTATATTGACTTGCGAAACCTCTTTCAATAACAATTTCTTCTGCGTTATCCGCAAAAGTAAACGAAACTGTAGTTTCTTTTCTAATATCCTTCCTATTATACTAAACGCATCAGTTAGATTGACAAAGAGATCTGTTACCGTAAGAAACACAATAGTTTTCGAGTGTCCACAATTCAACTGACGCAGACATCGCTAACAAAACGACTTAACAATCTAAAAATCTAGTAAATAATTGAGTTATAAATCGTAGTTAACAAATCTGACTATTTTCAGAGCCATTAAGCACGATGAAAGAGACAGGCCTGAGCGGTGGACGGCGGATTCTTTTATATCAAGAAATGGCTCATTGTTCGCAACGGTTACGTTCCTACATTACTCGTGGTACATACGCGAGTATGTAATAAATGCTGCTGCTTCAAGGCCGAATCGAGGGTATGAGAAAGTGAAATTCAGATATGTGTTCCGTTTCATTTTATACTTCCTTCCCAAATTAATTAGCTGTATGCAAAGCAATTTTGTATTAGTTAAATTAATAGATAGATTTGTAAATATATACAAAACAATCGCGGGGAGAACCTAGATAAGGCACAGGAGCCTTGGGATTGGCTCAAGAAAAGAGAGTCCTATGCCCAGTAGTGCATGGGTGAAGTGTGGATGATGATGATGATGTAAATACCTACAACTTATACTTTTCCAACTTAGCATTTTCTTTGCTCATCATCCTTTTCTCAACTATGTTGGGATCGGCTTCAAGTCTAACCGGATGCAGCTGAATACCAGTATTTTACATGGAGCGACTGCCTATCTCACCTCCACAACCCAGTTACTGGGTAATACGATACCCCTTGATAAGACTGGTTGTCAGACTTTCGAGCTTCTGACGATCCGTAACGACTGTCAAAGATCCACGAATGACAGCCGGGACCAACGGCTTAACGTGCTTTCCTAGGCACGGACGGGTCCTGCATAGCTATTTACAAACACTCGATACGTTTCCGTATCGTATCGAACATTAATCATTGTTATCGTAGGAGTCTTCTAAACGCTATTCGCAAGTCCAAAACCCGAAAATTTTGTCAGTTTAAATCAAATAGACGCCCGCTATTCTTTCAACAGCTATTTGCTGTTGAGGGCAAGTCAAATCAGGTTATCGAAATGTCAGGTTTTCGATACGATAGCCTGTCGTATGGTTGTGAATCAGGGCTCTGGTATGTAAAGATGGTCACCCAACCAACCGCGGCAATTAGCATTTTCTTTGCTTTACTTTGCTTTGATTTTTCTATCGACAGATAATTTTTATTCGTGGAATAAAATTGACGTCTGACGGATTTTGAATGGAAGAACCTCCCAAAAATTCCAAATTATTCCTCGGATAAAATTATCTAGCGTTGGGAAAATCAGCCCTTAGACGTATCGTAGAGTGCAGACATGACAACCTAGGTACAATTAGTCTGTTCTGAATAGCACGTAAGTTTAAGGAAAAAAAATATATTTATAGCTCACCGGGTCCTGTTCACTGCCATCACTTTTGAGCGCTTCTCTTGTTTCATTCTGCAAATAAAAATAAGCTTTTTAAGATGCATTAAATGTTGCAATATTGGGCTAAGCAAACTTTATTTTTTAAGCATTTTTCTCTTTTTAGCTTCTGTATTTGAATAACTTTTCCAAATATGACAATAACGAGTGTCTTGTTCGATGTAGCTTCAGAAAAAACAATAACCAGGAACAATGCATTTCTTCTACCAACCACATTTCAACTTTACTGACAACCCGCAGAAGTCTCTTACAGGTGGTAACATATCAACACGCTTGTATACCCCGCAGAGGTAGGTAGATGTGAATGAAGACACCCACATTTTGCCAGGTACGGTCATCAAAGGAGATAAGCAACTAGGGTCGTCGGTATAGTTGAAGTTTAGTAAGAAACCGATAAATGTTTTCGAATAAAATTTAATTTAATTAATCGAAAACAAACAGTTCATTTATCATTCGAAAATATCCATCGGTTTTTTACTAAACTTCAACTATATCCGACGACTCCGGTTACTTATCTCTTTTGGTGACTGTACGTCATAAGTTCCTAGGGTACTAGCCTATTGCCATTAACCGGGTACAAATCCAGACTCCGGACTGCTGCTAAGAAGCTCCTACTTATGGATAAAACCCAATAACCCTGTATTCGACCCGGTTATCAAAGCCAAGGCAAATAAGCAGTCGCTTAGGCTAGGTTCTTGCATGCGCTTGCTGCTACAAAACCAGCGACGCAGCTCAGTCAAGCTTTCAATTCATGCGATCATTTTTCTTATCAAAACACTGGCGACCCGAGCCCCTGCTTTGTACGTTTTTTACAACTTGACAAAATATCGAGATTTCTGAATGATATGTAAGTTTAATATGAATGCCTATGGCATTAAGTCCGCCTCTGTACATTTATGTGCTTGAAGTGTTAAATAAATAATGTATTATGCATATAAACCTTTCGGGATAAATTATCTAAATAATAGTGAAAACCGCATAAATACGAACGATGCGGTCACACAGACAGACACGAGAAGCCAAAAGCGACTTTTATTTATAATTATGTATAGATAGGTAAGTACCAACCTTTAAATTATTCAAAATTACAGGATCAGGAGGGTCCTCCCCGGATCCCTCGTGTAGTTCCGACGAAGCCGATGACGAGGACGAGACAGACACCACCGACACTTCTGTCGAGTCGGAGTACTCGGCCGAGTCCAGGTGCTGGGCCGCCGAGTGCACCTGATGATGTAATAGGAAACATTTTATAAGTATCATTAAAGGCTAGCGCAGATTGGGACAGACCGTGTCGCAACGCAGCGCATTGAAAAAATCCTCCCTCATTACGTTCGTAAATTTTCTATGAACCAAGGAACACTACAGGCGGGCCGCACAGCAATTTTTTAATGAAAATGCTCTGTGCTGGGGCCGTTGTGACTGTTATGTGCGCTTAGCTTTGATACGCCAAATTTTTTTATTAGAAAGAAAACACGTTTATTTCCGGTAAACATGACATAATGTTTAGGGTGGGTAATGGGTAGCGTTAACGCAGTCAAAAAACTTCTTAACATCTGCCTGGCCTGTTTCCAACTACGTTGAGTTCGACTGGCAGTCTTACCGGATGCAACCGAATACTAGTATTTTTCTAAGGATTTCTCAACAGTGAAATTATTAGTAATAAACTTTGCTTGGTAAAGCGTCGTGATTGTATGCCTCCTTAACTTTATATTGGAGCTTTCGCATCTATGAAGCCAATGACCGGTAATGATGATGACCAAATAATCTATTCAAAACCGCTGAACACAATCAATGGAAGCCAAATAGACGGTCCTAAGTTACATGAAAGGAAATTAGAATTAGTTAGAGGTGAATACATAATACAGATTAAAAGATTGCATTGACCTTATGCCACAAAAGAGATGCTCATTTCTTAGTAGCTAAAGTACAAAGAAAGTTTCAATTTAAAAAGATTCTCTCCGTAATACTAAATCCAGTTAATCCTGAACAAAGTATTCTTAGAAAAGTAATGAGGTCAGTGATTTTAGAAAACCCATTATCCATGAATATTGAAATTGAATGGCTGAACAAAAAGAGAAATACAATGACTACTTACTCTGGAGATAATAAGATAACTGCACACGATGAGGAATCTGCAACAAAATTAAAAATTATACCCTTACATGTTCAGCACAATAATATGTGATATTGAAATAGACGAGATGAAATAAAGAAATGTATTCAATAACATGTTGCATGCAGACTGAATTGAATCGTGATACATTCTAATGATCATTTATATTCGCAAACAAATGTAAGTAAACGCGGCTGAACTCGCTTTCGTGATACGCTTATATTGTCGGCGCAGGCTCATTGTTCCAAGTAATGCTACTACCTAATGACGGGTCAAAAGACACGGCCTGGTAATGACAGGCCTCGAGATTGGATTGATCCCGGAGAATCAATATCTATTACCTACGCAAAGTTTGCCAACAAAATTGTTGAATCACGTAGGTACAGTTTGCGATGTAGGTAAATATTATATATTACACAATTTCAATTTTCGTTTCACGTTGTACTGTGAACGCTTTCTGTAAAAGTTAAAGGTGAACGAATCTTTGCGTGATGTTTACGGTTCACTCTGATCATAAGAAGTCTATTAAATTGAGAACTGTAAATTCGGAGTTCATTGATAAACTGAATTCTAATTCAATCATGTATTTTGGTTGCTTTGCATTTATAAACGGTTCACAAACCTGAATTTCAGTATACAGGGTTATTGGAAAAACACCAACAACCTCTTACGAGGTCACTGTACTCATCATTATGAACAACTTTTACTATGGGACCAAACCTGAAATCGCGAAAAAAAATCAGCTGTTCCCTACATTTTGACGAGTTAACCGAACATAAATGTAGGAAACAGCTGATTTTTTTTTTGCGATTGTAAAGTTGAGTAGGTATAGGATTTTCACAAGAGAGTTGCAGAGCACCATCCGCCTGTAAATTATTATAAACTTGCTATGATAGTACGTGGCATGTGTCTATCTACCGAGATGACGACTATGACATCATCTGCCTAGCCTTTTCTATGTTGGGGTCGGCTTCCAGTCTAACCGGCTGCAACTGAGTACCAGTATTTTACATAGAGCGACTGCCTATCTGACCTCTACTACCCAGTTACTGGGTAACACGATACCCCTTGGTAAGACCTGATGTAGTCTATGCATATCAATGTGTCGAACCTTATCCCAACTATGTGGGGTCGGCTTCCAGTTTAACCAGATGCAGCTGAGTACCAGTTTTTTACTTGGGCCTACTATATCTATCGGATCTCCACAACCCAGTTACTGGGAAATACGAAACGATCAAACGATTTCTTAGTAACAGCTCGGAGTTTGGAAGTTGGCGGTGTGACCCCCGTGCCTCTGAAAGCACGTTAAGCCGTTGGTGCTGCGCCTGATCTCTCCGGTCGTGTCGGATTGCCGTCCCATCGGACTATGAGAGTGAGGGAAGAGGGAATGCACCTGTGTCTGCGCGCAGACTTGTGCACTATAATAATTATCTCCCGCGCCAAAAATCTTCGTTGAGATTGGCCGCCGTGGCCGAAATACGGTCTGGAGGACTTTATTTATCTATTTAATACAAAACTCCTTGGTAAGACCGGGTACGAGTATTGTATTTAAAATTGATGATGAGTAATTGAGTATGGAAGCAAAAGACATGACGCGCCGACCCCAAATAAATTGGCAATAGGGCAGATGAATGATGATAATGACGTGTCTATTAGATGGCCAGTATTCCGCAGCAGAATTCTTGAGAATCAAGAGCTATTATAAAGCTATCATTTAGATAAACAGTTATTTTTCTTCTCTCAAACTTATTTAATTCCGTCTGCGTATTGCCTATTGTTTCGATTGTTACAGTTCTAATAATCTTAGAGTAATATGCCTCAGTCAGTGACCCAGCCATCCAACCGTGACCTCTCCTGTCCTTCAGATTCCATAAACTAATCGAAATCGATGAATCATTGGTCATATCATGCTGTGACATCATGGAAGAAAAAATTACAATCTAAGAAAAGTTTGATTGAATTAATCTAACTTTCATAGTTATATTATTAAAAGGCAAAAGAAAAATTTAGGACGCTGTGGTCCACTGCAGTAACTTAGTGATAAATAGTAAATGCTTGTAAAAGGTTTACTTTTGAGTTACCTAAATAATAATGCACTGTTTGTACTATCATGTACTGCATCCTCAATGTTAAAATAAATCTTACATTAATTTCATATAATATATATAAATGAAACTTGCTCGGAAAGTCAAGAAAATGCTTGAGAACTAAAAAGTTGTTTAACTTTCATAAATTTTCATTGACACAATGCGCTTTTTCGAAGACCGTTTGATCTTCGAAAAAGCGCAGTGTTTCAATGAAAATTTATTCCAGTGAAATCTGGCCTAGCGTGTTTTGGTCAGATAAACTTCTACTTCCATCCTCTAATTCCAGTTCTATCTGAGGTCGGGTCTTCTAGTACAGCGGCGCCAAGACGATCTGTCCTGGGTTGTCATAGGAGTTAGGTTCTGCGCTTTCATCTCCCTCTCGGTACTGAACTACCATGTAGCGGGGGATTTTCCTCTCCCCAGGCAATTCAGGACTGTTTTTACTGAGAAACTATCATCTCTTCTCATTACGTGGGCGTACCATTTAAGCTAGCTTTCTTTTAGTTTTTCCGTTATTGGAGTCACTGCGAAAGACGTCCGACTCATTGCGTATTCTGTCCAGACGTGAGAATATGCTTATTTAAACCAAACAAAGATATGACAAATCAGTCAGTATAATAAAACAACTATTTATTCATATTTCCTCCTTCATAGTTCAAATCGCATTACATCACAACCTTATCATTTCATTCGCAGTTCGTGATTGTGCTCGCAATTAATCGATAACCGAACGTTCCGATCATCGTTAGTCGAGTTATAATCGTCATAATCGCTTTGATTTCGTGATCGAGAATCGAGTCCGTTATTCGTGTACGTCCAGGGGGCGACATGGCGTAATGCTCGGTTTTGTATGAAGCCCTGCAGGTTTGAGATGACTGAAAGGCACGAAGGGTCACTAGATCCTGAGGTTAAGAATAGCGGGATCAAGTTTAATCGAAATGGATTGCTGTATATTGTTAGAACGCAATCTTGTAATTTGTAAAATACAAGAATTGCAAACAACATTATTTTTTATATGACCAAAAATGATTTTCTTTAAAAAAATCATGAATCGTCATAAATTGAACCGAGTTTCTTATAGTAAAATACAACGTCTTCATAAAATTAGTTAAAAGCTTGCGCGAGTTATATTGAAAAATACCGATGAGTCTCGTAGCAAGTTCGTAGCACTTTGAGTCGTTGATGTCTTTTGTTCACGCGCCTGCGCGTAACACATGACAACTTTTACTATGCTCGTATGAAGATGAAACAAAGATTTTATGAAGCGAAGATTTTGTTTCATAGTTAGTATTCATAATATTAAACTAATATTTTTCTGATTATAATGCTTTGTATACAAAGTAACACAATAAGCTTAAAATTGTACGTTCAATGGTTTTCGCAATTTTTTAATTAGGTTTTTGAATCGGACTTAAATTATGCTAATGCATAGCTTACAGGAATTTCTCTTGGTCTACGATTATTTCTACAAAACGCAAACAAGGGCAGATTGTTATCATAAATAGGAACAAAAAAGCGCCACATTTTCTACATTTCTACGCACATAACTGAAAGGTGACGGTCAAACAAAACAAAAACGGATGCTTATTATATCATATTTTAGTTCCTCTATTAAATTAATTCATTTATTGCATCATTTTCACAGTAAGTGCGCGCGCGCTATAATATCGGTGGTTCGGCTCAGTTCGGCGGCGGTCGGAACAACTCGGCCTCGCTCGGCTTCCTACATCTCCTATCGTAATGGCCTCATTTCCGCTTCCTCGCTAACATTCACGTGATGCTCAGTTTGTGGTATAACTAGGTCATAATGTTAGCTCAAGGACGTTGTCCATCCCTTTGATATGGAGCTGTAAATTTTTGGGGAAAACTTCAGGCGATCCAATTTTATGGACGCCAACGGCAATTGACAACGTATTTTTGAGGGGCAATTCTCGTAATTATAAAAACGTTCACAGTCTGATCTCCGTCTCAATCTGTCAAAAATACCTCTAATTTCCCTACATTTATGACAAATTTTTGACATTTGTTTGTCGCCGAGATGAGACTGCGACTAGATGTTGAACGTTTTAAATTTTGAGAATTGGCCTTCTGACCACGTTGAATTAAGATCAGAAGGTCAATTCGCAGTCTCATCTCGGCAACAAGCAAATGTCAAAAACATGTCAAAAATTTAGGGAAATTGGAGGTATTTTTGACAGATTAAGACTGAGATCAGACTGTAAACGTTCTTAAAATTACGAGAATTGCCCCTCAGGGCACCGGCAAAACATAATAAAATCAATCCATACTAATATTATAAATTCGAAAGTAAGTCTGTCTGTCAGTCTATCTGTCTGTCTGTATGTTACCTTTTCACGCCTAAACCGCTGAACCGATTTACATGAAATTTAGTATAGAGATAGTTTGAGTCCCGGGAAAGGACATAGGGTACTTTTCATTCCCACAGGGTCGAGACTCATGCGGGTGAAACCGCGGGGCGCAGCTAGTCTTAATATAATCCATCCAAATTTATACTCCATTTATTATAACATGAGAAAAAAGAGGCTCGCAGAAGCAGGAGTACGAAACCTTTTATTTTCAAGTTAAGTTCAAACAAATTTAATAAATAATGTATGTGCTTTTTTTGTAAGTAACAATGTATGGCATACACGCAATGTGTGGCTATGTAACGCAATGTATGGCTATCTATCTACTCGTCACGATGCTTGGATAGGTACATGATATGAAACAATTTTTAGTAACAATCAGTTTATTAAAAACAACTTTATATAAACCGACAAAATTAAAAAAAACACGCGCTGCCACAACTTATGAAGGGAATAGGTAACATTCTAGATTTGGTAGAGTTATAGTGACATGAAAAACGTTGCCGTTACTGTCCGCCCCTGCTTCTTTTAGATTTTAAAGATTGACACGACAATATTTTATGTAAAAACTACATAATATTAAATGAAAGCCTTGTAATTTCAGAAGGTACATTGGTTAAATAAGTACAATTAAGTGTGACTTCTGTTATTTAAATTAATTATATTTAAGTCCACATCAATCTTGAGTGTAATAATGTTTGTTGTACTTTTATTACAAAGTGTGCCCCTAGAAGAGCCTTTTTTAACTTCTGTCTAACGCTATAGTAAATGGACTATAGTTACATAAGCTATGAATAATAATCATCAAAGGGGAACTGTATTTATGATAATTTTAATAATATTCAACAAATAAGATTCATGCTATCCATTGAAAAACTAAACCATCTGCCAAATAACTAAAAACTGTGTCTGACATCTATAATTCAAATGGAAAAACAATTTCTTTTAGGTAATTTCAGACAATTGCTGCTCGAAGTAGACTTTCATGGATGATTTCATACAATTTCCTACAAAACATTTTTGACTAAGTAGTTAATTTCTGAGATGTTTTTGTCAACTCCTTACAGAAGAAAAAACAGATTCAATCGTCGGGATGCTATATCAGGTTACATGTGGATGCGTTCGAAATAAATCCTGGCAAGCATTTGAGAGCAGTGGTGGCCCCGGTCGTAAGTGCGAACCAACGCTTGTGTCTTCGCTTTATGAAATGAAAAGAGGCCTTTACTCTGCATTAGGATGGGTTTAAACTTACTTAGGAATTAAATCATTTAAACTTGTCTAATTCGCAAGAGTTGTTTTCATCTGAGGCAAATTATGTTCTTTTGAGAATCGATCCTACAAAATTTTTAAACTTACTACTAAGTAAGTATATTAATTTCATAAAGATACGAAAATTGGCTACTGAATCCTTACGGACATTATTAAATGTATTTATATTTTAGATGGAGTGATTAATTTTAGGATCTCAGACATGTGAATTAGAATTATAGAAGTTAAATACAATTTCTAAGCCATAGATGTACTATAATATAATATAATAAAGCAAAAACAAAAGTTTTATTTATATTTATCATGTTTTGATAATTTACAATCTATGCGAACAGATAGCCAACCGAAAGTGTTTATTAGCGCCACCCACATGCAACATCAAACGGATTACTGATTCTCGAAGCCGGGATAAGACCCTTTGTACACACAGGTTTTTCTTTTCATAAAAAACACGGTCATCAGTGTTATATGGATCACTATAGAAGCTTGTAAACGGACACGTATTTCTACGGTGCGGTTTATACGCCGAACCGTGCACAAAGGGCCTAAGAGTCACAATTGAAAAGACTCGTAGCAATGCTGCTTGAGCTGAATAAGGTATTTACATCTTATGTTATGATAACTAAGCTAATTATTGCACCAAATCGAAGCGCCACAGTGAATTTAATAGAGCACATAAAATATCAATCAGCAATGTAGCTGTATTATGACATCATCAGCTATGCACATTAATCTAAAACCGATCCCTGACCAAAAGATGAGGATGGTAGGATTTTCCATACCAGTATTGCTACTGGTATGGACAATCCTATCATCCCTGTCCTATCAGCCTTGCGGCTATAACAGTAACTTGTGTAATTGTCATAACTTTAACATCATCCAAGATGAATAAACGTGTAGAGACGCGTGTAATGTTATTTACCTGTAAGGGGCTGTTCATTTACTACGTAAGACTTTTTTAACCGATTTCTGACCCCCTACCTCCCCCCTACGTAAGAAAAAATAAGACTTGAATGAACCCTCTCCCCCCTTTGAATCTTACGTAAGATCAATACGTTTTTTAAACGTTAAGTTTAGTAAGATTTTTTTTAAACTTATAATTTTTACTTACTTTTGTGATCTTACGTAAGAGTAATCTAGACCCCTCCCACGGGTCCATGTAAGAAAAAATAAGACTTATGTGGACCCCCTCCCCCTCAAATCGTCTTACGTAATAAATGAACAGCCCCTAATGTAACGCGAATTCTGCTTGTGGACGGATATACAACGGTCGCGCTGATCCATTGGCTAGTTTTTAGCGCGAACACAAAGGCTCTCGCAGTCTAACACACACAGGATTCGCGTTGAGTTTGTATGACGTCCACACTATTCGCATTACATTACATGATTCATTCCATTACACATTTAGGCGATTGGCACACTGCACCGCATTACGCAGCGGGGTGCGTGAAACGGAGCCAAATTCCCCGGGAAGCGCGTTTTTATTGAAATTGTGTGTAAAAATCACGCGCGGGGGCACGTTATCTGCGTCCCGCTGCGTAATGCGGTGCAGTGTGCCAATCGCATTACATGCCTTTAGATACGTCATCACAACAGAATGCCCATCGTCTTCGAAGTTAGTAATGACGGTCTCCAGACATGCCAGTTTTGTCTTGCTATGCAATCGTCGAAATATCCCGCTCTGCCGTAACGCTCTGCAGTGACAAGACTACGAGCACTAAACTGATGGTTCAACACTACTAAGCGTTGAACAATCTTGTGGTCGTTTTGACAGCTTCTCCATTATCGATCGAATAAGGCTTTGATTTCATTTTTATGACTGAAAAAATGATATTTTTTAATTATAATTTGTTTAGAATCACAATTTCCTTATGGAAAATACGTAAGGAAAAGAATTCGTATATCTAGAATTAAGAATATATACCCAGACAAAGCCTTTCAGAAACCTCTCCTTCATTACGGAATCCTCTCAAAGTCTTAACGCAGGTCTTATAAGCTCGTAAAAAGACGAAGCCGTCATCAACGCATTCTCGTATTAGTAAACTTAAGGGGACGTGTTATTCGATGTTACACTTTTCTACCCCATCCCCCCATTACAACCCTCATCAAACTAAGTAACTTTATGCTTAAATAATTTCTGGAAAACTACTTTTATTTTTGGCGTGAAAATTCGCTGTTTATGGTAGTGCGCAATGTGACGTACACAAAATATTATACTTAAGGTGCATAAAACGCACGGGATCGTGGGAGCATTTAAAGTTAAGTTATAACATTTAAAACTTTGTTTTTGTAAAAAAAACGTCTAAAACAGTTGGAACTTTAACCTTCAATATCTCCGTAATCAGACGATATGCTCCAGTACAAAAAAAAAACAGAATCACAGGAAGTATAAGTGACTCTCGGCCATGGACCTATTATATTATTATTACCTATAATATAATAAGTCCATGCTCTCGGCCTCAGCTCTCGGCTTCGTTTTATTTCTTCTTCTTCGTGTCGCTGGCACGACTGTATCTGTAGGCCAATTCTCGTAATTTAAAATGTTCAAAATCTAGTCGCAGTGGCATCTCGGCGACAAACAAATGTCAAAAACTTGTCAAAATTTATGGAAATCAGAGGTATTTTTGACAGATTGAGACTGTGAACTGTTCTTAAAATTACGAGAATTGCCCCTCAGATCTTGTTAGCCCAAAACTTCGCCCCTTCCACGGCGTCGTCGGTGTCAGCGCAGAGGTCACTTTGACTGCATGTGGGGCACAGAGTGCAGGATAGGATACACCACACCTTACTGCCGTTCTGTCGAGGTAGCCCCACTTTACCACGTTAGAGTTACATACATCGGCTTCGTTGAGTCTTTTTACACCCGTTATATAGCCAAGGCATGGCCAAGCAATATGCATCGCCAGCCTCACTTTTGAAACCGAGGGTGGTAGATAGGTAGTAAGGCAAGGTTTCACACAATATGTGAGTGTTAAGTGGGGGCGGCGTCCGGAACGCACCGTTACTACACGGCTGGTGTGACATGCGGCCCACTACACCTCGCAACGTCACCGTAACCCGGCGCCGTGACCTGTGCACGCTGTCACACATTATATACTGAGTAAAGTCTTCAATCAGGGATATCAATTGTCAAGTACATTGACTACTAATCAAGGGGTATCGAAGGTATGGTATTACCCAGTAACTGGGTTGTGGAGGTCAGATAGGCAGTCGCTCCATGTAAAATACTGGTATTCAGCTGCATCCGGTAAAGTTGGCGGCATAGTTGGGAAAAGGCTAGGCAGATATATTGACTACTAACCTAAATCGTCCGATTATTCAAATCACAACTTTCATTTTTTGACAGTTTTATGAAATGGGTATTATAACACGGCAAATTGACATATGGTGTCAATTTGCTTAACAATAATTTCCCTGACTACACGAACTTCACCTGTTAAAGTACCTTCATCAGGCTTTGTTGCCTCGTGACCGCAAAAATCGATCGATCTGAGACAAAAGGTTGCATTTGCTTTGGTCAGTTGATGGACGAGTGACTGCTGTTAACAAGTCAATACCCCTAACTAGCCTCTATGTTCTAACCAAAAATACAGACACCGTTACATTTCATTTTCTTCGATTTTTTACACGCTTTCAGGAATAGTCCATCGGGTACAGAAATTTCAGAATATTTATATAAACACTAAGTAAATGTAGCAGATCCAATGGCAGACACTCCCTATAAGCGTATGTATTCTGCGCTATAAGCCAAAGGGAAAGACTGCGATTTGACGGGTTTCGTTTATCCACCCGAATGCCACCTTAGGGTGGATTTTTTAGTGTGGATAAACGGGATTTGACCTGCCAACAAGGGTTGTGGTTGACTTGGCGAGCCCAAACGTGATTGGTGGACGAATGTGGTACATACTTTATAAGCTCATATATAAGGAATCCACCTAAACTAAGGAGCCTTAGTGGCTTGTATGATAAGGTATCTGAGGTTAAAAAACAAAGCTGCAGGTGCGCTAAGACCTGTCAGAAAGAAACATCACGAGCAGTGCGGCTATCTGATGATATCGCCCCATTTGACATGCTACACACGACTGGAAAAGGATCTTGATTCGACGTTTAAATCTTAACTGGTCATGAATAGACAGGCTAGTATTCCACATCGACGCGAAAACTGTTACCATGAATTTAGTACATGATTCTAGACTGAAATATACCGTGGCTTGTGCCGATAGAAGTGAAAACTTGAACAATTACGTGTGTATTTTTTTAATCGTCGTATAAGTAAACAAATCACAAACAGAATAGTTTACCAGCACTCCTGACATATCGGAAATATACCGAGTACATTTCGAGGACAGCCGAACACATCCGAATGTAGCCCGGTGTCGGTAACAGTGTCGCGAGTTCAATGGTTTTTTCCCATCTCAAAAAATGCCCAACGCAAAGAAGTTTTCACTTTAAAAATCGGCTGTTTCATAGAAAAGTGTGATACCTACGCGGTCAATAATGTATGGAACATCCATTTGTTTTTTTAATAACCGACGAAATATTTCGATGCAGGGCGGTTCAGAGTCATGTACTGAATCCATGGTAACAGGTTGCGCGTCGATGTCCGTGTCATCCTGTATGTACCTACTGGTGTGATCTAGACCAAAATGAATATTTTTTTAATTTGTAGTGTCTATTATAATTAATATTTGATTTCAAGTACTTAATTATGAAAATGTTTGGGTTTTCTCTCTGCGTCACGTTTACCGCAAATAAACGTATTTTCTTTCTTTTAACAAAACCATTTTTTGAACAATATGTGCACTTCATTAACATGCTCGTCTTCGTCTTCATCAATTTCAGTGACATTACATTACAGGACAAACCCCAAATAATATTATGATAGCTTGAAGCAACATAAATCGTTGCATTTGAAAAGCAACACAGGCCCTGAATAAACGCAACGTAGGTAACTAGAAATGAGAACAATAGCACAATAAATTATCTTGCGGTAAACTGCCAAATCTTTGGCTAAAAATGGCGGCCTTAAACCTGTGGCAGCTATTTATTTAAAAGTTCCTCTAAGAAGCTCCGATGCAAATTAAGCTATGCCTTTTATTCCGTTCAAGCGTAGCCGGGTCACAGATCTAGTACAAATATCATTTTGTTGTAGCGTCGCGAATTTACTTATTTCTATTGATTTATTAGTTCAACTGTACATTCTTAGCAATGTAATTGATTGTTTGGCGGCCGTTAGGGTTTGAATGAAATTGTTTTCGAGTCCCTGTGATCTAGATTTACTTTCGTCACATAGGTATAGGTACCTATACCTAGGAACTCGCGAAAAGCTTGAGACCACTCGGTAGGCCGAGTGGTCTCAAGCTTTTCGCGAGTTCCTTGTGAGTTTTGTTTGTTATGGTCACAGAATATTTTGAATTTGCAGTATTAATGGTGATATGATCAATAAAAACAATAATACTCTATACTGCCCTAGACAAAGCTGAAACTTTCTCGTCCAAAGAGCGAAAACATTTCAGCCTCGCCTTTTATTTTTACCTTACTTAGAACGTGATTCATTAATATACCTAATATTATAAAATACACAAAGAATAACAGTGCTTAACATCTACCTAATTCAGATCATGAAATAGAAAACATGAAAACGTTTCACATTTCCATACTCTATTTACCTGACACTTAGCACCATTTTGCACTAAGCGATACACGATACACACTGGTTCATTCGATACTATAACACTGCCACTACTCGAGCTTTAATCGATAATCACTTCGCGTGACTGGTGCGTGCGTAACTTCGCGGTCGATCGTAACAATTGAAGTTAGAGGAAGGATGGTAGTGCGCGGCCGCCTCTCGCGGTGTCTGACCATCAAGTGTTGGTCGTCGACTCAGCCTCCAGCGTGTCTCCTCATCCGCGTAATGCTTCCCGCTGCGGTGAGTCCGCACAAAAGCGCGAGGGGGGCCTTAATCACTTCCAAAACCATTTGAGGAAACAATGTCCAGGTGCGAGCTCAGTCACGCTCAATCCAACCCGAATAATGACTAAGTTCAAAGGCAATTACTCCGTAAAATGAATTGACTACTGAAAACTCGGCTTTAACAAGTTTATAAATAACATATTTAATTTACAACACACAATTATCTCAATAAATTACTGTTAAAATATACTTGATTTTGATACAAAGTAAAACTTTTTTCATTAAGATTTCTAAACGTAAAATTATTTTAAGTTTCTTTACTCTATTTTGTGAGTTTTACTATATTAATTTAATGTATATTTATTACGAAGTTATTGCTAAATGTAGTAATAATTTAGTAAATAATCCCGAGGAGCTGCTCCATCCGCATCAATAGATTGAGTCCGATTATTAGCGAAGTCACAGTTACAACTGCAATCGTAACTTTCATAGGTCTGTAACAGAAAATCGTTTATTTTACTTCAGTTTTAATTGGAGTTGAGTACTTCACTCAAGAGCCTGTGTTAGCCATAACTGTCAGGGAACCGAAAACTACGCAATAGAATTGAAAAGCAAAGTATGGAACGCCGGGCTGGATGAACAGAGATGTTGACATATTCAGAGTTTCCGTTCCTGGATCGGACTGGGTGCCGAAAGATGAAGGCCTCAAATACACAAACCCTGAACCGAAAATGGTAACTGTGTCGTTTTAATCAGCAGGTGTTCACGTACTCCAAGTCACCTTTCCATCTGCCAGTGCGTTTTTTTATAGAAATACATTATTTAAAATTTGTTTCGGTTTACCTATATTTAGGGACCTTGTGCACTCGCGGCCGCGTCCACGGCCTATGGCCGCCCAAACCAGGTTAAAAATATAGAATTCAAATATGCAACGTGCATTTGGCCGTAACGATCAAAAGTCGACAAACCGACCGACCAATGTTTTGTACTTTAGTATTAAGTATGTGAAAATATCTTCGTCGGAGCTCCTGCGGCCAAGATTGCAGCCATTACAACGACCAGCAGTGGTCGTAGTCGCGTAGTGCGCGAGCTCCCTTATCAGCAAGCAACAAGTAAATATACTCGAACTTAAAAAACTATGTAAGCTTGAGCCTTTGAGCCTTTGCCTTTGAGCCTGTTTACGCAGATTTTCAATTTTGTACCTAGGTGCATAATATGTTTACATTATTATTAGTGGAAACTTGTGATTGGCCTTCTTCTGCATAATCTTACTGCATACTAAAAGTACTTAGCTATAGGTAAGTTTTCTTAAAATCAATAAAATTAAATAAATACCCGTCAGCTTTGTGGAAATACAGTGCGCTCCTGAGAGTGTAGTACACAAGCTGCATGTAGCAGTAGATCATGTAGTACAGGACCAGTGCCGTCGCCGTCACCGCCATCTGCACCAGATACACCATCTCTCCCACAATCTTCCAAGCCTTTGGGTGGTGCTTGAAAAAAAAAACCTTACTCAAAGATATATACACACACCTAGTAACACACACCTAGTAACAACACATACATAAACTCTCGCCTACTGCCCATGTGGGTAGGCATAAACAAACGACACCGGCTACGAATATAGCCGATAAAACTACTGTATTTTCACACCCCGGACACTCCATACAACGCTCGCAAAATAATTACCTACTACTACTACATTAAAAAATGACGTTTGTATACGTATGAATGTGTGCGTGAGGTACTTGTGTTTGCGAGCGCTCTTGTTAAAGAACGGGCGACGAACATGCCGAAGTGCGGGGTGAGGTGCGGTAACTGATGTTAGTGCGGGGAAGGGAGTGTCCTTTCTGTACGTAGTACTTTAAGTATTCTGTGGTATTTTCTAGAAATATTTTCACCTCTTTTAAATAAACCTCTCTAATAATAATCTCTTTAAAAAAACAAACATATTGAAACAAATTAAATACATATCTCGACTTAGCACACGAGGTTGTTGACATGTGCAATATGTGCTCGGCTATCATTGTGCCGATTGTCGTATATGGCCAAAAGCCTCGATCAACATCTATCGAGGCTCTCGTTAGGCGGTTGGATCAAGGGCCTGATTCAGAAGGCAGTACTCCTCGATACGGCTCGCATTGTGAGGAGGTTCCTGTCTCTGGAGCCCTAACCACCGGTAGCTTGGACCCTGCTCCCGACACCGTTGGATCACTATTTTTTTTATATTTTTAAATGTTTTTTATACTTATTTTTTATATTTGAAAAAATATTTAAAAATGTAATATAATAAGATAATATAATAAAAAAGGAAATAAAATCTCTTTTAAATATTTTTTTTTTAATATTAGGTCCTTACATATGAAATTGGCGTTTTGTATGGAAGGAACAAAAAGTCGAATATTTTTTAATATAATATATTTAATTAATCAAAGTATGAACCATTGTTTTCAATGCACTTTTGCCATCTTATAGGTAGTTCATTGATCCCTTTACTAAAAAAACCAGTCGGACGGGAATCAATAAAATCTTTGAAGGCGATTTGGACTGCCCCATCGGAGTTGAATTTTTTCCCTTGCAAAAAGTTATCCAAATTGCGAAAAAAATGGTAATCTGTTGGAGCAAGGTCCGAGGAGTACGGAGGATGTCTAAGACATTCCAATTCAAGCTCTTCTAATTTGGTAGCCGTCTGTTGCGCAGTGTGTGGTCTGGCGTTGTCGTGAAGCAGCAGTGGCGTGGAGCGATTGACCAGCCTTGGTTGTTTAGCCGCTAGCTTTTCCATCATGGTTTGTAATTGCTGACAATAGACATCAGCTGTAATAGTCTGGCCAGATTTGAGAAAACTGTAATGAACAATACCGGCACTAGTCCACCAAACGCTTACAAGTAACTTTTTTGGGGTTAATTTTCGCTTGGGGCAGGATTTGGCTGGCTGGCCAGGATCCAACCATTGCGCTGAGCGCTTCCGATTATCGTAAAGAATCCATTTTTCATCACAGGTAATGATTCGGTTTAAAATACCTTCATTGTTGTGCCGGTTCAGTAATGTAACGCAGCAGTCGACGCGCGTTTGCCGGTTTGCTTCAGTCAATTCGTGAGGTACCCACCTTTCAAGCTTTTTAATCTTCCCAATTTGCTTCAAGTGAATTAAAACAGTTTTATCACTAACATCGAAGCCTGCAGCTAACTCGGACGTGGTTTGCGATGGGTCCGCTTCCACAATAGCCTTCAATTCTCCATTATCAACTTGGGTCTCAGGCCGTCCACGGGGCTTGTTCTGCAGGTCGAAATTTCCAGAACGAAAACGTTGGAACCAAAAACGAACTGTGTTTTCTTTTGCAACATGACCGCCATACACATCATTCACCCTTCGAGTCGTTTCCGCAGCACTAGTGCCACGGCGGAACTCGTACTCGTAAATAATGCGATATTTTAAATTTTCCATTTTGTAAAATGAGTGACGCAAACAGAAAAAACAGAAGAAAAAAAACAAATGAATGACGGTCATCGAAGCACAAATACATGAGTAAATAGCTGTACAAATTTGAATTTGGAATTCCTTACCAAAGAGGAGAAATTCGTGATTAAAGTGGCCAGTACGAAAAACGCTAATTTCATATGTAAGGACCTAATATTTAGGTATCCATTCTTAAAGAGCCGATTTCCAAAATGATTCGACCTAGCCAGGAAAAGCAACCAACCGACAGACAATTTCAATTTTACATCTAAAATATTAGTGGGGATTTCGTGATCAGTTACAAATTGTTAGCAGTAGAGATGCGCCGAGTACAAGTTTTACAGAGGGACCGAGTACTGAGTATTGCTCGGTATTATGTTTACCGAAACGACTACTCTACAGAATATCTCGATTTCGTTGACGCAGGTATTGGTAACATACGACACCCTTCAAATATTAACGAAGTATGCCATACAAGTTTTCGGCATTGCTACGCGGAATTAGCATCTACAGCGCCGCAACAGCGTAAAGATCCGAAAAGTACCATCGCTCTGATCGCTCTATGGCAACTCTATAGTTAGACCAATATCTAAGAGAAAATTTGTTACCACGAGAGGCTGATTATTTAATTAAATATGTTCGGTTTTTCACGTGTTTTTTCTGACAGTGACTAATCTACATTGATATTGTAAAGAGGTAAGGTTATAAGTTTATAAGTTCTTTTCGAGTATCTCGGCAGTCTAACCGAATTATTCGGCCAATAACGAGTACTACCAAAATAGCCGAGTATGCCGAGTACCGAGTAAAACGAGTACCCGGCGCATCTCTAGCAACACCATTATAATCGTGGTCATGCCATTGTGACAGGCACTGGTAAATTACTAAAAGCCTAGATTTTTTTCCTCAAAGCTAACGCTGCATACTATGAGATAGATGTAAATGGTTTTCCATTAAATACGCAAATACCCCTGAATACATTTTAGTCTGACGTTGTTAGTCATTACAGTTAATAGATCAAACGATTAGCTGTAGCATCGATTTGCTTACATTAAGAGTAGTTATGTGTTTTTCACCTGAAGCCCGAGTTAATTAAGGCGTTAAAGATACAAGTTTAACAACTAACCTAATCTCTACTAGGTGAATGAATGGCCGGACCTGACCAATTTAGCGGTCGACAGACGAAAACTTTACTGTTCTTGGTCTTAACCTAGAGAGATCACTATCAAACGGTTTAATTACATTTTAACAAACATTACGCGCCTGCAACCTCAATTGGGTTCATCAAACAAGGTTTCATTTAGTACGTAAAGTAAATAAAACACATTTAACAAATATTTCCTTCCCTTTCCCCTTTATAGTAGATTTCTAATATTATTGTAGGTTGAGTTAAATTAATTTGAATTTGCCTAAATCCAAATTGGATTTTCGTGTTAATTGAATACGTACTGTAATTATTAATGTAGACTTTTCACTGTGTTTGGTTTGATTTATTTTTTCATTCTTGAATCTTGGAGGTTAACGTCAAAGACAGCAGCGGGGACATGAATAAACTTGCCATGAGAAGCGATATTTATGTGACGTAGCAGTATTAATCTAATTGGAAAATGCAATTGGCTAATCATAATTTTATTTTCTATCTTTGAAACTAACAACTTTATAATAGGCATGAGCATGGGCACCGATAGAGCAGCGGTGGCCCAGTGGCCTCGACTCACGAGTTGTACGTCGTGGGTTCGAAGCCAGGCAGGCGCTTTAGTTTGTGTAATTGATTTCATCACCACTACTCTCAAAAACGGTGATGGGAAACATCGTGAGGAAACAGGCATGGCCTAGAACCAAAAATTCAAAAACATGTAACATTACCAACCCGCACTGGGCCCGCGCCATGATTACAGCCCATTCCCTCTCACAGAGAGGAGGCATATGTCCCAGGAGTGGGAACATTATAGGTTGATTATGTATGAGCACCACCAAAGTAATTGTCTATTCATCTTTCTATCGGTAAGGGCCCTGGTAATCCCGGAAGCGGACTCAACTCGGCAGATATACAACATCCACGTACCTAATTACGAAACAATGTGTTATATAGTATAGTGTCCCCGAATTAACACAGACTTTAATGAAAAAGATAAGAATTAATTTAATACCAGTAGGTGCATCAAGTTAACGTCGGAAACCTTCGAGCCATCCGCCGCATCATCCGGCAAATGATTATCAATATTACCTATGTATTGTTTTAATTTTATAATTAACTTGTTTGTTATGTGTATTAACTAAATACCTACATACATAAACATAAACCCACGTCTTCCTCACATAGGGGTAGGCAGAAACTACACAACGCCACCTGCTACGATCCTTACATACTCCTTTTGCTACGTTTGCGTTCATAAATTTGCGGGGTTATAGCGTACACACGCTAATAGCAGGCGCGGTCGCAGCCTAAGATTTTGGGGGGGGTCATCATGGGTGCCAAGGAATATTTTAGGTAGGTACCTTCCTCGTTGGTCTAGTGGTCGCAAGCGTTACTGCTGAGCATGAGGTCCTAGTTGGGTTCGATTCCTAGGTCGAGTAAAGTGTTAAAGGGTTTTCCATCAGAAATTTCTCAGAAGCAGCCTGGAGTCTGGATTTGTGCCCGGTTGGCGGCAGTAGGCTCGCCCTTTATGACATTTCACTTAAATACTGGCGAAATGTGGGTGTAAGTACCATATGAAGGTACACACCTGCCCAATCCTTTGGGGATTAAAGGCGTACCTAATTATATGTTAAGGTTCATGTACATCTTCAACTCCACATTACTTATGCTATTCAGGGACGCAGCTTTTACATAGGGGGGTGTTACTTAAATGCTACCAAATTGGTCGTATGTATTAGAAAGGTAGATTGTGCAGGGTGGAGAGAGCGAGCGAAGCGAGCTCGAAAATTTTAACAACCCGCCTCTGTTTGATTAGGTTTTGTTGTATTGGAAATAGGAGTTACATTGTCGACTTATGCAAGCAAGCTCAAGCAGCTATCAGAATCTAAAATGCAAGAGCGAGCGAAGCGAGCTCGAAAATTTTGCGCACTCTCGGATAGGTTCGATTTTCTTTCGATCATTCCAAAAGGACTAGGAATTACTTGCTTTGTCGACTTTTGAAGAAAAGCTCAAGAACCAATATTAATTGCAAGAACGAGCGTAGCGAGCCTGAAAATTTTAGCACCCCGCCTTGACTATTCAAGGAAAAGAAAACAGAGACTATTCTCTGTTTTCTTTTACCCATCATACAAAAAGAGAACTTTATCGAATTATGACGAAAAGCTTAAACTCGTTTTACAGCAATTTAGGAATCTGGCCTTACCTAAGCCTTTCAACCGCACTTACGAGCGGGGTGCCCAATATCCCAAGTTTGCTTCTCTCGCTCTTAATTCCTAGATTATATATTTTTAGGCTTTTTAACGGAAAAATTTTTTAAGCGCGTTAAAAAACCCACTGTCATTTCATAGTTTTAAGTTTTTACTTCAGTCGGCAGTTTCCATGTCTGCCGATGTTCTTAATGTTTTTGAATATGCCAGGGGTTTTCGTGGCTCAAGTACAGTTTTAAGTTAGTAAGGCAAGTAAATCATTCAGACTCTCGACAGCTTGAATGGTTTTGGGGGGGGTCATGACCCCCACGACCCCCCCCCTCGGACCGCGCATGGCTAATAGTCGCAATGGCTTTCATTTTGACAGTTCAACAACATATATTGCGTTATTTACGTGGTTGAGCAGACAAATGTTTCCGAACATATGACGCAATGGATTGGCAATATCCTTCAAAATGATTCAGATTGAGAATGTGTTACGCAATTAGGGTAGGTACTGGTCATACACGCACGCCGGTAGCAATTACTACGCACCTGACCTTTCCGAAGAACATCACCAATAAGGTTACTATATGTCCTTCTAGGGCAACACCTAACTAAATACCTATCACTTAAAACTCTAAGTAAATATGACATAAAATCTGAAAATGAAAGAGAAAGAATGTACTAAACTCGCTGTTTTAATGTAAAAAATATTATTAATAAAATACTTAAGGTGCGAAAAAATAAGGCATAAGAAGACCACAGGGCAGACCTGGTTGTTGTGCTCCATGGGGCAGACCAATGGAGTGAACTGGCTATCTCTATTTGTTATTGAGAAAATAAAACCTGCAGTAGGCACGCTAAATTGCATATCTACGTCCACAAGGCTTTTCCACAACGAATATTTCGTTGCAACTCTAAATTTATTAAAAAATCTTGACTAAATGAAAAACAGTCAGTTTTCAATCTTTGCATCAACTAGTTTAATGATCAGCCATTCAATGAATCATTCTTGCTAACTCCTCCAAAAGCGTGATCAACAATTTTAGTTCCTATCTTGGTTTGCATTTTCGACGCCAATCTTAAAACATACAAATTAAAAGCCCATAAAAACTCTTACATAAGCATTAAAAAATGACCATTTCACCTTGTAGTGGGAAGCGGCGCTGTCGCAGGGCGCGCCGCGTCACGATCCTAGTCTCGATACTATCTGTGCGCACGAGCATCCATTACCGCGTACCAACACTCCTACGCCGACGCCGACCGAATCGCCACGTTTATGTACATTGTTATCACCACACTGATCCTACTTAGATAGTGTAAGTCAAATCCTGAAGAGTAGTGAGTCTGGATCTTTGGACATTGATCTTAAAGATCTTGTTGTTTTGAAAGCAAATTGATTTTTTGATTTTTTTAAATTATATACCATTATGAAACACCAATTAGGGTAATTTGTTAATTGGAAAACCTTTAAAAACTTTTGGAGACACAGATTTGGACGAGACACAGAAAAACACCAGCCTAATCAGCAGTCACTGTGCGAGTCGTCCAGAAGAATCCCATAAACACCCAAATACTTACACAAAAAGCACAGGAATCCAAGATCCAATTTACACAGTTTCCTGGTTCCTCGCGGCTAGTCAAAGGGCAGGTCGCAGCGTGTCCGTGTTGTAACAAGACAAGAGCAAGACATTCCTGAATAACGACAGGCGATGCATCGAGCAGGAGCGATGGCCGATACAGGGCGCACGAAGCAACCACCTCGCTCACGACGCCCGCTGCCGACGCCAACGCCGAACTTATGACGATTTTATCGGACAACTAATTAGGCATGGCGTCACTTCACTTTGACATACAGTAATGTTAACACGAGGGCTTATGTAAAAAACTGTAAGCCCTTTCAGAACCTTCATAGATGAAGCAATTTGCAATGAAGACACGTATGGGACGGTACCTTTCCGTATTTTACATAGTCAGATTTGACTTAAAACTTTGAAAGCCCAACATCTACATCTTTACCCCCTTACTAATAAACGTATTATATCAGATGAATAGTTACACAGCGATTTCTCTCTTTCAGTTGTCAGTAATTTGACTTTCGAAAGAAGAAAGCGTTGTGTAAATATACAGACGCTATACAACGTTTATTAGTAAGGGGTTAGTTACATTATAGCTGCTGTGTATAAAGCGCATAGGAGTCTAGTTTCTTTCTAAATTTTATAGAACTAAGGAAGTTTGAGGAAAATTATCTATTACCTCTGTGCTATTATGATGACTCCAAAAAGAGAAGAATTCCACATGATCCCATGAGAAATAATTAGTTACTAGTTTTTTTTTAATTGGTGATAACGATGTCGTGTTTTATTATTCTTTAGTTATGTATCGATCTGACACCTTATTTTAAATACGAATTAGGCTACAGGTGGTACAAACTAGGTACCCATCAGACATCATACCCCTCGTACTGAAGGAACTTTTTCGTACGCTAAAAAAACAATTGTGATAAAAGTTTTTAGTGCTTTTATGAATGCTGATTGATAGCTTAATACTTAAATGAAGATTCAGTGGCCGCAAAAACTTAAATTACCATTAAAACTATAGCAATTCTCTCTTAGGCGTTATGAGTTACGCAATCTTACCCTATGTCTTACCTTTTTCAATTTTCTGGCTCCAGTACAACATTCTGGAAGAAGTGGCTTGCGAATCTCGCCGTGCCCATAACTGTACCCACAAGCCTTGTCGTACTATTAAGAAAAGAAAACCATTAATAAGATAGGTACCTACACCAGTCATTCAAGCTCGTTTATGCTCACTAGTTCCTTTAGTAGTTCCTTTGAAGAAACTACTGAGAATTTTTGGATCTTTGCAAAAGCTAAAGGAACTACTGAGACTAGATAGTTCCTTTGAAGGAAACAACCATATATAATGCTGCCGCATGCTGGACCGTAGGTTCGCTCGATGTACTAAGTAAGTATATATAACTCTTTTTAGGGCATATTATATGCAACCAGAACCAACGACGTTAAGAGAGACCGTATGTGAAAAAGTAATCAAAATAGAAAATGCAATATGCCCTAAAAAGAGTTATATTTACTTTACTTAGTAAATATAACTCTTTGAGAGCTCTTTGGATGTACTCATCGAGCGAACCTACGGTCCAGCATGCGGCAGCATTATATATGTTTGTTTCCTTTAAAGGAACTATGTATCTATTTTCAGTAGTTCCTTTAGCTTTTGCAAAGGAACTACAGATCCAAAAATTCTCAGTAGTTCCTTCAAAGGAACTACTAAAGGAACTAGTGAGCATAAACGTTCAAGCTTAGGCATCTTAACCCTTTTTTCGAATAGTGCAGGCGGTTCTACGATCATTCTTATTCAGCGTTGGGGAGATAGATCAAAATGTGCTGTGGGGTCCTTCAGCAGAATAGAAGCCTACTGCCTAGTACATCATTTTTACTTTTTTTTGTATATTTTTGGTTTTTATTTCTTTTTGTTTCTATGATTGTGTTATTCTATTTAGTTTGTGATCTTCCTGTGTAAGTCTCAATAAATACGAGTAGGTACTTATTCTTGCTGTCCTTCTATGTGCAATTTCGACTTGGTCGGTTTTTCTTCTTACCAACATTCCAACCATAGGCGTGGGTGGTGGGGGAGCAGGGAATGTCCCCATGATTTGCTTGAGCTTATCACTGGTCCGTGGACAGCCACAAGTCCGCTTATTACAATCCAGCTGCACGCCCGGCTGCTGCGTGCAGTTGACCTCTTCCACCTGACTGCCAGTGATGGGTCCAGCAATCACGCCGGGCTTTCGCTCGACGGTGCCAGGATACGTGTGACATTGTGGAAGTATAGACATTGCAGCTCTCTACAAGTGTATAATATATACTTAGCACATTACCAAACAGTAAAAAGTCACTAGGATTTAACTTCTTTATGCTGTCTCCTACTCTAATTTGCTTCACAATAAATATATGCAATCGAAACGTTTTCAACTGGATTTTTGTCAGTGTCAGTCAATATACCTAAAGCCAAATCCAATCAGTTGTTATTTGATGAAGCATTTCCATAAAGAATTAAATCTATAGTACCTATTCAAAGACGGTGAACCTACCTAAATATAGCCAGGTAGATACAACGTCTTTCGCCTAGGATCGAGTACATTATAATATTTACTAGCGGCCCGCCCCAGCTTCACACGGCCGCACGGGTGCACGGGGTGTTTTTTCGAATTTCCAAATTTTTCTTTCATACAAACCTTGTCGTGGCAATACCGAACACAACAAAAAAGAATTATCCAATTTAGTGCAGTCATTCGGAAGTTATGCGCGTATAGACATTTCGGCGACTTTGTTTCTATGTAAGGAAGGATAAGGATAATGCTCAATTTGTTTGCTGATCAAAATACCAGGTCAGTTTTAGCAACTTACGTAGGTACAGTCACCAAAGGAGATGAGTAATCAGGGTCATCGGATATAGTTTAAGTTTAGTAAGAAACCGATGGAAGTTTTCGAATTAAATTTAATTTAATTAATAGAAAACAAACCGATAATTTATCAAATTTCATTTCATTCGAAAACATCCATCGGTTTCTTACTAAACTTAAACTACCTATACCCGACGGTTACTTATCTCTTTTGGTGACTGTATACTTACCTACTTTATTAATATGCGACCCAAGCTCAAAGATTTAAATCATTGCTATTGCTACCTAAATTCCCTATTCGTCTGGTCGGTCTGGTCAACAAATACACATGTAACAATTATGCTATCAACATTCGTGATCAAATAGGAAATTGAGATAAGTAAAATGAGTAGAATACCAATTAGTTCACATAGCACAAAGATTTTGATTTTAATACAAAATAAAACACATGACAACAAATATGACGTGATTACAATGTCAGAAAGTGACTGTTGGTGAAGCAATTTTATAAATTTAGTTATTTTTCCTAATTTTTGACAAGTGGGAATGACGGATAATAATATGTCGATGTTTCATAATTATGTTAAGTACTTACCTACTTATTTGATGAATGTTTAATGCCATTTATGTACTTAACTGAAAAGGTTTTTTTTTTACGTTTTTGCATACTTTAGATTTGTTCCTGCGTTTAGAAAAGAAAAGTTCTTCTTAGTGTATCGATGGCAAAGGGGTTTGAAGGTTTTGGCCCTAAAATCAGCCGCCATTTTGATTTTTTTTCAGAATGGCGGTGCACAACAGAAGTTATATACTTATTTAGATAGAGGACACTTATACAAACAAAAAATGTAGGTATAATGAGGTAATAGAAACGTTATGAAACCTTTATGGAGAAGAAACAAATGAAGAATAGACATTTTTTAAATAAATAATTAAACACGGCAATTTATAGTTCGTTTATTAATCCCAGAGACTAATCTGACAAGTGTAATGTCAAACTTCTATACTTACTAAAAAAAAACAAAAACACAAAAGACTTAAATGTCAGATTAGTCTCTGGGATTAAAAAAACGAACTGTAAATTGTCGTGTTTAATTATTTATTTAAAAAATGTCTATTCTTCATTTGTTTCTTCTCCATAAAGGTTTCATAACGTTTCTATTACCTCAATAGTTCAATATGCTTACCTGGAGGGAAAAAAACAAAAAAAAATCCTTGTTGTTTCCGACTTATATTTCGGTGAATAACTCCGAAACCTGACGCTTTAGGATTATTACATTTTTTGTTTGTATAAGTGTCCTCTATCTTAATATATAACTTCTGTTGTGCACCACCATTCTGAAAAAAAATTAAAATGGCGGTCGACCTTAGGGCCACCCTCCATACAAAAATCTTCAAACCCCTTTTTTAATATTTTTGGCCACTTTTTAGCCCAAGATTCAGCTGCACGAACTCCGCTCACTGACGCAGTCATAAGATCATCAAGTGCACAGGTGGCATGCGGCGCAGGATGGAAACCATGAGACAAACTAACCTACACTTTCAGTAACATCTTGGTAGCTAGTATTATAAACTCAGCAGCTGATCTGTCAACAATTCAGATCTAGATCTAGCTTTTTTATATGAACACAGACCTACCTAAAAACCAATTTTAGAACTATGAAATTCAATTTACAGTCTATTAACGTTGTGATCTGAAATCGAGTGCATTTCGCGGAAGACGGCGACTCCGGCGCAAACGGCCGGGTAACCGACGGTGACAGAGCACGTAGCGCTGCCCAGCGTGCGAAACACCACAGACATTATTTCACACTAAATTTTGACCCAATTATTGTTGTTTGCAGTACTTAAATTTATTTGTAAACAAGAAGTTACTAAGGGGGAAGTGCCAGGGTAGTCCGCGTCTTATGTATTTTGTAATTTGCAAATCAGTGTCAAGTTGAATGTTGATTAAAGTAGATATGATTCGCGACCGTAACACGCATCTATTTACAGATTTATAAATATTAAAATCATCAATACAACCCTCTTAGTTCATTTAATCCTATTGAATGAGTATTTCATGAAATATTAATCAATAGGGTTAGAAGGAACGGAAAAGGTGAGAATGACCTAAATATTAACAATGAGCTTTGCAGATGAATATAAGTACCTACCTAGCAGGTATGAGTGCTTTTTGAATTGAAAGTAATAAAAACTAGTGTTTTCCCTTGGAATTCAAAACAACTAGGCAATTAGGCATCAACTGAAACTCCGAAACAAGAAAGAACAGTTTAAAACACACACCAGCGTGTTTTAAACAATTCTTTCTTCTTTCGGATCTTGTTAGGACTCCAGCAGTGCTATTCTGTAAAAATCTCACCGTGAAAACTAAGGTGAATAGTGTCAATCCCTGGCATCAGGTGGATTTTTTACAGAATCGCACTACTGTTTTTGTACCAAAACAAAAACAAGTGTTCTAAAAGGTTCCACCAATGATAAGGATAGACGCTATATTGCTGTGTGATAAGAGCCATTAGTTTGCGGTAGACACACCATGCATACCTACTTGGTCTCTATTAGCGAACTGGCACACCATCTCAATATATTTTCAAACTTGCTAATGCACTCAAATTATAGCCTAATAATTGGTTTCAGCGATAATCGCTAGTGTCAAATGGCCGTAATTTCCCGCGGTGCCATACCGTTCCGCTATTGTTAGTGTTCCTACGGAGCTTAGGTATAGTTTCGTGCCCCTTTGTAATTTGTGCGTTTTCACTGTACACGATTTTGGCAGAGATTAAAAAAATCCGGCCAAGTGCGAGTCGGACTCGCCCATGAAGGGTTCCGTAGCAGCAAGTAACATAATATAAAAGTTCTTGTAGTTCGTTGTAACTTTGTGAAAGGTAAATTGCGGTTTTCGATTTATGACGTATTAAAAAAAAACTACTTACTAGATCTCGTTCAAACCAATTTTCGGTGGAAGTTTACATGGTAATGTACATTATATATATTTTTTTAATTTTATCATTCTCTTATTTTAGAAGTTAGAGGGGGGGGGACACACATTTTACCAATTTGGAAGTGTCTCTCGCGCAAACTATTCAGTTCAGAAAAAAATGATATTAGAAACCTCAATATCATTTTTGAAGACCTATCCATAGATACCCCACACGTACAGGTTTGATGAAAAAAAATTTTTGGAGTTTCAGTTGTAAGTATGGGGAACCCCAAAATTTATTGTTTTTTTTTTCTATTTTTGTGTGAAAATCTTACTGCGGTTCACAGAATACATCTACTTACCAAGTTTCAATAGTATAGTTCTTATAGTTTCGGAAAAAAGTGGCTGTGACATACGGACGGACGGACAGACAGACAGACATGACGAATCCATAAGGGTTCCGTTTTTTGCCATTTGGCTACGGAACCCTAAAAAGGTTTGGCAATGCTACCACTTGACACTTGTCTATGCATATCAATCTGTCTAGCCTTTTCCCAACTATGTCAAAGTCAAAGCATTTATTTCAAATACGAACATAAAAGCATGGAATTATTATGTACTACGTACAATAAATAATAAATCCATGCATAAAAGGCACTTTTGAACGTCAAAAATTACAAAAATAGAATTGATTCTAGTCGCCCCCATGGTTATTAATTGTACCATGGTCGCCCCTTCCAAGAGGTAGTTTTCGTATGGAGAAGAATGGGCATGAAACTCCGCCGTTAGATACTCTTTTAAAAAGTTTTACAATATTTTGCATATATAAGTAATAATATGTGAAGGCGATGCACCTAAAATAAAATTACTATACCACAATAGGTAAAAGAATTAAAAACAAAACCATGACATATAAATGAATTATCTGATAGATACATGGTGCTCACATATTTACAAACATGGTAAAAGTAAACGATTTTCATTTAAAAAAAAAAAAAAAGTTTAACAAGTAATAAGTCAGGGTGTGTGTTAAAGGAATTACAGAATATAAGTAAATTCATGGTAAAAAAAAAATACAATTACGAGTAAATTAGCAACCAGTTTGATTTCGTCTAGACTCTAGATTGCCCTATGGAGCAGGACCAGCATGTTTCCAAGCGTTCTTATCTTGGATATAATATAATCTTCTTATTTATAGTATGCTTGTTTACAAAGTGTACGGTCAGCAACAAAAGTCGATTAACACTTCAGTTTTTTCAATCTTAGTTATTGAGCAAAATATTTGTTCAAAATTGCAGCAGAAGAAAAATTTTTAGAATATAAACTCTGCTATTATGTGAGAAGCTAAAAAGCAGTTTATTGATAAAATTGTTGTCAATTTAATAACATGCAAAAATTACTGTGTTAATCGACTTTTGTTGCTAACTGTACGTTTAATGTGAGTTTTAAATTTTCTTTCATTTAATTGCAATATATGATAAGGTATTTTATTGTAAGATTTAACACAGTACCCTATAAAAGATGTAAGTACTTTAGATAATCTGAAAAAGGTTGATATGGTATGTTGGGGTCGTTTTCCAGTCTACCGGATGTAGCTGATCAGTTTTTTACGTGGAGCGACTGTCTGTATGACCTCCACAACCCAATTACTAGGTAACACGATACCCCTTGGTAAGACTTGATGTAGTCTATCAACCATATAGATTACAGTAGGTAGGTACCTGCCTTCGTCAGCGACACCAACGTCAACGTCGTCAGTATACCTATAGGTATAGATCTATGTTACTGCGTACCTATGTCCGTAAGATGTTTTGTCGAGCTAGTGGATATGTCGAGCTTCAGTATAGGTAGGTATCTAAATAACCTACCATGTAATCTGAATTCTATAGCTGCATGTGCTGAGAGTCGGTGTTATAGGTCCAATCTCGTAGTAAACAAACACCCTGATTCTAGGTACTATGGCTTTCTAAGGTTCTTTTGAGCCACTCACTGAGGGAAACGTGAAATCCATTGCAAGTCCATAGTCGTACCGGGGAACAATGGACTCGCACTCTCCCAACCGAATAAATCGTTTGCGCTGCGTGCGTTTTCGACACTGTGAACTCAACTAATTCATATTACCGTAGACAGTTACATGTGGCATAACGGTGAAGCATAATTCTATACATTTCCCTCATTGTCACTGCTAAACGCATTACGCGACCGTGAGAAGGCCGAAAAGGCCTTAGATATGCGGCTTATGCCAACAACGCAATGACGACGTTCACAAGTAGTTAATACGTGCAATTCTTACCAGATTTTTATGAGCATGGCTGACATAACTGTAGCCACATAACGTGTGCTCGGAAATTGATAGCTGTGCGAAATTCATGTAACAATGTATAAGACGTAGGCGTGTCTAATAAATGATTTCGTCTGTTACTCTTTATAGTGGCTTAGATGATTCTATGAAGGCATTGAATTTTTCCCCATTGTATACCATGAGCGACGCCAATTTAGCTGGGCCCTAAGCGATTTCTTCAGAAAGTTGTTCAGGGTGCTTATGGAGTAAACATACTAAAAGTCCCCGCGTCTAGGAAGTGAGCTGGAGTGGGGGGAGGAGTACAAAACTTCCCACTTTTGAGTTTTTCGCCTCTAGTAGCAGTACGGTTGTTAGTCCGGTTGACCGAACTACTGAAACTTAAATATGTACCCTCCCTCCCTTTAGTTCGGCAAATAAACTAGGCATATAATGTAAACAAAATAATATCTTAGAACAGAGATACCTATGTAGAAGTTGCATTGCAAGGAAATCTGGAATCATTGGAATCATTTTATGCCTCTGGAATCATTGGAATCTTTAGAAGCGGGGGAAGACTTTGATCGCGAGCTTTTTCAATTTGACCGGCTATTTGGTGTCAACTCTTTTACCGAACCAAAGAGCATCAACGCTAAACGGTAAGTAAACTACCAAATGCTTGGCAGAAGTTTTCTCTGTTGTGAGCAACAAGCGACCAAACACAGGACCTCGCAGGCTACTGCTCCACCACGACAACGCGCCTTCGCACAACGCGATAACGAGGGACTTCCTGGACAGCACGCTGGTCAAACTCCTGGGTCACCCTCCTTACAGCCCTGACCTAGCACCGTGTGACTTCTTTTTATTCCCAAAAATCAGCTCAAAGGGATACAACTTTCGTCGCCGGAAGATGCGCTGTCAGCGTTCGAGCAGGCTGCAAACGAGGTGTCTGCGGCGGACTGGAAAAAGTGTTTCGAAAACTGGTTCAGACGCATGAAACCATAGATATATGATTTTACATTTCTATGCATAAAACTTTGTATAGAGGCTAGTGGAGAGTACTTTGAAGATTTAATAAAAATATATTCTATAGAACATTTTTTTTTATTTTCGCAAAACTCTGAGTGTCCCACGTAGGTATAAATAATAAATCTACTTACAAAATTCCGGAACAGATGACTCCCCCTTCTGTAGACGACCAATATTTCCGTAAATTCCGGGTTAAGTGATTATAAAAGTCCCCTTCTCTAACGCTCAAGTAGTTTCAAACAAAAGAGAGTATTATCCACCGTGCGCAGCTATTGGTTCCGAGCTTTTGTTTTGGATAGATTACTTTTGATGAAAACTCTGATTACATTTGAGTTTGATTGTAAAAAGAAACTAAAATTGGTCACGATAGGTAGGTAAAAAAAACATCTATAGGTACCTAGGTAGCGACCAAACCCCCTTACTAATAAACATTGTATAGCGTGTGTATAGTTACACGTTTTGTCTTCTTCTTTCGAAAGTCTAATTGCTGACGACTGAAAGAGAGAAACCGGTGTGTAACTATTCATCTGATATAATACGTTTATTAGTAAGGGGGTATAACTATACAGGATGTTACAGAAAGGGTATATCAATACAAACGGGTTGAAGAGTGTATCTAGTCTAGAATCTCTGTACAAAATTTCAGCTCAAAAGCATTAACTTTGAAAATGCTTAATATTTTTTTATTTCGACATCACAGCGCTGCACTGGCGCGCGGCGGCGTGATGTGCGTGTACTAGGCGCACATACACACTACAGATAATGGATAATGACCCTCGTAGTGCGGTGACACGTTTGTTATGATTTCAATTTAATAAACTATCGAAATAAAAAAATATTAAGCATTTTCAAAGTTACTATTTTTGAGCTGAAATTTTGTACAGAGATTCTAGACCAGATACACTCTTCAACCCGTTTGTATTGATATACCCTTTCTGTAACAACCTGTATAAAGGAACCGACCTACTCATTACAATAAGTGAACTTCAGTATTTTTATGATGTCAAAGTCATACCATTTATTTCAAACAGACACATAAAAGGCACTTTTGAACGTAAAAAAATACAATAAATAGAATTGATTCTAGTCGCCCCTCCCAAAAGGTAGTTTCGTATGGAAAAGAATGGGCAAGAAACTTGCACCTAGAATAAAATAATTCTACTACAAAAGGTAAAAAGAATTGAAAATAAAACAATGACAGGTAAATTAATTATGTGATAGATAGGTACATGGTGCATGTTGAAGAGGATCTATGTATGTGCTATAAGTAGCTATAGGTAGGACGGCATTACATAAGCACTCATATACTATGATACCAACCTGAAGGTACGAAATCCAATAGGTAGGTACAGGAAGTATTGGATTTCGTACTGGATTTCCTGAGCGTTTTCTCTTCCCTTAATTCTTTCATCGTTACCAAAACCCTCAGTAAACCTTTTGGTAAATTGGGTACCGAAAAAGTAACTTATTTCAGGCAGATCGCCACGCTCTAAATAAATAGGACATCCTTGATCCTACATAATTGAAAATTCATAAGTAGAGCCTATTGTGAAGGATCGGTAGCACAGACTTGAGTTATCCTTTTAGTTTGTCCCATTTCATTATCGCTTCGCATTCAACCGAGACGACATATGCTTTCAACGAGCGCCTAGATATCCACAAATCAATCACTCAACAGGACGTTTCAGGAAGTATGCCTATAGGAATGGAGCCTTCCTTTGTGAGTGTTGCATGGACGTTAGCTCGGGCTACCGCCCGGTGGGTGGCGCGAATCGCACGGTCGTTCACTCGTGCACCTGCCCGATGTTATGATCGCTACCATTACGTTTGTTATACTGCGAATCGTGTGAATTGCGAAGTTTTTTGTGCTAACGACTTTTGATAAAGGTTTGTGGGAATTCACATTTTCCGAGGGAAACATTTTTGAGAAATATTGTGTTTTTGTTCATTTTTGGCACCTGAGACATTTGGGTGGGTTTGACGATCAATAAAACATGTTCGACGGAGTTAAAAATACAAAGCCAAGCCAGATCAGCAGCTTAGCAAAATGGTGATACTAATTCATCCCTTACAAAGGAAAGTTTTCCAAAACATGAGTGATTAGGTAACAAATCTACTCAGTATCGTTTTTGGACATAATAAAAACCTGTCCGATAAGAAGAGTACGAGCAAGGCATTTTACTATTTAACCAATAATAAATTGTAGGTAGATATCTATTTTCAGCCCATAACAACGTCATACCGAAATAAAAACAAAAAAAACCGGAGCATTAAATTGATACAAGACATCTGGGTCGCTTACATAAACACAGCTAACAAACATCCTCAGATAAAAATACAATTACGCCGCCTGTTAATCATCCAAGGTGAAATTGTATGTTAAAGCGAAAATTGAAGACGGTTTGAACAATGGCCCGCTACACAAGGTCACGTATACAATAGAGGTGCGCTAAGTATTTTGGAAATGCGAAGGTCAACTTTGTCGCGATCCACGATAAGCCCTTCCTCCTTGTTAGCAACGATAACCTATTTCACGCTACTGTGGACACGCTCAACCCTGTTTACATAATCACGATAAAAAATACTTATGACGTTACATTTTATTTGAAGTTGAAATGCTTAGGGCTATCCTATGGAAAATTCGTAAATAAATTATGGTTACCTATTGAAATGATTCATCGGGGTGTTTTTTCAAGGTATCCCTGGGGTGGTTTGTGAATGGTATTCTAGTAATTCACTGTTGAAGTCTCTTTGAGGAAAAATGCAGTCAATATTGCAATTATGGCAGAGCCACTTTATAACCAGTTCCTAACGCACCACTTCTTGCTTCTTCTTTACAATCTTCAAATAAGTATGATAAGTTTGAAAGCATTATTTTTACGTTTGGAATATTTTTAGTAGAGTAAAACGCACTGTTCACCATAATGTTTAATAAATAAACACATATTACATTTACGCTGCTGAAGCTACAGTCAGTGAGAGCAGCCGTAGCACTCGTGTGAATATTGTTTTGAAAGCATAACCACAGTGTAACTATCCAATCCATACAGTAGGACAACGAGAATTACTCTTGACATAATTATTATTATTCACGAGGTTATCTTTTATGTTCTGTAGTATTCAAATTGCATTGAATGGGCAGAACGTGCCAACCTGATTGTCCCGAGTTACACAAGACTACTCGGGACGTAGGCACCACAACCCCTGACATAATTAGATAGTAACAAGGTTCACGCGGACCAACTGTATGAAGTTAGACTGTGGCATATCTATATCTAACATAGCTACTAGGGTCAGCAACAAGCTTCGTGATCAATGGAGTGTTTCAAAGTAATTAGACCCATACAATAAATAAAGATCAGATCAGACGTGGCGTGTATCGATACTAAGAAAAGAAAATAGCCTTCCTACCTTTGTAGGTATCTAAATCTTCACATAATTGCATTTCTCTGATTCAAAACATAAAAATATAGGTAGGTATATAATTATTGTGTAAATAAATGCACATTTTATAGATCATATTACATGTGCCTATAAAATAAATAAATAATCATCACAAACTGGCAAGGAGAACAAATTGTTAAAATTATGTTTAAAAAGTAAACAAGATACATGACACCCCTGATCATTTGATCATTGCAAAAAATCACAGATCCACATTTCCAAACACTACCTAGCTGAAATACAACATGTAAAACAGCCTAAAAGAAAAAATTTAATATAAAAATTGGACTCACAAAGGGAATGTGCTCGCAAGTAGTCGGACGTCGATGTCACAATCACTAACACATAACGACACTAAGTTGTGCTCAATACAATAAACAATATCCATCATTATCATACCAACAGGAATGATCTACATTCTAACATTTCTTTTCCTAACTACTGTACATACAGATCGACCATAACTAATATTTAAAAATATATATTTCATTGATATAGGAAAATATGCATAAAACACACCCATTTTAATACCTATTAACATATTTTTTATATAAAACTTGTACATGTTGTGTAAGCGGAGGCATGATAGTACATTGTGTATGTAGGAAGTACGAGGATATTATATTATTCTCAAGGACTACACTTTCAATATTACTACAGTAAATACTGATAATGTTACCCCTGTATTTTCTTATTTTGATTAACTATTGATATTTTAAGTATGAATAAGGTGTATGGTGTAAGTGAATGACAAAGTAAAGACATATCTAGTCATAAAATATAATCTACACACATAGACAAGATCACATTATACACTTGGGAGCAAATAAATCGAGCCACTTGCTTTTTTTTTCACGTATAATGGTTATTATTTTTGGTATTATGGAACGTATCAATTCGAAACATATATCACCTAAGAGCTTATTTAATAACCTTTACAATGAGGGTAAATTATTGAATGATAACCTTATTTAATTATAAATTATTCGCTCTGAAAGAAAAACGATAATTTTGATAGAAAATTGTAAGGTTAAAACAGTCCAGAAAATCTATCGAAATCAGGGCGCGGGGGGGTAATACAAGAAATTAAGAATAAGTTTATACCATAATTTTGTTTTTTTCTGGACTTTTTTAACTCTACAATTTTCTATCAAAATTACCGTTTTTCTTTCAGAGCCAATAATTTATCATTAAATAAGGTTTATCATTCAATAATTTACCCTCATTGTAAAGGTTATTAAATAAGCTCTTAGGCGATACATGTTTCGGTTTGATACGTTCCATAATAACAAAAATAATAACCATTATACATGAAAAAGGAAGTGGCTCGATTTATTTGCTCCCAAGTGTAGAAAGACATAAAACAGTGTAATACTTTTGGTTACGTCAAACACAAAAGACAACCAATCACAAAAACTCTACCGCGTAAGCCAAATTTCTCAATAGAAAACCATTCAATTTTCTCCACATGAAAATCCCGTTTTCCTTTGAGAATACGGCTCAAAATAAATAAACTATGTACACAATTTTGACACAAAATCCGTCAAATGAGCGTTCTCTTAATCATAAGATTTTATGGTAACATCAATGTTTTGTAAGTTATAAGAAAATAATTTCTGCGCCTGTTTTACATATACTTTGAGTTATTTCAATGCTAGAATATTTTGTACGTTAGGCGAATTTAACCACTATCTTATACTTTGCATTTATCACATTTATTCGAAAGCGTACTAATATTGTGATAGAAAAATCTGAGAGAAATATACGGAACAAAACCACTATACACACTAATATAGAAATACGTCTGAATGAATAAAACGTCCGTGTAGTCTGCGCTTGCTAAGTGATGCCACACGTTTACAAATAGCTCTCGCACGTCTTATTTTAATATTGGCGATGCTTTTACCTATTCTAAGCTATTCTAGCAAACGACAGCCTTGTTTTTAATTAATATTGATCTTCCAACACTAACACTGAACTCTCGAACTACATATTATAAACAAACAAATCCAAAAGCTATAAATTCCAAATATTTATAATTTGTGTCTGAATTATATCATTCCGTACGCCGCCGCCGCCTTCTGCGTTTACAATCTAACTTCATTCTTACATATCTTTATATTTAATTTTCATAAAATAAATGCTTTCAAAACGCGGTACTTTACACAATACAAATCCTATATTAAAATCTCTTAAAGCGCAATAAATTTAAAACACACGTACAAAAGACTAGTTTTAATAAATCCGCAAATAAGAGCGGCAAACAATCATTGATATTATGATTATGAAGTAAATGTGAAGTATCTCTATTTAGGAACATGTTGCAAAAAAAATAATTTACCATAAGAGATAAAACTTAAAAATTTATTGATTTTTTTCAGGTAACGAGCACAAGAGCTGCAAAAGAATGTATAGAGCAAGACTGCCATACCGCTTTCTGACCTAACATGGAATGCAAGTTGATTCTCTACCATGGCTACCTACTGTGGAATTATACATCAGTCTCAGTTTTACTGCTTGTGCGTCGACTCCTGCCCACGGAGTCCGGGTTCACCCAATGCGGCCCGCTCAATAGAAACTTCTTCACATTGTATTCCATCCGCGCCAAATCTTCAGGCGTTATCTCTTTGTTACCTTTAGCTCGCAGTCCTTCGGCCACTAAATCTGCAACGGTTTCTCTGTTCTTGGAGTTATCGCTTATTTCAGTAACCGTCGCATCACCACTTTCGACTGGAAAAATCGTTTCTTTGACGACATGGCCGGCAAGATTCGGCATCGCCAACGCCTGTTTCACTAATTTCTCCTGATTTTGCAAAGCTACGTTATTATGAACCCACGCGTTATGACCGTCTCTCGCATAAGATTTAGAGTACTTGCTGACAGGATGCGGCATGTTCAGCGCCAACTCGTTGAGAGTTTCCGTGAGCCTCGACAGCTTGCTGTCTCTCCTCAGAGCTCTGTTGGTAAAGTTAACGTCTTCCTCCAAAGGATCGTTAAAATTGTTCTGTTGCTCCAAGTTTTTCTCTACCCACTCTGCAACTCTAAGCAACTGCTGCTTCTGCAGTAAAGCTGCACTATCGTCACTTGATAGAGAACTAGTGCTTTGCTCATTGGTAAACACTTTGTTATCATTAACTTTCAAATGAGTTTGGGTAAGATTTGGATAAACATTTACAATAGGTGGTAGTGGTGGCTTAACTACCTCTGGTTGTTTCTCCATCTTCGGTATGTCACCTAGAGGTGGCAGGTCTTTAGAAATCTTAGTATTTTCAAGGGAGTGGAGTTGCGACATGTCGATTTTCCTTAAAGGTTTATTATATTGATTAGTTAGTTTGTTCTGTTCATAGCGATCAAAGTTAAATATTTTTACATCGTGGTTATCGGTGGGAGTAAAAACATCAACTTTTTTCGAGTCGTCGTCGTCGGTGCTTTGAACGTTATTATTTTGTGTATTATTATTATCTGCATTGAAATCGTTAAGTAAATTATCAATTTCAGTTGTGTTTTGCTGACTTGCAATACTTTGGGATTGGTTGTTATTATTTTCTGAACTGTTAGAAAATGTGTGAGTTTTTAGCGGTTGCAATGGAGAAGAAGAAACATTTAGTAAGATTGGGTTAATAGTAGTATTCTTAGCGGTGACATTAGTGTCTTTGTTATTATTGTCAACGTGGACATCGATGAGCGTGCTCTCAACTACGATGTTATCATTTTTTATATCTTCTTTAATAATTAAGTTATCTTCGATTTTATCTAAATCGATGAAGTTATCTACATCGTCGGTGAGATCTTTGAAGATGGAGTTTTCATTGCACTTACTTTGTCGCCTGTACAGAACGGGAGGCACGTCGGGTTCTGCGTTATCAAGGAGAATGTTTTTAGATCCTGCTTGCATACGTAAATGACAGAACCTGGGCCCTGGCCCCACCTGAGTGTGATTAGACTTGTGTGTACTTACTGTTGATTTAGCAATTGACGACGTCCGACTGACTGCGCCCATCGAACTATGAGAATTTTTTCTCAGACTGATATCATCTCCTGTTTTATCAATCATTGGTTTAACTTCTTTATTGTTTAGCATATCCTTGTTTAGAATATCCTTGTTTAGTAAATCCTTGTTTAGTAAGTCCTTGTTTAGTAAGTCCTTGTTTAGTAAGTCCTTGTTAAGTAAATCCTTGTTAAGTAAATCCTTGTTTTGTATATCTTTGTTTAGAAGTTCTTTATTTATCAAATCTTTATTAAGTATTTCTTTAGCAAGCAGCAAATCTTCATTTCCTGCACTCTGAATACTACTCTTCTTGCTTGAAATCGAACTTTTTGTACGATCACAAAGCTTGTGATGTACTGCAGGTTCCATAGTAACACTAGTCTTTCTAAATTGCTTCATGTCATCTACTTTGGGTATGGCGTCCATTTGCACAATTGGCTCTAACACACTCTTTTCACTTATTTTAATGGTATCAATAACAATACCATTATTTTTTGGCCTTTCAATAACAGGCGGTGGTACTGGTGGTAGAATATCTTTGAGTGGTTCAGTGTTCTGTGGCAGTATGTATAAAGGACTAATGACTCCATGATTGATAGACTTTTCATTCATAAGTTTGACAGGATGCGGTGAGTTACTTCTAACACTGAGGTTGGAATGTAGTGACTTTACATCAGCATTGCAATTGAGACACAGAGAGTTTTTCATTTCCCCGCTCGCCATAGTTTGCGTGGCTACAGAGTAATAAGTTTCATTGTAGCAGAATGGTTTGTTTTGAGATTTATTGCAGGTGCATGTATCACAGTGTTTGGTTACAGTATCTTGGATACTGTCTTCAAGGATTTTCGACATCAAGGAAGCGGAAATATTGAATTCATATTCACTGGCGTCAAAAGTATCAATGTCATTACCGTTCTTGGATTGAGTTGAGCTTGACGGCTTCGATGTCTTGGACATGACGTACTGGGATACCCGCGCTTGAGTGTCGACTGGAAGCTGTGAAGACAGTAATTTGAATTAGCTTTTTTTAAACTAAGTTTCTAATATTAAGGGAAAGTTTAGAATGTTAGCTTACATTGTCCAGCTTCTGTGCCACGAAATTATCAGGTTTGCATTGTAGCAGCTGAATTGCTAGATTCATATCATTCTTGTATCTCTCCTGCAATCACAATAAAGTATTTTAATAAAACGCCTTACTTAGTCCGTCCATAAACTTAAGACATATAAAAAAATACACATACATTCTCCTTTTGTAAGATACTGTAGTTGTGCTTAGACTCGGCTAAACGTACTGATAAAGTGGCAATATCTTTGGTGAGTTGACTCTTCTCCCCCTTCATCTTGTCAACCATTTGCAGCAGCTTATCTTCAAGCACTTGATTCAATTTCTGTACTCTCTTGTGCGAATCATATAACCTGCCAATAATAAAGCCGTTTAGAAATAATGTTACCTCTTTATTGTGTTATCAGAATCAGTGAATCGTGACATTGTTATCCAAGTAATTGTTACATTATAAAATAAAAACTATAACAATTAGTAAATCCATTACTATAGTGACTTACTTACTAAAGATTACTATAGAATCATAGATTATCATAAATACATAATATAACCCATAACATCACGCCTGTCTTCCCCAAAAGGTTAGGCAGAGGTGAACCTATAATAGTACACCCACATTTCGCCAGCTATGTTAACATTAACCAGGGGAGAGCCTATTGACATTAACCGGGCACAAATCCAGACTCCGAGACCGCGTACCGGCAAGCGTAGGACGCCCCCCCGCTAGATGGACGGACGACCTAAAGAAGGTGGCTGGGGTCGACTGGATGCGGAAGGCGGAGGGCAGGGTGCTGTGGCGCAGTCTGGGAGAGGCCTATGTCCAGCAGTGGACTGCGATAGGCTGAGTTGATTGATTGATTGAAATCCAGACACTGGGCCGCTACTGAGAAATTCCAAATTGAAAAACCCAATAACACTGCCTGACCCGGGAATAGAACCCAGGACCTCATGCTCAGCAGTAGCGCTTGCAACCACTAGACCAACGAGGCTGGTAATAAATACAATTTTTTACTTTATTAGCTGGTCTGACACTTGGAGTGACCTTAACCGTGGTGATATACAAAGTTTTCCTTTATGTTTTGATAACACCTTACCTAGCTCACTAAGGAAAAACTGATATATAAGTAATTTCAATTATTACTCAATGTGCTAGAAATATCTGTCCATGGTTGCAATATTCGTAAATATGTGAGCACCATGTCATTGTCAACATCATTAATTTACCTATAATCATTTTAATACTTTGTATCTATTGTACTAAAGTAATTTTTCTAGGTAAATACACCATCGTCACATGTTTAATGTATACAAAATATTGTAAAACAGTTTAAAAGAGTGACTATGGAGTTGCTTGCCCAATCAACTCCATAATTATGAAACTACCATTTGGAAGGCTAGAATCAATTCAATTTTCTTGTAAATTCTGATGTTCAAAAGAACCTTGCCTTACTTGAAATTAAATGTTTTGACTTTGACTTGCCTTTCATACTTCTCCCTCCAAGTACTGACTTGTTCTTCTAGATTATTGGCCCGAGTCGTACTCTTGACGAACTCCCCCTCAAGGGCTACAATGTGTGTGTCCCGCTCTGCAAGGTGCTGCCTCAGATGTTCCACTTCAGCTTGCAACTGCAGGCCCGCGGCGTCACCGTCACACTCCTAGCAATTTGTGCAACATCAAAACAAGCCAGTGTGGAGGTAACATTTAAGCATAGTATAAAGAGTCTCTTTATACTATGATTTAAGTTGTGGATTGTTTGAAGTACTTTAGAGGAACATAAATTGTTATTTATGTGTAACTGTAATATTTCTTTTAAAAATTGCATTTTTTTTTTGAAATGGTACTTTGAGAAAAAACCATTAGATATTTTTGAATTGTTTAATCATTTAAAATATCCTTGATTGTGTATATTCAATTAAGATCAAATTATTAATTTGCTTTTTATTAAGTAAAGCAACCTGTTATGAACTCTGTTATGGACATAACTATTATGTCTTTTTATCAATACTACTCCAATTCATCTGCGATATTAAAAACAAAGAATGTCAGAAACAATAACTATTACACATAACTTTACTGTAATATTATACCATGTGTAATATTATAATTGTAGCATTGTTTAAATGAAAATAACCAAATTTTTTTATGATTTTCTGTTTAACTAAAAAAATAATATTGTTATCAGGACATTTATGTTTCTCTAAATGTACACAGTGTAACAGTGAATAAAAAATTCTACTACATTTACAAAACTAATTCTATTAAGAGAAATATTTTAGTAAAGTGTAATAGGAAAATGCAAATTAGAAAAGAGAAGCAATGTGCATTCTATCTTTATTACTGAAGTACAAAAGATTTCTTATCATTATATTACTGTCTGATGAAAAAGATTGATTAAATATTCAATGTGTTTTACCATTTTTTCACAAATTAATCTTGCACACCAAACTGGTACGGTACTAACTCTACCAGATTAGCAAGCAAATCATTTTCTAGGTTGTATGATAGTTTGATAAAAGTATATCCCCTTGATATCGGAATCATTCCAAACAGTAGTATTTACACTTAAGAGAATAAAAATATTTATCTATTTAGAAGACAAAAATGTATAGCTATTATCACAATCTAAAACAACTGTATGCACTAATGGCATATATCTAATTAAAGCAAAATGAATTAATTCTTAATTATCAACCACAAGAAAAGTCAGCTTAGAACTTTCTACAATCAGAAGAGAATTAAACAGCAAAACATTGGTAAATTTTTACCTTACAAGGGGAATTCTTAGTATTCTCATCCATTGCTTAGCAAGCTTTTATTATTCTACTTCACATTTCAGATTATTGTACGTCCAATTTGTCGAATAAATTGAACAACGGCACACACAAAGTGATTTTATTAGCTATTTATTACCAATAAGCCACTGTTAAAACAAAATAAAATAAAATCAATCTTGACACACAACGTGAAATATTTACTTATTTTATATGATTTTGCCAGCTGCCAATGTTTAATGACTCATAATAATCAAGTTACTTTAAACAGATAACTGGAAATGTTATATATACATATGAATATGACTTAAAATTGGATTTTCCCAAAAGAAAATTCGTTCTGTGATGTGAATTTCGATTATGTGGCTGATAACCAACTGACGTTTGACAATTGTCACTTTTATTTTATCTGTGCGAAGTGTAAGCTTGAAACCTAGGGTTTTAGCAATGAATTAAGATTATGGTAGGCTTCTTGAAAAATTAATATTTATATAATTTAGTTTTATTATGATAACTATTACTATAAATATCTGTGCGAGCGTTTAAAATTATCTGCTGACCACGTATTTATTGTTCTCCGTCATTCCCGTGCCCACGCCCAGTATTATACCACTCGATGGGACTGAAAGCGGTGATCCTTCCGTGTTGTTGTACCTTTATTACCTATGATCAAATGAGTGTATTATGAAAGGCTGTTAAGCCAACATCCAGAAGCCTACCCTTGCGATTGCAACCTAAACAGTTGGGAAACGGCTCGGTGGATGATGAGTGATTTAAATACATGCAGTTGGGTACAGTCAACATCACGTCCGTGTTAATTACTTGACATTGGCATCACAAGATCTCCTTTATTTTATTGTACTAAGGCCACTCTACGTAGTTTAGGTATTAATTCTGATGTGCTATATTGACCACTCTTTAACTTTAATGACCCGCAAGAAAACAAAGTTCCGAAAGAATTTATGACGAATATCTTTTTCGAAGGGGGTGTCGTAACAGAGCGACCAAGGAAGTGGGTTAAAAATTATAATCCTCTCGTGTAAGTTGGCGGTTAATAAATTTTAATGTACTTAGGCTTTTAAGTACGGTACCTACTACGTCAAGTGATGATCACCATCCCTTCATCCATCTCGTCCGTGGTTTGGGATTGGAAATTCCATAAGATCACGTCGAGAAGGCCGGATTCAAAGCTAGGTATTTCATAAATATTGCGATGGATAGCCTATCCATAAATATGCCTTGGTTTAAGTACAGATGGGCTATAGATACGCACGCTTGCGTCGTAAGAACTTATGGTAGGTATAAGCAAGAGAACCAGAATGCAGAGCACAAAATGATGTAAAAATACTGAAACAAAATTGAGCACAAAACGTTATGTTTTACTTAAAACCTAGAAAATACTTTAAAAAAATATATACATATTTGAGCGCCACTGCCCGTTACAGTAATGACGCTAAAACGGTTGTTCAATTAGGTATATAACAAAAAATAATTTTAATTGGTTAAACATTTGTTTGATCAACCCTAAACAACTAAAGTAATACTAAACACAAAAGTATTCTTCTCAATCATCCCACCCAGACTACCTATGTTATAGGTACCTACTACAGCCCACATAATTATACCACATCTTTTTGTTTCTTTTAAATTTCATTCCTTACTGATACTAATGTATTTGTTATAGCTTTTATTTTCACTATAATAAATGTAGATTGATATTTTCTTCCTATTTGATCACTGAAAAAATTACTGTGGGGTAATGGCATCCAAAGAACGGCATAGATAACCCTAAACGGTCGTCTTGTATCTACTTATGAGAGTTTAAACTAAATAAAGATAATAGGTACAATTATTGTTCAAAAGTATTTATTTTCAAGAAGAATGGATAGAATCCAAGAATAATAAAACCAATAAAGAAATAAATAAATTCAAAAATTCAGCAGATAGGTACTTATGGGCGAAATCAAACACACCGTCCTATGGTGCGAGCTGACTAATGTTTTACTCGTCGTTGTCGCTGTCTGCTCAGGCGTCTCTTTATGAAGTTGCTATGAACAGTATTTTTCGAGTTATTGGGATGAACGGAATTACCCAGTGACCGCCATTCCGCTACTTCAGCTACCCTTCCTTCAAAGACGATTACTGCAGGAATTTTATGAGACCCATACCTATTAAGCAGCGGAATACATCTCAAGCTCAAGTCTTGCCGCATCTGAACCGACAGTCATAATGATTGTAGTCTAAACGTAGACTACGCACTACCTGCAGCTGATTGCCTCACCTCTCTGCTCGACAAAATTTTGACATATGACACACCAGCTGACTCGACGGGGTGTTGCGAATTACGTCATGATAATCAGAAATTTACTTTAACTTTCAGCATTCGAATTTATTAAGAAAACTGTGCTACCGCGCCTATTTTGTAAAATAAGTTTGTGGCAAATATCTTTAACTATATGCTGAGGTCGGTAAAACCGCGTCATTCTACTGTGAAAGTTGTATAAAATAGATATTACTACACCTATCCAAAAGGTAGACACCTCAAAATCGCTGAAAATATGTACATAAACCATCTAATCTCTTGATGAAAATATGCAAAAGGGAAAAATAAAGATATTGTCATTCTCTCTGCATTCTTACTTTTACCATTTTTCATACATAAACTACATAAAAAACATGATCAAATCTTGATAAAAATTACTAAAAATTGTGTTGCGACGTGACACCTCTTAGTGCTGACCATCCACCCAATTTTCTTATTCCGATTCAAAAATGTCATAAAGCTTAATCGATAATCGGTATTTAAAAAAAAAATAAAAAAATTGTAGAGACTGAATAAAAACTCTTTGGTATATTTTATCATTAATTAATAGTTTTTGAAATATAATCATTTTAATAAGTACAAACACGTAATAGTTTTTGAAATATAATCATTTTAATAAGTACAAACACGTACAGTGTGGATAGGGGTGTAACTTTTTATGTTTTCCTACGTCCGAATGAAAAAACGGAACCCTTGTAGGATCACTCGTGTGTCTGTCTATAGGTTTGTTACAATCGATTTGTTTCGAATCTACTAGACCGATTAAGTTGAAATTTGGTACACATATAAATTTCTGTGAATACGGACGTGTAACATGAATAAATGAATTATGAATATGGGGTCACTTTTTGGGGTCACATTAGATAAAAAAAATACCATTATTATAGTTTCAAACTCAAATGCGTCCCGCCTGCTTCCAAATTTTATTTAATTTAAAATGGGCTTGTTTTTAGCTTTTCAGTTAGTTTTAGTACAAGGATGCAGTCGGGTTTTTTAATTTTTCTAATTACTTTTTTTTATTTCCAGCTTTTTAGTTTACAAATGTGAAAGATGTGTTTCGCAGACGATTTAGTTCTTGATACGTGTTTTTTACGATTTGTCACTTTGAATTACTTTTAACCATATAAGTTGTATATATTTTTGTAATCACCTTTTAAAACCCTTTATTTTGAGACCCCACTCGATAGGTATTGAGAAAAAAAAAATATTGAAGGCATAATATGGCGCCAAAAATCCGCCATTTTGTTTTTTTTTTTATTTTGATATGCCCAGTGTCACTCTCACAGTAAATACATAACCCTCCTTCTAGCGCAGTCGGGTAAATAGTAGATTGTTATACAAGGATCGAAAGGAATCTATTCCCATACGAGGTATTTAGACTATAGTGACTATAGTGATGACTTTTACCCGTGTTAAACACTACTTTTCATTTCGAATATAAGGAAAGTAAATAATAGTGGTCTTTCTAAAATATTTATTGATAATAATAACATGAATAATAGGTACCTATTTAAAATTAATTGAAATATTAGAACAATTTGTGTGCTATTTTAAATATGGAACACACCGCGTCACTGCCGCGGGCCGTCCCGCTTGATAGGTATTTTTTTCACACTGGCTGTTTATACACTCACAAGACCGCAACATTTTTCTTAATTATGTAAAAATTTCGTAGCTGACTACTTAACCAATTTAGTTCTATTTTTAAATTCATTCCCGACCTTGAGAGGGAAGCAATTACTATGAGTCTTTCCCGCCTTAAGGTGGGAAGCAACGTCTTCCACCCGCTATTCGGATCAAACAAATACTACTTTCCGAGTATGAGAAATGAAAAAGCTTTGCTTACTGTAAGTACCGTGTGATATATCAAATGAAAGGGTTTGTCATGAGGGCCACAAACATATTTTTTAATAACTAAAAAAAAATATTTATTATTCTATTAAATAGAAACAATATATCTGAAACCACAGCCTAAAATAAAAAAAAACTACAAAATATAGTTCTGTGATTATTCTAGATTCCAAGAGATCCTATCAGACGTCTGGTCTTTAAATAATACTTATAGCATTTCTCTCATTCTATACTGCGTACATACTTACATTTGGTCACAGTCAAAATATGTTCGGGACGTTATATTCAATTTAAAGTTGGTATTTTTAAATGTTATGCTTAAAACACTTGTTATAAGAAGTCGGTTAAAAATAAGATTTTTGGCATTTTAAATCTCAATAGTAAGAAATGCTCAAGATGTTATTCCCCATAAGAAAACAGTAGGACTTTTCTTTTCTGGCTGGCACTTTAATTTTTGAGTAGGTACCTTATGAATGATGGGTTTATGAAAAACAAAATTTTTTTTTTTTTTGTTTAATTTTTGCAGTGAATCAAATTAATGATGATGTACATTGTGCATGCGTGAATATTCAACCCTAACGGAACCTTTCATTGTGCGTGATCCGACATAAACATGGAAAGTTTTTTTTAAATTTCGTTGGGAAACTACCACAAAAACAAACAATTACTATTACTCAAGTAAACTAATAGAAACAAAAACTACCAAGCTCATAGAACTAACAACACATATTAAAATGTAAAGTGATTGCGGAATACGCAATTTATACAATTAATTTATCATCATTCCCAAACTTCTGCTCAGCCTACCTAAAAAATGTATACTGGGCATTCTGTAGCAAACTATTAGAAAAGTATCAAAAATAAATACTTAATTGTAAAATAAATAAAAATAATTTTATACGACGAGCGCATTCGAAGAAAAATTCAAATATAGAAACAATTCGGCGCGAAATTCAATAAATGACTATGGTCTAAGGTCCTCGAGTGTTATTGACTCAGTTCAATTGAATGTCCAAAAAACTATTAAAATTACATTAGAAAAGCATAAATCATTATTATAAACAATGCTTATTGTATTTAATGCTTAAAATAATTTTATTTTAATTTCTGAGCATCGATTTCCGATATTCGACATATTAATTACCCGAGTCAATCGAAATTTTAAAAAAAAATCGTTTTGCATAATCGCTTTCGTACATCATTACGATAAAAAAAACAATCATGGACGGCGATTTTGAACACAAATTGAGTAGTGGTAATGAATAATACGTGTTATTCGACCTGTGGTTCAATATTACGTTAAGATTTGGGCATTTTCGTGTTGTTAATAACATTTACAATAATATTTGTCACATTTTAAATCTTATCTACTTGTGTGTGTGTGATATTTGTGAAAAGTAAAAATGTAAACACGCACTATTGGCGCGAAACTTCGACATTAGATATCAAAATACTTCATTACCACTACTTATTTTAACTTGAACAATGGATGAATTCGTCAAATAATTAAATTATGTATTATTTACTGCCCCTGTGGTGGAGTTTGGATGTTCGAAATCCCCAATTTTTATGTTTTTTAGCCTCGACCACCACTGTCAACAAAATGGCGATTATCGCATTTACAGACTTGAATTTTATAAAGGTAAGGTAATAAGCTTGAGCGCTAAATATGAAATATTTAATGGCGTTAACATATGAGTTTTTTATCCAACTCTCTTAATTAACGCACATTCATAGGATTTGATGCGTAGCTTAATAAATATTTACATAATCAATGTAGGGTGTCGTATGTCGTAATTCTTGGGTCCTAAAGGGGTCATTACCGAGCCGGCGGAGGTTTGTGTGTTCGGGTCCTAAAGGGGGCGCTACCGAACTATACGGTTAAATATCTATTCAGAAGTAAATTATAGGCTCTCATCTGCAATCCTCTCAATAATTATTGCTCATTTACCTATTTATTTTTAACTATCTTTCATAACGTTGCGGAAGAACTGAAATAAGTACATGCGTAACTAAATATAGGCGTTATTGCCTCAATCCAGTTTTCGCAATTGGTACCTACGTAAAATGCTACAAAAGGAATTTTCGGTTAATCGACCAAGTCACCCAAACATGCATTCCTACTACCGATTCTGAGAATTTGATAAAAATACCCAGTAAAAATACAATAGTGACTGAGATTTTGTTGAAATACATTTACATTATGCTAACTGAGCTGTGAGCGGCAGTACCAAACGTGCTATATGTGTGTGCCGACGCATGTCTGGACCTGACGAGGGATCTATTTCGGGAAACGACTGCTTCGTCGAACATACGCGTGAGTCCACCGAGTCGACAGTCCTTTGTCTGATTAAAATCGTATTGGTCGTTACCTATTTTAAAAACACGTATCCTCGCGCTGCATATGCGCGAATGAAAGTGCGACCTTGTTTATAAAAGTATTCCAAAATGGGAAATATTGTCAGTAGTGCCCCAACAAGGGAACACGACGCTGGTAACGTCACTAGTGAAAGTGAAACAATGATCAACACAAGCGGTTCCAGTGATGAAACATATGAAAACGTTGAGATGGCTGGTGCTGACTCCATGACCGAAAAGGAAGCTCGAGCTAAAGCAAAAGAAGAAGAAATGAACGAATTCAAGAAGCAGCTCGATATTAAACGTGAACAAAGAAGACAAATATTAGCACGACATAGAACCGAGAAAGAAGAATTAGAGAAAGCATTGCAAAATGAGAAGGCGGAAAAACTGGAGTTATATGAAAGCAACAAGTTGCTTTGTGAACTGCTATCGAGGAATGATATTGATATCCCCGATAACCTCCTGCATTTAAAAGGAAACAGTGAACTCACCGACGCTTTAGTGCTAATGAGAGAAGAATTGGATGATATAAAAGCAAACAATTTGAAACTTAGAAAGGACCTGTCCGAAACTAACATGTCGTTACAGGGAGCTTACTCCGATATTGCAGATTTGAATTTACAAAACACAGAATCCACGAAACAAATTCGTGCATTAAAGGAAGTGGTAGCTGTCAGTAAAACAATGATAAGTCTACGAGAACAACAATTAAATGATGTGAGTATTTAGCTAGTAAGTTCAGCTGCATCCTGCTAGATTGGACGCCGACCCCAACTTATTTGGGGAAAGGCTATACAGATGATGAGTAGGTAACTCCTTATCCAGTACCTAAGCACGCGCTTGGCGAAATAACCTGATTGCGAAGTTAGCATATATATTATTATAGTCTGAATGAAAATTCTGAAAAAAATTCACTGTGCAGGTACACCTGTCTAGGTTATTACTATGTTTACAGTAAATTCAGTAATCGAGCAGCAATAATTTACTGCTGCATTTTAGTACTGCAGCGTCATAAAAAGAAATATGTAATTACAATTCATGTGCTTATTAGGAACTTTAATTTTTAAGTATCCTGCACGCTTCTCGGTCTAACCTATTTTATGGATCTAACGTAATAAGTAGATATCATTATTTTTCCTCGTAAAAACTCTAAAAGAACTTATTTTTGCGGAATACTAAAATGTTTTACCCGCGCATTAGGCTTTGCCCACGACTTCATCGGTCGCTACCCTTATTTCTAAACTCTGAATCTGTATTAATGTGAATTTAGTCGTGAAAACGTAACAAACAAACAGAGGCACAGAATTTACAATATTAGTACCTATACCTATGGATATTTCCATAATGATCACAAAGATCCAATGCCAAGCCAACGACCTGGAGGCAGGCATGCTGCAGCCGGTCAGGGACCGCCAACATACGGCATGCGAAGCGCATCATCTGTAACTTGGCGTCTTACGTTTTGACAAAGTGCCAACTCCACATGTAGGTACTTCTATAGCAACTTCAACAAACCTTCCTTAATAAATATAATAGGGCTGTCAATTCCTATAAAGATATTTTACTGACGTAGATTGTTACGTATGTCGTAGAATAACAATTTCATAGTATGCACCCACGCTGTTACATAATAGATTAGGATGCAATCAAATAAACAAATCGTGACGTTCTTCATCAATTTTCGTATGTTCCAGCTAAAAGAAAAGTTAAATGAAATAGAACGCACGCTAGCTGATCGGGAAACAAATCTGCTGTCTGCCGATCTAAGGCAAGAATATGAGCGTCAATTGCAGAATATTCGCACACTTCGAGGTCTTTATGAAGAGAGGGCCCGACTTGCCGAAGTTTCTAGACAACGTCTGGTCCGAGAGCTGGATGAACACAAAGTACTTTATCAAGCTGAAGTCAAAAAGTAAGTCTAAACTCATAAAGAAGAACAGTTACACTTTGTAGACGCTCATTTGTTTTTTGCTGTCGTCGATGTGCGTGGCAGTCTTGGGCAGTCTACTCACCATTCTGATAATTACGTTTTCAGGTGCAAAGATCTCAATACAAAAGTAGAAGAACTTGAATCGAAAATAGATTCATTAATTGAAACTATTGATAGCAAAAATTCTCAAATATCTACATGCCAAATAGAAACTAATGTACTGAAAGCTGAAATGGCTGTAGTAAACAAAGTAAGTAAACCGGCCGTACGTTTAGTGTTTAAAAATTGGTACTACACTGAAGAATGTGTTCTAATTTCTATTTCATTTATTTTATTACAGCTATTCTCCCAAGTACTTCTCGGGGACAAAACTAAACAAGATTTGGACACACTTGTTCAACGGCTTGAGGACAACCATGGTTTACTAACGCAGATGGCGGAAAAAGAAAACGGATCAGAAGCTTCGTCGGAATTACCCAAACTTTTGTTAGAGTTGGTCAGTCAGGTGGATGAAAACGAAGAAAAATATACTGATGTAACCACCAATGATAATGGTCAATCATCAAAAGAAGAAGTTACAGAATCAGAACAAGAATCAGGTAAAGATCATTAAAGGTAACCTATTCATCTAGGTATTTCTTGAATTACGGTTCCTCATTGTTATTTTAATTTTTAGGGACTCAGAAGCCCCAGAGCACCACTGCCGAAGAAATTGTGGAAAATCTGCCGAAAGTTTGGAAAGTACTAATAGAACTTCTCAGCCATCAAAATGCGCCTGACGAGAACTCTCCAGAAAAAGTTACGACATGTTACAAATCTGTCGAGACAAAATCGGGACCCGTGTTAGTGCCAAGCGTTAGTCAGACGTACATCAGATTAAAGGTAAGCTCATTGCTCCAACAACAATTATTATTTTCTAGATAAATTGAGTCATGATCAAAAGTCACAATGTAAAAATAAACATCTTCATGATCATTATTTTGCAGTTCTCAAAAATGCACAGCTTCAATTTTGGTACTGAGCCAATTTTTGTGTAATCTGCAAAAACAAAAACAGTTATCATACCACTTTCTCAGAATCTGAAAGTAGTTATTTTTATTTTGTTCATTATTAAACTAACGCCAAGTAACATTCTTTTTCAGGATCTCATAGTAGAAAAATTGGGTCTGATTAAAGAGGTCAGCCGTATGAAACAACTCAATGGTCACTTAGAAACACGTTTAGAAGAACAAGAACGAAGATTATGTATGGTTACTAATGAGTTAAGCAAAACATGGCATGTCGTTGGCCGATTGAGGAGGCACCATCATCAATTACACACTCACGAGAAAATCCTAAAATATGAATTACAACAAAAGAGAAAGCTACTGAACGAACTTAAAGAAGAACTTGAATACTGTCGGGAAAAGTGGGAACAAGCCCGTGAAAAGAACACCCAGTCAGAAAAAGACTGGAAAACACTAAGGGCTGAATTCACGAGTAGGAAGACGGGCTCACCATCGTTTAATAATTCAGGAGAAAGTGGATATAGCGACGAGAGACCTTCCGAAGAGTCTTCCGAATCAAATGATGAAAGTGAATATGTAGCAGAGAAACTGACTAGATGTAAGAGAAAGCAGAAGAAATCATTTGAAACAATTCCGGATTCTAGCACAGACTTTAACATAGCAGAAAGAGAAGATCCCGCTAGTGACCTGCTAGATGTGGCTGATTTGCCATTGGATACCCAAGAAAGTGAAGATAATCATGACCCAACATCGGAACCTAGTAAAAGTGAACGATTTCCTAAAAACGGAATAATATGCGAAGAAACAGAAGATGAAGTTGGAGATATTACGCATGATGACTCTTGCACTGAAGAAACGAATGCCGAAGATACCGTTGTTAGTCAGTCTAACGACACTACAGTTGTCAGTAGTCTGGAGAGCGAACGACAAATAGCACCATCTACTTCGGATAAATCTTCACCAGGTCTACAACTTATCGATCCTGCTGAAATTTTGAAGAACGTCCGACTCCAAAACGAGAGACTAGCTATTAAGGACAGAAAATTTAATAATCTGGAAATAGGTAGCGCTGCATTGTTACAAAAGACTCAAACTACGGCTAAGATAAGTGAGCAACTAAGCAATACACTGGATCATCTTATTAATCGGCCCACCTCAAGTGATTATTCATTGAAAAATACCTTAGATAAAGAAACTGAAAATAACACGACAAACACTGAAACCGACGATATAGACCGTAAAGAGTTCACAAATTCTGATATGACAACTAACTTAACAACCGATACTAAAACATCATCAGATTTAACAGACCCAGAAAAAGAAATTGAATGTAACCAAATATTTGAAACTACGGGCATACAGCACAATGGTGATGATGTTGAGAAAATAACTACTGATCAAAATAAGGAATCCACGAGTGTTGATTCTACAACAACTCTCCCAGCAAACGATTTACAAGCTTCAAATGAACTTCCTGATTTTAAAGCTATTCTTGAAAATGTTAGACAACAAAATGAAAGACTTGCAAAGAAAGACGAAAGACTGCAAAACTTAGAAGATAGTTGTTCTGAAGTAGTAAAAACCATAGCTAGCACTCTTGATACAGGTGACAAAATAATTGCAAAACTTGATACGCTTCATACTGAGCATCAGAAACCCAGTAGCAGTAGTGAAGATGATGTTGACGAACCAAAAGAGGATAACTCGAGTTCCGACAAAGAAGATTCTGTGCCATCAACATCCAATGAAATTGATCATGAAGCTCGATTCGCCGCGCGTGATTTACGATTGAAAAGATTAGAAGAACAAACGAAATCATTGGTAAATAAAGTAAACAAAACAAACTCGAAAGGCGTGAAAATTCATTACAAATTAGAAGAATTGCATAACATTTACGGATCAGAAAGTTCTCGGGCTGGGACACCGTCTGAAGAAAATGAGGACAAGAGTAATGGAAGCGAGTCTCCAGAGGAATAATACTTAATTTGATCAATGTAGGTACCTATTTAATTTGACATACCTGTGAAACTATTAAATTGTTGTAAAAAATAAAAGCACAAATCAAGAATAAATGTATATTTTTGATTAATTCGAATGTATTATTAATAAATATCACAATAATTTTAAACACCAACTCAATGGGCTTGTAATAAGAAATTATTAATGAATGGTGTCACATTTTGGTACATTTACAGTTTAATTAGTATTGCAAATAACGACACAAAACCCAATATAAAAAGTAAAAAAAGTCTAACTTAAAGGACAATCTAAATTAAAACTTTTACACTGGATCCTAGTGATTTTAAAAATACCTATTATATGGGCAATTTTAACAAGCCCATCGTACATAATATGCTCCGACAACATGCATACTACACAGATCAGAATAATTCGTATATTTTAAAAAGTGTTTGTAAAAACACAGACACGATATCTATACCTAGTGCAACAAAAGGTGCAACATCCATTGATTCTTATGAAAATACATCACTTACTACTTATTTCCGCCTCTTCATACGTCTATGTATCAACTACATATTAAAGCACACAACAATGACATCAAAATACATTAAAAAAAAAAAGAACATTCAGTCATCAACTAAGACATTATTATTAAAGGACTTGTTGTCTATGCCATCTTTAGCGGTTCTAACATCTATAGAGCGAATATTATCTTCTAATACTGCGACGACTACTTTGTCTCTCTGTACTTTCTCGAGGTCCTTCCCTGGAGGCAAGCTGTAGACACGGGACGCCATGATCGATAGCAATAGCATCTCCAGCATCATGATGCTGTTGTGTATAACTGGAAGAGAATAAAAACATATTTGAATCATCGCTGTTGATACACTACACATAAGGCATGGCATGGACGTAGTACAATAACTGATCTTCAGAAATTTATATTAGGAAAAATGGGAAGAGGTCAACAATAGAGTAAACGGGATGATCAACAATCAGTTTAACAGGCCGTAGGTTCATAAAATTATTATTCGTCATTATTTTATAATTGCATTATTTCCATAACTGCAATATGGTGTTCTTCGGGAACCTCCTTGTTCAAGATATTTTAAATCTGCCTGTCGAACTATAATAATATGATATGTAGAATGTGAAAATTGATCTTCTGAGTTTTATCTGCCTCCCAAAAAAAAATATTCCACGGTATTATTCAGGGGCTTTTTACCAATCAAAGAATCATCAAATCAACTTACTATAAACAAAGACGGCGGGATGTAGCTTCACGACGCACGACAAATTGGCTATATCTGGCAAAGACTTGGCGAGTCCACACTGCAGCTTCACAATGATGAGCACCAGTTGTACCGCCAAGAACCTGGCTCGAGGAGTGCGGCCTACTGACATGGCCGCCCGGACGAGCATCACCACTCCCCACATGCCAGATAAGATGGAGGCAGCGATGAACGGTTGGAAGTATACGAAGTTACGGTGGTATAGCATCTAGAAATCATATAAAATTGGGATTTTGAGTAATTCTGAAATTGGGTCTTGAGAAAATGAAAGGCTTGTATTGTCGACGGGAGACATCCCATCACACAACTTTATCTAGGGTATTTCGATGACTCGAAAAAGTCCGGGGTTCGGGTGGCAGCTGAATAAGAGATGGCACAAGATGAGAAAAACTGCACCCGATCCCAGATTTTTACGAGCCGAATATTGAAAAACATATCGATTTTAATTGGTACTCACGTAATCTTCCGACCAGATAACGACGATGATGAAGTAAATAATTCCTTGAACTATTGGTATCTGGAGGACTAAATACCGCAACCTCATCAGAGTTTGCCTGAAAAGACAAAAGAAGTAGGTCAACTCCCATAAGAGCTTTTAGCGTAGTTTATGATAACCGTTTTTACATTATAACAACATACAATTTCCGTGTAACTTCTAAGGTACAATTAGTCTAATTGATTAAAACAGAACAATTATAATCGCGTGAAAAAGAACGTCGGTAGGTAGGTACCTTTTTATTATTTTCTAATTCAAACTCAAACTCAAAGCATTTATTTCAATTAAACAAATTACAGGCACTTTTGAATTGTCAAGGGGTCGGTCAGTCAGAAAGATGAAGCTAGTTGCCCATTCCAAAGCGTAGGTACCTATGGAGAAGAACGGGCAAGAAACTCCATGGACACTCTTTTAAATCAAAATAATATGGTTACAAAGTCTTGGTTACATCATTCATGTTAAAAATTACACATGTGAGAACGATGCAGAACGTTAAAAGCGTCCATAATGGAAAGATGAGAAAAAACAACAATTCAAATATTAAAATAAAATAAGCCATGACAGCAAAGAGATGGCCCTTCCCTACTGACTGCGCCCACCCTTTTTATTACTTAGAGCAATCAAAACACCTATAATACTAAGAAATACGAGAACTGTCCTTGCCAGCACTTCTATCAATTAGTAGTTCTCTATAAAACTAGGTGCGTCGTTACAAATAAGCGTATAGATAATCGGGTAATCATCCTTTACGAGTCCCGTGTTAATTAAACTATACCAAAGGCTCATAAAAAAATAGAAAGTTTTGTCCAAATTGCCCATAACGTCCCCAATAAAAGGGTGGCAAAGTCTAAGGGTGGCAATTAATAAGTGGTGGGCTGGGGAAGAGCAGAATTGAAGTAAATTTAATTATTGCCACAATACCTCACAGACAAAGAAATATGGAGCATTTTATGAAAATGCAGCATGCTCGTATTTCTACGATTCTACCCATACTAAAACCTATGCAGAAACAAAAATCAACACTATGAATTGTATACTTGTTCTGGAATTGAGTACCGCGACGTCAAAAAAATGCCGCAGCAAAAATTTTCTTACCTACATAATATTTTTGCTGGGTAGTTCTTCAGGGACAAAATTTTCGATGTCTATGCGTTTATTTCTGTAACCAACTAACAAAACGGCATGTAATTTTTTTTTTGTACAGTTTAGCTTTATGCCTTACTAGGACAAATGATATTTTTTAAATAATTGCTGTCTAGGTATAAAATAAAAATATTTGAAGTTGGTTCTTCTGATTCATATAACGCGTCCGTTTGCCATTTTCCGGAACAAAATGGTCGATGTCGCATTTTCCCTTTGATACATCAATATAAATTATAATTGTATCGAAAGCAAATGAGTTGTCCTCTTACAAAAAAAATGTGTATTGGTTATAACTACGTTAGTTTGTTTTTAAATAAGTAAATAAGGAGTGTCCGGCGTATAATACTGATTAATGTGGCGTAAGCTTCACTTGACCGTACTTGGTCGGGTAATAATAATGAGAGCCTGGCTTCCCGCGTGGGGGGAAGCCAGTCGTGCAACGGACGAGTTAGAAGGTGGACCTGCGGCTGGTTGGCTTAGATCCCGGTGTTACGAAGGAAAATATCTGATTCACCTGTGTTTGGTTCAGGTGGCATTATGATTACAATGCCTACTTTATAAAATTTATTTTATTGTTTTAAAACTTCAATCTGTGTTTCGTGTGATGCTTTTGGGTTATGGAATCGTGTAGAAAAATGACAATAATGAAGTCTGTATGTATGATGAGTTATGCATGATTGTAGGCAAAATTCTGATTCGACTGTGCCTGATTCGTATGGTCAAAACCCCCATATGACTAATGAAATAAATTAGATTTCCCCTCTCCAGCACGAAAGGAGTGCTTTTGTTGCATTATAATGTCCAATGTTTGACCGTGTACAAGTCAGTAGTTCTAGTCTTATTTATTATCATTTTCTTAGCTATAACCTTTTGAATAATTAAAAAGTGACAGGAGTATAAAACTGTTCTAAATATGACACTTTTGATATGTCTTAGTCTTAGTTAAGAATGAATAATTATTGTTTAGAATTATCAATCATAACTAACGGTGTATTTATTACTTTTTATTTCTGTTTCTGATTCATCTGGGCACAAAATATTCGAACGTCGATATCTTGAAAACTACTTTATAAAAACGAGTCCCTCATACAAACATATGTTATTTGGTATGTCTATTTTCATATGAACATGTGTTACAGAGCTGAAAGTGAAATTAAAATTTGGCCATATGGATCAGTCGAAGAATCAAATTTCGAAGAACTACCCTGCTGCATAATTTTTAGTAACTAGGTAAACGTCTCTAATATTGTAGAAATATAAAAACAGCACTCTAATTGCGTAACACACTAAAAATATCAGTCACAATCTAAATAATTTTGAAGGATGCTGCTAATCCATTTCTTCATATTTTCGAAAAATTTGTATGCTCAACAACGTATGCAACGCAATGAATGTTGTTGAACTGTCAAACTGAAAGCTATTGCTACTGGTAGTGTGTTACGCAAGTACCCCCGCAGGTCTCTAAGGTCTAACAAAGGCTCAACATTGTCCTACACCAAATCGTATCTACACGTTTTATCTCGACGTAATAAAAATATTTATGAACGTAAGTAAACATAGCAGCTAATTATCCATCCATTGTGTCTGGTTTTCAATAAAAAAATATACAACTCATTCATCAATATTCTATCACGCAGTAGCCATAATAATTGCATAGGTACTGATACTAATACACTTATTTACGACTAACTGGAAACAATAAAGATAGCTAAGCAATAAGCAACATTTATAAATGGGTATTTTGCCAATGGTAAAATAATTCATAGTCAGGGTAGAGTATAGGGAATGCAGAACCGGTTCTGTTTTGAAGAACCGGGATTTTTGGGACCTTCTGGCTAAAGAACCGGGATTCCCGGTACTTTCGATACTTTCGGGAAAAGATACTTCGCGTTTAGAATATTTCAATTTTATTGCCTAAAACCCGACCGCCTAAAGTGTGGTATACACTTGCCACCTAGTAGTAGAGTTGAAAGTCTTGAAACGGACTAAGTAAGAGAAAGACGAAATGACAGGGCAAAATAAAAACATTTAAATCAAATTAAATAGAACATTTTATTTCTTGTTTTATACATAGATGTTACTGTAAAAGCCCGAACTGTGGTAAATCCTAAGATTGACCAAGTCTCACCGGCAAAAGTTCTAATTGTTCAATCTTTAATTTCAAACTTTTACCGGCATTCAGTCGGTAAATCCTTGGTTTTACCGCGGAAACCGGTAAAGGTCCGAAATCAAAGATTGAAATACACTCGAGAGCAATGAATTAGGGTCACATAAAGATTCTTGAATGGATGGAAGTCTCGGAAACTAAGAATGCTAGCTAAATGAAGTAAAGTTGACAAAGAAAAAAAATTGAGTCTTCGCGAAGTTATCAGAAAGTTCTCTTTAAGGGTTCAAAAAGTGCAACTGCTTTAAAAAATGCTCGACGAAGAAGTGCGCTTGCAAGTCATCAGGATTATTTTGTAATTGTAAACGCCATAATAGTTAACCATGTTGGAACAAGTAAAATCCTTTTTTTAACTGGTACTAATACGAACTTTTAGCTTACTCGTACCTAGCCAAAGTAGGTGTTTTAGTGAAAAGTATTTTATTGCATTTTATTTTTCTAAATCATATTTTAAGACTTGACTAATGATAATAATAATTGACTTGGCTTGCGACGCGAGGTTGTCGACATGTGGGATGTTGACTCAGCAATCATTGTGCCGATAGTCGTGACAGTGACAGCTCCAATGGGCTAATAGCCAAGAGCCTCGCAAAACACCTGAAGAGGCTCTCGTTGGGCAGCTGGATCAAGGGCTTGATTCAGAAAGCAGTAGATAGATAGATAAACCATTTATTTGGCGCACACAAAAGACAGCACAACACACAAAAGTACAACATTAGATGATAACCAATTACCCACATGAACATAATATAAAAACAAGGTGCCGATACAAAACCAAAAAAAGGAAAAACATACATATCTAAATAAAAGTGACACTAAGAGTCTATGACGAATACTTAAAATAAAATTAACAACGAAAAATTAAAAAACACATTGCGGTGTGCGTCTCAAGGTTGCACCAAATGGGAGTCCAGCTCAGCATGTGTCAGGCAAATGTACCTGACGCTGATATTCTGCTGGATCCCTGCAGTGACATACGGACGTTGAGCAGACGAGATAAATAGGTGTTGTGACAGGTGTTAAGTGCAGACTGAAGTTTTGTAAGTATACCCGACACTTTAATCATGTAATCTACAGTACTTCTGGACATGGCCCGCATTGTTAGGAGGTTCCTCTCTCTGGAGCCCTGACCACCGGTAGCGGTGGGCTATAATTTTTTTATATTTTTTAATGTTTTTTTATATTCTAATATTTAAAAATATAATTTATATGTACTTAAATAAAGGGAATAATAATAATGATTGTAACGAATAACAAAAGACTGTTTTGTTTCTAATTTGTGTTATTTTTTCTGCATTTTATTTTTCTAAAGCATGTTAAACACGTTTTAAGACTTGACTTAAAACAATAACAATGATAGTAATGTTGAATAAATAGTTTCTGATTATTAAATGCATTATTTTACTCTGAAAACTAACATTTACCGGTATCTGTGGTAAAACCTAAGACACAATTCGGACTTTTACCGGTGAGACTTGCTAAATCTTAGGATTTACCGGTAAATCCTAAGATTTACCGCAGTTCGGGCTTTTACAGTAACATCTATAAAACAAGAAATAAAATGTTCTCTTTGATTTGATTTAAATGTTTATATTTTGCCCTGTCACATGGACACTAAATCAGTCTTATTTAGTATAATTTTACTGGTAACTACGCATATTCTACCAGCAACATCTTTTTAACATAAAAACATTTTTGTACCTAATCCTACACATAATTATATAGGATTAGTTTAGTAGGTTTTATTTGATTTAAATGTTTTTATTTTGCCCAGTCATTTCGTCTTTCTCTTACTTTGTCCGTTTCAACACTCTCAACTCTACTAGGTAGCAAGTGTATTCCACGCTTTAGGCTTTCGGGCTTTAGGCAATAAAATTAGAAATATTCTAAACGCGAAGTATCTTTTCCCGAAAGTACCGAAAGAACCGGGATTTGAATGAATAAATCCCGGTTCCTTAATCGACGCAAATTTCCGGGATTTCCCGGTACTTTCGGTTCCGGGATTTCCCGGGACTATTCACTAGTAGAGTAGGTAAGTAGTAAGTACATCGTTTATCTTCATGATTTCTACACTATTTTTTTATGACGACCTTTTCGAAAAATATGTCTTTGATATTCAAAATATGTATTCAAAATATGATATTCAAAATGTAAATAAGGTCTCTTTTATTTATCAATCAACTAAAGCTCCCTAGAACAAAATCGACTAAGGGCTGATTTTACCAATGCCAGATAATTTTATCCAAGGAATAATTTTGAATTTTTGACAGTTCTTCCATACTAAATCTGTCAGACGTTAATTTTATTCCACGAATAAAAATTTATCTGTCGATTGAAAAAAACCGGCCAAGTGCGAGTCGGACTCGCGCACTGAGGGTTCCGTATAAAAATTTAAGGTTTTCGGAATTTTTCCTTTATGTGTACCTACTATAAAACATTGCTTCATGCCAAATTTCAAGATTCTAGGTCGACTGGTTTAGGTTTTGATTCCCTTGCGAATAGTTGCGAGTTCGAAAATATGCGGCTAAAATTGCCGTTACTTTTGATTGCGTTGACATAGAAGTTTGATTTTGTTACAGCTTAAAGGTATTATAGACCTGAGTATATTAATTTCAATTTAATACCTCTACGCGTTCATGAGAAAAGAAGTAGTAACTTTAAAATTTTCAAAAATATTTTATTATATGATGTAACTAAAAATTTACGGTTTTCGCAATTTTCCCTTTATTTGTACTATAAGATGTTACTTCGTACTAAATTTCAAGATTCTAAGTTCACGGGAAGTACCCTGTAGGTTTTGATTCCCGTGCGAGTTTCTAAAATTTGCGGCATAAACGGCTGTATCTTTTGATTGCTTTGGCTTAGAAGTTTGATTTTTTCACAGCTCCAAGGGACAGTAGACCTAAGTATCACACTAATATTATAAAGGCGAAAGTTTGTGAGTGTGTGTGTTTATATGTTTGTTACTTCTTCACGCCTAAACCACTGAACCGATTTAGATGAAATTTGGTATAGAGATAGTTTGAGTCCCGGAAAAGGACATAGGATAGCTTTTATCCCGATATTCCCACGGGATCGACATTTACGCGGGTAAAACCGCGGGGCGCAGCTAGTTAGATATAAATTTCAGTTTGATACCTCCACGCGTTCCTGAGAAAAACGGTCTTGACTGACAGACGGACGGACGGACGGACAACAAAGTGATCCTATAAGGGTTCCGTTTTTTCTTTTTGAGGTACGGAACCCTAAAAATCAGCCCTGAGTATAGTATTCTTACCAATAAAAAAAAAATAATATACTAACCAATTGTAAAAATACTATAACAGTACCTACCTAACAGAAAGCACAATATCTCACGAAGCGTCGAGCCCTCTACTTGTGGTTAACAAGTTTACAACCGCGCTGTGAATGTGTGTGTAAGCGCAGGAGCTCTCGGTACCGTTCGAGACAATGGCGAAGTTGGAAGTGTGTGTGTGTGGGCCTGTGTGTGTTATGTGCCCACGCTAGTCATCTTCTCGCACACATTCACAGCGTGTTTGTACATTTGTTTAACACAAGTTAAGCGCGCGTCGCTTCGTGAGATAAAAATACTGCAGTACGCCTGCATCGTCCTACTGCTGGGCAAATGCCTCCCCCATATAACTTTCAGTTATATTCGTTCCAGTGGACCATTTTAAATTACTCATGTATTGCATACAATTTCAAGTATTTTACTCATAATCGTATTTAAATGAATGCTGAGTCATGCGCAGTTCAACTTACTTGTGCAACTTCGGCCTTGGTATAACGCAACACGGCCAACAGCAGCATGGCATCACCCTCGTCTCTAGGTCAGCTCCCCCGGCGCTTCTGTAAACATTAGGTACATGTTAGTCTTAAGATTATATTGATCTTCTTTAACATTCTTTGACTCAATCATATTGCGTTTCGTCGCAAAGTGAAATATTCGTCGGCGAAAGCAAATTTCAATACAGATAATATAGTACCCACATCAAAAATTTACAATTCAATCAGTTCAGATTTGTTTCTATATGCTAAGTGCGCAGAGCAGTGATGGCCCAGTGGTAACGATTCCGACTTACGAGTCGGTCGAGCCGGTCGTGAGTTTGAACCCAGCCAGGCGCTCTACTTTGTGTAAACTGTTTCATCACCAGTCTCAAAACGGTGAAAGCAAACATCGCGAGGAAACCGGCATGTCCTAGAACCAAAAATTCGAAGACATTGTGACATATTCGAACCCGTACTGGGCTCGCGTGGTAGATTACAGCCCACTCCCTCTCACGACAGCCTTGTTCCACCCACTGCTAAATATAGGCCTCCTCCATTTTGTGCCATGCTTCCCTATGCCTGGTCTGTGCGAGGCTCAACAAGGTCTTACCCGCGATCTTTGAATGTAATTTTTAATTTATCTTTTTTTCAATTTTGTCTAGTTACATTCACCACAGGAACAACAATGACCTTCGTGGTTCTTAAAAGTAATTTAATAAAATCTAGTGTTTAATTGTTGACTTTATAGTATACCTACACTTTATCATAAAATCGTGACACATTTATCACGTCTATTTGTTCGTGATAATATAAAATGAACGTTAGATCCTGTTGATTTTATGCAAACAATACCTACTGTTATCATTATCATTAAGCAGATTACCTATATGCCTGATATAATGATAGGCATACAGAAAACTCTCGAAATCCCGAATCACTTTATCCCGAATGATCGCGATGATAACGTGATTCGGGATAACGATCATTCGGAATAACATTATTCGGGCTATCGTTCATTTGGGATTTCGAGTTTCGGTCTAAGGTATTTAAGAGTCCGAATGCATAACATAAACGCATGGCTTACTAATAAACGTTGTATAGCGTCTGTATAGTTACATAACGCTTTGTCTTCTTTCGAACGTCAAATTACTGACGACTGAAAGAGAAAAATCGGTGTGTTTCATTGTTTCATTCATCTGATATATTACGTTTTTCATCAACTACCGATAAATATACAGAGTGTCGGTGGCCAACTGGTTTGGGACTTCTTAGTGACCCAAGAAGTTTCGCATTGAAGAGCTATAGCACACTGCCTAACCCATACATTACGTTAGGAATGCGTGATGATGTGTGCATGGTAAACAACTTCCCGCAAAACACTCCGTTTTTGTTGTCAGACAAACCTCAACGAACAGAAAAATCTACATGGTAGAACTAAGACTCTAGGGACGCGTAACGACATTGACAGTTGTAAAACCTGTGTTTTTCAATAATAATATTCTGACCAACGCGTAATTATTGTCTCGCCGGATGTTACAAAATTAATAATTTACTTATTACAACATCCGCGACAAGACATCGCGGTTCAGTCCAAGGGAGCTAGGTAATTTCGTTTCAACACAATGAACTCACGGATGAAGTAGCAAACGCATCCACACGCAAGAGTTCACGTTACCTAACAACTTTGCAATAGGACAACTTACTATTCGCTGCTCTGTGTTTATGCGTAGTTCAGAGGAATTAATTATTATCTACAACTAAGCTTTATGTTTGCCGCTTAATTGTGAGATAGCAATAATTGTGTGGGAATGAGATAAAAGTTAAGTGCATTGATAGCTATATCTTAGTATATGCTTGCGCAAATCGTAACAGATAGTGAAGAGAAATCGTATGAGAGTACTTACTGTTAACGCATTACTGACACCAATAAACCTAGTACTTGCATCAATTTCTTCTAGATAGAAAATGGTGTTGTTACATTCTGAATAGGTATTGATGTTCATCTATCATCCACCTGGGTAGATTCTCTCGTACACCTATCAATCGGCGTCTATATTAACTTAGCAGTCTTCTAAAGAGACCCCGTTTTAATGCACCTTTATTTGACCTTCTAAAGTCCCATTCGGTACCCCAAACGTTCGGTACGCCCAAAGGGTTTCTTGTGTAGAGAGTATTAATCCTGTACTTGTTTCTTTACCAGACAGACGGGGTGACATGATCGCTAAATATACTGCTTGGCAATAGCAGACAATTCAGTCAATACCCGATTCTTATTTATTTACTAAATAACAAGATTAACAAGCAATATTAATGATAGATACATTTTCGACGATTACAAAACTGCAGATCGAAATCCTATTTCGAAATTCCTATTTAAATATTTTGATTGAAAGTCACTTGGTTTACATGTTCATGCTGCATTGGTAATCGTTATTTATTATAATACTTATGCGCCTTTGCGAGTTGTTGTGTTAACGACATGCGAATCTTTATATAAAATACTCATCAAGCTTTTAAACAGACATCAGCGGTAAGTAAATACCTACATATAGTATTTTGTATCTCATTATTATGATGCAGTTAAAAGACATCAACGACCGATCCTGCGTTCCCAAGACCTTCACATGTTATTTTTTTTTACATGTCTTTAATTTCTTCTAGACAGTTCTAGAAACAAACTCAATCTGAAATCTCTTGCTAATTAATTAGACTAATAAGGCACCTGTCGCAATCCCACCGTCAACGAGGATTTTAGCAGAGCTATACGCGGTTTTCTCGCTTAGGAAACGTGCAAAATATGATAGGTCCCGTGTAAGCAAAGAAGATATACTTATAAATATGTATACAGGGTTATTCGAAAAACACTAACAACCTCTTAAGAGGTCATTGTACTCATCATTATGAACAACTTTTACTATGGGACCAAACCTGAAATCGCGAAAAAAAATCAGCTGTCATTTAGAGAACAGCTGATTTTTTTTTTTTCGCGATTCCAGGTTTCTCTGTATCGCGTAGAAGGATAGACACAATTTTTTGAAGTTCTTCGTAATCAATTCTTGGTCTATTTACCACTAGACTTTTGGGGGTTGTGCCTTTGTGGGTCTAATTCTAATTCTGTGGTGTCCTTCACGTCAATATAATAATATGTTGTGCGTGTGCGTGAGTTGTGCCCAAATTAAACTGTACTAATTGAGTTGTGTATAAAATGTCGTAATTTCATTATTCAGCTGTTGAAATTAAGTCGAAAAGGTAAATGGCGCCAAGCTTGGATCCAATCACGACTTTGTTGTAATATATTTATGATTATGATATCATCTGACAGTTACATCGTCACAAATATATATATATAGACTTTTAAATCAATGCTTTTAATATTTCTATTTGTATTTTTTGTAAACCATTATTATCGAATAAAATAATTACGTACTCAAAATAGCAAAACCTATTTCAAAATGCCAGAGTTATTATTGTTAAAGATTTAATTGCTTCCTTATTTGGTGCAAAAACACAAAGGAGATATATTGATTGAATAATTAATGCGGACCTGACGAACTGTTCAGTACCCCCGCATTCTGCCACGACCAGGCAGAAGAAGTGGTACAGTGCTATCATGACAGCTTCCTGGGCTATCGCTTCACAAGGCACCCGGGATCTGGGCAGTATTAGCGTTATGAACGCTGTCGCTGCCACGATCTGGAACAAAGAAATCAAATATTACACACAACTCTAAAGATTCTAAACTTAAAGAACTGATCGGAAATTCCCGTATCTATTTTTAAAAGCGTTCACATTCCAACGTCAGTCTCCAATCTGTCAAAAATACCTCTAATTTTCATTTTTTTTTATCACATCTATTCAAAAAGAGCTAGTGTATTCTTCGTGAACAGGGACTAAAATAGCTCTTTTATCCCTAGGAACTAAAAGTGATTTGAATTTTGAATGTGGATATTGTTAGTGTTCCAATCACCAAAGAGATCAATCACGAACATTGTATGAACACGTAACAGGCTGTATGATAAAGTAACAAGCGCGCGAAACAAATTAAAAAAACTTGTTATGATGCACTTCCATAAATTGTTCAAATATAAACATTAGCCTCTAATTATTCTATGTATGTATTGCTGCTAATTGTATGTAAATAAATAAACGTACTATTCTTATTCATATGTTGCACTTAATTATTTTTACATAGAAGGTGATAAAAAGTAGAGTGTCCACCTCAGTAGCAACACTATTTTAAGCTCGAGTGACGTACTTTGAATCCTGAGCGCAGCGAGGGACTCACAGATCGTCGGACCCCTCGCTGCGCTCGGAATTCTACCCTAGAATCTTTTACTCCGCTCTAGATTCAAAGATACACTTTCACCTTCAAAATAGTTGTTTGCTCCCTTGGCAAACAATCTACTATTTTTACATCACTGGCGCTGAATCTGGAATGACATTGTGACTACGGGAATTGGCCTTCTAACTTCTAGATTCAAACCATGTACTTTAGCACGATGCGGTAACAAAACTTTGATCCATTGATTGACTCCCGCGAATCCTGTGCAGATTTCAGGATTGATAAAATATCTGTCTAGATTTTGTTCATACAAAAAGACAATAGATTCCGGAATGCGAGACCCTGATATGCATTAGCATTGTCCGATCTGAAAAGCCTCTGATGTTTCTTGAGTGGGTAAGTATAGCCGCTATCGTACAAATAAGTATTGTCTAAGTACGTCATAAGTTCGAAAAATATATCCTACTAGAGATAATCCATTTTAAAAACTTTATTTATTGTATATAGGTACATTTCAAATATTTGTACAGAAATTTTAGTAGAGGGGCGTTCATTTTTAGAATGGTTTATCTCTACCTGTATTACCGGCACTTACCTTTGCTAGTTATTTAGGTAGAAGTAGATATTCCAATTTGTGAACAAATCTATGAAAAAACAATGAAATAAGACGTAATTGATGCAAGCATTTAAAGTCCTTTCAAACAGTTATTTTATCTCTGATTTTGCATCACGATCACACACACCGCTTCTGATGTGCTTGAAGTATTAAATATGTAAATAAATATATCACAGTGATCTTTATTCTCAACTTCTGGAAAATCAAAATTTGATTTATAACAAAAGAAAAAAAAGTAATTGTGTCTCATTAGATACTCATTAGTCACACTCACAGTTGAGCTTGGTTGCTGTTGGGTTGCTGCCATTGATGTCTGTCAAAATCATTGTGATATTTATTCTCGTTATACTAAGGTTGCTATTAGGTTGTTGCTGTCAGAAATAAAATAACTGTGAGCTGACTGTTCTTGTTATATCTTCTTAAATATTTATTGTTTTAACTTGAAATACGTAAAAAGTGTGAGAAAATATATAAAATATGAATAGGCGAAATAAAAATATTCTAATTAATTATTAATTAAGTAAAATATATAAGTTACTATTGTTTTATCATTTTTGATATATCAACGCACAGCCTAAACCGCTGGTCCTAGAGACATGAAATTTGGAGGGTGTGTTCTTTGTGAAGAGTAGGTATCCACTAAGACAGGGTTTTTCGAAATGCCACCCCTAAGAGGATGAATGGGGAGAGGGTAAAATTTCACACGGACGAAGTCGCGGGCAGAAGCTAGTAGGTATATAAATAAAATTTCCATTAGAAAACGAATACAATTCCCACGTATTCCTAGCTGTGTTTTGCCATAGTTTATCCTTTCGAATATGCAGTTTTTAGTTGTCGACAGCAAAGCTAGCCGAAGTCACTCCGTGGATTGGATGCATCCATTTGATATTCGAGACCCGTCCTTGCGTCGGGAACATAGATATATGAAATAGATATATGAAAATAGGAGATATGCCCGGTAGTTGAAAATGTATCAGAACCCGATGTCGCTAGGTTTGCCCCACCGCCGCGCCACTACTACAGATGTAGTTTAGTAAAAGCAATAGATACAAAGTCGCGCACACTCTTGCAATTCATAAATCAGAACGTACTACACAATCAATTATAAACCTTAACTCATCAAACACAGCGTGCATTTTACCATGCACCGTACAACTCACTCACACAAAAACATCTATCGCTATCGTTGTGCTGTGCAAAAGCAATTTATTATACACATACGCTAGTGATTGACTAAATCGGAAAGTTATCGACTCTTTAATTCATTATTGTACTAAGAAAAATAAAGGGTCATGAAAATAAAATAAATAAAAAACTATATGTCCAGAACATATTATTATGTTATAAATCAATAAAAAGTAGCTAAAAAAATTATTGATGTTAATAAAAAAAATTAACATTATTTTTCATTTTCTCAAGGGCCTTCCAACCATTTAAACGTCATCTTTTCAGGTCTTCTATAAACCGGGTTAAAATGGTTGACAAATTGAAAAATTAACTATAATAGCAATATATTCGTTGAGCAATCGACGTTGTTGTCGATAGCCTACGTTAGTGGACATTCATAACCACATCACTATCTCGCCGCAAAACACAGCGGCTGTACTATGCGACGCTCGGCGACAATGAAGTATCGCTTTGTAATTTTTACATTGCTTGCTGTTCACTTAACGACATACTGAGTGGCTAGTGGTTAAGAAGCAATGTATTTGCTGCAAAAATAGTACAGCCGCTGCGATATTTGAAAACAAAAATAACGTAGTAAAAGCAAGAAATATTTTACGCTTTGTTGTTTTTCATGATTTTAAAGACAAATACAGTAAAATACTTTTACTTATATATGGTAAGTGATTCCACGAGATACGAGGATTTTATTTTGACTTCGTTTTTTACAGGAAACCACTGAACAACTCGGCATTTTTATATTTTATCACGATCACAGTCAAAAGCGCACTAGTTCGCGGAGACGGCCATTCGCCTAGTACAAGCGCATGTTGCTCATGACGCGTGGACACAGACACGTCACACGCCCCCATGCCACTTCTCTGTTTTTTACATTTGTTTTTTACATTTCTATGGATATATGAAATAGATATATGTGTTTTTTACATTTCTATGGTCGGGAAGCACATTATGTCGTTATTCCCAACTGTCCTTTGACAGTCGTTACGAGTCTAGTCAGCCCAAAAGTCTGACAACCGCAGCCTAATTGCGGAACGCCAAATCGTCAAATGATTCTGATCAGTTGGCTTCATTTCTATCACAATTGGCTTCATTTTACGATTTTCGAATTGCGAAACTCTAGTTTCTGCGCAGGGCCTTAACGTTCATAATTGGTTTCATAATAAACTAGAGTTTCGCAGTTCGAAAATCGTAAAATGAAGCAAATTGTGATAGAAATGAAGCCAACTGATCAGAATCATTTGACGATTTGGCGTTCCGCAATTAGGCTGCTGGTCTTACCAGGGTATCATGTTAACCAGTAGGTAAGTAGACGATGGAGGGCAGACGCTCTATGTCAAATACTGGTTTGAGCTTCATCCGGTTAGACTGAAAGCCGACCCCAACATAAGTACTTAGACATGCGGACGAAGTCGCAGACAGAAGCTAGTAGGAAGATAAATGAAGTTTTTACTTGTTGTTTCTTTACTTTATTCCATAATAGTAATCATTGTACGTGATTAATTACGTATAATTTGTAATTAAGTAGTCGATGCAAGTCTTTCCCACAGCTTGCTTAAGTATTTCAAATCGGTCAAGAACAAGTAACAAAGCATCGGAAATCTTTAAATTCTTATTCACAACCATTGTGCACCGATTGAGGTCTTAATATTAAAAGAATAATAATATTTACTTATAACAATAGCAATCAATGCCAAGAAAAATAAATAGAAATCATTGTTTTTAATGTAGATACAGATGTATTTTTTTTATTAGAGATAACTGTATTACTTAGAAATGTGAATCAAGTTGAATGCTGTGCTTTTGTAAATTATATTATGTCAATCATGATTTCCTTATAGGAAAAAAAAATGTTACTTATAAGACCAAGGAAACGATCGGATTGTGTGAAAAATCATAATGACTAGAAAGAGGGTGAATACTCGGATAAGTATCTATGGTGAATACTGAGATGATGGGAATGGTATATTGAAGGTCATCTAGACATGTTTGTAGCTTCATCTACATTAGGTACAATTTGTTTTTACTTGGGGATATGAATGTCATGCACAGACATGCGAGAACTGTTGGCGTCTACGTGTATAATACCAGACATACCTATTCTTCCGGGGTCAAGTGTGCAATTATTTAATTAGTTATGTTAATTAACAAAAATATAATATTTTATCAACTATCATGTAAATGCTGGAATCTAACAATTACGTATATTCATTTTCACACGAATCAGACACTAATGGTACACACGACGCCATATCAAGCTAAGCCCTTGCATTGTATAGGCTTTTCGTACAATGAGAAGTCAGCTTATACTGGAGCATTATGCTGAGCGATGGCCGTTTTGCGTAGATGTGACGCGTTTTCTCCCAAATTGTTATTGTTTGTTTTTTTTTTTTTTATGCGTCATGTTTGCCGCAAATAAACACATTTTCTTTCTTTCTTTTCTTTTTATTTGTCTGGATTCGATGTCAGGTATAGACTAGTCAGTTGATATAATATTTGTTTCAAGACCATCAAGTTCATATTGGAATATTTCCATTGCCAACTACGTAAATAGGTACTTATCTAAATCCGCAAATCGATTGGGATAATTAAGATAACATAAGTAGTGCATCAACATAAAGCCTTCCAAATCATATCCTGCCCTCTTTCCCTCGTTCTCTTTGTCCGAATTTACATATTTCCTTTTATTGTCTACAAGCGACACTCCCCTGCTTCGCACGGTTTCTGCGACTTGATCGAGATTTCTTTCTTACATGTAAGTTTAATGTAAACACAAAACCTTCCGGAATCATCATCTGCCTAGCCTTTTCCCAACTATGTTGGGGTCGGCTTCCAGTCTAACCGGGCGCAGCTGGATAACAGTACCTATTTTACATGGAGCGACTGCCTATCTGACCTCCACGACCAAGTTACTGGGTAATACGATACCCCTTAGTAAATCTGGTTATCGGACTTTCGGGCTTCTGACTATCCGTAACGACTGTTAACACTGTTGTGACCCCTACGCACGAGCCGAGCGAGTCGAGCGAAGCGAGTGCCAGAAACGACTTGATTGTATAGAAAAAAATACTATTATTATTAAACTATGAATTTTCTGTAATGTGATAGATGAGTCTTTCAATTATTATGGATATGAAATGTATGCCAAAAGGCGATTCTGACTGTACAATTTCTTCAATATGATGGTGCTGCCATACAAAATTATGACTTTTGAATGTATCATCATATATTATGAGTGTATGCCAAACGATTTTCTGTGAAATGAAGTTCATGCTATCCGCTGATGCGAAATAATATTATGCCATAAAATATTCTGCTATAAAAGGGAGACCCTTAGTTCATAACAGTCTATCAAAAAGTACTCTGTGGTTCATAAACATCGAATACGTCAACAAAGCCATTAGATGCAATAAAACAATTGCATTGATTAATTGATCATAAATAATGGAATTAAAATGATTAGGTACTCTTTTGTCTCCCGGGGCTTAAAAACCCGATAGTGAGTATTTATTGCCTGCGATATACCAGCTAGCTACTTCTATACTAATATTATAAGTAAAGAAGTAAACATTTTCTTTTTGTTTGAAAGTTTGTATGTAATCTTGGAACTACAAGTCGGATTTGAAAAATATTCAGAAAAAACGCTAACCGAAAACGAAGTATTAGCACGGGCGAACAATGCGATGCGACAGGGAAATACAAAATTCACTCGGGCGAAGTTGCGAGCAGAAATGAAATATTCAAAAGTATTCAATTGTAATAATCCCTGAAACAAGTTAATTAATAACCACTAAGTTTTATGAAGGTCGCGTGTCACAACTCTGTAGTTTTGGTTTTGACCCAAATCTTGACGTCATTATTTTATTACTTGGCGGTTTATTCCAAACCACTATCTTTAATTAAATGTCATTCCGCAAATTATCGATTGGAATCTGTGACAAAACGCTATCGTGAAGACTAAAATATTAGTAGGTACCATGTTGTTTCACAGTGAGGCATTTTCCTAAAGATTCGGTGCCTTTAGTTTTGCGGTTACCAAAATTCCGATAAGCCCTAGCAAATAACAATGATCAATTTGCAACACAATACGTTTTCATTTTCATCCCATCAACGCAATATAAGGAGGCCATGAAGGTTGCCCAATCTGGTACTAAATCTAGTGTATTTCTTAGTTTCCGAAAGTCGTCCAATCTTAATGACGGTCTGTTTTTGTCCAAGGAGTTTCAATATGTCCAAAAATAAAGACAGTTCAAACTTTGTTTTAAGTTTTTTCGAAGAAGTTAGAGATAAGGATATTGGCTGTGTGTAAATTTCCGTTGGGCCCGTAATTTTAAGCTAGGTCTACGTATGTTCAAAGTGACTCTAGCTACCTTATATTATCGCCTACCTTAGATACCTAATTCACTTATTAAACGAACAATTTTTTCTATTTGGTAAATATTATTTTTGACCAGCTCACCCAATGTGATATGAACTGTGCCACAAAACGTGAAATCCTTCACGTTCCATCTCCGAGTTCTCAGACTGATATTTGCGGAGTGAGTCGTGAGGCTGATAATGTAAAGCAGTCTTTAAGAAAGTTGACTTTTTAAACATTGTCGCGGTGTGGCATGGCGGTCATCAGAGAGCGGTATTCGTCGCCAGCTTATTACGAAACAACGGCGACTTTACGCAATAATGACCCGCGGAGCCACGGGCCTCGCGAACCAATCGTACCCTACTTGCCACAAGGATCTATTAACATAGTTTATTTCTTTTAATCTAAGGTTATCTTTATTGTTTTTTGTATTTAGATACTAGTACTTTAAGTACTCTAATTGCTTGACACACTATAAGTGACAATTTGCATCATTTTGAAGGATACCGCTAATCCATTGCTTCAGATGTTAAAAAAAAATTGTGTGCTCAATAACGTAAATAACGCAATGAATGTTGTTGAACTGTACAAAATAAAAGTCATTACTACCGTTAGTGTGTTACGGAATTACCCCGTGGTGATTTAGAATGATGAACGATGGTGATTTAATTGAAGATTTGGTAGGTGCAAGTCACGATGCAATGGAGGGAAAGAGACTCAAAGTCACTCTCCACACGCTTATTAGACCCCATCGAGAACGTCACGCATTCCACAAAAACTGAATGAACCAAAAGGAGAGAGACACATAAGTAGGACCATCTTTCCATAGAAAAGCTACGACAGGCTGCGATACTCTACCAAAAGTGAACGACTAATAAAAGACCGATACTTAGAACTAAAAAAGATTACAATCTTTGTACCCAAAATTTTAGGCATTGAATTAAGTAAATAAGGAAATTGGCACTTTAATTGTTTCTATGAATACTATGAATAGCCTACAAGGAAACTTGTCAAATTATTATGTTACTAGCTTCTGCCCGCGACTTCGTCCGCGTAAAATTTCACCCTCCCCCCATTCACCCTCTTAGGGGTGGAATTTCGAAAAACCCTTTCTTAGTGGATACCTACTCTTCACAAAGAACACACCCTCCAAATTTCATGTCTCTTGGACCAGCGGTTGAAGCTGTGCGTTGATACGAGTATATCAGTCAGTCAGTCAGGACTTTGAATTTTATATGTATAAATAAAATATTATAGTATCTTAGCCGTGTGCAGCGCCCCTTAGTGAACTCCACTGCGGGTGACGTAACCTACGACAAACTTATTATTTGCGGTTGGTACAGTAATCGGGTCTAGGGATCGAACCGCAAAATTAAGTTTGTTTTTTATTGTATATACTTTTCCGGGATAAAAAGTATCCAGTGTGGTGCCCAGGATATTAAGGAATAATTATACCAAGTTTCATCATAATCGAACCGGTAGTTTTTGCGTGATGCCTGAACAAACAAACAGACAGACAGACAGACAGACAGACCGACAGACAGACAAAATTTTTTTTAATCACATTTTTGGGTTCGGTGTCGGTCTAGTAACACCCCCTGCCATTTATTTTTTTGATATTTTCAATGTACAGAATTTCCACTTCTACAGATTTATTAGATATAAGTATAGATTATGAATTATAAAAGATTATGAACTAGAGTTATATACTTACCATTGACTAATTCAAAATTAACAGGAACATTTAACAGGAAACGCATCGTTTTTAAATATTACTCATATGTTATGAACTTATGACATGACTTATGTGTAGATATGTATTGACTGCATAACAAATAGGATGAATCTTCCATGTTCAATGAATCCATAAATCTAAGTTTCCTTCAGTTTTACCAGTGAGGGAAAATAAACTATGATACAAGCTGCAAGTAAATGATAATACCTGCATACCTACTAAAGATCGTAATGGCTCAAATTCGATGTAAGTGTGCATGCACACGAGTAACACGGGTCGACGACAGAGCTAACTGCGACCGTCGACGCGTGTCGGTGACATTCGTCAACGCGTGTCGGCGGCAGCCGACGACAACGTGTCGCTCGTGTATTTGAGTATGGTGCTCACAATATGACGTTTGCAGTGGCCTCTCGTGTCGGTAATTTTTCGCGAAAACAACGTTCCCACAGAACAATTTAATTATGTTCTTAAACAAACGGGTCATTATGATAAATTGAAAATTAATTGTAAGTAGCTACTTACCTCATATTTTGCTTATTTATTCGGAATGAGACTTTACAATCGAAACAACTTCAAGTTTAACTTTTTAGTAGTCAAGTACACAATACTTATTTATTGTTACGGCCGCGGCAAGGTTAAGGATTACGTCCTCGTAAGTAAATCAAAGGATATTATTAATAAACTGTTTTGTGAAACAATTACTAACTTTATTCAGAGGCTTGTGTTTTTCCCTATTATTGTTACACGAGGAAACTGCCTGAATTTGTTGGAAATTTCGCACTGATCCTCGTTCTATCTGGTCAAGGATGATGAAGTACTTAAATGTGTTTGTTTCAGATTTCCTAGTCAGAATCAAGGCATTTCGGAGTAACGGCAAGAAGATTTGAAGAGTCGAGAGTTTAAGACACATCAAAATTCATGTACCTAAGTCGTATACATTTTGCTGACGACATTATAGAAAACTGTTTATTTTTAGAGCTGTGGGAACTACCCATCCAAAAGCTACTTAAAATCCAGATGTTTGAAACACAACGAAGCCCTTTATTTATAAAAGGTATTTTTAAAGTTAAGAGAAGTTTAAACGTACAAAATGGAAAAACAACTAAGCTACATTTATTGATAATACACCCCGTGAGCAAAATAAACCACTTTGCTTAGTTAGAGCACACCTTAATTACCTACCTTTCAATGTTTCATGCTGGATTATATTCGAACGTAATGTGAATTGTTACTGAATAAAATGTAAATTGAATTTCGTTTTTTTTTTCTATAAATATATACATAGACCACTGAAAGCGACAATTTGATATGTTTGCTGAGTAAACTCGATCGAATGACGGTTGATTGAGGGCACGGTCATGAAAGCTATCAGCAGGTTTAAAGATAGCTGACAAAGTGACAACTCATTACGGAGAGTGGTAGAGGGAATTCAATACAACCTTTTAATATATAATGACACCTGAAGAAGAAGAAATGAGTTCTATTCTCAGACTCAAACTCAAAGCATTTATTTCAATTAAACCTTTTACAGGCACTTTTGAATTCAAATATGAAGCTATTTGCCTGTTCCAAAGCGTTTCCTAACCTATGGAGAAGAACGGGCAAGAAACTCTATAGACACTCTTTAATTATATTGTTGTTATTACATCATTAATGTTGAATTTGTAATTAGGTACATGTGAGAACGATGTAAAAATAGACGTAGTGCAGATGGAGTATTACAGCAAAAAAAACAATTTGAATAACAAAAAAAAATATCGTTTTGATGATAGACACCTATAACCTACTGGCATTTATTGAAAATGGAAAATATTTGATGTAAGCTAGACTGTGTTAGCTACAAAACCTACCTACGAATCCTTATCTCAAAAAACAAATCTACGAGTATATATACCTATATATGTATTTCAAGAAAATGTATTATGTATTTCTTATTGATACATAATAAATACATACTCTTCATTTTATTTGTTTGTTTGTTTGATCGCGCTAATCTTTGGAACTACCAGTTGGATTTGAGAAATTCTCTTTGCATTTGATAAACCAATTCGCTTGCCCGCAAGAATACTGTATTAACTCTAAAAACGTACTTTTTCAGGAGAAGCGATTAAAGTTTTTAACTCAAAATATTGTGATATATCCATAAGATAAACAGATCATTTTTTATTATTAATATGTATTAGTATGTACCCTATTTTTTTTTTATTCAAGGTGAAAGCGATTTTCGACCTAATTTAAAAGGTAGAACGTACTTTTTTTAGTCGAACTGTATTATTAAGTCAGTTAGTGCCAAATTTTGACATGATACTGTATTCTTCCGGACAAGCGAATTGTTGAAGACGGCTGTAGGCTGATTCATCACGATAAACATCAAGCTAGGACCCTTAGGAGCCGGACAAAAAGAAAAAAAGTCAGAAAGAACGGTAAGCGAAAACGAAGTAACGAGGCAACCAACAGCGCGCGGGCAGGCGATGCGATGCGACGAGGTGCCTCGAGGGAACAAGAAATTTCACGCGGACGAAGTCACGGACAGAAGCTAGTGTACCATTTTTAAAAGCCGAACTTAACCTCTTTGTCATAGTTGACTATCTACATCTACAGCAAACACGGAACAAATTACGCTGGTTTTTTTTAAATTACTTAGTTTAAAAATTGATAGCAATGACTTGCTCGAATTCGTCTATCACAACCACGTCATATCGTCGCCTTCGCCTGATTGGATATTGGCTTGTTTGTGTAAAGAACCTGATAAATGTAGGTAGACAAAGATGTGTAGATAGATAAGTAAATTAAATATGCTTTATTGAAAAAACACCATCATTTGTAACACAGCTCTTAAACAATATTTTTATCACGTATTGTGCTGTCGACTCTCAGTTAGCCCATGTTTATAATATTTCATAACAGCAATACAACAGTGACGCATAGAACCTACTCTACTTGGGCAGAGGTTCATAATGGTCCAAAAATAACAGGGGTCAAACTCAAGGTTGGGGTGTAAACCCTCCCACCTCAGTAACCCTTGATTGCTGCCCACAAGTTCCACGCCCACGCGTTACCTCGACCACCATGTTTAGAGTGAATATACAAGTTGAAATTGAAAACATGCGACAAATCGAAATGGGAGATTGTACTCATCATTACGAACAACTTTTACTATGGGACCAAACGTGAAATCGCAAAAAAAAAAATCAGCTGTTCCCTAAATTTTGACGAGTTATGCAAACATAAATGTAGGGAACAACTGATTTTTTTTTTCGCGATTTCAGTTCTGGTTCCTTAGTAAAAGTTGTTCATAAAAATGAGTACAATCTCCCATTTAGATTTGTCGCATGTTTTCAATTTCACCCTGTAATAGTAGATGTTCGTGCGGAATAACCGCCCCCCGGCTCATAAAATTAATGTTATTACTTCCTTGTTGCCCCTTCATGGTTTTCCCCGAAAAATAGCGTTGGACTATATAGGACGGATACCGATTTATCGCTCAGATATTGGCTCTGTGGGCGTTATGCCAGTCATCCTCCAATTCAATTGCATTAGACTACAAACGAGAATATTCGTGACAAAGAAAACCAATTTGATGGCGAAACCTACCAATATTTTTTTGCCCACGAGATTACCTACAAAAAGCAAGGAGTTCAGTCACGTTCAAGATCCGGACCCAATACTCATGGTATGCCAAAGCACACTGGTGCTTTAACTCAGGGAGCAGATGGTTTATTCTAGGAATCTAGATCAGCAAGCGAATACATAAAGGAAGAATACTCACAGGATATATACTTAAGACGACAGCTACATGGCTGATTTTGTCTCGCCAGTGCTGCAGCGCCGAACGGAGGGTGAAGACGTATAGCGCGCATATTGCTAGCAGCACCACAAGACCGAAGGCCCAGAGCACCCAGGCGTAGTTGTGGAGGGCTGTGAAAGATTAAGGAGAAGGTTAAAAATAATTAAGGCTCTATAATAAGAATCATCAATATTGGTCCACGCGTTTGGTCTCTAGAGCGCCACAAATAAGCCATACCTAAATAGGCTGATAAACACATTACCCTCGTTTGCGTCGCGCAGTCGGGTAAAAAGGGTATTAGTTCTAGGATTTATCACAGAATTTTAGCACAGAAATTGATGCTTGTTGGTCAAAAAGACCAACAAGCATCAACGTCAGGATGGCTGCAGTTTGAGTTGAAGCAGAGGGTATCTTTTGTAAAAGGTGACTAAAGGTAAATTTATCATAGGCCTCCCACAAGCATCGCCACTTCGACCGGTTTTGTGCTTCTCGCATCCAGTGGATTCCTACAGCCTCCACTAGGTCATCAGTCCATCTTGTGAGAGGCCTTCCAACGCTACGTCTTCCGGGACGCGGTCAAATAAAGGTAAATTACATCATAACATTTTCCCTGAAGTACTGCAAATAGATGCTGGTATCCAGTAGCATCCTCTCACTGTACCATATTCAGCTGTCTATGATTAATAATGATCTCTATTACTTAGCTAGTAGTGTACTACCCTATAGCAGTCGCTTTACATAAACATTAATCAGCCTTTAATGCTCCCACTGCCGGGACACAGGCGTCCTCTCTATAAGAGAGAGTAGGTTATAATCCACCACGCGGGTCCAGTACGGGTTGATGAATGTTACATGTCTTCGATTTTTTTGGTTCTAAGACATGTCGGTTTCTTCAAGATGTTTTTCTTCGTCGTTTAGAGAGCAGTGGTGAGTAAAGTGCCTGCCTGGGATCGAAGTCACGACTTACAACTCGTAAGTCGGAGCCAATACCACTAGGCCACCACTGTTAGTACGTTAATATGATAACTAAAACTTACATGACAAGCTTAAATTAATAACAGCCCATCTTGAACTTATTCTAGTCCATAATGTTAATAAAATTGTTCAAATGGAACGCGTTTTGAACTCCGATTCTGAATGATTGCTTTACGTTATTTGAAGCGAGAGATATTGGTAGATCTAGCTTATCTTAGTGAGATTGATCTCTTGGTTGTAATCCTATGGATCATATTATAACGATAGCCGCATGCGGTGCATTATGAATTATTATATAGCACTGTTTAAAGATATCGTGTGGTTTATCGGCTATTTGCTAACTTATTATCTTTTTATTGTTTGTAACTTGTTTATAGTTCGTTCATATCTGTAGACTGACATCAGGCAGGACATAAATAAATTAACTGGCAATAAGACTTAGGTCCTCGAGTGGAGCTGGAGACCACGTATTGGCAAGTGTAGTGTGGGAAGCTCCCAGCTAGCACAGAATACTTAAAGTACTACGTACAGAAAGGACACTCCCTTCCCCGCACTAACATCAGTTACCGCACCTCACCCCGCACTTCGGCGTGTTCGTCGCCGGCTCTTTAACAAGAGCGCTCGCAAACACAAGTACCTCACGCACACATTCATACGTATACAAACGTAATTTTTTAATGTAGTAGTAGTAGGTAATTATTTTGCGAGCGTTGTGTGGAGTGTCCGGGGTGTGCAGCTAGATGGATCGACTGCTGGGACGGACTGAATGCGGAAGGCGGAGGACAGGGTGTTGTGGTTTAGCCTGGGAGAGGCCTTTGTCCAGCAGTGGACTGCGACAGGCTGAGTTAATTGAGTTGAAGGATTAGGTAGGTTAATTATCCAACTTGAAAAGTTAAATTGTCATACATGGATGCACTGTCTACAGAAACATTTTGATTATATCTAAATACATTTAGTTAGATGCAAAAGTCTTTTGGTGGATTCAGACCTAAGTTGACGATATCATCCAAATAGTTTACTTTTGATTCAGTGAAAACCTATTACAACCAGCTTCAAATCGAGTAACTTAATCAAAATATAGGCTCAGAAATCGTGACTATTTCAGGTACAAAAATCTATTTATAACCAGACTAGTTCCAGTTCCAAGTTTCCAACCTAGCAAATAAGCGAAAAAAGTAAAAAACCTACACCTCAGCTTAAGTCGACCACAAAACGTGGTAAATCAGCCTGTGGTCGTGCGTGAGATTTTTTATTATTTTTTTACATCAAGTATTAAAGTACCTGAATCAACGTATAATACTTGCGTAGGTAGTTAGTTCCATTTGTTCTTATTATATTGTTTTTTTACATTGACATTGAAAATATTGAGAAAAAGCATTATTGCCGCGACCTGCACGGATTTCCTGAAAGAGTTTGTGAATGGCATATAAGTACCTATACCTGTGCATGTTCTTTTTCTTTTTTACATGCGCCAAATGCCGTAGGTAGGTACTTTTAATGGAAATTAAATACGCGCATTACAATAAGTATTTAAAAAAAAAACTATTGTGAATTCGGGCCTTTCGCGCCTCTTTGTAAATATTGACGTAGGTAAACATGTTCCTAACAACTTTCCCTTTTCTTTACTCAATACCTATGTACCTAATACTCGCATAAATAGTCGCATTACCATTCATCTTCATTCCGACATTAACTTGGCTAAATACTTAACTGTTTCATTAATCAATCACGTGACACCAGATGAAAGGGAATCATAGGAAATCCTTCCGCTAACAAGACATACTTAGATCAAGATACCACATCTGAATGGCTTATTGTGTTAACACAGATTGCCAAGTTACTGAATTAATAAAAATAAAACAATTAATGTAAGTAACTAATCCTTGACTTTCACCAAACAATTTAAATACTTAACAATTTCTACGTAGAAGGAAAAACCTACCCTTAGTCAGCCTATAACCTCTCTACTGCTGGGACACAGGCCTCCTCTCAGTGAGATGGAATGGGCCGTAATCCACCACGAGGGCCTAGTTCGGGTTGCTAGATGTCACTTGTCTTCGAATTTTTGGTTCTAGAACATGCCAGTTTCCTACCGATGTTTTCCTTCGCCGTTTTGAGAGCAGTGATGATGAAATAAATTACAGAAAGTAAAGCGCCTGCCTTCGAACCGATGACCTACAACTCGTAAGTCGGTGGGCCACCAATGCAAGGAAAATCCTATAGGTTGCTAATTAATCCGCCTGATCCAAATTATTTCTAGTTTTGTTCTTCAAAATGAATAGCAGTATTTCCTAATAAAATAGGTATTTAAGTAATTTTGGGCAAATAAAATGTAAAACCAATTGGAATGTAAATTATGCGCTTGGAAAGCAAGTTACACTTTCAAACATTTGGGTAAGAACCATTAGATAAAAATTTCCAAATACCGATATCTAAATTGCTATTACACGTATTTTTTAACCGACTTCAAAAAAAGGAGGAGGTTATCAATTCGACTGTATTTTTTTTTTTTTTTTTTTTTTTTTTTTTTTTTTTTTTTTTATGTTTGTTACCTCATAACTTGCGACTGGGTGAACCGATTTTCATGATTCTTTTTTTATTTGAAAGCTGGTGCTTCCCGTGTGGTCCCATTGTCACCATTTTAATATCTGATGATGGGATCTTAGAGAAATCGAGGGCAACCCTCAAATTTTATAGGCTCACTTATTGTTTTTCGCATATTTTATGAAGTATCTTGTGTATTTGCGTATGGTTGTCACCATCTCAGGTAGCTGGGCTGATGATGGAAGGTACAACTCCTTAACAGTAAGAAGTTACTCGAACAGGCAAGGGCTGTTTTTAGTAAATTGTTTTGATGTTTGATAGGGCATTTGTCACATTTGGTCTCATGATCATCAAGTCATGACCTGATGCTGCAGTCAGGATAGTCTGCAGAGTACCTAACTCCTCGACAACTAACAGCAGATATATCGTGTTTAGGCTCATTGAAAAGGGCTCGATGTGTGGATAAACATACTGTTAATGAGGAACACCGAAGTACATAGAGACCTGATGCTGAAGCCAGGAGCATCAGAAAAAGTACAAACCTTGAAATTACAGCACAGTAGTCGTGTTTGGGCTCATTTTAAACAGGACTAAATTTTAAGTTCAATGCAATGTTGACATAAGTCTGGCCTGATGCTGCAGCCAGGATTATCAGCATCTAGTCTAAAAACATCAGGTCAGGATTTGATGATGGGATCCTGGAGAAATCGAAGGAACTCTTCAAATATTATAGGCACACCTATAGCGATTTGGGTATTTTTTATAGTAACTCGTGCACTTGCTCTCGGGAAGCACCATTTGGTGAAGTGGAACTGATGATGAAGACCACAGATGGCCTCCGGAACTACTCAATAATATATAAGTATTTCACGGGTTGCTATTCGATTACTTTCATATGGTTGCTAAGCAATTTATGCTCGTCACAATGTGAATGGTGATATGGAGCTGATGGTGGACCTGGAGAACTCCTCAACAATTAACTTCCCTGCATCGGGAAAAGCAATAATTTGTTTGTAAAAGGCGATGAGCACTAAGCTATTGTAACTTAGATAAATTATAAGCAGACCCACTAAAAAGCGTGAAATAAAAACTTTTTAAGAAAAAAAAAACCGACTTCCAAAAAAACACTACAAAGTGAAAAATAACTTTAATTTCGGAAGTCGGTGGCAAAAAACTAAAATACAGATCCAAAGACACCGACTTTCGAAATTAAAGTTATTTTTCACTTTGTAGTGTTTTTTTGGAAGTCGGTTTTTTTTTTAAACACATTGAAAATTTAGGAGGTCAATAGACAGGTTTAAATAACCCTTCTCACTTATTTGTTGTTGAATAACCCCTTGTGAATGCTCACGAAATTATTAAATGTCATAAAAGTCAAAAACAACTAATTATCACTTAACAGTAACACGCATTGCACTCCTCTGAATATGTCATGGGCATGACACCGAAAATGAAAGTACCTAGGTATCCGTGCCGTGCCCAAAAACGACTTGTTGAAAAGTCCTGCCAAAAAGTAGGACATTTGCGAAAAAGTCCGGTTTTCACTTTTTGATCTTCATCATCATTTCAGCCCGGAATATGAAACTGCTGGGTACCGTGCGACGTGCGTCTCTCGTCTAGGTTTCCCGTGACTTTGACGACACCATATTTATTTTTTATCATAAAATTCTTGATTTATTGATTCATTTAATTTTTCTAATTTTACAAAAATAAAAAACCCGGTTTCGAGAGGTCCGGACAAAAGACAAGGCCGGACAAAGCCACCAAAAAGTTGGAAATGGCTACAAATCCGGTCGGATAGTAACCCTAATGGCGATGTATTTACTAGAATCGTTGAAAACAGGGAAGTGTTATTTTCGCATGAACAGCTGCAGTAACTGTGGTGAGTGTAAAAATCATAATGCGTAAGAATATTATACTTTCGTTGCGTTAAACACGAATACGTGGTGTGGTGGGATTGAGTAATGTTTACAATGAAGTTCCCTACCATGAATTCTGGAGTTATGACATGTTTCCGTGCCAAAAGTTTTATTAGTTTTTAGTGAATTTTCTATATCATATCCAAACATAAAAAATGGTTGTAGACTTGTAGTGTAATTATTTCAGCATGGCATGCAAATAATTACACACGAAACAAAGTTCCAGGGACACATTTACCTTCATTTGAACCAGTCAATCTTTTTTTTTGTTTAGGTTGTGCTTCCGCGATGTTCATTTGTATATTAATAAAACTCCAATTAAGTTTGATATTTAATAAAGTAACAAATTGATTCAATTTTTTTTCGGTCTGACTAAAAATAACAGTTCACAAATAAATATCTAAAGTCTATGCCTAAGTATATGCTTGATAGATCTGTCTTAGGTAGGTATATGAACGCCAAAAGATCGCGATGCTTAAAAATAGTTGCCCTTCCAAACATTTTAAACATACGGTGTCAATAAAGTTGTCAAAGGTTAACAACTCCATCAATCCAAAATCCCTTTATTAAACGAATCGAATGTAACAGGAAATATGGTTCTCACCAAAACTTTTTAACATTTGGTTCAGAGCGGCATATATTATGTTTCTTATAAAATTAATAAGTTCACTCAAAAACAACCCAACACACCCAGGCAATGGATTAACACAACAACACTAGCACATTCGTTAGCCGATACTTCCTGCGATATAGCTACGACTAGGTAGGTATATCCGCCAAAGCGGGAATAGTGTGCCAGGAAGCGGCGGGAACGGTGACACGCGCTCGAGCGGTGGCGCGAGCGGCCACAGCAGCCGCACAGAGTGGGGACTGTCCGCCCATCAAGTGACCCCAGAGAAGACGGTGACACAGTAGTCACATGCTGCCGTGCATAGCGAGGCTCAGGGGAGGCCCCTTTACAGTCTCCCCAGGGATCTACCTTATACGCGTTGCACAGGGATTTCCAGAATTGGTCTTTTAAGAGGAACCGGGACCACCCCTATGTGCTGATGGTGATCACCGGGGTGGTTTTAGTTAGGCAAAAATTCCACACTCCCCCACCTCCCTCCCCGGAGGTCGGGTCCCTTTAAGGTTTCCCACCGAAAACAAAAAAAAAGGTACGACTAGGTATGTATGTCAATCGACGTTCTAAAATCAATTGTCATTATGAATGCTATTACAATAACAATAATAAACAAAGAATCCAATTAGGTTATTGAATTGAACGAGTCATTTCCGTATCACACGTTATATATGTGAAGGAAGCAAGGCTTTGCCATTAACCGGGCACAATCCCGATTCCTAGCTACTACTGCATAATTAGCCTATAATGTTCCCACTGCTAGGACACAGGCCTCCTTTCGGTGAGAGGGACTAGTAGGTAAATGTCACAAGTCTTCGAATTTTTGATTCTAGGACATGCCGGTTTCCACAAGATGTTTCCCTTCACCATTTTGAAAGCAGTGGTGATGAAATAGTTTACACAAAGTATAGCGCCTGTCTGAGTTCGAACCTATGACTTACAACTCGTAAGTCACGGCCGCGTTACCTCTGAGCCACCACTGCTCTCCTGAGTCTCTATCTATGCTATTGAGAAACTCGTAATTTAATCAGCAATACAAGGATTTGAAATAGAAGATGATCAAAACGCGCGTGCTGTTTTTAATTTGGTTTTAACGACATTCATCATGTCTCAATTAATACCACAATTGGACTAATTGGCTTTCAGCTAAGTACCTACGTGCTCCTGTGACTGAAATTGATATGACAGTGAAACTTAATTAACGATAGGAATCTTTATTAGTTACAGAGGCTCCTATGCTTGTTCTAATAACTTATCAAACGCTAGTGTTGCAACTCCCGGGACTTTTATATCTCTTTGTGAATGAAATAAAGGAAGACGACTAAATCTATGGTTTCCTAGAAAAGCGGTGACCGCACATAAAGTTTCCGTCATGATTATTTATAAGAGCGTTTCCGTCATATTTATAACGGACGTCATGAAAATCTGTCATTTTCACCAATTTTTGACATTAACAGGTGTCAAAAAACGCTGTGTATTTGGACATTACGGCCACGTGTGGCTGTCACCGCAATTCTAGCAGCCGTTGACACACATATTGTGGACACACTAAAATGAGATTTATGGTAGAAATGACTAGGTATCATAACGAACGAAATTTACACCTCTGAATACTTAAGTCACAACTCTTGTATGTCGTAAGTTGCACCATAATTACACCATTCAGTTTGAAAACGGATCCGGATGGAACTTCACATAGAGAAGAATTCTTCGAATAACAATTACAGATCTAAGTGTCATCCACGAAGACACGCCCCACTCTTTTTTGTAATGCTTACAGCACAAGTGTGCAATATTCCGCACGTCTGACACACACCAGTCACATTCCGCAGTGTGCACTGTGTGACATACATAGATAGATTATCAATAAATATTTTAGAAAAATTATTATTTTTTACTTTCCTTATATTCGAAATGAAAAGTAGAGTGTTTAACACGGGTGAAAACTGAAAGTCATCAATTCCTACTCGAACTATAGAAGCCCTCGCTGCGCTCGGGCGTCTAAATACCTCGTGTGAGAATTGATTCCTTTCGACCCTTGTATAACAATCTACTATTACAGAATAGACCGGCTGGAGCCTTTGGACTACTAAGGAGCGAGATGTGCTCATCCTGTACAGAAACCGGAAGCCTGTCTGCTATGAAAGATTTTTGTTTTACAAGGATCGTAGAAGCATTCTGCAGTTTCTGCTTATTACTCGTACCACAGAGAGAAAGGCTTGAGTTTATGTGCGAATATGATATTATCTACTTTGATGCACATTAACTACTGGACGTGTTGCCAACACATGCTATTAAGAACAGTAGTATGCAAGTTTTGCAAGCCAACTGTTGCCAGACCACAGCACATTTAGCAATCGATTCCTAAGCTGAAGTTTGTTTGTTTGAACGCGCTAATCTCCGGAACTTCCACTCGCATTTGATAAAATATTTATGCATTTGATAGCTCATTTCTTGAGGAAGGCTATAGGTTATTCAACATCACGCTAGGATTCTTAGGAGCCGAGCAAAAAGAAAAAAAGTTAAATGTGACCTTATGGAGACCCTCTTCCGACTTCCGGAAAATTGTTCCCGAAGTCGGAAAAATCTTCTTGGGCGGAAACTTGTAGATTGTAGTATATACGAATAGAGTCTAAATTGCTAACTATAGATACGTGGGGTACCTAGTTCGAATTTTTTAAACAGCCTAAGGTCTCGGTCTAGCAATTTAGGAATTCGAATGCTAATAAAATACAAAGCTTTGTAACTACATTGTAATTCATTGTAATGCCTGTCACCGACGGAGCTTAATCACGCTTGGACTTAATGGACTTTACCTGCACAAGTTAACCACTCTAAAGGCAACTTAATGTGAAATACAAATTGCATTCTTCAAGGACTTGGCTTATTTTTTTTAAATACTCTACCATTGCCTGCTTACATGTTGCAATTGCATTTATTTGTAGGTGTATTTTTTTTTTTTGCAGAAACGGTCGTTTATTCTAGAACGGTACAAAAAAAGCGGCCAAGTGCGAGTCGAACTCGCATACGAAGGGTTCCGTACCATCGTACTTTATTTAACACTACATTTTTTTTAAATAGGTACTTTAGTACTAAAAACGCTGAGTGAAACACGTTTCTTGTATCGGTGTAATTATTAGTATTTTTTATTATAGCGTTCATAGTAGTGCACACTGTGAAAATTTCAGGTATCTTACTATTACGGTTCAAAATTCACAGCCCCGTGACAGACGGACGGACAGCGGAGCTTTAGTATAGTTAGTATAGCGTCCCGTTGACAATCTTTAGGTACGGAACCCTAAATAGCAAATTAAAGTAGTCGACTTTATATGAAACTCAGGACTATTTATCTCATAAATGTCACGCGTGAATTCCCTTGAACGTTGTTAACTAAAGTACATAACCCTTTACAAGTCAGGAAGCACGATCTTCTTATTATTATTTTTGCTGACGCTGCTATGAGAGGTTTCTGATTCATACTTATTTATGAAATAAGTACCTATATACTGAAACAGTATACATTCTATGTAGTAGCTTACAGATTGGGTTAAGGTAGGACAGTAAACAGCTGTGGTTAGTTTAACCCATGTTTAACCACATTATTGATATAATAATTATAAGATAGTTTTTTTACTTTTGTCATAGTTTTAAATTGTAAGTACTTAAGTAATTGTAAGACCACGCTATCGCATTAGGTATACACCTGTAATGATAGTGATAAGGGAGATTTTAATAAATAAATAAATAAGGTTAGGTACGCACGGCGACATAATAATATCAAGCTAGGTATACATTTCCAGTATAAGATGACTTCTCATTGTACGAAAAGCCTTATACAATGTGAGATCAGCTAAAACTGAAAAGTTAAGTATAGCTTGATATGTTGTCTTGTGTACCTACAACGGATCGTCGCAGTTTATTTTAAAATTCGTATTCCTAAGCGATTAGATTTACTTATGTAATACCAGATAGGACCTAGTTATACAGGGTAAATAAATACCTACATTTTAAGTTTTCCCCAAAACCGAAGTCAACATGCACTAGTTCGCAACGGTTCTCCTCCTGAAGTCCCATGTCAAAAACACATAGTTTATTTTTAGCGTATTTTCATAGTGTATTTTTAGTTTTTCTCTGTGTAAAGTTGAGGAAACCGGCAGGGGAGTAAAGAAGCCAAAAGGAAACTGCAGTCTGCATTCCAAGATACAAAAGGTAGGTTATTTTATTATTTGTGTGTACTAGTACTCGTAACAACCCTACTAACGATTTCTTTGTAAAAATGTATGGACGTATGTCTGAAATAAAGATAAATTATTATTATTATTTACTTCTTAGCATTGTGAATTTGTGATAATTTTAAATAGTATCTATCTACCTATTTTAAATAACATTGGAGATAAGCTACATTATCAATAACAAATAATTTATTAGATAAAGAATTATCTTTACGTAGGAAGTATTTCGAACAAACATTTTTCCTCCTTAGCTTTTTATCAGTAAAAAGTGGAAAAATATTGGAAACAAACAAACTGAAACCTGCAGGAGCCATTTGAAAGGCTGGTAAAGTGAAGTTTGATGAGAAGATTCCCAAGGAATTCTATGACGGAACATTCTTTTTCTCTTTTCTTAATTCTCGTAGGGACTTTGTACCTCCATTTTCATCTAAAAATATTGGAAAACTGGAATAGTGGAACTTCAGGAATTCATGGAAGTAAAATGTTTACAATCGGTAGGCATAGTACAAACAAAGAAATTGGAGATAATAATAGGTAGGTACTTAAATTTTTACGTAGGAATAATAATAAGATTATTTCAGTTAGTAAGTACTTACTTTTTTAAATTATTTTAATAGCCTGAGTAAGTACTAAGGTGAATGCGAAATACTTAGTAGCCCGCGAAATTCAATTTTTCTTACGTTCTTTGTAATTTTCAGGTCAGTGTCAGGTTGTACTTATCTTGCTCAAAACGTATTTACAGAATTATAATCATTAGAATACATCTTTCTAAGTTAGATTTGTACCATAAGAACAAATCTCTTATGGAAAAGTGCTTATGGTACAAATCTAACTTAGAAAGATTTTTTTTAATATACTATACTGTCTGTTTTCCCTTATAAATAAATAAAAAAGATCGGCAAAAGGACACAGCAATCAATCAAAATTCATTTTGAAAAAGCGAACTATAGAATACCTGAAAAGTAGGACGCAAAATCGGGATTCTGGCTGTAGCTATGGCACAGGAGCGTTGAATTTATTGCAATGTCCGTTTCGGGAAACGTTTTGTCTGCACTTATATGACGAGCGGTGAGAATGCGCGTCCCACTGCTAGCTTCGCCTGACAAATCCATTTTAACTAAATCACTCAATCTAGTTAGAAATTGTCACATAAAGTTTCTTATTTGTTATTCTTCAACCCCACTTTTATTCATAACATAATCAAAATTTGGTTGTTATTGTATTTCACTGGTTTTAAAAATCGAATTTCGCGCGTCATCCGCGTTCCACGGTTGGTGCGGGCGCCGAGGCGAAGGCATCTGAGCATACTGCCAGACACAGCCTGAGCCAGCTCGCTGTCGCCGCTTTTTGCGTTCACTTTCTTTCGACATTTTAGTGGTCTGTCTGCGCAACGCCTTTACTAGTGATGTTCGATACTCCTATTTTCTTTCAATACTCATAATCATTAATGTTTTGACTCAAGTAGAAGTAGGTATCCCAAATATTGATCGATTGCGGTTAAATTATCCAGTCATGTCAGTCAGTCATGACTAAGAGGTTAACGATAATAGTGATAACATTGCCAAAGTAATGATAAGATTACACCATGTTGTACGAACCTACCACCTATGTTTTAGTTAATACTTGAATCATCCGTTGGTAAATTTTGTGGCAATATTATTATATTTTCGTGTCAGAAATATAAGCGATATATTGCCAAAAAGTAGGCAGTATGAATCATATTTTATCAAAGCCAAAATAATTTATTTGCCAGAAACACAGTACATAGGATTTTCATATTTATGAGCATGTACATACCTATATCTAGAACAGACGAGAGTATATTATAATGAAGGAAGTTAGGTGTGATGGTAGCTGTGTGTGTCACAAGCACAGCTACCATCACACCAAACTACTTTCATTTTATCGACACCAACAGTATCGACTTTGCACAGCACTATCTTACTATGAGGTAATACTCGTGGTAACACTAAAAATCGCTGGGTAATATCCAACAGGCCAACTTCATGCTCTGCTTGTGGTAAAGATTGCCAACACCATTGGCATTATAAACAATACATGTGCCATAATGACCTGTGATATATGACATCGCAGTGATTATCGAAACAATTGCATAATAAAAAGTTATTGAATGGTAATGGGGATTATGTGTATATCACTTATTCCCTCTCGTAGTTCCGTATAGATATACTTAGTAAAATAACTAGGTAGATACATTCCATACATACCATAGAACTCAGTCATCTATTGAGGGAAGAGCAACAAACTTTCTCTTTTAATTTTGTACCATAGGTAGGTCACACACTTGTCGCATCTTCCACATCATGGCACAGCTTTTAGATTTAGAGATACCACACTACTTTCGACTTTAACTACCAACTTACTGTATTTAATTGTAAATTGGTCCCACAAGGGCCCACTTATATGTCGTGGGTCTCGTGGCGAAATAATAACAGCCACACAGGTCGGTCGAAGAGTTAGAGCGGTCTCGCACTAAGTCCGATCCGAATCCTAGAAATCAATCCGAACTGGAAATTGTTCTAAATTCTGACAGATAGAGTTCGGACCTAGTGCGCAACCCATCATACAAATAGGACTACGGTCACTTCGGACCGACATTTCTCGGATTCAGATCGAATTCGGATTGGACGTAGTGGGTAGATACGCTTGCCGCAGTCGGTTCGTGACATCGACCATCCATTACAAATCGAGAACCCACCGTGCCTCGGCTGTCATTCGAAGATCATTGACAGTCGTTACGGGTATTCAGGAGCCCACAAGTCTGACAACCAGAACCAGTCTTACCAAGTGGTACCGTGTTACCCAATAAGTAACTGGGCTGTGGAGGTCAGATAGGCAGGCGCCCCATGTCATAATGGTTAGACTGGAAGCCGTACCCTAATCTAGTTGGGATAAGGCTAGGCAAATTGATTTAATAACCTACATTTAGGTATATTGTTTTATCATCGGTGTATAGCATCACGCCTGTACTCTCCCTCAAGGGCAGATAGAGGTTCATAAAACTATTCGTTGTAAATACTATAATACCTACTTATAAAAACTTTTTTCCAAAAAAAACAACCGACTTCAAAAAAAAACACTACATCGTGATAAATAACTTTTTTTCGGAAGTCCGTGTCGTTGGTTCCGCATTTTCGTTTTTGACACCGACTTCCGAAATTAAAGTTATTTATCACTATGTACTTAGTGTTTTTTTTTTTGAAGTCGGATGTTTTTTTTTTGTAAAGAAGTTTTTATTTTTCATTTCTTAGTTATAACTAACTGCCCCACACAAATTCAATTAACACTAGTGCATTGAAGAATTGAAGACACCGACTAGAAGAATCATCAAAATTCGCATAGAAATGCCGGAGGTGCAGTACAATTGTGCATATAACTACGTACCTACATAAGAATAATTACCTAATGTATTATACATATACTAAAACCTTCCTGAAAGTATGTAGATTCATTAGTGAAAGAATGATCAAAATCGGTTCATTAGTTTTTGAGAAAATCGCGGACATAGAAACATACATACGGGTCGAATACAGAACCTCCTTTTTTTAAGTCGGTTAAAAAAAAGGCTTTTATTTTCCCACTGCAGGGCAAATGCCTCTCTCATATACAGGGTGTTACAGAAAGGGTATATCAATACAAACGGGTTGAAGAGTGTATCTGGTCTAGAATCTCTGTACAAAATTTCAGCTCAAAAGCATTAACTTTGAAAATGCTTAATATTTTTTTATTTTGAAATCACGGCGCTGCACTGGCGCGCGGCGGCGTGATGTGCGTGTACTAGGCGCACAGACACACTACAGATAATGGATAATGACCCTCGTAGTGCGGTGACACGTTTGTTATGATTTCTATTCAATAAACTATTGAAATAAAAAAATATTAAGCATTTTCAAAGTTACTGCTTTTGAGCTGAAATTTTGTACAGAGATTCTAGACCAGATACACTCTTCAACCCGTTTGTATTGATATACCCTTTCTGTAACACCCTTTATAGAGACGTGCATTGATCACCGCACATGTTCAAGATGGGGTGACGATTTTAGACTACAAATTAACACATATCATCATCTGCCTAGCCTTTTCCCAACAATGTTGGGGTTGGCTTCCAGTCTAATCGGATGCAGCTCAAAGTGAATGCCAGTATTTTCACGGATATCTATGAGTATTTTACATGGAGCGACTGCCTATCTGACCTCCACCTTACAGGATAATACGATACCCCTTGGTAAGACTTGTTGTCAGACTTTCGGAATTCTGACGCCCTTTAAGGACTGCCACAGATCCACGAGTAACAGCCGGGACCAACTGCTTAACGTGCTTGCCGAGTCACGGAGGGGTCTTGATTTGTAAAGATTATTCACGCATCCACGGTCCATCCGCGGCAAGCGTAGCTCGATCGTCCCGCGCGGCTGTTATTACTTGACCACAAGCCGCTCTACAAATTAACATACACAACGACAAATGAACTAAGTCTTAGGTTTCCTCACGATGTCAGTAATATTCAGGATAAACTCAGAAAGTACCTTATATGAATTGAAAACGTCACATTGGTACTTACTTGCCTGGATTTGAACTCACAATCCTCTAGGCCAACAGTCCAACACATCATTTATGTGTAACAGGCACGTTATTAAAAAATAAATAAAGAAAAGGCAATTGAAGGTCTTGAAGCTCAGGCTAATTATCTGAACAAAAATTTCCGCCAATCGCGATTGGAAAAACTGTAACCATAGCTATTCCTAGCTACGACAGAGCTAAAAGGAGACGCGAGAAATGTTTTAGGTATCATACAAAGCCTAGATAAAACAGTTAATGATGTGAGTGATGAGTGGACAGGGTAGGGACGAAATACGGAATGATAAACACACATTTTTCGAGGAATCAAATAAAATAATGCAAAGAGATTTTTTTAAATTTCAAAGATGTGCTCGACGACGCTAAGCTGTCTCTAAGAGAAATAAGGTCAATGGATTCTAAATTTGGGGGCCAAGGCTTTATAAAATGTCATTGCAACAAAAAATGATCTTCAAAATTATGTAAATGTAAGAGATCTAACGTATTGTGCAATTCTAAATGTCCACAATGCATCACCATTATGACATTTAGAATTGTGACAACATTAAAACAATAAACATTAAAATAAAAAAATAAAAACATTTTATTACCTAATCTAACAAACTAAGACATTCTAATACCTAATTTATTGAAGTTTGACTGGTCAAATCCCGATTTCATTAAATTGAGTTTCGACGTTTGCCTGACCAAATTAGTTTCTCCTAGGTTTGACGAAAATTCTTTAGACAGAGGCCGAAAAACTTCATTTGTTTGGGCTTTGACTAAGACTTCAAGTCAGACCTGAGGATTGACTAGTCAAACCTAGGAGCGCCGGAGCTTAGGGCACGCCACTATAGCGGCGGTAAGACCCGTTATAAGGCAGTGGCTGGAGAGAAGGCATGGCGCCCTTACTTTCCGGCTGACACAGGTGTTGTCCGGACATGGGTGCTTTGGAAAGTACCTGTGCCGCATAGGCCGGGAACCTGCACCCGGTTGCCACCATTGCAACTGCCTCGATGACACGGCGCAGCACACCCTTGAGGAATGCCCTGCTTGGGCAGTGCAGCGCCGTGACCTCGTCGCGGTGGTTGGCACTGCGGATACTCTCTCGCTTCCGGACGTGGTCCAGTCCATGGTCGGAAGTAAGAGCGCGTGGGACGCAGTCGCCTCTTTCTGCGAGGAAGTGATGGTCGCAAAGGAGGCGGCGGAAAGGGAGAGGGAGGATACAACCCCCCTTCCAATACGTAGCAGACGCACCGGGCGCCGGAGCACGTGGTACGATCTCCGGCCGCCTTAGGGTGAGGCCTGCAGGTAACAGACTTGGGGAGTTTGTTGCCTGAACAGTGAAAGGCCCGAGACGGCGGCGCGCCGTGTTCCGCGCGCGCCTCTCTGTAGAGGAATGGTGGCCGTTTGCGGCGGCTGAGGGTGACGGGGTCCGCATGGATTCATGCGGACCAACACCTGGCCGGGGGAGCGTGACGTAATGCGCAAGCACCCCGGCTAAGGGTAGCAGCAGGACACCGTGTGGTTTTAGTCAGTAAGAGTCTGACAGACCCCTCCACCCACCTCAGGGTGGTGGACATCCATGAGGATTTCCACACGATAAAAAAAAAGAAAAAAAAAGGAGCGCCGGAGCTTCGAGGTTTGACTATAACATTATACATCATAATACCTATATTAAGTAATAATAACGAAACAAAACGTAATTAAAACGTTAATAAAACGACACTTCTCAATATAAATACATAAACATGAAATCACGGCTGCTTTCTCAGGATAAGCAGAGGTGTACCTACGTATAGTACAACCACATTTTCCCAGTTATGTTTAAATCCCATGTAATAAGGGGCGAGGCTATTGCTATCAACCGGGCACAATCCAGGGGATCTACTCCTTAAGCACGGAATCCGTTGTTCCAGCCGAAGTTACGGGCGTTCCTACTACGTATCACCTTCGGACATAAGAATAGTTCGGGGCCCGAACTAAGAATGAATGACAACACAATTTGACAATTGTCATTACTGCCGATGTGTCTATGCCCCATCCGCAAAACTTAATTAACCGGGAGTAGAGTTTATTCCGAAGTATCGAACTATTTACGGACGGGCCCGTACCTTCGTTGACGGACTTAAGAGAGTAGGACTCAGGTGCTACTGTGAAATTCCTGTCAACATATTTTCACGGGTCAGCGCCTGACCCGAGATACTCGTACAGTATTAGTGACTGAGTATCTTTTATTACAGTTTATCCTTACCCACGATCTGTGATCCTCTATCAGCCCAATGCGGATCACAGACGTAATGTGATGTAAAATGTACTATATCTATGCTCTGCCTTTCCCATCCGCCTTCGGAGAATGCAACCTTTCGTCACGGTTCCAGTTTCACCACCATTTCCTTGCCTGATCCTAAGCGAAGAAGTGGCCGAAGATACTTTTGGGCTTTTGCCTTTTGGAACTCTGCTCAAACCATCAGGCGTCACTCTCAATTTTTTTTTTATTTATGCAGCAGAATAATTTTATCAAGCGTGGTAAGAAAACTAGTAGGTAAAAAGAAAAATAAGAGATACTTATTTGGAACAGGTGTAAGACATACGCAAACAAAGAATGAAAGGGGTTAGAAGATTTTTGTATGGAGGGTGGCCCTAAGGTCGGTCGCCATTTTGATTTTTTTTCAGAATCGCGGTGCACAACAAAAGTTACATATTTAGATAGAGGACGCTTATACAAACAAAAAATTTTATGTAACATAATATCCTAAAGCGTCAGGTTTCGGAGTTATTCACCGAAATATAATTCGAAAACAACAAGGATTTTTTTGTTTTTTTTTCCCTCCAGGTAAGCATATTGAACTATTGAGGTAATAGAAACGTTATGAAACCTTTATGGAGAACAAACAAATGAAGAATAGACAATTTGTAAATAAATAATTAAAAACGGCTATTTATAGTTCGTTTTTTTATCCCAGAGACTAATCTGACATTTAAGTCTTTTGTGTTTTCGTTTTTTTTTAGTATAGAAGTTTGACATTACACTTGTCAGATTAGTCTCTGGGATTAACAAACGAACTATAAATTGCCGTGCTTCATTATTTATTTAAAAAATGTATATTCTTCATTTGTTTCTTCTCCATAAAGGTTTTATAACGTTTCTATTACCTCAATAGTTCAATATGCTTACCTGGAGGGAAAAAAAACAAAAAAATCCTTGTTGTTTTCGACTTATATTTCGGTGAATAACTCCGAAACCTGACGCTTTAGGATATTATGTTGTATAACATTTTTTGTTTGTATAAGTGTCCTCTATCTAAATATATAACTTTTGTTGTGCACCGCGATTCTGAAAAAAAATCAAAATGGCGGCTGATTTTAGGGCCAAAACCTTCAAACCCCTTTTTAGAACGTTCACAGACAGATTGAGACTGAGCTGATCTCAATCTCAATCTGTCAAAAATACCTCTAATTTCCCTACATTTTGACAAGTTGTTGACATTTTGTTTGTCGCCGAGATGAGACTGCGACTAGTTTTAAATTACGAGAATTGGCCTTCAGGTCAGTGGTTTTTGTGCATACATGAGATGTCATTTAAAGAAGTAAAAACAAAAGAAGATGTAAAATACTTAAAATTAAAAATAATAAAAGGAAACATAAAAAGAGAAATACGTTCTTTCTTATTGGCTATAACACAAGGAACATAATTACCTATTTAGACTCTTATACGTTAGGCCGAAACTCGAAATCCCGAATCACTTTATCCCGAATGAACGCTATCCCGAATCACTCTATCCCGAATCACGTAACTAAATTAAAAACTAACATGAAATAAAAATCAATTCTTGTGTGCCTCATGGCCGCGCAAAATATGTTCATTTCAGCAATACCTAAGTAAATAATTATAACAATAGCAGTAGGTACCTATCTAAGTAGGTGGCCGAGTAGAGGTGACTAGATTAATGACTTGAATGACTAATAATAATCCTAAGTACCTACTTGCTTGATTGTTGTTCATAGAGCAACAACAGTCGGTTAGTGCCTAGATAATACCATTTACCAGTCCATGATAATCCATCAGTCCAAGTCAAATAGAAGAGTTGCTTGTACCTTACAAATTACCTACTGAAGAGTAGAAGAAAATACTTTGAAGATTATAATGGTACCTAGGTAGGATAAAACAATAATTTTAGGATCTACGATAAACTATACTTATTAAAAATTCTAAAGCTTGATTCGCGAGACTTGATATATTAAAACTGTAGTGTTAATCGACTTTTGTTGCTGACTGTACCCATATGGGTTTGTTTGATCATATTTCTGAGCAATTTCAACTTTAAAAGTCAAGCATTTCATTTCAAACAACAAAAAAATAGTGCTAACTAGTGTATTAGCGCCATCTAATGTAATTCACCTAGAGCATTAATTGAGAAAAGTTTAGCTACTTGACACTAGATGGCGTTCTCTCACAAAGCAGTTTTCCGACATTTTTATTGACATTGTCTATGAAAAGTTGACAAACGACTAGAAATAACAACTATTATAGAATAAATATGTACATTATGCGAAGCTGTATCCAGAAAAATGTAAATAAGCATAGAATTTTAAATCATATCAAGAACTAGTTTTTTTACAACTTGTTGATACTCATAAATAATTAAGTTGGCGGAATAATGCCTCAATAGAATTATTTTCTAGTATTATTACCGGCAAGACTGGAAGCCGACCCCAACATAGTTGGGAACAGTAATATATATGTCAATGGTTGGGAAAAAGCTAGGCAGATGATGATGATTATCTGATCTAAGTACTATATTTAGCAATACATACATAAACAGTAGGTATAGATCTAAATTATGTTGCTTATTTCCTCAAAACAAAACATGTAGGCTACTATGTGTCCGTGTTCACATTATTTACCTACTTATGTAATCAGAAATAAAACGAGGACATACTTACTTACCTAATTGAACGGAGATATTTCGAAATGTAAAGAATTGAGAGAATGATGTAATGTAAGTAGGTAGGGTATTTTAATGAAATACGATCATGGCTGTTTAAGATAGGTACGGTAAATACCTATATCTCAATAGTTTATGCGGTTATAAACAGATTCGTGTACTTAACAGAAATATTCAAAATGCCCCAATGTAACTTTTTAAGACGCTGAAATTGCCTAATCTGACTGAAAATGCGATTAGATTTATCAAAATATAGATAGAAGATAACGTCTGTAGGTAAACATTGAACATATTATATCCTACAGTCAGTCGCAAGTTGGTAGTAACTATACCAGTATAAGCTGGCCTCGCCTTCTATTGAAACGCTAAGCCAGCTCTAAGTCACACTGACGTGTGGTCGACTGTGTCTACTCATCATCTTCCTGCCCTTGTTCCATGTTACTTGGGGGTGGAGCAACCCGTTTTCTTCTTCCATTCTCCCCTGTCAACTGTCACGCTATCATTCACTCCCTTCTCTTTCATATCATTCCTCAAACAATCTATCCATGTTTTACTTGACCTTCCTCTCCCTCTCCATCCATCGACCGTATCTACTACGTTATAAAAATTATCATAATATTTTTCTCGTAACTTCTGTTGAGTCAAAATTCTTGTTATTGAATGACTCATTAAATATTGTATGGAAAGTACGATAGTAGATAAGAAATACATATGGAAACTTTTTATATTACAACAATGTTTGCAAACTTTGTACTATTTCAAATGAAACTATCCCACATATCGTGTCCCACATATCCAGTAACAGGTGACTATAAAATAAAATTAAACGTAGTAGCACAAACAAAATACAGAGAGTAGCGTGTGTTATCTTTATTCGAAGGTCAAATTAGAGGCAGTCCGCGTCGCCCAATACTGTAAATTACAACATACATTGTTTACCTACTGTTAATATAAAATTATTTGCGTTATATTGTTTTATAAAATATAAAATTATTTGCGTTATATTGTTTTATAATGTCTAAATTTAGATGAAATAATACTTAATTGTTTTTTGCAAATAATAAAGTTCTAAAATCCACTTGGTCGTCAAATACCTAATCATATTTCGGAGGAAACGTATGTACTAAAATATTATTTTAATTAATCCTTGAGGAAAATCCTAAATTCGCTATTTTAAGTATTTAACTAACTGCCATACACAACAAATATTTCAAGATCTAAAAGTACCTAAATTGTAAGCATTTGTAAAATGACACCACACTTGTATAAAAACGTGGTTACAGAAAGCAACGGTCGCACTATTTAGGAGTCAATGACTTCATGTGGCAGTCATTTTAATGTTGCTGGTAATTACTTCCATGGCTTACAAATATATACGTACTAGCGTCGTTGATTTTAATAACACGCTAGCATACAATAACCAAAGTTTAGTACGATAATTGCAAGACATTCATAATCATCCAGAAAATATAAAAGTTGTAAAACAGTCATGAAGATATGTAGCTACCTAGAGTTTAAAATGGTCATAACAATACATAGCTACCTATCACAATAAACAATCTACGTGATCGTAGTCTGGAAAAAACCGAGGGCATTGTCCGTTTTTAGTTTTGTTTCGCCCAAACCAAGACTCGCAGATATCTACACAAATAAACATGGCCTACACGCTTTGATTATTTATATAATCAAAGGCCTACACGATTCCGGCCGTTGATATTTTAACATCATAATTAGCGATAAACCAAACATATTAATTCGTCATTTCATACACGTGATGGTGATGTTTTTATTTAAATTATTAAAACTGTTATGTAACTCTTTAGATAAGTTATCAAGTTCTAAATGTTTTACGTCTAATTTAACAATTAGTTTGTCACTTAAGTAAGCTTTTTAGTTTTAAAAATTATATCGCAAGGATCTTAATGACACCCATTCATTAATGCAAATCAGGTCGGGATCCCAATACCTACTTATCTGGTTGCTTTTCAGCGTCGCGCGTCGCCGATACTTATTTTATAGGCTGATTGTTATAGGTAGGTACCAAAATGTTTCATAGCTCATACTCAACGTCAAATCATACATTTATTCACGTCAAACACGTCGACAACAATTAACGAGCGGTAGACCTACCTCATGTCTTCTCTTTATATTATGTTTTCATGATTTAGCAAGCCAGTCGGTCGACTAGCTAAACCACTAACACAGAGATAACACCGTTCACTGTACAGGCATATCGAGTCTGTCTTGTGTTTATTTACGTCCATCGTATTGTTTGTATACAGCCCGGCACGACTGCGCATCAGACTACGTCATCCCTCCCCCCTCGTCTGTACCCCCGCGGAGGCCTGTCTTTCCTACGCTGGGGTCGAGCTGGCTCACTCGCTCATTCATTCGGCATTCGCAAACGTTGTTACTCGCCGCCCACCGTACCGGTGAGATCTCTAGTCCCTTACTTAATCAATCTTCAAATTCTAACCGTTTTATTCTTCACTATGTTGAAAGAGAAGTCCAGATATGACAATCGCCATTCCTCTGACGAACAGAACCGTCCGTTAACCTCCAGTAGATTACCTGCTATTGAAGAACTCACCCTTGGCCTGAAACAAAAGCTTCACCTGCAGGCTCGAGCCCGTGCTGCACCTTACTACATTAGAAAACAAGAACCTGTCGATCTTGTGGAAAGGTTGCTGGAACAGAATGCCCTTGTCGCCGAGGCTGTCCGGAGATTACAAGAAAAGAAACAAGTGTGTCATGAAATTTCTGTAGATTCATAATTTATAAACAAAACATTTTAGTTGTGAAAGTGTCGAACGTGTTGTGAAATCGCTTGTGTGTAAGAAACGTGTCGGGTTACAATGGTGCTATATGCGGAGAGCGTGCAAGAAAGAGATAGCCACCAATGACGTGTCCCGCACGACACGAGTCACGAGAACGAACCAAAATGGCCGCGCGTACTCTACAATCATAATATTTATTCTTCGTTTTATAGTGACCTTAACTGATCATGATCAAAGTACTGAATGACGTAACTAGCCTTTAGTATTGTAATGCGTTCTAAAGTACTTATTTCTATAATAATTAAAACTTTGTGACTGAATGTCGCGTTAACATTTCCATCTAATTAAATTAGCTAATGTGAAGTATAATTCAAGAGCTTTAACTATTGTTTATGTAATTATTTAAAATATTCGATAGCAAATGTCCGTTGTCTTTCATACCTACTTCATGTTTCTACACCTAAGTGAACTGCTTTATTAGTTTTAATAATACCTCATTGTAATGATTTCTTATCTCAACAACATTACATCAGATATTTCGTTATAAATATTTCTACACTAACGAAACATCTAATGAAAACACTCAATTAGGTCATTTTCTTTTTTGTTATAAAAACTTTCAAAAAGTGATTGTAGAGATAACAGTACACTTTTACATTGTAATAAGTACCGTACAGTTACTTCCTCGCATGTGGTAGCTTAGGGAAAATTTATTTGTGTCGCACGATGCGATTTCAGAAAGTACCTTCTTGTTGTGACGGTCACAGTTCAACCTAGACAATTTGTAGGGTTTAGTTTTATAAAAATTCCTATCTAGCTAATACTTTATTTCATCAATGTAGTAACTATGTACAATTGTACCAAAATATGGTATAAAAATCATCGTAATATTACATGTGTGCATGTTTTAGTGCATTTTGTGATTTTTAGGTAGTTTAATTTATCGTCGATCTTGTGATTTAGATAATAATTAAGTAATAAAATGAATTAATTTCAAAAAATAATTTTTTGAATTAAGTTCTTGAATTTAGCTGTACAAAATATTTAATGAAATAGCTATCTACGAAAACTTTCAGTGTTAGATCTATTTTTCGTCTATTAAATATTTGATGATTATAATGATTATCTTTTATTTTAAATAACCTTTCCACAGAAATATAATAGGCCGAAATACTTCTATTCTAACTAATATTGATCTCCCACGAGCCCACCACGTGTTATATTTTGCTACCTACGCTTCATTAGGTATGCACATACTATTATAAATACCTAGATCATTTGCTATTTTTGTTGCAAACTTGCAAAAATGGAGTTTACTACGTTCATGTATGTTAAAGCATAAATGGAAAAATATGATACCTACCATCATAATACCTAATAGTCACCTTGATTAGCTTGATGTTGTTTACAATAACAGAAATATCTTATTGTTATTTTCCTACTTTATCGTCTATGGTATCAGCTGATAATGATACTAGTAACGCCATCTAGTATCGAGTAGCAGAAACAAGTAAGTTCAATTTGTCAGAACCCAAAAGCCCTGTGTTCATTTAGAACAATAACAATATTGTTTCACATTGACAATACCACAGATAATGTGTATAGTCTATGGTCACAGAATGACTAAATTATTATTCGATGTTTTTTATAAATTCTGAGAGTTCCGTATAATTTAAAATATTTTAAATCTTCTTATAATTGGTGAGTAGAGTGACTGTTTCTTTATTTCGTTACAATAAAATTAAACGAATATGTGTTGACCAGAAAAATAATGTAAAGACGTACGAATTTATGAATATTCTCGACATATTTTTGCCTGTATGGCTTTAGTCATAAATTTACGGTACCCTAAAAACTGCTGATATGCCTACGCAAAAAGTAAATAATAATATTTGTTTAAAAATCTTCAAAAAGTAGTTTCTTTCCACCAATTTAAATGTTAAGAAAGAGATGTTTCTTCAATTTATTCAGCGCAAAAAATTTACCAGTCAAGTTGCATCATAACAAGTGTAATTTTGTTGTAGTGCGTCGTAATCTATATCAATTACAAAGTTTCCGCTTATCGTCAGTATTACACCGGCTGGCAACAAAGCCTAGAATCAGTATTGTTTTGTCAGCGAAGATGGCAGCGACGTGGTCAATGGGTCCGGGAACTTTGGATGTCCCTTTATCCTTGTTTGCTAAGAACAGGAATCGACTGGCTGACAAACTAAAAAGCGGGCAAGTAGTTGTTCTGCAAGGCGGCGAAGATATAAGCCATTACGACACCGACGTCGAATACGTGTTTAGACAGGCAAGTTTATTTAATCAATTAAGTAAAAGTTTCCTTCAGTGCATAGGTACCTACCTATCTCATGTCATAAATTAGTCCTTGTATCAATTAACTACAATTGTAACAATCGGATGCTGGATTTTATTGACCTACATAGTACAAACAGTAAGATATTATGGGGTAGTATAGTCGATAATTTTTTTTTTTTTTTTAGTTGTTTCCTTACGAAGGGAATTCTTATGTAATACTTGTAACCCTCATCCTATGGGTTTTTCTCTCCTATACAGGGTGCATCAGAAAGGTGTGGTACAGACCATCAAACTGAACAACTTTCTCTGAGACCAAAATCCTAATTGACAAAAAAAAATCAGCTATCTCATACAAAACTTTAAAACATTCTCAACCGAAATATGGGATTACTGAGAATTTTTTTTTGATTAGGATTTAGGATATTGGTCCCATTGAGAAAGTTGTTCAGTTGATGGTCTGTACCACACCCTTAAATTTGACCATACCTTTCTGATACAACCTTTATAACTAATATAAATATAATTATAATAACCCTAACCACCGGTAGCTTGTACCCTGCTCCCGACACCGGCGGTCTACTATTTTATTTATATTTTTAAATGTTTTTTATACTTATTTTTTATATGTTATGAAATATTTAAAAATTTAATCAAATATGTAAATAGCCAAATAAACGAAATTATAATAAAAAATAATGTTTTAATAAAAAATTGTGTTTTATTAGGAAGCCTATTTCACCTGGGTATGCGGTGTTCGGGAGCCAGGCTGCTACTTTGCACTGGATGTGGCTACCAGGAAGTCACATTTGTTTGTGCGCCGCCTACCTGAAGACTATGAAATCTGGATGGGCAAACTACTGAGCTGTGATGACTTCAAGAATCTATATGCAGTTGATGAAGTACATTATGTCGACGAGGTAAAAGAGTAAAATAACTGCAAACATATTTTTTTTTAGCCTTTATAAATCATCTGCATAGCCTTTTTCTAACTATGTTAGGGTTGGCTTCTAGTCTGACCGGATGCAACTGAATACCAGTACTTTACTCTAATTAATTATCAGTTTTAATTCATAAAATCTGAAAAGGGATATATGTTATAATAATTATGTTACTAGAAACAATAACTATAGAAAAAGACCATGCAATGAAGAAAAGTCTCTTTAGTGAAAATTTTTAATACTAATGTCCTTTCATTTTTATTTCAGCTCAAAAATGTTCTCAAAAGCTTGAATCCAGAGAAATTATTGACCCTGGTAAGTCCACGTATAATAATGTTTAAAATTACATAATTTATGTATAGTAATTAAACCCATACAATAATTTGCAGTAACCTTATAATTACAGAGTGGTCCCAACACAGACAGTGGCTTGACTGCCAAGGAGGCAGTATTTGAGGGAATTGATGAGTAAGTAAACCCTTTATAACAATAACTCCTGAAAAGTTGAGCTTCACGTAGATCAAAATCTAGTGTTTCTACTATCATTCACAAATCCCAAAGATACCTAACAAATCTAGACCTATGGTTTAACAGATTCCGGCGCAGTAAACGAGACACCATAGAAGTTTTATTGTTATGACGGCTTTGGCCTTTGAAAGTGTAAGAGCCGTACCTCACCGGGACGCCATGGCGGCGCAACTAGGTCGCGTCACTACATGTAGTTGTGACCGTGGCGTGCAGGGCACATTTTGGTTTGTCATCTATACATGACTGTGGCGGTCAAAAGGCTAAAGAAAGATCACCACATGCAAATTCAGATTTCAATGGGTATCACCAATGTCACAAAGAGCAGCTTGAAACCCTCCAAAACATTAAAATCTCGCCATCTTCAATTTAATCAGTTCTAAACATATATCTATGGTTCTAAATAAGATTTTCTTCCTTTACAGGTTCACAGTTGACAACGAAACATTATTCCCTATCATTGCTGAGCTGTGAGTATCTCATAGTTAATCTGTAATAATAAGTATTATGTGATAGAGGATTGCTTAATATCTATGTACAGCCCCTGACAATGGCAGTCGACCACTTTTGACCCTTATGTCCCTGGTAATAAGGTTGAAAAGTGGTCCACCGCCAGTGTCCGCGATGGTACCTAAAGAATTTTATCTTTATACACTGCTTATGTAAATGCAGCTATCAATCTTATCAGGTGATTGTTTTTTCCAATGCTACATGTGTTAGGATTTCATATCGGCGTAATTTATTGTACATTTGTTGATTTAATTGCCTATTGTATTTACTTGTCAATGTGGAAACGAGTAACATTTAGCAATGAAACAGCTACGTAAGTGTTCAGGGATCAAAAATTACCTTCAGTAGTGAATTAGACTTGAGATCCCTCGAAATATTCAAAATGCTTTAGATAGTATCAGATATTATTATATCAGACTGCCTACTGTCCCACTGCTGGGCAAAAGCCTCCCTCCTCTCTTCCCGCTCCTCACGGATGTTGGCACAGCACAACTAGTGGATGTTGAACCCCAGAAAAAATATATAGATACCCTTACCCATCATCACGTCTGCAGAGTTCCGCTAGCTTATTTAACTTGACAACAAGTCATTCCTCTTTGTACAAATAATAATATATGTACATCCGTTTCTCTAAGAATTTTGGGATATTGCCAAATTTTAGTAGCGTCCACGCCTGACGTTACTAAATCTGTGCTTCTAGCATATCCACATAAATAAACAAAATAAACTCAAATATTGAGTTCATTGACCAAAGATAGTTCATTGAATTACAGTCATTGGTTTTCCCCAAAAAGTTTTAAAATGAAAGCCATAAGTGATGTGTCTATTTCATCATTACGTTCATTGCTAAAGTACCAAACCAATTTTGATGAAATCTGACACAAAGCTAGTTAGCTAACTTACGATCTAGTAAACGACCTACGAAATAAGTACGTACCGTAGGTCATACCGTACACCGGTATACCGTAGGTATCTTGCCATAGCATAATTTGTAAAATAAAATTGTTATCTACGTATGGATCGAATTCGCAACACAGTAATTCGCTCGAAGGCAGGCATCGCCCATGATGGCGATAAGACTGCGAGGCTGAAATGGGACTGGGCGGGTCACACGTACAGGAAGCATCAGGGCAGATGCGCCAAGGTCGCAACGCAGTGGTTGCCTGAAGACGGGCGTCGTCACCGAGGCAGGCATAAAAACGCTGAGGCGACGACCCAGACTCTTTCTTGACTGATTGCCCGGAAAAGGCAGCAGGCAAAGATGAATGCCGAAGTATGAGGAAGACCTTTGCCCAGCAGTGGGACAGCAGAAATAATAAAAAGGCTGTTGGTAATCACAACATTCACAGTTATGTACTACATAATATCTATCTGTGCTGTATCTGCGTCCAACACGCTCATATTTATCTGGACCTACATAGTAGATACATAGGTACATAGTGCAATATCTATTCAGATAGCCACGCCAATATGTGTGAAGTAATAAACTGTGTGTACTTTGTTCAGGCGCGTTATCAAGACCCCGGAGGAGATTGAAGTTCTGCGATACGTGTGCAAGATATCGTCTGATGCTCATAAACAGGTCATTGTTTTAATTACCTACACTTTTTAATTTGGTTTTCAACCACATTGTTAACTTTTTCTTTCGATTGGGTATAAATTCAGAACGTTGAATGCTAATTTTAAAGATGTGTAATTGTGTATAGAAAGTAAGAAAAATACTTGTTGTAGAACCCGCACAGGAATGCAAATATTAAAAAGGAGCATTAAAAACTAACAAAATTAACATGTCCAAAATGACTAACACCGAAAATACCCCATTCTCCTTTAATTAGAATTACGTTAATGTCCAATTCCAAGACTAACCAATTTTCAAAAAGACCAATTATTCTCATCATAGTTACCCAATATTATTTATGCAACGAGTTATATTGACACGTAATTTTATCCCATCTATCTGGCGCTTTAATGCCTCATACCAATCTCATTTTTAACATCAATCATATTCCAATAGGTGATGCTCTACGCCAAACCCGGCAGAAAAGAGTACCAATGCGAGTCAGTGTTCCTAGACTACTGCTACCGCGTGGGCGGGTGTCGCCACGTGTCGTACACATGTATCTGTGGCTCGGGCGACACGGGCGCCACGCTGCACTACGGACACGCCTCCGCGCCCAACACTAAAATGGTCAATGATGGTGATATGTGGTGAGTATTGACACTATTTAGTTAGAAAGAAGGAGAACTACTTCAGCACACACCTATTAAACAACGCACGCGCATGTGCGCTCAGTGAACAGAAGATGGGATCACGTACACCCAATCAAAGTCAACGGATTTATTTCAAATAGGTACATAAAAGGCACTTCTGAACGTCAATATTTACAAGAAAAATAGAATTGACTAGTCACCCCTTTTAAAGAGTAGTTTAAGCAACTTTTATGCTTTTTTAAAAAAGGATGTCGGGCATTATATCACCTTTTAGAACTGCCCATTTTCATTCATAAATCTGGCTGTACATAATCGGAAAAATGTGTCATCTCGCGAGTGTATGGCAGATATTGATTTTTACGACACGATAAAACAGATTTCTATATTGCATATAACATGTTTTATTAATGTATTATGCTCATAAACCTTCCAGAATTCATTCTCTAATAAATGATGGTGAAAACCGCATCATAATCCGTTGCATAGTTTAGAAGAACAACGCGGTTAACGCGGTAACAGACAGACACGAAAAGCGAATTTAATTTCTATAGATAAAATAATGATTTCAGTTTGTTCGACATGGGTGGCAACTACGCGGGTTATGCCGCTGACATCACCTGCTCATTCCCAGCCAACGGCAAGTTCACAGAAAATCAGAAACTCATCTATGAAGCTGTGCTGGCTGGAAGAGATGCTGTTATTAGGTAACCAAAGAACCTTGGCCAACCTTTGAGATTTTCCAGAGTACGATGCTAAAGTCTGTTCCAAAAGTATCTGAAGAAAGTATAAAAAAAACTCTGTACAGATTAAATTCTTTCGCAATCACGCAATAAAGGGAATTAGTATGACTATCATCTTATTAAGAAGGTTGCAACTTTACCTATATCTCATCCCTTTTTCCAACAATTATCTTTAAATAACATTATTTAAATTGTAAATATTGTAATCCTAACTAATATTATAAATGCGAAAATGAGTTTCTTTGTCTATTTGTTACGCTTTCACGCTTAAACGCCTGAACGGATTTGTATTGAAGTTGGCAATTGGCATACAGACCATGAACTGGGTAAGGAAATAGGCTACTATTCATCCTAGATCGCAGACGAAGTCGCGGGCAACAGCTAGTTGAATAACAATCTACGAAAGTTGAGGTTATAACATTAATCTTAATTGTCAAATGAAAAACATCTCGGTCATGGTATAACAATACATGGTATTCTCTTCCCGTGACAGCTGGGTCACGTGATTGGCCCGGTAATACGTCATCAGTTGCGAAGCGGTTCTCAAACTTTTTTAGTGGGGAAAAGATAAAAATAATACCCGGCCCTTGAGTAGTTTACAGAAATTAATTGGAAACAAGCTGATGATGGTTTCTATTTGAACTATACTATTACTACTGAACTCAGTCAGTTGACGGATCTTCGGTCCTTGGCTTCGCTCACAGGAGAGCACACGCGAACGCGGCCTACGGACTAGATGATCGCTTTCGTTACCTGGAGTGGCGAACTTCCCTCATCACCGGGATTCGGCTAAGTAAGGCCTTCCTGAACGTCGGATGATCACACTGCAAGGGATAACCAGAACAAATTTAGAAAAATGGCTATTGATTTACTTTCTGGTCATCCTTAACGATGACTGCTTCTTGCTGACGTTATGGTGTGATCTGATTGGTGACTACGAACTAAATCTGGACGGGGAGCGCTGTCTTGAGTTGGTTTGTGTGACTTTTCAGATTTTTGTTTATTTTTTTACTGTCCCTTTCTGTATACGTCCGTTTCCTTATTTCTTTTAAAATCGATATGATTCCGTGGACAATAGTGTGGGTTGTGCGTTTGTTTAATATTATACCTAAGCTAACTATTATGTTGTAACGCATAACTGTTTTTTGTCTCAAATAAATAAAATAAAAAATAAAATAAAATAACCTTACAGCCCCCTGCGCTCTGATGAATTCCAAATCATCACACAACGGCGCAACACCAAGCATCAATTTAACCGCGCATAGCACTAATCATATAGAAGGCTAGCATAACAAGCCAGACCTGTAACAACGTCCTCGTGTCAGAACACACATGCAAGAGACCCAGGCTATAGGCTATCCAGCAAGAATAAAGCAAATGGTTGAATACTCACAGGATTCTGCCTCTACTGGACTTATATTAAAAACTCCATCGGGTTATTTGGGCACATCCCGATCCTCTCAGGATAAAGTCCCTCTCAATCCGCCGTTATATTAGGCTAGTGTGCTTGATCGTAAAAGACCCGGACACAGGACACCGATTTTTTCCAAACCAATCTAACGGTTTCTCGAACAATCTTCCACAGACCACACAGGTTCCTTATCGATTTTTATCTTTAATCTATTAGACATTGTTTTTGAATTTAAATACGGTGAATTATACTTATATGTTTGTTTATTTGTTTTAAAGTTTGTTTGGAAGTTGGGTCTCCAAAATGGCCGTTTTGTAGGCGTCCACAGCTTCTTCAGGTGATGAAAATCTCTGTCCACGCAATTTATTCTTTATTTTAGGGAAAGTATAGAAATCATTAGGGCTTAGGTCAGGACTGTACGGCGGATGGTCTAATAATTCTGTTTTCTTGCTCTAAAAACTCTTTTGTTCTGTGCGCGGTGTGAGAACTCGCATTGTCGTGATGGAGGATGATGCGGCGGTTGCAGTTCTCTTTACGGAGTTCAGAAACGACCTGTGGCAAACAACTGTGTTTTTGGTCTACAATATTGAAGCCACGCATTTGCTATTATCTCTTCTTTGGGAAAAGAAAAAAACCTTATTACACCGCCTTTTTTACTTCTGTTTTTACAGTTTAGTATGGAACAATTAACCATTTTTTTTCTTGCGTATCTTTCAAAGGTTACACTGGTTTCCTTTTCACAGTAAACAATGTTTGGGAACCACAGTATTTTGCTTACCGAGCGAAACAACGCTATAGGTATGAGCGACACGACGATAGCGATGAAATGGTGAGCTGACAGTATGACACTTGTCAATTCGATGTGTGGCCACTGTGTGTAATTGAATTACCTTAGCAAAATGCATTTTTTAACTTAACAAAGCAATTATGAACTAATAATTCAATAGTTTAATCAATTTAAAACTAAATAGATGAATCACACGAGTTACTAAATAGTTAAGCTAGTTAGTAATTTATTTTATTTTTATTAAATAAATGAGAAAGTCCCTAAATTTACTGAAAAGGACAATCAATGGCAACACTTATCGTGACGTAGACGAAGGCCATCGTGGGAAGAGAATACCAGGCGAAGTATATAATTGTACCATGATCTCGGTTTAAATATTCGAACCAAAGCAAGTGACACTACAAATTAGCACTAGGTAACACCAGCCACGCCACGTGTAAGTTTTCCAATCCATTTGTTTAGATTTTCGTCAAATACTTTTGGAACAGAGTATAGCTTACTTTGTGTGGTCAACATTTTCAAAAGATGTCAATTCTTTCAGGGAAGCTAAACCAGGCGTATTATGGACGGATATGCACCTCGCGGCTAACAGAGCCATGCTCGATCATTTGAAGAAAGGAGGCCTGCTTATCGGCGACGTCGAAGATATGATTGCGGTAAGTGTAATGCTCCTTTTAGCCCAGGTTCGCGCGGGCGTATTTTTATCGCGGCGCTTTTTTTTTCGCGCACTGGAATTTTAACGTTCTACTTAGCGCCGAGAGTTGACACTATGTGTGTGTTTTCTTGACGCGCTGGGATGCTCGGCTCAATATCAGACTAGAAAATCCAGTGCACGATAAAAAATCGCCCGTGCGTACTTGGGTTTACTGCTTAAATGAAGTTGTGTGCCGGAAAATGGTAAGGTGTGCTCTTTACTAAGCAAAAAGGCTCATAGGCGACGATGTGCTGGTAGCTAGGCTTGATAGTCTGGCTCATTTACGTAATGTATAGTCTTCTAGAGACTTCTTCGGAGAGTGTGCGCAGGAGCTTCACGACTTGATCACACCATCTCTCTCCCCGGTATCCCGGTAGAGATCTACCGGGCTACCAGACGTACTGCATTGTGCAGGTGGATATCCCGACTAGTCGTACTCAGCGCTTCTCCACATTTATTATGCGCACGGCCAAAGTGTGGAGCGTCTGTGTTCCCTTCGACATAATAACCCGTCAGCCTTCAAAACACGAGTGAACAGGCAAATTCTGGGCTCGCTCGTTACAATCAAGATCGAGGTCTAGAGCAGAACCATTTCACAATAAAAAAAAATTAAAAAATGTTGACTTATAGCAAAGTCGCTTATAGAAACACCATTAATCTTTTTAATTATGGAGCCCAACTATACCCCACATGCTTATGTACCGTACATTGTTTGATTGGGACGAGGAGTGCCAGCCAAATTTTTTTTTTTAATTTAAGACTACGTTGTTTAGCAGTGCACAGAGTACAAGGTGTATTCTGTGTCTCTTTAATTTTCTTCGATATAGTGCAAATATTCTCCGCGTAAAATGGCTGTGTCACTTCCGAACAGATGGAAATGAATAAAAATTATAAATGATCGTAAACATGTCACCATGTCCAAACTTCAAGTCTTATCATTATATTCTTTCTCCACAGAACGGCATCCACGGCATCCTGCAGCCGCACGGCCTGGGCCACCTCCTGGGGCTGGACGTGCACGACGTGGGCGGCTACCTGGCGCACTGCCCGCCGCGCCCGGCCGGCCCGCTCGCCCGGCTGCGCACTGCGCGACCCCTGCTCGCGGGCATGACGCTCACTATCGAGCCTGGCTGCTATTTTATACCGAGGGTAAATAATACAAATGGCTTCACCTTCCTGAAAACGCGGGAAAATAGAATAGGAAAAAAAATGGGCCACGAACCACGATGACGAATGAAAAGTTTGACAGTTCGAAAAGGTGATGCGGGAGAAAAATATTCTAAAATAAGAAAAAAGACACGGTTATGACGGCTATAGCCGTATAGTGCCCTTGAAAGTTTTAACCTTTTCGTTCTGCCATTGTACCTACACAAAGAAAACTCGTGGCTTGCCGACCGACCTACGGTGGCACGGTATTGATTTTGGCAGTTTTTATTGGCACAGCAGGCACAGGCACTCGCCTACGCAAATCGGTACCGTACTTTGCGTTCTTTCCTCAAAAGACCATATCAGATACTTGTTGGAATATCGCAAAAACAAATCGTTCCTACTTCAACATTATGGTCTTTCTCATTCTAAAATTAAATATTACTTTTTACTATTCAATCAGCCCTTTGACTGAAATCCTTACTTTGTCATAGTGACTGTTCTACTCAGGGACGGATTAAGACTACTTGATGCCCTAAGCAATCCACGCCTGTGGGCCCCCCTATCCGTATGTCAACTAGAATCGGTCTTTAAACCTTTACCGCCTAAAAACATTAGTTTTTTGTAAAATAAGATGATGAGATGTACCGTTTATTTTCGTTGGATCCCACTTTTGAATCCCATTTTTTAGGTATTAACAATGGATCTGAAAGTGATTTACCTTTATCAAACACTAGCTTCTGCCCGCGACTTCGTTCGCGTGGAAGTCTTAAGACACCACAATATAGTAAAGTAACAGCCGCATTTTATAAAACATCCCTGTACACTTGTACGTTTGTAGTTTTGGTCTCAGCAGCCAAAACATATAGAGAGTTAGGACTGGTGACGCGGTAGCAAGCGACATAATATCAGTTTAGTTTATAAGTTTAAGTATATTATACTTAAACTTATAAACTAAACTGATAAATTTTTGTTTAATAACGTGTTATTTAACAAGCAATTCATTTTTTATTCATTTTATCTCATAAAACAACGTTTGGAATTAAAACGTTTTACATATTGACTTATCATTACGCAATTTCCTAAAAATGAAACTCATTCTTTCATCGACTTGCGCTAATAGAAAAAAAGAGATTATTTTTAGTGGGCTACCCGGAACCGAACTAGTTAGATTAGGTTAATTATTAAAAAAAAAAACAATGTTAGGTTAGGTTAGGTTAATACTGTGACCCCTACGCACGAGCCGAGCGGCCAGCGAGTGCCAGAAACGACTAGATTATTGTATAGAAAATGAGTTGTTTGTGAAATAAATAGTATACGAAACGTTGGTTGTAAACTAAAAATTTGTCAACGGAGTTTTGGTGAAACATTAGTGAACCCCTCATTTTATTATAAACAATTTTGTTGTTGAAAGTACCCGCATTCAGATTTTTTTAAGCATTCGGGATCCAACGAAAATAACTTTCGGGATTCAACGACAATAAAACGTAATTATCTTTCATTTTTTAAATTCAGGATCCAACGGAAATACATAATAATTATTATATTATTATTATATTATATTATTAATGTTTTGCGGGATCCAACGCCAAAAATATTAAACTGGGATGCAAAAGCGGGATCCAAAGAAAATAAATCGCTAGGCGGGGGGCCCGCGGGAAGGGGTGGTTTGTGATTGGCTGATCGCAATTCCGGAACATTCGAATTGCCGAATGCACTAGCGGGCAGCAAGTGGGCAAGCGGGAGCGGGGTTATGACTAGTCAACTAAAAACGCGCGAATTTTCAAATTTGTCCTAGAAACTTTTTTTGGTGTGGTTTTTGGTGACGTGAGTGTGAGACGTGATGCCCTAAGGACGGATTTTTTTTGTGATTCTTCTGGTGCCCCCCAGACGTGATGCCCTAGGCAATTGCTTAATTTGATTAAGGGTTAATCCGTCACTGTTCTACTCTTTCAGCCTAGTGTGAGATCACACGTCTCACGTAATATTAGTAAAACACACCTTCCAATATATAAATAAAAGGATAATAAAAACGTATTATTGAAATCCTTACGGTTGGGAACCCTAACAGGTTGGTCCTCATATAGTTTGATCAAGATTATGTCTGGACTTTAAGAGACTGCGATCGGATAGGAAACACCGACCGCATCTACTTTTTTAATAAGTAATTGTCGTGATTAGTTTTTGTACAAACCTTCTGACAAAAATAAAATCATTTATCACTTAATGACCATACAACTGGATAGATGGGACTCGATCATCGGTATCGGAAAGTATGTTGAAATAGGAAAGTAAAGGGGTTAGAAGATTTTTGTATGGAGGGTGGCCCTAAGGTCGGCCGCCATTTTGATTTTTTTTCAGAACCGCGGCGCACAACAAAAGTTATATATTTAGATAGAGGACACTTATACAAACAAAAATGTAATATAACATAATATCCTAAAGCGTCAGGTTTCGGAGTTATTCACCAAAATATAAGTCGAAAACAACAAGGATTTTTTTGTTTTTTTTCCCTCCAGGCAAGCATATTGAACTATTTAGGTAATAGAAACGTTATGAAACCTTTATGGAGAAGAAACAAATGAAGAATAGACATTTTTTAAATAAATAATTAAACACGGCAATTTATAGTTCGTTTTTTAATCCCAGAGACTAATCTGACATTTAAGTCTTTTCTATTTTCGTTTTTTTTTTTAGTATAGAAGTTTGACATTACACTTGTCAGATTAGTCTCTGGGATTAAAAAACGAACTGTAAATTGCGGTGTTTAATTATTTATTTAAAAAATGTCTATTCTTCTTTTGTTTCTTCTCCATAAAGGTTTCATAACGTTTCTATTACCTAAATAGTTCAATATGCTCACCTACAGGGAAAAAAAACAAAAAAATCCTTGTTGTTTTCGACTTATATTTTGGTGAATAACTCCGAAACCTGACGCTTTAGGATATTATGTTATATTACATTTTTGTTTGTATAAGTGTCCTCTATCTAAATATATAATTTTTGTTGTGCACCGCGATTCTGAAAAAAAATCAAAATGGCGGCTGATTTTAGGGCCAAAACCTTCAAACCCCTTTGTATTATTCTTTTTGCCAGCTCTTAAACGGAGCTAAGAACAACCCAGCTCAGGCCAAGTTCTTCAACTGGGACAAACTGGATCAGTTCCGTGGTTTCGGCGGCGTGCGCATTGAAGATGACGTGCTTATCACTGAGGCTGGAGTGGAGAACCTCACCTTTGTGCCCAGAACGTGAGTAGCTTTTGTGTTTTTTTTTATACGAGCTATTGCTGAGCCCATTTTGCACGCGTGGATTTATACCTACAATCGTCAACAACCCATTAAATAATTATTTTAATAAATAATTATTTGAAACCCTATGATTTTTTCCCTTTTTTTATATGCATGTTTAAATTATTAATATTATTTTAAGTCTGTTAGCTTATTATACAACCCATTTTATTAAAATAATTTCAAGTTTGGCCTGAAATTATGTCTAATATAAATATAAATTGTATATTAGCATATTATTCCAGAAACTTTCCTGAACCTCACTGTCCTAGCTATGTTTCCAAATAACAGCACCAATCAAAATTCAATATAATTAATTATTAAGTATAATATTGTAACAGATTTTCTTGTCCACAGTGTTGCCGAAATTGAAGAACACATGGCGAACGGTGCTAATTTTAAATAAGTCGTAACACCAAAAAAAAACCTAATTGTTGCCAGTTTTATATTTCCATCTTGTAAATTATGTAAAATAATAACTATGTATGTATATTTGAGGTATATTTATATAAGTAGAAAGACATTTGTATATAAATAAATCGTTTTATTGGTTACAAAACTGAGTAAAGCTTTACAAGCTGATTTATTTTACCTTGTAAACTAATATCTTTGTTTAACCCGTTGAATGTCGTAATTACAGACACAATTAAAAAGCCATTGTGTCTCGCGTAGATCTACGTTCTCGAAGGATTAATATCAACAAAATTGTGAATTTCGATTTTTACATATATCGCAAATATTTTTTTATTATATTGGGTATAGGCAAGCTATCTATGACGGATATAAACTCTTGTGTGGATTTGATTCCACCTCCTGTTTTTTTTCCTCCTCTTTCTCTTACTAAGTTTCTAATTGTGTATCTGCAACTATGCTTCAAAGTTGACACTTGATATCTAATGGACCCTGCCGTAATACTGTGGTTGTTGCTGTCTAACATGAACAAGAGGTCACGCTGTACCTGAAAATTGTTAACAAATCAATTTACCTAGTACCTACTCTGGTATACCTATGTTCAATTCAGAATGACCAAAATCAATTTTAAGTTTCATTGGATGATTAATTTGGCAAAATAAGTTGTAATTATCTGTAAATGGGTTTTTGAATGCTGAATAACCAAGATGATAATAACTTACTTTTCGTGGTATTATGCCTAGTTGACCCCTCTCGTAAGCAATTTGTAGAAAATCTCCAGGCTCACAACACATGCTATATGGCACCATAATTGGCATTGAAGCAGGATACCAATTCATTGAAGCAAAGAACGCATCAGGAATATGATCCTCATTAGCCAATTCAGATGTACTGCAGTAATCTACATTGCAGCCATGCTCTATCAATATTTTGAATACCTAAAATTCAGAAGAAACATTAACAAATAATTTTACCACTACAAGAGTGATGTTGACAAAAATTTGGAATCATCAAACTGCACCCAACATGAAAGTTTAAAAAACAATCTGATGTCCCAATTTTTACCTCAATTTTATAGTGAACTTACTTCATGAAAGCATGATGTATTTACTTGATGCGCAAACACTAGAGGTGGGCATACATTAGTATCCAAAGGATTCACCTCCACACCTCTCATCAGAAACAAATAAAAGAACTCTCTAAACTTTTCTGGTGACCTTGTGTAGATATAACCACATATATTTAAATATGAATTCAATGGTGCATTTAGATCATAGTGAGGTACATGATCTTGATTTGTTATAGATGGTTCTTTATTATATGGTTGAGAAAAACTAAAGAATTCTGGTCCCAGATCACTGTTTAGTAAAACTTCTAAGATCTCAAACTTAAAATAATGTGGCTTACAAGCGTTGAAAATTATATTTCTGTTTATCTTGTCAGTATCTGTTACAGACAATAATTTTCGGAATACCTCTGTACTACTGTCTAAACTCAAGGCTATGTCTATAGCCATTTCCCCACACTGATTCTTAATATGAGGATCAGCTCCATTCTCTAACAAGAAATATACAATATCATCATTTAATCCTCGAAGTGCTAATGTCAGTGGGGAGTCTCCTGAAAATGTTACTTGGTTGATGTCAGTTATAAATGGAAAAAGAGTTTCAACATTAGGGTAGTACCCTCTGCAGCAAGCTAAATGGAATGGTGTGAAACAGCCCGGCTCATTTTGAATTTCAGGGTTGGCTCCAGAATACAGTAGAGTTACCAAGGCCTCATCTTGAGTGGCTAGAACTGCATCATGCAATGGTGTATCACCATCAAAGTCCTGAACGTCAATGATAGCACCATAGTCTATCAACAATTCTATTAACAGTGTGCTTCCTTGGCTACTGGCAATATGCAGGGGTGTCACTCCCTCTGTGCTGCCATAGTTCGCGACATCGTCTGCAGAATTAAGCAACGCTGTCACAGTCCTTAGTGAACACTTATTTTTACATGCTAAGTACAATGCAGTGTGACCTTCATGAGTCTCTGCTAATGGTCTGCATCGAGGGCTTTTCAATATCAACAGCAGGCATTCATAGCTATCGTTGTATGCGGCTTCGTGCAGACATGTCCACCCCCTGTTATCAACACAGTTAGGATTTATCTTTTGAAGCAAACGGTCTACGTTAGCAGCATCATTGTTTCTAGCAGCAAGATTTAGTGCATTTGATGTAGCCGGATTTCGCGAACTAAAATCCATGTCCTAAAATATAGAAAAGCAACTATTCACACAAACTTTCGAAATGTTACAGCAAGGTGTGTAGGTACAACTTATATTTTGATTCTAGGAACTCCGAATTCTACTTGGATAGCAGTCAGCCTAGGAAAAGTATAATATAAAGTTTTATTGTAGGTAGGTTATATAAATCAATCATAATTCGAAGAAAAATAGGAAGGTACTGTGTAATTTGCGGCATAGACTAAAGTATATTGATTTGCGGTAAGCAAAATTGTATCATACAACAACAAAGAATGAACACCTCAATTCTTTCTTAAATGACATTACAAATTGACAATGACAGTGATTTTTTTTTTCTCCTTTTTGGCAATTGAGCCATTGTCGACATAGACATTGAAAAGTATGGACTGGAAATACCTACAAAAAAAGGGTGCATACCTACAACTCTTTTTGTCTCATAAAATGGCTGCCATTGCTAGGGTTGTGTCAATCAAGGAACAGTGGCAAGAAGGGAGAAACAGATCGTCCATAAAAATAAAAAGCGAGTTAATTATTTATTAAAACCAGTACCAGGTACTTAACAAAATAGAAAACATTGTAAAAGCCAATTATTTTTAAGAGTAACCGTGGAGTTTCTTGCCGGTTCTTCTCCATAGGAAACAACCAATTTTATTGGAACCGTGCACCTAGCTTCTGAGTCTGACGTTTCATAAGTGCCTATGTAGATTTATGTGAAATAAATATGTTGATTTTGGTGCTGTGAACCACGGGCCGTACCTAGCAAGGTCGCTCGGACCTAATAAGACGCAGGATTATTTATCTTTAACATCGCAGAATATACCGATATCTTTTCAGCGGAGGAACTCGATTTGGAAACTATTATGGCAACGGTACAACACTTTTCCAATATGACATATTATTGTAAACAAACGAATGAAGTAACAAATATAATAAAAAGGTCTGTTATACGCAAAATAACCCACATATCAATACTTTTGCGATAAATTCATGATCACGAAGGTCACGTTACGATTGTATCATCGAATGTGTATTATTGTATGTGTTATTGCATGAAAACCGGCTATTAACCTGTGCAAAGGCAATAGAAATTGATTTTCATTCTTTCTTGCACCACACTTCACAATACAACACACAGGCATGTTGAATTGCTGTTTTCCAACATTTACATGCAGTTTTAAAAGGTAAAATCCTTGTAATTTCTTCGCAAATCTCAATAATACAAAAAATAAACAACAATTTGACAGCAAAACTACCACGAAACTCGTCGCATAAGATGGCTGCAACGGCACTTACCTACAGCTGTCACTACGTCACGAAAAATTTTCCAGTAATGAGCAACAACTGAAAATATTGTTGTCTCTTTTATCAAATACGATTACCTTATTGGAAAGAATGAGACAAAACGATATTTCACATTCTGAATCATATTTCACTCATATTTGTATAAGCAAATGTATGTATAGAATAACGCGGCGTCTCCATGTTTTTCCAAAACTAAAGAAATAAAGAAACTACTTAATAATAGTTAGAGGAATAGTTTTGTTAACTGGTGAAAAAGTGTCATTAGAACAGGAACAATAATAATGTATAAAAAAAAGGAGCTACGTCTGCCAACAAACTGCTTTGTAGTTTGGCAGAGGTAAATGTAACGTATAAAATTATTTTTGTGAATAAACACTTTTTCATTTTCATTTTTTTTCCTATCTCAATGGTTGTCGACAATGACAGTGATATTATGGCACCCACCAGTGGCAGTGACACTGACATGCATCTGTGTCGATCTGAGTGACATTTGATTGGCCGCATGGAATTAGTATGTAATGTTGCGCGCCACAATTAATGCCTGGTACAGACGCCAGCACATCAACCTACCCGAAACTGTCAGATTTTCCCAATCAACTTTGAACCTTATACTTTAGTAATAAAGTTGAAAATCTATAAAAGAAATTTGACAGATTGTAGTAGGTTGATGTGCTGGCGTCTGTACATGGTGACATTAGTTAACCACTAGCGTCATCTAGTATCGAGTAGCAGAACTAGTAGAATCAAGATCCTTCTACGATGCTAGAACTATCGACATGGTCAGTCGGAGCCGGCATATACTCGAACATTCTAGATGTTTTTACAGTAGAAGGTTCTGGAGCTTTCTGAGGCCTTATACAAGGCAGCAAATTGTCACTAAAGTGCAAATTGCGCATTTATACAGCGTGCATTCAATATGCCTGTGTAGTCTTCGCTCACGCAAAGCCCCACCACCTCCATAGGATGCAAACCCTCCAAAACCGTTTCCTCCGAAAGGCTACGGGATCCCCTTGGTTCGTCCGAAATGAGATCCTCCATGTTGACCTCAAAATCCCCACTATCCAACAATTCATGAAACGCCTTTCCAAGCGTTTCTTTGATACCGCCGCCAAGCAACGCAACCCTCTGGTTGTCGAGGCCACCAGGTATACCCCCTCCCAAATCAGCAAATGTCGCCGTACAAGGCATGTTCTCTTAGACCCTGACGACCCCATTACCCTCCTCCAGGAGAGTAACAGGGCAACCAGTACAGTACACAAAAACAAAAAACCGACATTCCGACCTCGCCGACGAGGTCTCTCGCGACGTCCCCAATTAAATACCCCCCCCGACCCTTGCTCGATGAAGTGCCAGCCCGCGCCGCAGCTGAGCCTGTAGCTTTAAATTCCCGACTGTGACCTCTGAGTTTGTTTCGGCATTTCTTCTCAGAGCAGTCAGATAGGAAATGCCGGCCCCATCAAGCTTAAATAATAAAAATCTGATCCAGCCTGTCCCATCTTGTTGCCCTCTCCAGCGACGCCCTAAGCCGAGGTTCGTACCCCACAGGGGGTGCCCTTAGCGTGTAGTCGCTTAATATAGTAGATATTCGCCCTGGCTGGAGGCTTTGAGTTTTCTTAAGGCAACCACAGGATAGTCCGGTTAAGTAGTGACGACCTCTCAAGGTCAACTACGAGATGCGATTTCTAAAAAAAAAAAAAAAAAAAGCGACCCAAGTCAGTATTGGATAAGCGATACAAGCGAATACATCGAAAGCGATCTTCAAGTGCGACTTAGAGTGATCAGTAGCGCAATTATGTTTTATAATTAGTGTGTTTGAGTTGTTATTAGTGTTGTTTAATTAAAGTGTCATCTTTGGTAATTTAAATCGGCAGTTTTCAATTGTCACGAACCCCAAGCTCGTAACAATTTGGTGTCAGAAGCGAGGATTAAAATCATGCTGATTTTACCTAAAGACGACACGGAGAGTATCCGTACCCGGAGTCAACGCCAGCAGGAGGCGGACCAGAGGATATAGAGGAGATAGAGGTCGGAGGGCCAGCTACCTACCGACCACGGAGACCGGCATGCGCGGTCCGAGGGGGGGGGGGTCGTGGGGGTCATGACCCCCCCCAAAATCATTCTGAGAATTCCATGTCGAGAGTCTGAATGATTTACCTACTTGCCTTACTAACTTAAAACAGCATTTGAGCCACGAAAACCCATAACTAATAACTAGAGACCGGATAATATGCATTTGCATATTTGCATATGCAATTGCATATTTAAGCCATTTTCAGCGCTAATAGCATATTTTTCCTAAGATCTAGTGATGATGCATATTATCGCTTTAATTTACAGTATTTTTCGAGCGCAGCGCACTCAGCAGCCGCGCGTCTTTTGTTTTGGTACGATAATAAAATGAAAGAGACAAATGATCGTCGCGCTCGCCTACCGCACTACTCCTTCCTCCCACCTATTATGCATGTTATTGCTTTCATTGTTGACGCGCGTGCTCATTGATCTGCAGTCAAAGTTTTTGTGTCAAATTGTACAATGCCTCCCGAAAAAAAAGTGTGTCTTCGTGGATAAGTGACTTTCCTGAAACATTTACTTTCGACGGAACTGTTTTGTATTGTCGAGTTTGCGTGAAAAATATTTCGTGCACTAAAAAGTTTCAAATAACAATAAACCTAAATCTAAAGGAATAATATTTACAAAACAAAAAAAAAATTTAGTCATTTCATGTTGCATATTCTGTCAGTTTTCGTGCATATTTCAAGCATTTTTCATGCATATTTGCATGCATATTTCAAGCTTTTTATGTTGCATATAATCCGGTCTTTACTAATAACCCATAGCATATTCAAAAACATTAAGAACATCCATGGGGACTGCCGACTGAAGTAAAAACTTAAAACTATGAAATGACAGTGGGTTTTTTAACGCGCCTAAAAATATTTTCCTTTAAAAAGCCTGTTATAAAAATATAGAATCTAGGATTCAAGAGCGAGCGAAACAAACTCAGGATATTGGGCACTCCGATCTTACGTAAGGTTGAAAACCTAAACTGCTGTAAAACGAGTTTAAGCTTTTCGTCATCATTCGATAAAGTACGTTCTCTTTTTGTATGATGGGTAAAAGAAAACAGAGACTATAAAGGTGGGGTGCTAAAATTTTCAGGCTCACTACGGTCGTTTTTGCAATTTACGTTGGTTCTTGAGCTTTTCTTCAAAAGTCGACAAAACAAGTAATTCCTAGTCCTTTTGGAATGCTTGAAAGAAAATCGTACCTATTCGAGTGTGCAAAATTTTCGAGCTCGCTTCGCTCGCTCTTATATTTTAGGTTCTGATAGCTGCTTGAGCTTGCCTGCATAAGTCGACAATGTAACTCCTATTTGTACTTGAAAATATAAAACAAAACCTAATCAAACAGAGGCAGGTTCTCAAAATTTTCGAGCTCGCTTCGCTCGCTCTCCCCACCCTGCACAATTACCGTTCTAATACATACGACCAATTTGGCAGCATTTGAGTAACACACCTATGTAAAAGCTGCGTTCCTAAATAGCATAAGTAATGTGGAGCTGGAGATTTACATGCATCTTAACATATCATCATTCATCACGCCTTTAATCCCCAAAGAGTTGGGCAGGGGTGTAGCTTCATATAGTACATACACCCACATTCCGCCTGTTATTAAGTGAAATGTCATAGAGGGCGAGCCTACTGCCGCCAACCGGGCACAAATCCAGACTCCAGGCTGCTTCTGTGAAATTTCTATTGGAAAAACCCTTTAAAACTTTACCCGACCTAGGAATTGAACCCAGAACCTTATGCTCAGCAGTAACGCTTACGACCACTAGACCAACGAGGAGATGTAGCTCCCTTAAAATATTCCTCGGCACCCAATGACCCCCCCCCCCCAATCTTGGGCTGCGACCGCGCCTGGAGACCGGCCCGTCCACAGCTGCTCCAGCAAAATTTGGTGTTAATGATGCTGGAGCAGATACTCTCCGTGTCGTCACATAATGCTACTAACATCGCTACCATCAAACATAAAGCTAATTTAGCTTTATGTTTGATGGTAGCTTTCCTTTAGCTTAGCTAAAGGAAAGCCACCAAAACGTAACTCATATCCAAAAGATATAAAGGAGAAAATACAGAAGCGGCGCAAACTTCGAAAAATTTGGCAGACAACGAGATATCCAAGCGACAAAACAATATTCAACAAATTCTCAGATGAATTGAAAAACCTTGTAAACAATTACGAAAATGACAACATCCAAAACATGCTCTCAAATCTTGATCCAACGATTGACACAAACTACTCACTGTGGAAAGTCACCAAAAACTTAAAGCGTCCCAAAACACACGTACCACCAATCAATAACAACAAGGGAGGATGGGCTAGGTCTGACCTCGAGAAGGCAGCACTTTTGCAGAATATCTGAGAACTGTCTTTCAACCGCTGCCTGAGAGTTGTAACGAACATAGCAAAGAAACTAAAGAATACCTTGAAACAGCAAATCAAATGTGCTTGCCCCTAAAACATACAAGTCCTAAAGAAGTTCACCGTGAAATGATTCTAATGACTATAATTCTGTAAATAGTCGCGAATCACATTTTGATCAAGATACAACCTGATACTGACCTGCGAATTGCAAAAAACGTAAGAAAATTTGAATTTCGCGGTCTACCACTGCGCATTCACCTTAAATTATCCGTCGTCCCACCCGGAAACAAACGGAAAAGACCACTGGCGTTCTATTATTGCGGATTCTCACTGAATTAATGTATATTTCTCTATGCCAATAGTACTTTCTAATTCCATACTAACTGGATACTTAGTCTGTGGCACACCTATAGATGTAAAACAAAACCAAATGTTGCCGTTTTAAACCCCAAATAAACCGTTTTAAACGGTTGAAAACTCGTCTACAAAAATAAAAGAACTGTGTTTTACACACTTCATTGTGGGCAATTTTTGGTCACCTGACGTCATGTTTAGTTTTAATTAGTTTATAGAAAATCAATAGAAAGTACCTACCTACATTACCTACTACTGCATGTGTACTTCGAACACTGCTACTAGAACTAATAGACGAGCTGAGCTATAGTCCATTTACTATAGCATTAGACAGAAGTTAAAAAAGGCTCTTTTAGGGGTACACTTTGTAATAAAAGTACAACAAACATTATTACAGTCAAGATTGATGTGGAGTTAAATATATTCCATTTAAATAACAGCAGTCACACTTAATTGTACTTATTTAACCTATCTACCTTCTGAAATTACAAGGCTTTCATTTAATATTATTTAGTCTTTACATAAAATACTGTCGTGTCAATGTTTAAAATCTAAAAGAAGCAGGGGAGGACAGTACTGGGAACGTTTTTCATGTCACTATAACTCTACTAAATCTAAAATGTTCCCTATTCCCTTCATAAGTTGTGGCAGCACGTGATTTTTTTATTTTGTCGGATTATAAAAAATTGTTTTTAATAAACTGATTGTTACTAAAAATTGTTTAATTTCATATAGCTATCCAAGCATCGTGACGAGTATATAGATAGAATATGCTTTATTGTATGCCATAGGTACATTGTTACTTACAAAAAAAGCACATACATTATTTATTAGAAACTTATAATAAATGGTGTATAGGTGTGTCGAGTTTGGGCTCGTTTTGTTAGTTATGTTGAGACCTTACCTCCGGACTGGATGGAGTGACCTGAAGATGTACTTTGCGAGTTTTTACGAGTAGAACTAGCAGTTTTTACCTCTTATAAATCGGCTGTGGTTGTAGGCCAAGGCCTAAGACGTTTGGGAAACGCTCTCGTAAGAAACATCATGTCGGTCTTCTCCCAGAATTAATCTATCCAAGATTTAAAAGAATTTATGGAAAACAAGTGAAGGTCGGAAAATATTTGCCTAACGATAGCAAGTTAAAAAAACAGGTTCAAGCGATTTTCGACCTTATTGACATTTATCAAAATACCGGTTTTTAAAGAAGAAGCAACGGTATCGAAAGAGAATGTTGGAAAACAAACAGAATTTTAAATGTTAATAAGGTTGAAAATCGCTTGAACCAGTTTTTTTTACTTTACTCTTTTATTTTTTGTAGGCTAGTTTTCAACCGTTTAAACCGATTTATTTGGGGTTCAAAACGGCATCGGTTGTTTCACATCTGTAGGTACTCCGTCATATCCCTACCTCGATAAAATCAAGAAAATGTAGGTACTAGTTATAATTAAGAAAAACAGTCATCAACACCAACCGTTTTAAACCGAAAAAAATGGTTTATTGCGGTTTTAAACGTTTTTTTTTCGTTTTAAACGGGTTGGTTTAATTGGTTTTAAACCGGCCTTACATCTATAGGCACACCCCGGACACTCCATACAACGCTCGCAAAATAATTACCTCTCAGTCTATCAAAAAGTACTCTGTGAATTACCTATTACTACTTCATAAACAAATGACGTTTGTATACGTGCAAATGTGTGCGTGAAATCTCATAGGGTTGGCTGTCGTGCGTAGCGTAAAAAATGGCGCAGAAAGCGATTTGTGTCGGGGAACGGAAAGACGACGGCACTGCCCGAACGTGTGCATTATTATGAAGTGACCTTGTAGTTCAATTGTTTATTTATATAGTCGGGTTCGTAATGAAATAAAAACACTAAAATATTTTAGTCTAAATGACTTATCTGTAAATCGGTTATTAAATCGCATGGTATAAAAAATGCATAATCTTACAAACAGTTTATGCAAATACGAATTCGGAAAAGCATCACAATATCCAACCATCGTGAATAAAACTCAAATAAAACTTTAAAATTGCAAAATTGTGTGTTCGTGTCAGCAGTACAGCGCTGCGGTTCGTGAGCGCCCTTGCTAAAGTGTCGGCGACGAATACTTCGAAGTGCGGGGTGAAGTGCGGTATCTGATATGAGCGCGGTTAAGGGAGTGTCCTTTCTGTACGTAGTACTATTAAGTATTCTGTGTCTGTGGTCTAAACATTATTTTGTGTTTATTATATTTTTTCTATAGGCTGTTTATGGGTTTTGTCTGTGCCTAAGTAAATAAACGCGCGCACGCTAGCGCGGCGCGCGGAAAAACAAACCCAGCGGCAGCGCGCCATTTTCCTTGCAAGTGTGTTGAAAAACGTCGTATGAAACGCGTGTGCATTGATCATTATACTCTCGGCTTCCATATCGAATAATACCGCCTCGAGTTTGATGATCAACATAGCACACATGTATCATAATGTACCTACTATTGTAAATAGATATTTGCTTCATATTTTGCAATAAATTACCAGCGTTGTGTCATCGCGCTTGTCTTTCTTTTCTATGCAGTCCGACAGTGCCCGCGCTTTAAGTTATGCATGTAGTCCCCTTATAACATAGGAAGAATGAAGATATTTAATTCATATTATATTCTGAGGCGGTACGAAGTTCGCCGGGTCAGCTAGTATAATATAAAGTGTTGGTAAATATAGTATAATACCTACCAAAAGTCAAACCCCCTTATTCATAAAACTTATCAAACCTATTTTAGTTAAAATAGGGTTTGTCTCTTTCTTACACACAGAAATGTCAACGTGACAGATAAAGACAAACGTTCTATAAACCTATTTTAGCTAAAATAGAGATAAAATAGGATTATGAATAACAGGGAAAGTTTTTATCATCAAGCGCAAAATAGTACCAGCCACATACTTGTGCTGCTTTTGTACCTATCTATTATTCTCCCTGTCAAAAGTATTAATACATATGTTTAAGTTAGATTTGTACCATAACAACAAATCTCTTATGGAAAAGTGCTTATGGTACAAATCTAACTTAGAAAGATGTAAATGATTATAATTCTATAAATACGTACCTACCTGTTATAGTCGCGATCGCGAATCAAATTTTGATCAAGATACAACCTGACACTGACCTGCAAATTGCAAAAAACGTAAGAAAATTTGAATTTCGCGGTCTACCACAGCGCATCTGGCGTGATGTTCTGTTGCAGTGTTGTCGGTCCTTCTTCAATGCGTCTAGGTACCTATTAGGTGCCAAATATTTCATATACCTATAATAATAATTATTAAAAAAAACAACAGCACTAGATGTTAGTACATATTTTTATTTTAATCCAAAAGCATTTTAACTTCCGATTCATACAATATTGTACAATAACAAATAATCACATAATAATTTAGCTACATGACATACCTAATTATTTTATTAATTACTAGGTACTGGCTACCGCTTGTCAAAATTTAAAAGATGCATGGTCGCCAGTCAAGCTGCGACAGTATTCCTACAAGCTTTTACTAACTAAGAGCTGATTTCTCAATAGGTAGTCAGATAACCTTTATCTGAAGAATTAATATGACAGTTTGACATATCGTCGTTGTCACATAGCAAATTTTGGTTTGACAACGACGATATTTTCTATTAGCACAAAAGCTCAAAAAAACAAAGTCTCAATTGAAAGTTATTTGACTATTAAAAAATCAGCCCTAAGCGAAATTAAACGTTGTACTTGTAAGTCTAAAATAAAATAAATAAATACTCAAAAAGTATGAACAATTTACTAAGTAGTTCAATACCTATAAAAATCAAGTTTAACCGGTTGAATGCCGTAATTACAGACACAATTCAAAAGCCATTGTGTCTCGCGTGGACCCACGTTTAATCATACGAAGGGTTAAGCCCATCGTAAGAAATTAAATTGTTATTTGATGTTTTTATCCGTAAAATAATTATACCGGTTAAGTACCTACGTTTATTCGGATCAGGCAACGCGATATGATACTTAATCAAAATTAAACCTTTTTAATATTATTTAAAGTCTTCTACAAGTCTCCATTTCAAGCACCGCAAAAGTGGAATCCGCCTGCGATTCCTAAGTACTCGCACAAAAAAAAAATCTAGAGAAAATATCTCCAAAAAAAGTGTCAATACCGATCAAATAAATTGATCTGATTCCAGTTGTAATCAATTAGGTAGATCAGTAGGACCTAGAAATCAATGCAGTCAAAAGTTATAAAAGTTTTATCATTAGATAACTCGTAAGTCATTCTTCAATGAGTACATACAGTCTGGTTTTCAAATCAATATCTAGCCTATTATTTACAAATTATTTAATTTAGCACTATTGGGCGCGGTGCCGTTGGGGAATTTTAGAGGTGACACCGATTTGACTCGTGGTAAAGAGTTGGCGCGGGGTGATCGGGGAGAAAGGGGCGAACGCGAACACCGCGCCGCAGGGTATGGCCGCGGTCTCAACTCTTCTGCACTGCGGAATGTATTACGGGCTACTCGTCGCCGATACAGTGACGTCCCCGTCGATTCTTGCAACAGGCACCTGAAGACACAAAAATGTTTTAAGAGGTTGCGGTGTTACTCAATACGGAGGACTACATAGACAGCTACTTTAATTTTATTTGTACCTTGTCCACTATTGGAATAGTCGCAAATAACAGTACCTATCTACCTGAAGCCTGCTTGTGCATGCAAAAACATTACATCAGTTTGCGGGCCGCGAATCCGGGATCTTCATCAATAAAAAAAAAGGCTGAGAAGGAGGAGTAAACAAGGTCAGAGTATAAATATTGGTAATAATTAGGTATCTACATGACAAGATACATAAGGCCGAAAGCAGATAGGTAAGAACCAGTTGAGATAAGAAACCCAGATGTGTTATGAAAAGTAGTAGGAACACCTTACGGGATTTTTTGCATTGAGACTCACTTTTCTAACTCAGAAAGTTGTTGCTTAGGGGTTGATGCAGCGACAGGTCGGGCGCGTCCTAGTTTAGCGCGCGTGTTCTGTAGCATTTGCTGCGTCACTAAAGGTTGCTTTTGGTTTGGTTTTGAGCGGACTGGATTGTCCTGGAACGTGATTATTAAGTTAGTAGGTACTTACCTACTGAGACTTAACACTTAGCAAAAACAATGTTTCAATCTTGGCACAACGTTATGGCGGGTTAGGATAGGTTACCTAACGACCACTCTCCCGACCCGCAGCAGACGTACCGGGCGTCGGTGGAGGGCAGACAACGCCCTCTTCTAGCCCCCATAAACTAGTCCTGAGAGACGGCGGACTTGGGGACGTCAGCCGCCCCCCATCTAGCAGGACTCCAGGTGGCGGTCCCCGGACCAAGTGTGGGAAGGGAACACCGGGGTGGTTTTTAGTCAGTAAGAGTCCGACAAGATTTTCCACCAAGAGGATTTGCCACTCCGGAACAAAAAAAAAAGTTGCCTACCCTAATAACACACTATCAGTAGTTCAACTAAAATATCAAGCCGCGTACTAGATAGTACCATTAACATGGTAAAAAGAGAGAAAAGAGCTAATAGTGAAGAATTTACCCTTGTCTTCCTCAATTTAACATTGGCGATGTCTTGTGGTGTGATTGTCAGGTGGCGCACAGGAGCTCCTGGCGGTGCAGATCCACACCTTGGTAAAGTATGTGATCTGATAGGTAGCTTTGTCACAGGAGGATCTATAGGAGGCGGGAGAGGGGGCGGCGGTGGCGGTGGAGGTGGAGGAGGTGCTTGTGGCGCTGCTTTAGATGGACTCTCGCGCTTTCTGTAAAAAACAGATACGAAATCACTGTCCAACATTCAAGTTTGAAAGTAGTGTTGTTTGTTTTTGTTTGGGCTTTGAAGGTCCGTGGCATAACTAGACCTGTCCACCATTTTGATATTTTTTTCAAAATAGCGGCCACACATGAAACTTAGTCGATAGCTGACATCAATGTAAACAGGCACGATGGACACTGTAGGTATGCCAGGCTCCATTTAAAAATCTTCAATCCCCTTTATAAAACCATTCATAAAGAAGTTTTACCTGAGCTTACCCTCGAGTTGTTCTATTTTGTCCATCATCATTTTCATTCCTTCTTTTAAGCTCTCGTTCTCTTGTGCCAGCCGCTCTTGCTTCTTATCTACTTGTTCTAAGAATTTTCTGAGCTCTCGCAACTCTTCAGCATGTTCATTAATGTTTTCGTTTTGTTGATGAACTAATGGCTCGCGCAGTATGTCGGAGTACAGGCCGGTGATTGATTGGTAACCCTGAAAAAGAAAGAAAAACTGTGAGGCAATAGTGGCACTGAAAACCTCATTCTGGCACTAAAGCGTGCGAGTGAGATGACGGTTACGCCGTAAAAGTGCGTGGAATGTGGTATTTTGACTTTTATATTACATGGTGTGAATGCAAGCCGCGGCACGGGGCACCTCCATTTTGCGATACTTATACCGAAACTCAAAGGAATTTCTTTCGGAAAAATGCCTTTTTACAAATGTTAATAAAAACCCGTGTTGTTTTAAACAACTCCAACGAATGCCCTATGTTATGGGTGGACTAATTCTGTAGAGGGGATCCTCTACAGAATTAGTCCACCCATAACATAGGGCAAACATATAAAAAATGCAAACGGCTTACATGGATTGTATAGGTCAGACATTCTAATTCATCATTAACTGTTCATACAGTCCCACGGTTATAATTAAGAATTACAACAATGAAATAAAGTTTAATGACCCCAAACAACGAAACAGAATAAAAATAATAAAGTGCATTCTCTGGGTCGTGAGACGTGACTTAATTTGTCATTTTGAGGTACCTACCTACTTAGTTCAGTTAGTTCTAACTCATAATTACTATAATGTTCTAAACTGATGAAAAGGGTATGATTACATAAGTCGTATTTGCGTAAGTACATGTTATTAATAACTGGAATTATCGCAATCGATTACAGTAGGTATTGACGTAATTTCAAATTGTAGGTGCTCGTAATGCACTGACTGAGATGCACTTGTAAAAATGATACTGCTTAAAATTGTGCAACTCAGTTTAAAACCATTGCAGAATAACCCTAAACCCCCTATTACACTACACGATGTTTAGGGCTCGATATAGGTATATAGGTGATGTGTTTTTAGGGCTCCGTACCATAAAAGGCAATGACTTTTAATTCTCTTTGATAAAAGGTAAAACGGAACCCTTATATGATCACTTCGTTGTCCGTCTGTTTGTCCGTCGGTCAAGAACCTTTTTCTCAGGAATGCGTGTAGTTATCAAGTTGAAATTAATATCAATACTCAGGGCGGCAATCCCTTGGAGCAGTGAAAAAATCAAACTTCTAAGTCAACACAATCAAAAGATACGGGCGTTTATGTACCGGAATTAAAACCTATAGGGTACTCTACTTCCCGTTGACCTAGAATCAAGTAAAAGAAACAATCCGAAAACCGTAAATTTAAGTTACATACCTACAAATTTCTTCGGTGTACGAGTCTCAATCGCACTTAACCGGTTTTTTTTAATAGCGACCCGTCCTGTCTTTCTCTTATTGCACCACCCCGATTTAGGGAAAGGGTCCCTGGTCCCTGAATATTGCTTAGTGTAATTAGGGTTTTTAGTCAGAGTTGTTGTAATATCTATCGATTAATTAATGCATCTACTCCAGTGTTATTTTTTTATTCATTCCTTATAAGTATTCTGACAGAGGCTTTGAATAAAAAAGTAAAAAGTTTGGTGATACTAACTACCTTTCTGCCGATCCACGCGCACAGATCAACAATCTTCCAAGCTTTAGGTTTGCTATTCCAGCGACAGCTCCTCTCCTTCCGCGGTGTCCCACCTGACAACATGAACCACTCCATATCACTCAACTGCCCCGTATCTAGAGCACACTCTATTTCTAATTCAACCTTTATGCTATTTTGTGTGAGAGCACCCATCACTAAACCAGTTTTCAAACAAACGAGGTCCTACTCAAGTTGGCACTTGTCTATAAACACACGAACTGATCCAACGTTGTTATTAAAATGCGGTTGGATTGTCCTGTCTCGTCTCGACCGTTAAAGTAAAACTTGAAATGCTGAGATGCGCGCGACGATGATGTCACAGCTATATTAGCAGCTGACTGAGCCAAGATGTTTGTGCTTAATAAAAATAGTTATCAATTGAGATAACAAGTTCAAGTTGTTTAAATTAACCCCTGGCGTCCCCTGGATAAGTCTGTTGTAAATATTAAGCAGATGACGAGAACGACGTCATTTAGGTAATAGTAGTAACCTAGATTTGCTTGTCTGTACTGTAGATACGTGATTTTTACCTAATCGTTAAACACTCAGTGGTGCTGGTGATCCAGTGACGTCATTTACGAACAGTGGGTAGGTATATCACCTTAGTGATATCTGACTTCGGTGTGCTGTCTGTACTGAGAAATTCCTAGTGGAAAAATCCGCAAACACTGTCCGCGGCCTGGGAATTGGAGCTAGGACCCCACTCTCAGACCAACGGGACAATTATATAACCAGTAAATAGGTATATCTCTCAGAAACTATACACACAAGCAGCAAAAGTAATCATAACTTTATAGCTGTATCTACCCATGTTTTTAGGGTTCCGTAGGTACCTACCTCAAAAGGAAGGATACGGAAACCCTTATAGGATCCGGTCCACAATAAAAAAATACGGCTTTTTATGCCATATATTTCGATAATCGCAAATAAATCAAAACCTATAAGTAGGACCTACTTCCCGTTGACTTAAAATCATTAAAGGCAAGGTCTCACAGCACAAGTAAAAAGAGTCCGAAAAATCGTTAATTGGTAGTATTTTTTTTTGCCATTACATACATTTGCAGTTGGGGAATTGGCCGTGACGTAGGTATATCGATGTATGGGAGAACAATAATTGCCTATTCTTATTATTATATAATATACCATTACAAAGTTGAGTTTGTTCTTGGGATAAATTCACCCCAACTACGTAACTCTTCATTGTGCCTAGTCCGACACGTACTTAGCCGGTTTTATGTATGAGTAGGTATTGGAGGCGTGACGATTGGGTCATTGGATTACGTCACTCGCAGAAATTAATTCACGTAATGCAAAAACTTAATAATTTTTTGTAAGTTGACAGGACAACTTCCAGTAAGTAGGTATATCAAATCAAATAAAGCTACAACGACTCTGAGTCGTCTGACTGAAAGCACAACTGAGAACAAAGTGTGTGTGAGTTTTAAACTTTTTTAGTGTGCCATTTTTCCCGACTTTTGGGGATACCACGATGTCGCGAAGTTATGACTGTTATGAGCTAAGTTATAGCTGAATTAAAATACGACGAAATACTTTCAAATAATAATGTTTGATAAATATGTAAATAAACATAAATTACCTGCCGATGTATTTTCGTAATGTTTGCTGAAACTAGTGCTCTTCCGTGACCTCTGAAGGGCGTCTTTAAACAAGTTTGATTCAGATTTCATGCGTCTTTTTCGAACTTTGAATGAATGATTGCTTTTGATTGATTTAAACGATACGTCCGAATTACTGGAAAGACAGGATGGAGGCCCAGGCTCTAGATGAGCGTCCGTCAGATCAGATGTGCTAGATGAACACGAAACTGAACACTGTTTTTTCCAAGGTTGCAATTCCTTGTGGTCTCCATCACTGGAGCTCCGCCTACAACGTTTAAATCGTAAAGATTGTTCACAAGTTTCATTTGATGTTGTGTTTTGTATATTAAAATCCTTGCTGAAGGAAAGGCTCACGTCAACAAAGCTGCAGTTAACTGGCAGATTCACAAATGGTTCCGTTTGAGTGGAACTATTAGTTGAATTCCCCAGCGTGGTACTGGAGTCGTCAGTAGCCATGATGCTCACAAATGGAGGACTCTTATTGTAATCCTTGTCTTTATTTTCATGAGATGAAACGAAATTACGATCCCATGACGTGTTTATCGTGTCCTGTTGAGAGCATTTCCTTATTAATTCTACCGAGTTATCACAGAATTCTCTCTCTTCAGACGTATCAGTGACAACAATGGTTATTTTTTCGCCTTCCTCAAACGGCATCTTGATAAATTAACACACCAGAGAAAAGTTTTTATTGCGTAAGAGGTAAATTTTTCAATTGTTTAATTTTTAGACTTTATAAAATCCAGCAACTTAAAAATAGGTATCGTCAGAAAATTATGTTTTCAAATCTACCCTCACCAAAGACTTACTGGCATAAAAACTACCTACTGCATAAAGGAAAAATTCTGAGTTAAAATCATGTCATCTCCAACATGTTTAGCTGTGTTTTCATATGCAAGGGGCATATGAAATAAGTTATAATTTATGTCAGTTATCCACTATGCTGAACACTTCATGCATGCTGCCCACATGCATGTTTCTGAACGTTTACAATCAGCTGTTCGCTGAATTGTCATTGTCAAAATAAAGTTGACACAAAACGATCGATCAAACGTAAACAAGGCATTATTATTTTATTACATTAGATTTATTTGTTATTTCAATGCTTTTAGGCCGTTAATTGTTTTAATAACCGAATAAAGTTGCGAGGAAAAACAATATAATTTATTAAAAATGCGCCATGCTTATAAAAAGAAGATTATTTACTGTGGTGTGATCGTCATTACATTGATTATTTTGCTGCATCCCGACATGAACGCCCGGCGTTCTTACGAGTATATAGAAAAAGATAATATTATTCATAGCCTTCATGAAGCAACTGCTGACAATTTTACTAGTACCGCTGTACTTGACTGTGATTATTACGACATTATACACGATGAAACTACTCTGTCCATTAGTATAGTTGACGGAGACTTAATAGAAGGCCATAGGATAAAGGAAGGTGGAGAATACGCTCCTTCGGATTGTAAACCTAAGTATAGTACAGCTATTATTGTTCCTTACAGGTAAATATTCCCAATCTTTTTAATTAGTTCTTTATTTTCACCATTTCTGTGCCCAACCTGGGCATCGAACCCAGGACCCCACGCTCAGACCAACGAGGCAATTATATAACTAGTAAATAGGTACACCCTAATTCCCAGTTACCTGTGACAACCATGGTAGTTGCAGAAACTATATCATCAAAAGTTGATAAGGCAGACAATCATGTGGGTTTGCTTAACAATATTAATGACTCTTCGATTTCAAATAAATAAGGATGAGGGTATATCTCTCAGAAACTACACACAAGCGGCAAATGTAATCATTTAACTTTATAGCCGTACCTTACCAATGCTTTTAGGGTTCCATACCTACCTCAAAAGGAAAAAGCGGAACCCCGTTCCTAAAGGGTTCCGTTTACTACTACCAACATTTTAGTCTACTTTTTTTTTTCTGTCTGTCTGCAATAATTTTTTTTTTTCTTAATGGCAAAATTCTACAAAATAAAGCTTATTCTTACAGGGACAGAGCTGAGCAATTACGAGGGTTCCTAGTTTACATGCACACATACTTCCATCGTCAACATATCCACTACCGGATCTATATTGTTGAACAAGTGGACTCTCGCCCTTTCAACCGAGCCAAGCTCATGAACATAGGGGCAGTCGCTGCTATGAAAGCAGGATACCCTTGTCTTATACTTCATGATGTGGACCTCTTACCTTTACGGCCTGCAAACTTGTATGCTTGCACTGAAAGACCCAGGCATATGTCCTCCAGCATCAATAAGTTCAGGTAAAATTTTCTTTATGTTTATTATTTATTAGCTGAAGCGACAGACATTGTCCTTTCCTTTCAATAATTAATATAAAATTCCTGTAGAAAATGCATGTTCAGTTTTTCCAGCAACTTTTCAAATTTTTCTTTTATATACTTAGATTAAAATTCAAAAGTATTCAAACCACTATTATTTTTTATATTTTTTTTACCCTTTGTAGACGGCAGGGTTTCTTTACTGTAAGTACGCGTATAACTGCGCCATAGAAAAAACGTGTACATAACAAGCTTCCATAGTGACACACACAAATAAACTGTAGTTTGTCACAGCAAGGAAAAACGTGTGTACAAACTAAGGGCCTTACGTTGTAATCAATTTAATTTGTTTTCTTTATTTTTAGTTTAGCACCTAGCAGCAATGAATTTGGCTGAAAAATGATCATATTTATGCACTGAGTAAAAGCATATTGAATGAATTATGTTTACTATTTTTGTTTGGTAGAATTAATGTGAAAGGTACCTATTTTTAACCAACTTCAAAAAAGGAGGAGGTTATTTTTATTTCCATCTTTGCTGCTTTGTACACAAATTGCTTATGCTATAACCTACCTATCCACTTTATTTTTCTTTTGTAACTCTACTATACATTTTTCAGATTCGTCCTGCCATATTTAAACCTATTTGGTGGTGCAATAGCAATTGTTTCAAAGCAATTTAAAGCTATAAATGGGATGAGCAATGAATTCTATGGCATGGGCGGAGAGGATGATGACTTGTACTCTCGGTTAGAAGCAAATGACCTCAAACTATGCAGGTTTCAACCAGATACCAGTCGTTATCATATGGTCTCATCCCAGGCGGAGAGGAAGATGTAAGTATTACTATTGATTTTCTGAATAACCTCGTTTTTTCAAACATCATCATCATTTCAGCCCAAAGACGTCCACTGCTGGACATAGGCCTCACTCAAGCACCGCGACTTCGACCGGTTATGTGCTTCTCGCATCCAGCGGAATCTTGCGGCTTTCACCAGGTCATCCGTCCCTTTTTCAAACATGTTTTAATCAAAATCACTATTTACTGTACACTCCTACAAGGCATATAACATTAATTGTAAAATTTTTTTTTTTTTTTCCAAGCAGAAGTAAGGGTCAGTTCACACCGCGACGCGACGCGGCGCGCAGTTTTCAAGATAGCAATAGAATTATAGACCTTATCTACTACACAAAAAGGTACACATCAGTGAGGAGCGCCGCGCGGCGTAGCTCGACGTAGTAGGTAGGCACACAGAATTGTGTACCTTTTTGTGTAGAAGGTAAGGTCTATAATTGTATTGCTATCTTGAAAACTGCGCGCCGCGTCGCGTCACGGTGTGAACTGACCCTAAGCGTTGCCCTGTGTTTACAAGATAAAAGGGCATATCAAAAAAAGTTTCTGACTACATTATAATATTTTCTTTCAGGGACCAAAGAAAAAAGGTGTTAAGTTTCACCAAGGAGCGGATGGCAACAGATGGTTTAAGCTCATTACAATACACAGAGGTCGCCACCGTCCTTCACCCACTCTTTACCCATATCATGGTTGACTTGTAGCATATCATACAATTATAGCCATTTGTTTAGGTATTTAACGAAATGTAAACAAAATCTAACCACTTTCTAATTCACGTACATAACATGGTCAGCAACAATGCCTATTGCTGGACTTGTTCCTAATGTCGGCTGTTGGATGTCAAATGTCAATTTTTTTTTAAATTAAAACGATTTAATTCTATCTCGTGTAAGGTGTGCTACACACCTGTTCGGGTCGGCATGATTCGGCACAGGCGGGCAACTTAGCTCAAATTGTTATGAGCCGACCCGATCATGATTCGGCGAGGGTAGACGTGGAACGGATTTTGCCGATTGGCACGAGCACTGTGTACCTTAATTGCTTCCGGTTGGCTTTACATAAACAACATCCCCGAAGGGTTAGGCAGAGGTGTACCTATTAGTAAACCCACATTTCGCCAGTTATGTTTAAGTCCCATGCCGGCGACGGACGGCTTTGTTATTAAAAAAAATACTGCCGAATCGGATGTACCGACCCAATCACATGTGTAGCACCCCTAATGGGCGCCATCTAATAAACGAATTATGCAAAAGTAGGGTAGTAGTTACATTTAGTTAAATACCAAATCGAATGGACTTATAGAGTTACTCATATCACTTGTTCAATTTCGCTTTAATTACCTGAAATTTTAAGACCACTTTAAAATAAGTAGTGAGTTAGTAAGCTAGAATATTAGGATATAATTCTCAATATAATAATGTTTAGACACGATTTCGACTATAGCTTGACTTGAATAGATTCCGAAGCCATAGATTGATAATTAGATCAATCCAATTATCGAACTTATAGATTCAATTAAAAATAGTACTATAGATGCAAACAAAGGCAGATTTGGAAAGGAGCTTTGGTTTTGGTGGAGTAAATTGTCTTGGGTCCCTTGTCCCTTTATTTATTTATTCATACCAACTTTATTGAACACTAGAAAATACATTACAAAAACAATACATTACTACAAAACATATACAATGGGCGACTTTATAGCTTTCTGCGATCTCTTCCAGGCAATTGACCCCTTTTAACCCTTCCCTCCATGGAAAAACGCTGGTTTGTCACACCCTTCTTCTCGTTCGCCAAAACAACATGCCTGCATTCACCAAAGGGGCAGACAAGGTGTATAACAGATTACGCCTGTGATCTAGGCCAGTAGGCCCATATAAAACCTATACTCAGTCTCCGGGCCTCTTTTGAGATATTCGCAAAGGAAAATCCAATAACACTGTCCAACTTGGGGTTCGAACCCTTAGAACCTTCGAACGCTCAGCAGTAGCACTTGCGATGACCAGATCAACGAGAACATAAATTTGCTCCTCTCCAAATCTGCTCTTATCGTAAAACTAGCCGTTAAGGAGACCAAAACTTTTACTCAGCTATACTGCTAACGTTCCTATTGTCATTTCAATCTAATTAAAGCAATAATATAATAATAAAACATTGTGATATTCTTGTTGAGGGATTGAACGATTTCTGTCCATAGAATTCCTATAGTTAATTATTCTAGTGCAATTACATCTACATAAGTCTAAGTATGTTATTATGGCAATTCATTGTTTAAAACTTTTATAGTTGTTGACTTGTAGGTACTTAAATTGTTTCTATCTATTAGTTATTGTTTACTGAAAATTTGTTGAACCTATTGTACATGTAGGTACAGTTTGTCAAAAAAAGGGGTCTTGCAATTAAACATAAGACTATAAGGTTAAAATTCACTTGCAAAAATATCTTTATCTGACAATAAATTACTAAAACTGTCTTTATGATTTGTGTTACAGTTATTTCAACCGTTCCTAGTTTAATTTGTAAACCTTGGCGATATTTTCATTTCGCAGGAAATGAAACTGGTATTTAGACCACTTTCTTGGACGACCGTACCTACAAATTTATGATGACGAATTGAAATAAGATGTGAATTTGATCCCAGAGGCGACTTTGGGAAATGACGAATGGGTCAAACTCTAAGGTCGCCACTGTAACATACGTATATATGCTTTATAGCAAGGGAAATAAGGTTTAAAATGCAATATCGAACCGTCGCTGTAGACGTCATAAGACCGCGGCCATACGCGTTGTTAGTGAGATAAAAGTATACACTGGTGGAGATCAATTGAACATAAATTATGTGGTAAAATAGTAACAAAGATAATAAATTGTCGTAAAAGAAACGTCATATCATTGGGAAACAAAGGAATTTGATTGAAAATGTAATTGAATAGATTAGGTAGGTACCTAATTAGAACAGAGATGTTAGATAGTGAGGTTTGAATAGAAAGTTGTTTATGTGTTTTTAAACATGGTTATCTACTGCTTTATCCTCGGTTACACGTTCTAAAATAAATAGAACATTCAAATGAAAAAAAATAATTGTAGCGACAATCTGTAGGTAGTTCCTATTTTTATTTAATAGGTACACATTTAAATTCACATTGAACAATGGGTTAGATATGTCTGTCATCCAATTTTTACTTTTAGAAAAATATATGTTTTTACAGAGCATTTTCATATATGCGAAAAAACTTGTCCGTCCGACATCCAAAATCGGTTGTCATGTATACAGGCTGATTTTGAATTCATTGGCAATCTTTTGTGGTTGGTTCCTTAGCAAAAGTTATGTACCTATATTCATGAGTATTTTCATACTCTAAAGGATTAATACTCGTAATGAATTACAAGTCAGGCTGTATAACCAATCCGAACTTGGATTTAAATTTTAACCGAAAGGCTTCCTGTACATGACGCCGGAGCCGCACCGCATGTTTGTGTATACGAATGAATTTTGTGCATGCGCCGCACCGGAACCGCGTGTGCGCCCCATTGATGCGACATTAATAGAATAGAATACTCTTTATTATGTTCTTTATGTATGTGTCTTTGTTGTATTAAGGTGAATGTGACATGGTAGACCGCGAAATTTAAATTTTCTTACGTTTTTTGCCATTTGCAGATCAGTGTCAGGTTGTATCTTGATCCAAATATGATTTGCGACTATAATAGACATGTATTTACAGAATCATAGTCATTAGATTCATTAATATATCTCTTTAAGTTAGATTTCTACCATAAACACTTTTCCATACGAGATTTGTACTTAACGGGAGAAATCTAACTTAGAAAGATGTATTAATGATTCTAATTATTATAATTCTGTAAATACGTACCGGTTATAGTCGCGAATCATATTTTGATCAAGATACAACCTGACACTGACCTGAAAATTGCAAAAAAACGAAAGAAAAATTGAATTTCGCGGGCTACAACTACGCATTCACTTTAATTCGTATGCACAAGCTTGCATTCCGACTCCGGCGTCATAATTATACAGGAAGGCAAACAGTTTATTCGTAACAGGAGTAACGTGTTTTAAAATAGTCCTAATCTATTTTTCATCTACACTATAGAAACAGCAGCATAAATAGCCAGCTAGCGCATTTGCTCAATTTCACGCAAGGAATTTATTTGTAATAATCACTATGAATGAACTCTTGGTAGCGAATAAACAGTTACAATAAAAAAATGTGTTGTTTTAATAATCACCTTTATTTTACTAATCATATGACATAAGATCACGCCTGTATTTTCCGAAGGATTAGACGGTAGTGTGCCTATAGTACACCCACATTTGGTCAGTTATGTTTGGTTCATGTAATATGAGGCAAGCTTATTGCCATCAACCGGACTCATCCAGACTCCGGGCTGCTACTGAGAAATTCCAGATGGAAAACCCAATAACGCTTTGCCCGACCCAGGAATCAAACCCAGAACCTCATGCATTTTACTTGCATTATCTGAATATCGTCCTATCGTGGAGGAAGAGCTCCCATTTCCGTTTATGAATCAATCGTGTTTCCAGTTTGCGATTCATGAATGCCATTGCATAGTTACGTGGTTCTAAGGATTCCAAAATAAAAACAATACATTGATTGATTTGTAGATATATTATTTGGCATGAACATTTTCACAGCAGGTGGTCCCAAATCACAGGGGGATCTAATAAAAATACATTAATCTGCATATTAAGCACTGTTTAAATTTTGTCAGTATTTACAACATTAATTACAAAAATGCTTGCTTTTTACCGATACTAAATATTGTGTATAATATAAGGAAATCTGTACATTGGTATATTACAACAATATAGTAGAAACTAAATGAACTATTTACACGATAACAATGCTAGCATGTCTACGTAACGACACCACTTTACAAGAAATACCTACACACAATTTGAACATATTTAAAATACCGTAAGAATACATCGAGAAAGCCTTTACATGAATTCAATTTATATTATTTGACTTATTTTAGCTTTAAAAGCAAGGTACGACCATGTAATTATAATTTTAAACTAAAACACCAAACCATAATATAAATTAAAAATTATTAGCACCTATCTAAAATTTAAATCACACTAACTATAATTTTTGCACCATATACCTATCACAAATTAAAAGACTGAAAATTTACTTAGAATTAAACCATAAATAAATAGCACTCAACCATCCTAAATAGGACAAAAAAAATAGGTAAGTAACTAAAGGCGGATTCCACCAATGTAACTGAACGCGATTATAACGTCTAAACCACGTCCAAAACCAGTATCAGTGTCATCATCATCACTGTTGTGGAATATTGACACTGACAGCTCTTGAACGCAGTTTAAATTTGCTGATTGCGTTCAAGTTCATTTGTGATATTGGCACCAAGTAGTTACTACGCTTGTGAATGAACTTTGCACCTGCTTCGAATGACGTAACGGTCGCTGATATGATTACATGATTGAACAAACATGGCAAATTGATCAAGGAAATAGAAACATTGTTGCTCCATAGATAGTGAGCTAGTTTAAAAGATAAATTACATTACGCTTAGATTTCCAAAAGGGTTGACAGACAGAGGTGTGCCTAGAGTACACTCACTTTTTTCAGTTATGTTAAAGTCCCATGTAATAAGGGGGCAAGCACACTTAACCTAGTTACTAAATTGAGTTGCCAAGTTTATTCAGAATCAGCATAGAACATAAAGTTTGATTCATATAATAAATGATTTATTTTCTGTAAGTAGGTTTGTACAAACACTTTTACACGTCAATAATAATACAAATAACACGGCAATACAGTGTAATCTTCATAACTAAACATGCTAACTGCAGCTGCATGCAAAGAATGATTAACTCTCGGAATAGACGTATTCCATGTATTTTTATTACAGTCACAATGAAACTCATATGATTCATATCAGATTTTTACGAAATATACTATTTTTGTGGTCATGGTTTATATATAATCTAATTAATATTCTACAGGAAATTAGGGGCCATCCATAAATTGCAACACACCAATTTCATGATTTTGATTTTTGAGCCCCCGTATTTGGTCACAGGTGATCATGTTTGTGTAGTGTGACGTCGCATATTTTGTACAAGGTGTAAAAAAACACGTCACATAGCCGTTATCTACGGTTTTTTCTCTTTTTTCCTCTTTAGTTGGTTTTTCGTTTTTTTTTTTTTTAGAATTGATTTCACAGTTTTATTAATACTTTGGATTTATACATTTGACGCCACGAAGCTTATGACTCGTTTCCCCCTTTGTCACGATGTCACACTTTGTTGACCCTTAACATGTGACGTCCTCCCTCCCCCTTAACATGTGATGTAATTTATGGATGGCCCCTTAGTACCATGAAATTTTATTGCTATTGTAGAAAGTAGTTTGGTGCTGGCGACGTTGGAAATATTAATACTTAGACAACTAGTAATTTTAAAGTTATCAATAAGTTTAAAGCCTTTTTGGGGCATATACAGGGTGTCCCAAAACTCAACGTCAAGCCGAAACGGGGTGACAGGATTGATCATAACCATCACGAGAAAAATCTGAAAAAAAATCTATCCCATGCAGTTTAAAAATTATGGGCATTTTAAGAAAAACCTAGAAATTTGATCAAACTGTACCATTTTTCGGTTATTGTGGTTATTCTTTTTTATTTTTGTTCATTTGAACTTTGGAAACGTAATCCTAAATAACATTTCTAGAATCCCAATAAAAAATAATGACACAATTGCCTCAAGTTTCCGAGAATTGAGACTATTTGTTAAACTACGAATTTAAAATTTTCAAGATTCGTCGACTTTGACAGGCCCTCCTATAAAAAAAATGTACTAGAGTGCCTTGGCAAGTGGCATTAAAAGTTGGCGCATTTAATCAGAATTCTAAAATGGTACAATACTTGTTAGTTCCATACAATAGAAAAGAGTAAAAAAATTAAAACCTCAAGTAACCCGATTTTTGCTATCTCATTTTACTCAGTTAAAATGTTTTTAATTCACACAAGCTCTAGGTAGGTTCTTAATTTTAAGACAAAATGATGAGAGAGATGGATAATGGGTATGTTCGCCATGAGTGAGCGAGACAGATAGTGACGCCACTTTTACCAAAGTGAAAAAAAGTTAGTAAAATTAGTAAAATAATTAGGTTTGTTGGAATAAAAGTCTGATGATAGAGAAATAACGTTTTTTATTACAATAAATGTTCAAATTGTTTACCATCAGCCTCAATACAAGCCCTACATCTTCTTAAAAAAGATCTACTTATTAGTCGGGCATATCTTCGAGAGTTGATCGCCTCAGCTGCTTGAGAAATGCGTTCACGCAGGTCGGCTACGTTCTCAATGGGCTTTGAGTAAACTTTTTCTTTGAGAACTCCCCAATAGAAAAAATCCAGGGGATTTAAATCTGGTGAACGGGCGGGCCACGAGATAGTGCCCGAACGTCCAATCCACCTTCCCGGATATTCCTGGTCAAGGAAATCTCTTACTTGCACTGCGAAATGCGCTGGGCAGCCATCTTGTTGAAACCACATGTCGCGAAGATCTGCTAGTGGTACGTCCTCTAACAGGGTTGGTAAATCTTCTCTTAAAAAATGTAGGTAATTAGTTCCATTCAAGTTCTCAGGCAGTTCAATAGGCCCAATAATTTTACCGTTTAAAATTCCGGTCCACAGGTTTACTTTAAAACGATACTGGGATCTATCTTCTCGCATTAAATGTGGATTCTCCACATGCCACTCGTGATAATTGTGCAAGTTCATGTAACCATCTTTTTTAAATGTCGATTCATCTGACCAGAGAATTTTTTGGATGAATTGGGGATTCTCATTATGCCTCTGTAGCATTGTTCTACAAAAAGAAATCCTTTCCTGATAATCTCGAGGTAGAAGACTTTGAACTCGTTGTACGTGAAACGGATGCATTTCGGCTCTTTGTAAAATACGATGAGCAGTGCTTTTCGGTATTCCCGTTCTTTCTTCAATTCCACGTACGGAAATACTTCGGTCACGTGCGACCTCTTGCAATACTTCTTCCTGGAAAGGAAACACAGGTCTACCTCCAGCCTGTATTTGATTCGGGAAATGGCCGCCCTCTGTGAGTGAACGGTGCACATTAACAAACACGCGGTGATCCGGGTAGCGCTCTAAATTTGGATATCTTTCACGATAAAGTCTAGCGGCAGCACTTGCGTTGCATCTGCATTCCCCATAAATGAGGTGCATGTTCGCATATTCTTGTGAAGTGTAGCGCGTAGGCATGGTAGATAAAAAGGATGCCAACACAAAAGTCCAGAGAGAAGCCAAAGTTGCCGGTATGTTATCAACAAGTCCAATTCACAAAGATTCAAGTCCAAAAAGAGAAGCCAAAGTTGTCAGTACTAAATCAACACAAGCGAATACGAACGTGCGCAGTAGACGAATGAGCGAAACGTACTAACTGGTTGGTGTCGGACTGGTAGCGTAGCCATTTGCTTGGCTGAAACTAGTGCGAATGAAACAGATAGATGCCATAGCATCTATCTGTTTCATTCGCACTCGTTTAAACGACGCATCTCCGTCTCAATGCGTGGCGTCACTATCTGTCTCGCTCACTCATGGCAAACATACCCATTATCCATCTCTCTCATCATTTTGCCTTAAAATTAAGAACCTACCTAGAGCTTGTGCGAATTAAAAACATTTTAACTGAGTAAAATCTGATAGCAAAAATCGGGTTACTTGAGGTTTTAATTTTTTTACTCTTTTCTATTGTATGGAACTAACAAGTATTGTACCATTTTAGAATTCTGATTAAATGCGCCAACTTTTAATGCTACTTGCCAAGGCACTCTAGTACATTTTTTTTATAGGAGGGCCTGTCAAAGTCGACGAATCTTGAAAATTTTAAATTCGTAGTTTAACAAATAGTCTCAATTCTCGGGAACTTAAGGCAATTGTGTCATTATTTTTTATTGGGATTCTAGAAATGTTATTTAGGATTACGTTTCTAAAGTTCAAATGAACAAAAATAAAAAATAATAACCACAATAACCGAAAAATGGTACAGTTTGATCAAATTTCTAGGTTTTTCTTAAAATGCCCATAATTTTCAAACTGCATGGGATAGATTTTTTTTCAGATTTTTCTCGTGATGGTTATGATCAATCCTGTCACCCCGTTTCGGCTTGACGTTGAGTTTTGGGACACCCTGTATAAGTAAATGATAAAGTTTTAAGTAGAACATTTAAGACTGCTTCTCCTAAGACTCACATTAAAACAATTTTACCCTAACAGCTTCTGTAAAATTACATCAGCTCAGAAATACCCCCCACATTACCCTTTTGCCCCAGACCGGTCTACTTTAGCTGCACTTGCGTCAGTTCTGCACCAGTTTTAATAAAACCAAATTTTTTGGATGTAAACAAGTTATATCTCCAATATTTTAATACTGGCTGAACCATGTTGTCATAGCAATAAAATTTCATAATACAAACTTTACAGCATAAACTCTATGGTCTTAAAACAAGCATACAAACAAGGCCAAGTACAAAGGAGAATACCAGTTTGAGGTTGGAGCCGATGTGGAGCCAATCAGGCCAATGGGACTTCATAACTTGTTCCGGCTGCGTTGGTAGGAGAAGGGCGGCAATGCAACATATGCTGACTGCTACCGCCACTACGTTTACTGGTTGCGGTTCTCTGTAATAGGAAAATATCTGGTCTTAATAGGAACTTAAGTATAAAAATAAAATGGAGCTGTACTGTAACCTAAGGGGTGCTACACACATGTTCGGGTCGGCACATTTAATTCGGCGAGCAACAAAGTCGACCCGAATCAATACCTACACAAATATTCGGCTTACATTCAGCTCGTGCTGATCGGCAGACTTCGTTCGGCATCTACCCTCGCTAAATCATGCTCGGGTCGGCCGGGCACAATTCGAGCTAAACCAAGCGACTTCTTCCTGAATACATTTCTAGTTATTCGAAATTGCTGCCCGGTTGTTTCGATTCATTCTGAGCCGAACATGTGTGTCAAGGCCAACGCCCGGATATGCCGAATCATGCCGAGTCGAACATGTGTGTCAAGGCCAGACTATTGGTTACAGAGTTCAGAATATTAACTTTCTCTATAGGTTACATCATTGCAAAAGCTGACAAAATGCATGCAAATGATAATTGACAAGTCAAGTTTGGAGCCCCATATAGGGAAGGTTATCTTTTACTTCATTGATGAACCTAGCTGATACTACATTCACTGCAATGTGGATGTGTCAATGAAAATAAATGTTATTTAAAAAAAAAACAGCAATTGTCCTTTGTAATCAATTTGAAAATCTTAACTGATAACTTGTTACATTATTGAACTCGATTACCTATTTTTTTTATCTGTATCTAACATTTATTATTTTTCATAACAACAATATGGAGTTACTGTTCCTCTAATGTGAATGAACTACGAAACGAACCAAAACTTATTTTGTTTTTAACATTCTTATCAGTCTTGCTTACGTTTCAATTACGTAGAAAGATAAGTCTTTGTTTTATTTTAAACTAGTTTTTGCCCGCGTCTTTATCCGCACCAAAATTTGGCAGCCGCTTCGCATTGATCCCCCGCTCGCACTGTTACTTCGTTATCGCTTAGCATTCTTTGTGACCTTTTTTTTATTTTTGCTCGGCTCCTTAGGGTCCTAGCGCGATGTTAAACAGCCTATAACCTTCCTCAAGAATTGGGCTATCAAATATAAAACAAAATTTTTAAATCCGACTGTTAGTTCCAAAGATGAGCGCCTTCAAACAAACTCTTCTGGTTCTATAGTTTATTTGGTATAGTTGAATGAAGTATGTCCAAGAATTATTACAATTATTTATTATGACATTGTGACCTAAATAATTTTATTACTTATTTACATATCCTTATTTAAGTTTATCTATCTAAAGTCCGGCCGCATCAAATTTGCCAAAGATGTAAACAACAATGGCCGCTCGAATTTGAATAAAATCGATATACAAGAACATTTACTTTAAATAGAGTGCATACATACCTATGTATGCACTATATTTAGAGCATAGAGCATGAAACAGTGATAAAAATTGCTGGAAAACTTAAAAATTTTAAGATTAAATAAATTTTAACACAGCTGGTGCAGCCTTATGGCATAGTGATGCAAGTGCATGATAGGCCTATTACTTGTTCACAATTTACATCCTTCAAAGACTACCTTGAAAAAGGATTTGGATATCGTAAGAGGAAAACAATGAATCTATCTACTCTCTCCTTATCCTAGCTTTTTAAATTCCTGAAATAATTACTGCGCATAATAGGCAATAGGAGCTGGAGTCCGCAACTCCACCTCAATGCGCGAATTTTGCGTACGGGTGGGAAACTCGAATATTTCATCCACCCCAGCTCCTCAAGGAAGGTCAGCAACAACTTGGTGTTACTGACAATCTCACAGAATTACTGAGCATAAACTGACCTGTGGGTTGGGTGTTGGCAGGGAGTGACTCGTGAATGTTCCTCACTAGTGGGCCTCAAAGGGGCCGCCCGCGTCACCAGTGGGTGAAAACTGTCTCCTAAACTCTCCTGGTTTGTGTTTGAGGGCTCCCCTTCTATCAATTTTGTCAATATATCTCTTTTACCTAGTGCCTGTAAAACACAATTACCTAATTGTTTTTCATTGAATGGACAATTAACATGAGTCAGACTCATTAATGTAAATAAAACTGAACACCTTGTTGAATTACTTAAACACATGAACTGTGTCAACATCACCAAGATTTCAAGGCTATGTGGTCTTGATAATTTTGAAAGGCTAATTAATTATTCATACCTGTTGGGTGTTTTTGTCATACATTGTTATCCTAAACTTTTCGACGGTGTCACAGTGGGAAACAGATGGCTGGGTATAACGTACTACTATATCGATGCAGCTCTGTGGAGCGATCACACCCTCAGGGTCGATCACTGTGAACTTCTTCGGAGACGTACATAGTACTGCAAAAAATCATATTCATACACACAAAAAACTTTACGAGAACAATTACGACACGTTTTAGATTTATACAATACCCACCTTTGAAATTAACAGAGAAATCGTAAGGATTATAAACAGTCAGTAATTGTTTATGAGTGTGGCGAGCATTTAAATAAAATTCCAAAGAAACTGGAAACACGAAAACCGGGAAATTTTTCATTTTTTATTATATTTCGCAAACAACACAATATAAGAAAAACAATAACAATTTCACGATTGCACCACATACACAACTGACAATGACGTTACATTGACAGTTCTCTGTTCTAGTCACAGACTAAGGCAGCATTCCGAATTAGACTTCGTCGACTTTGTCTCTGTCACCTTTGACCTAGGCTAGAGTCAAGAGCAAGCCCAATTCAAATAAAAAAAAAAAAAAAGTTATGATGCACCTCAAAACAATACAGCACAACTCTCACGATGATATATTTTATGGCATGGCCGACTATCGCAAGATGGCGCATGTCATATACGACGATTCACGGAATATCTGTATCGCGCTAACGCTCGGAACGTTGACAAGCACGCTCAAATCGATTACAGCGCAACTCAAAACGCACCCTAAGATAGTCAAGTCCTTTCTTGGTCAAACGTTCGATGTGTCAGGCAAGATTAGAAAACTTTAAAAAAAATTACTTGTACCCTAAAGAGGAATTCAAGTAAATAAAGTAACAATTAGGGAAAAGCCTTTAACATTAACCCCCTTCTTTAGAAACGTTGGAGTCTTCTAAACATTTTAAGGCGGATACAGACAGCATGTGCAGCGCACGGCGCACATAGCATGCTTCGCAATGTGTGGACGTTCATATTCGTGGTGAGGCTACGTAGCACATGCCTCACGACGAATATGAACGTTCACACATTGCGAAGCATGCGATGAGTGCCATGTGCTCCGTCTTAAAATATACAGTTATTTTTTTTTTGAGAATGCAAATGGTCACTCATTCGATCTTGTAAATAGATACAACTCGAATTCATTGTCGTTGCGTTTCCATATTATCAAAAACATGGTTCAATGCAAAGCCAGCTAGATTTTCTGGTACTAGACACACCAGAATAACCGAAACTTACTGAACGGACCTCACATTCATTACCATAATTTTATTCATCATCCAAAGGAACATTTTACACAGTAATTATTTTATAAACAAAAACAACAGTTTCGAGTTTAAATATTTTATTGAATAAATACAAAATTGTCGAATTGTATTTATTTATATTTAGTAATTACGATAGATATTAAATGGTGAAACACATAATTTTAGATAGCGAATTGGAAATAACTAGATAAGTTATTCTTTATTAAATTATAAACAAAATGTATTGACGAGGCTAGTATTTGCCAACCTCGTTTTAGGCTTTTATATCACTAGGACCCCATGATGGCGCAACCATGGTCGCGCTGCCTGCAAAATATACACAGCTTTATGGCCCTATCTTATAGGTCACCAATGGCGGCGCAACCATGGTCGCACTGCCAAAAAATGTATGGTTGGCTGCGCAACGGATTGGACGCCTGGTGAGATACCCACTATAAAGCTGTATATATTTTGCTGGCAACCATGGTTGCGCCACCATGGTGTCCCAGTGAGATATAAGCCTTATGGTGGGTATCTCACCAATCGTCCAATCCGATGCGCAACCAACCATACATTTTTTGGCAGTGCGACCATGGTTGCGCCGCCACTGGTGTCCTAGTGAGATAAGGCTCTAATAGGATACATTCTAGCACCTGATTAAGCTAAAATAAACCTCTTATTATTGTGTAAGGTACAAAAAACTAGTTTTCAAACAGATAATTTAGAATTAATAAATAAGTACCTAGGTATTATTCATAGTTTTTTAGGAACAGACAACCAATTGAGCTTTGCAGATGCCAAGTAATATCCCCAGGATAACAATTTTATTAGAAAAGATCTGCTGGTTAAAAATAAAATATGGTTTAATCTGTCGAGCTCCTCTAATGAGACACAATTGATTTTCTATTGTTTCGTTGCCAATAGGCGACGCGCGGTGCTTAAACGGTTAAAATAGTTTCATTCCGTTATTATTGTGCCATACTTAAGAGAGCGTATATACAATAAAAAAAAAAAATTAACATAATGATAAGCGCACGTAATACAATACGCAGAGCTATATAAAAATGCAGTTAGCAGTATATTTTCTACATTGGAAACTCAGAAGCAATAATTATGTTGTCATTGAAAACTTTAATATATTTTTTTTAATTACTGTTTTCTTAATTTTTATTTGATCTGAGTTTTCCTAGTTGGCAGTCTTAAATTTTCATCAATCCAAACAAATATTTTTTGCATACTTTTAAAATCAGTAGTATTTTACAAACTGAAGCAAGAAGGCTATATTCGATTCAATATCTAGGCTTTGTATGTGGGAATTTCCAGGGAAAGTCAAGGATAAGCGAGAGTGTGGGCTCTTTTTATTCATCGAACATGATGTGTCCCAGCACTAGTTGTCGTTGGAAACTTGGAGCCACACTCCCGTGCTGTTGCGAAACGCACATTGTTATACGTTGTTCATACAGAGGCGGCCTACAGTTGGGGATGGTTGTAATGTACTATCTGATACAGATGGAACTATTTAAACAAACGCGATACACATTAATACCGTCGGCCACCGCCACCGCGTTTGTCTGAATAACCCATTAATTTACGACGGACAGTCCCTTCACAATTCTTTTTAACTGACAGCAACAACCCAACAGCAACCTTATTGCAAGGAAAATAAAGATCACTGTGATTTTGACAGTAATGCATAGTCAGAGGTAAAATAACTGTGAAAGGACTGTAGAAACCTCGAACAAAGTTCATACTGAACCTACAGTGCGCTTGGTATATTTTTGACTTAACATGTAGCGCTTATGACTTGAGATTTATTGGTAGGGATATAACATAGCGACAGCAGGGTCCTCCGTCTCGAAGGTAATGAGGACATCTTTAAACTTGTCGAGGAGCTGCATCAGCTGTGATCGGCTCACGTTCTCCATAAACATGATCTCTTCTAAATGCTGCTCGCCACGGAAGTAACCTGGAAGAGTAATAAGATACAAGATAAGTTATGTATAACTATTTTTCTTCTTATGTCATTTACTATTTTCTGCAAAATATCCCTTCATTCAAAACCTCCAGTAACTTCATACCTTTCTTATGTAACTGTGCCAGTAACAACAGATCATCAGTGTTCTTCGAAGCGGGTACAGACGCAAGCGCGGCACGTTCCTCAGAAGTGAAGGTATCGAGTAAGGACTCTGTCGTGGGCGGCTCGTTCGGGATGCGACATGCGTCCACTACGTCACAGCTCGCTGGGACGTTCCACACTGTTGGTGGTTGGAAGCTGGAATGAGACAGACAGTTAATTTTGTTAGTATTAAATTTAGAATTTGTCAAGCTTAAAACAACCGACTTCAAAAAAAAAAACACTACAAAGTGAAAAATAACTTTAATTTCGGAAGTCGGTGTCGTTGGTTCCGCATTTTCGTTTTTTGACACCGACTTCCGAAATTAAAGTTATTTTTCACTTTGTAGTGTTTTTTTTAAGGTCGGTTGTTTTTATTGTAAAAAAAAAATATTTTTCACTTTTTAGTTGTACCTACCCCACACAAATTCAATTAACAATTAAAAATGCACTAGATTGAAGAATTGAAGACGCCGACTAGAAGAATCATCAAAATTCGCATAGAAATGCCGGAGATGCAGTACATTTATGCATATAACTTCGTACATAAGAATAATTACCTAATGATATACTAAAACATTCCTGAAAGTACGTAGATCACATTAATGAAAGAATTATCAAAATCGGTTCATTAGTTTTTGAGAAAATCGTGGACATACAAAGATACATACGGGTCGAATACAGAACCTCCTTTTTTGAAGTCGGTTAAAAATACTGGGGAAGTTCATGGTTCTAGCGTTCACACGGAGAAGCTCCTAAATAATGTCGGATGACTGGACAAATATTGAATGATACTAAACATCAAAGTTCATAGCAGTTGAAGTTGCGGTCAGAATTCACCATCCTACTGACACGTTTTACGACCATGACTTCTTGTATCTTGGCGTTTAGTAAAGCATACTCAAGGGACTATTTTTTTTATTTAATCAAACACAAATGATTCATTTTGTTGTTAGTAACAGTTATAAAACTATGTTAGTAACATTTCTCATTAAAATAAAATAAAAACTATGAACCAATTAGAATATTTAGCCTTTGACTGACTATACGTAAACCAATCCTTAGCGCATTATCGACATTTAATCAAATTTTGCGATTTTATCACACTAATATTATAAAGGCGAAAGTTCGTGAGTGTGTGTGTTTATATGTTTGTTACTTCTTCACGCTCAAACGGCTGGACCAATTTTGATAAAATTTTGTATGGAGGTAGCTGAAACCCTGGATTAACGTATAAGCTACTTTTTATCCCGATATTCCCACGGGATCGAAACTTCTGGGGGTGAAATCGCGGGGCGCAGCTAGTTCTGTTATAAATTGAAAAGTAAAATAAAAATATCGTACCTCATCTCACTCTGCAACTTCAAATTCAAAGACACGCCATTCTTCTTCTCAGTTCCATTGACCATTCCATTAATTTTCAGTCGCGGTGATATATCCTGATCGCTCTCAAACTTATCTTCATCACTGCTCGTATCCTTATTTAAAGTTGCTTCACTATCCTTCAAAGATAAATCCGACAACCTTGAAGGCAGACTCTTTTTATCAGAATCTAATTTTTCAATAGACAGGTTTGATATTAACTCTGTCTTCGCAATTTCTATGTGTCCATTTTCTAAAATTTCTTCTTTGCCATTAACTCCATTGATAGTACCATTCATATTGCTAGATATGCCACTATCAACAGAATTCCCTTGTATTTTTTTCTGTACTTTTTCCTTCGCATCGTAATCACTTTTTGTGTTTTGTTTGACTCCGTCTACAACATCTATGCCGTCGTCGAATGAATGGTTTGCAGAGTCACCTTCTCTAAATTTGTCATATTTAGTATGTTCTGATTCTATGACTATAGGTTTTGTATGTGAGAAGTCTGTTTGGTTTAAATTGTTCTCTGTTGGGTAATCTTCATCGGAGTCTGGGAAAGTATTGGTGGTTTCTCTGGGTTCGACAGGTTCGGGAACGTTGAGCTGCATTTGGTTGAGGGACGAAAATGAGACGCTGCAGGACTGGTTGAAAACGTCGTGTTTCTCGCAGTAGTATTCTTTTCCATCTGAAAATGAAGATATTAATTTAAAGTTTGGATAGATTTTGGACTACTTTTTATTGACAAAGTCGTCGAAAGTGAATTATAACTCATTTTATCAAATTTTAAGGCACTCGTTTTACTGTTAAATATTCCCACAGTTTTCTACTAGCTAGCTGCTAGAGGAATTACGTTATATAAAACCTGGAAGACTTCTATTATTTATTACCCTTGGTATACCACTTCATGAAGTACCTAGGTTGACAAAATCAAACATTTTTAAGGTAAAAAATTTGCATACAAAACCACCGCTCGAATCTAGATTTAAAAAAATAAAAAAACTGGGGACCTATTACAAAACCATATTTTCTAATTCTGGAAAGTTAAATGTACATCTTACCCGGATCCCTTCCCCAATGAGGCGAGTTGAACTGCACGTACGTATGTAGCTGCAGTAACAGCCGCCTCCTCAACAGCCACGCGACGCACCGCGCCAGCCTCGCGCCGCCGCCGCCGCCGCCGCAGCCGTTACGTGACACGTACCACAGCGGCGCGGGCAGGGAGAACTCGCTTAGCATCTGGAGAGGAGTGACGTTTAGAAAATTGAAATGCATTGAAGTCATTCTTTTTTGAGAATCTTAGTCATTTTAGCAAAAAGAGATCCATTGGTGGTTCAGAGAAAAATAAAAATTGATGACTTTTTAAATGCTTGTTACATACTTACGAAGTGGACAAGACTTCATAAGTCTTCCTATTATTGGTGATAGGGTAATAGCTGTCAATGTAAAATTGTTAACACAGCTTTCCATTCACCATTTAAACCGATAAATAGACAAGGTTAAGCCACGCTGTTATTATTATGAAGTCTGCCAGTGTAATGCTATTTTGGCTCACCATTTTCAATCTTATGCTAAGCAGCTAAAGTCTCATTTCAATTGCAAATCCGATGATTTTTAAACCAAATTTTAAGCGACATACCTGTAATAAGCACAATGCAGGGAACTCCTTAGCGAACTCTTCCACTAAAGGCGAGTGTATGTGAACGTTAGCGCCCGGTGCTACCACGTATACATTGCTCTCACATAACGGATAGATCACTGTCGCTTTCGCCCAATAGACAAGATGGCCTGTCAACTGGGAAACCTAGAATAAAAACATTTTTTTTTAAATAAAACGCACTCAACAGCACTGTGCACCTTACTTATAATCTTTTCTATATTCAATTGCAACATTTTAAAGATGAAGCAACATGAACAGGTATGCATGTAAAATATAGAATTTTTAGACTAAAAAGTATTTCATAGATTGTTTCTATTACTAAATTCGTTAAAGCTGTCTTTATCCATAAGTGTGTAATTTTTAACGTCGCCATTTTTGCATGTTGAATCGTTTTATAAGACAAGGTTTTAACCTGCTTTCTATGGTCCTGGTTTTCTTAAGCCCACCTGAGACTGTTCAACGCTTTGTTATTTATATGTTTACCTGTTTTAACGTCAAATCAGCTTCAATGGCGAGTGTCTGCAGGCTTTTCAGCGGGCTATATAGTTTTATCAGTCTTAGAAGTGCCGAGCTGCTGTCCAACGGTATTGAAGCTAGCAAGTCGTTGGGGTTCACCTGAAAAATTTTAGAATATCGTCTTAACATATAAGAAATGCATAGTGGAGGAAATCGCCAATCTTTGACATTATAACAGTTTCGTGGCCGTCAATAATGGCAAAGAGCAGTGATATATAAGTACAAAGAGGTAAATATGGGCATGGCAACGAGAAGCGATACGAAAGTTCATTCACCTAAAACACAGGCCATCATAGAGCCAATTTGGACCTATGGAGTAGAGCTCTGGGATCGGCTAGCAATTCCAACCTCGAGATACTTCAGCGCTTCCAAAATATTGCAGTAAGAACTGAAGAGCACACTGGTTTGTAAGAAACAAACAACTATAGAAAAAAAAAAAAACAAAAGACAGACTGAACAACCACAGCAAATCGCTAGCCAGAGATCTACTTCAAGACAAAGACCACATAAAAAAACGCCTTAAAAGATGGCACTTGACCAAAGGAACTGTGTGTTCCCACATGTAGATTTGAGACTATTCACTGGAATGGCTATCAAAAAATTCCACCCCAGACCACATTAATTATGACGAAACAACCGATTGTAGGTCAAACGGAAAAAAACACGACCCTGGAGTTGACAATCTAAATCTATCTCATTCCATCTTGTGTATTCAAACATAATGACATTAGACAGCAGCCTAATTGCGGAACGCCAAATCGTCAAATGATTCTGATCAGTTGGCTTCATTTCTAACATAATTGGCTTCATTTTACGATTTTCAAATTGCGAAACTCTAGTTTCTGCGCAGGGCCTTAACGTTCATAATTGGTTTCATAATAAACTAGAGTTTCGCAATTCGAAAATCGTAAAATGAAGCCAATTGTGATAGAAATGAAGCCAACTGATCAGAATCATTTGACGATTTGGCGTTCCGCAATTAGGCTGCAGGTTATACGCGCTCCGCAAAAACTTGACCAAGTGTTCTTCGTCGGTCTCACTTTCGCTCCCGATGATAAAGACATGCAGTCCTACTGGCACATGTCATCTAATAGTGTGACATTGTTCGAATGTTGGGTACGTAACCTAACTACTTCTTTCTACTAATAATATCATTGGCCAAGAGCTATTTCTTAACTGAAATAGTATTATAAGAACGCCTATCACATTATCACGTAATTTTCTGTTTTTGACTACTTACCATAAGCAATATTCCATGATAAGGTCGTAGTTTTTGTAAACATTTGTCTATAGTTTCGGGTTCTATGATTAATCCTCTATTATGTATTTGGTGAGCTTTGTGTGGCAAGCAGAAAGACAGTAACACCCACTTGTTAATGCGGACTTGAACTATACCTGTAAATAAAAAAGAAAATGATCTATAAAGTGTAAATTCAACTACCTAAAACTTAAAGCCTGGATAGGTTCCCATGAAAAAAAAAATGAGGCTTAAATGAACGGCAGTATTTTCAAAATGTGCGCAGACGCGCGTTTACCCTCGCTCTTGTGGACGGTTGTTGAAGAATCACTAAGCGGACTCTTCAGAAGCGCGTCAGCTGGCCTTGTCATAGGAACTAGGCCGTAAGAGATTAATTAATTTTACTAACAAGGCTTCCAAGTTGTATTTGTAAACCAAATTCGAGGTAACCCAATTTAAGTCACAAAGGTTGCAATTATTTTATTTCAAAAGGTAGATTTGTAAAAACATGTATTACATAACTAGTGATTATGTGATTGCAATCAAACTAATTATATTAAAATGACGCAAAAAATATCGACCATACATGCGTAATATAACAATTTTACATGATTCACCATGAGAATGCACAAACGCACTTTCATTGTATTCAATGATGTACTGATTATTATTAATCTATGCAAATTCCTGAGTGATTCATTATATTTAACCGACTTAAAAAAGGAGGAGGTTATGCATTCGGCGAGATATTTTTAGGGTTCTGTAACTCAAAAGGAAGCCCGGAACCCTTATAAGATCACTTCGTTGTCCGTCTGTCTGTCCGTCAGTCAAGACCCTTGTTCTCAGGAACGCGTGGAGTTGTCAAGTTGGAATTAATATCAAATACTCAAGGATGCAATCCCTTGAAACAGTGAAAAAATTAAACTTCTATGTCAACGCAATCAAAAGATACGGGTGTTTATGTTCCGAAATCAAAACCTATAGGGTACTTCCCGTTGACCTAGAATCATGAAAGGCAAGAAGCAATGTCATGTAGCACAAGTAAAGGAAAAAATCCGAAAACCGTAAATTGTAGTTACATTACAAAAAAAAAATAATTTTAAAACTATTTACATACCTACAAAGTACGGAGCCCTCGGTGCGCGAGTCCGACTCGCGTTTGACCGGGTTTTTTATTAACATAAGTATATAAAGTTATTAGTATGGTAAGAAACCTAAAACCAAAGTTATCCAAAATTGAACCCTATGCAATTATTAATATGTCGCAGCAGTCAAAATATGACACGCTCGTGGCTAAGTAAAGGCCTCACTGGCCAATCGATCAAGGAAAATCTAAAAAAAAGCTGGGGTTCGGAACATACCGTTAAAACTTCAACACCCAATAGGGTATTTAACTGGATTTTATTTATTTGATATTTAGAAACCTAGAAAAAAATAAGGCACAGTAATAAAATTTGTTCATCATCAGCCGAAAGACTTCCACTGCTGGACATAGGCCTCCCTCAAGCACCTCCACTTCGACCGGTTCTGTGCTTCTCCCATCCAACGAAAAATTATTCGATTGTCTCAAAAAAATGGCGAAGTTGTATTCGTTTTAAAAAGTCTATGCTAAGTAAATGACACAACACTAGAACGCCTTAGTAGTGTAACTTCTCCTTATTTCCAGTTTTTTTTTCACAAATCTTTTTTATTAACTTTAAGTAAGTAAGTTTGAAATAAGTAGTATTATAGTCCGCGCGGAACTAGTTGGCCGCTGAAGTGGGGACAGGGGTGAAGCGGCGCGGCGGTTCGCAACGCAACTCACATATTGAGTAATGCGCTCCCGCCCCTCCATCCCACCGCTCGCATACCTAAGTCGCAGCCAACTAGTTTCGCGCGGACTATAATCATGCATATTTTTGATAGTAGTCAAATAACCTATTTCTACCTCTAGTTAGAGCACGATTCAGCGATTTCGCTCTCAAGACAGACGGTGTATCCGTCTGTTTTTGACGTCTTTCGCATTTATAATATCAGTATGAAAATAATCTTATGGACTAACCAGTACTGCTAAGTTCTTCAAACACAGACTTCATTGATCTCGCTAGCGAGCTCCGTTGAAGTATGAGGTGGAACGCTGACTTCGGTGTGGTATCTGCACCATTCTCACTGCTGTAGGTCGCTGAACTGACTGAGTGACGGAGATTATCTTCGTCATCGTCATTGTCGCCATTCATCTCACTGTCTAAAGCTGATACTTCGTCATGAGCTGCCAACTGTAAAAAATTAAGGTAGCCTTTACATCTGCAACTTTTAAAGTGTATACCAAAAGTAACTGACGAAAATGTAAACAAATGGATCAGAAAACTCTGATTTTAAATTATTTAACAGATCAGATAAGGTTAATTTAATCAATATAATTTTTTGTAACGAATTTCCTTATCGCGACTCGCGGTAGGAGTTGGCTGGTAAAAATCGTCACGCAGGGAAAAAGCATTATGCCGCCTCCATGCGAGTTTCTCTCTCTCTGGCTCCTATAAGAGTATACGAGTGTGTGTGCGTGAGACTAACGCGTAAGTAAATTCGTTCCTGACGGGGGTCCCCCCACCGCAGGTTTTTTTGTTGGAAAAAGTGGTGAGGTATAAAGTTTGGACATTCTAAATACAGATGAATGTGTTATTAATACCCTTTAGGCTGGTTTTAGAGTCGCGCTGACCGTCGGCGCTGACAGCCGAAACGTATGAAGTTCATACGTTTCGTCTGTCACCGTGCGCGCTGATAGCTACGCGTCATTCAAAAACGCTTCCTAGAAGTTCATATATCTAGGCCATCAGCGCTGACGGTTCGCGTGCCGTCGGCGTAAGATTAAAACCAGCCTTAGTGAGTGATTGCGTAAGAATTGACCCTGAATAGGGTTCGTTTACACTTTGAACTTTATACTTTTGGAACAGACTATAACAGCTGTTATTCTTGCCAATAAAAGACTGAAGGCACTGAAGCCTTAAGAAATGGTTTGACTTACATTTTTTAAGGCTTCAAGTAGGTATAACAACAACAAAATTTACTTAGCAAACTTGGAAATCTATACAGGGTGTTACGGAAAGGGTATATCAATACAAACGGGTTGAAGAGTGTATCTGGTCTAGAATCTTTGTACAAAATTTCAGCTCAAAAGCATTAACTTTGAAAATGCTTAATATTTTTTATTTCGACATCACGGCGCGCGGCGCTGTACTGGCGCGCGGCGGCGTGATGTGCGTGTACTAAGCGCACAGACACGCTACAGATAATGGATAATGACCCTCGTATTGCGGTGACACGTTTGTTATGATTTCAATTTAATAAACTATCGAAAAAAAAAATTAAGCATTTTCAAAGTTACTGCTTTTGAGCTGAAATTTTGTACAGAGATTCTAGACCAGATATCGATACCTTAATCCGCAAACCAGCCAACTCCATTTTTGTCAAAAAAAATATTATGATGTCGTTTTTTAGTCAAAATAAAAACTAGAAAGTTTTAAGTGTCTCCTGTAAACTACAGCAAAATGGAGTTGGCTGGTTTGCGGATTAAGGTATCGATATACTCTTCAACCCGTTTGTATTGATATACCCTTTTTGTAACACCCTGTATACAAGGTGTAAAAAATGTTTACCATTATTTTCATTTCTTCAGTCAAATAAGAACACCTCTTTTCTTCATGTCTCAGTGCTTTTCCCAGTCTTTTGCTCAAATCATAATAGCACTTCACTGAAAATAGAAAGATATCAATGATAATAGTTTATAATATTATAAGAGAGTAGGTAGGTATTAAAGATTTATTGATATTAGGTACCTGCAAGAGTTGGTTTTAAACAAATCTTGTGTAAATTATTGTCACTTTTTTGTAACATGAGGAACCGCAGGATAATTGCGTAACACACTAACAGTAGCAATGGCTTTTATTTTGACAGTTCAACAACATTAATTGTGTTATCAATAAACTGGTTAAATTAGCCGTTTAGTTAACCGCCTAGCCTTTTAACTAAACGGCGGCTGTTCAACTAACGGCCTGAATGATATTCAATTATAGTATAGCTTGTTGAACTGTAACCAATCACGCACGAGCCGAATTGGTCGCAGTAACTAAGCCAGGGCACCCCGACCAGATGGGTTAGGTTAGAACTGTGATCAACCGCGTGCGAGCCGAGAGAGCGAAGCGAGGCGAGCACTACTTCCAAAGGCCAGGCGGTTAGCTAAACGGCTAATTTAACCAGTTGTCTGCGACATATACATTGTTGAGCAGACAAATTTTTCGAACATATTGAAGCAATGCGATTGGTAGTGTGTTACGCGATTAGGGTGCCGGATCAGAGCCCTGATTCACAACCATACTACAGGCTATCGTATCGAAAACCTGACATTTCGATAACCTGATTTGACTTCCCCTCAACAGCAAATAGCTGTTGGAAGAATAGCGGGCGTCTATTTGATTTAAACTGACAATATTTTCGGGATTTGGACTTGTGAACAGCGCGCAGAGTTGAGAAGACTCCTACGATAACAATGATTAATGTTCGATACGATACGGAAGCATATCGAGTGTTTATGAATAAGGGGGCAGAAGAATTCCTTAACATTAAAATCAATATAAAATACGCACATCAACAGCTGCACTTACCAACAGAATGACTTGCGGAAGCCTGCAGTGCAAACACAATATTGATAAGGATCATAGTGGCAGTATCATCCTTGTTTGTCCTGTACGGCAACAATGTTGGATGTCCCACAAACCTTACATCATTTACTTTTAACTCAAATTTCCTGTTGCAAAGCTCTGCTTTTACTGCAAACAGCGTTGAGAGCATCTCATCTGTGAAGCCACTTAGCTGACCTGTAAAAAAAAATTAGTACAATTTATAATATTGGCAATCATAAGATTGATTGAGTTGTTGTCTATGTGAAAATTCTTTGTGAAAATGGCTTGAAATTTCAGTCTTATTTCCCTTAATATCGTCGCTCGCATGACTAACTGTCCTATCTAATTTTTCAAATTTTTTGGCTGATCTGAGTCAGGACGACTATGCTCTTCTATTCGTGATTCTTTACACTTTTCACTAACCCTCGTATCTTAACCCCGTACCTACCAAGAGTCTAAGTGCGGAAAAGGGACCCCATCATCATCATCAACCCTCGCACCTTTATGTTATTTGGATCTCAAAATATAACCATTTTGAAAGGCAGTAAAATGTAAAGAATCACGAATAGAGCAGTGTAGCCATCCCAACCCAAATCAGCTAAATAATTAGATAGGACAGTTAGTCATGCGAGCGACAATATTGGTACTTAAGTAATCAAAGATCACAGTCACTTTTAAAGTCCAGACATAATCTTGGTCAGATGCATGTGAAAACTATGTAGATTGGTGTGGGAAAAGATTGGTGTTTGCCTAGCATAAGTTTGATTATGCTTGTATTCTCATCACATTGTAAAATGCAGAAATCATCATTCTCTTACCCTTATTCAAAATTATTTGGGGTCTTGTAGTGGTATCTACAACGGCACATGCGACCAACGCGTCATACTGACGTCACGCAGTATCCCGCATCTCGTAAGTAGAGTTTACTGCGCAACTAGCATAAGGTCCGGCCGCACTAAATTTTCTAAAGATGTGAACAACAATGGCCGCTCGAAATTGAATTAAATTGTTAAACAGGTACATTTATTTTATTGTATATGTTTGTTTTCGTCTAGTTAGCTCGGAGATTCTCCGAGCTGACTAGACGATCTTGTTCTTGTTTAACGATTTTATTCAATTTGGAGTGGCCATTGTTGTATACATCTTTGGCAAATCAAGTGCGGCCGGACCTTAGATACAACGGCCTGACATTAATTATCGGGCAGTTGCCTGCCAGACACAACACCCCTCTGGTTGAAGGATCCTCCCTTTTCTATGGAGGCTGAGTGAACTTTACACCCTGTTCCTCATACCTTTATAGTCTCATGACTCTCATGTTATTTATTGTAAATGTTACAAATACTAAATTTTATTAGCAATGAAGTATTTTAGATACCTATGTTATTTAGGTACAGATCTAATAGCCATTCTCTTATATTCTGTATCAATATAGCAGAGAATTAGTTATCTGTTTTCAAAGACAACAATGTGGTAATTATTGGTCTATGGAAAGTTACCTAGTTACAGAAAGTACTAGACTTCATATCTACTGTAAATTGCATTACCAACATATATGCAAAGCTTACAAGTCCATGTTTAACCTCTTAATCACCGCTAATGAGACACAATTGATTTTCTATTGTAATGGGCTGATAGCAGCCCGTGCTGGGCTGGAGTGGTTAAAGGTAAGTACATATAAACATTGATTTATGTCTATTGATCAAAGCCAGGAGTAGGTATGTACATTATCTATAAATAATATTGACATACATTACGATAAACAGTTTATTTTCTGGTATTCAGCAGGGTCCAATGGAATTCAGCTTGCAGTTATGACGCCTTAGTATACGTGACCTTTTATGCACTAACCTTTACAAATATTTGACGTCTGCGACTGAGGATTCTGCAATAAGTCCTCTGTAGAATTAATGGCGTAAGGATTGTGACGACCATATTTTTTCTGTTTGCTTTCATCCTTGTTGTCTGTTGTGTAAGGGTATCTAAACAGTAATCTATCACCTTTACTGTCTGATTTCACGAAAAATATGTTCAAAGGATTCACTTCCATGTTCACAAATGGAAAGTAACTATAAAATTACGAACAGTGCGGATTAAACAAAGTAATTGGAAACGGATTTTGCAACAACGTATTCAAATGATATTTGTAGAAATATAATTTTGCACACATTTTCAGCTCTATGTATACACACTACACTTTTGTTCCTGGAATATTACACAACTGTTTACAAAGTGACTATTTTTATTCTTTTTATTTCTACGAATCGAGACAAAACACGCACTCTGTGACGAACTAACACTGTCAGTCAACAGCACAGAGTACTTTTTGATCAACAGCTGTCAATGTCAATTTCACACGCAGTTGTCATATTTTGCCATACCGACTCCCAGTTCCAGTCCATGCAGAATAGTTTTAGTAAGTTTTAGCCCAGTTGGTTCTTTGTTCTCGTTCTTTTCTAAAATGTAATATATATTGCCGTCCTTCTTTAATTTGTTGTTTATAAATTGGTTATTTTTTAATTATAATCCATAGCGAAGCCAACTTATTATTTTTAGTATTGCTACTCGTCACGAGATGGCAGCATTAATTTAATTTTATTTATTTTTACTAATTAAAACCAAATCCTCCATGAAATATGTGTACAATAAACTAACAGTATTTTAATCTGCTTTAGCTTATAAGAAGTAATAACAACCCTTACTTCTAATAAATGTGACAAAAAAAAAAATTATCTGAAAAGGCCTGATTCAGTCTTCATTTTAAAAACAAAATAAGACAAATCATTTGTCAAAGTAGAATCCGAAACAATTCGGAATTTGCTTCGCGAAAATCTATAAATTAGCAAAAAATGGCTAACAAAGTGGAAAATAACTACAAAGTCAACCCCGAAAAGGTTCGCCTCGAAACCGATCAGGGAATCGTAGAGAGTGAAGAAAGAAAATGGGGAATGCCTTTGAAAGATGTGTACAAACATGGACTCACTTTTTACAAAGGTAATTTTCTCGAATATTTTCCCAGTTATCTTAGCCACGCCAATGTTCGTGATCACGAAGTTAAATTTCATCTTAAAATGTTACAGACGGCTAAAAATGTTAACCGGGCCTCCATTATCACCATCCTGAAATATTTACGACTTATTTATTGGTACAACCGTACTACGCCGATATAAGTGCCCATTATTTTAATTGATATGATGAAGTGGCATTAATCACACTTCCTAGTAACTACACTCATTGTAAATTAGGTTAACACAGTATAACACTTACAGATAAGGAAGGCAAGGCAATTCAGCTGAGCTATGAAGATAGGCTGAAACTGGTTGCATACACTCAGCAAACGTCTCATGGGCCTTTAGACGTGAACTCTGCATCACCTTTAGGTGTTCTGGATATGATTGGGCGAGATAGAAGGGCTGCGTGGCAGGCTTTGGGTCAGATGAGTCAAATTCAAGCGATGGTCGGTTTTGTCCACACACTAGACAGGTAATAGTTTCTTCATGTCTGAGTGGCTGTATATTATATAAATTGGGTATCCCTCTTTTTCTGGGTGAACCCAATGAATGCAGGCTATTTTTTTAATCAACTTCAAAAAGGAGGAGGTTCTCAATTTGCCTGTATTTTTTTTTGTATGTTACTATATCTCCGTTAATTGTGGATTGATTTTCAAAATTATTTTTTTAATGGATTGATTTTTTTTAACTTTGCTGTGATTTTTTCCACTTAGTTTATATTGATGATGATGTTACATAGCAAGTAGTTGTGATACGAATTTTGTGTGGGGTAAGTACAACTAAAAAGTGAAAAATAAAAATTTGTTAATCCTACCAGTATGTAAGGGGGCAATTTATTTCTGTCTAATGTATCAAGTATCTTATTAGAATGCCTATTTTCAATGTCTTCAAATTGCAAGTCCTTTCTATTACAGACTGTGCCCACTTTTCAAACCATATTTGGAAGCAATACAAAAGGATATGGAAGACAAAAAACAGCAAGAGTGAGTTCTTCTTATTTTTAAATAGCTTACTTTATGGTTTTTCTAATGTGCCTGTAAATATTGAATGTTGCTGTTTTTTTTTTTACTTTCAGACTAAAAAAAGAAGAGGAGGAAAGGGAAAACTTGGAACTGCAAAATAGAATACAGCTGGAAAAACAAAAACAACAGAGTAATAAACTAACAGAGGAACAACAAGTGTAAGTTCATTTCTACCAAATAATTATTTCTGGTACCTTTCTTTTTCTCATTGAATTTATAATTAAGCTCTAGCCAGATTTTTTTAAACAATGTAACACAATGTTTAAAAAAATTATTCATTCCCAATACCAATTACTTATTTTCAAAGACAAATGATTTATTTCAAATAGGCACATAAATAATTTCAAAATTAACAAACTAAAAAGAAAATAAAATTGGTTCTAGTCGCCCCTTCCAAAGGTAGTTTCGTTTGGAGAAGAATGGGCAAGAAACTCCACTGTAATGTTACTTTCTCTTTTCAAACATTGTATTTGCCATCAACTCGCCAAGATGAATTACATTATTAATGTATTGGCTTTAAATGTACTCACACTACAGTTTATCTGAATGTGTAAACCACAGTTTTATACTAATGCAATGTCAAAATTTCCAGACAAAGAATAAAAGATGCACTCAATGCACAAACTTACGAGCAGTTTCTACAGTACTCTCAACAGCAGTACCCAGGCAACTTCGACCAGCAGGCGATTCTCATCCGTCAGCTACAAGATAAACACTACCAGCAATACATTCAGCAACTTGCTGTAGACCAGAGGCTTGCAAATTCTAATATAAAGGACACTACCGAAGAAAAAGAAAATAACTACACAAATAGTGGCACCGAAAAGGCACCCAAAGAGGAACCCGTTACTGATTGCAATTTGAATGAAACTGGGGATGCTCCTACAACAGATAACAAGTAAGTGAGACACACATAAATGTGTTATTTCTTTTTGATTGAAACATGGAATTACTTGACCTGACTTGGAACCGAACCTATAAGATTTAGAGCTGATTTTTAGGGTTCTAACCCAAAGGGTGCCAACAGAACTTACTACTACTACTACTTTACTACTAAAGCTCTGCTGTCTGTCCGTGTCTCTGTCTGTCACAGGGCTGTATCTTTCGAACTGTAATAGGTAGACGCTTGAAATTTTCACAGAGTGTGTACTGTTATGACCGCTATAGCAACAAATAATAAAAATAAAATTAAGTTACAAATTAAAGAAGAAATGAAGTGTTAAATTTTGTATGGTGGTATGGAACCCTTTGTGTGCAACTCTGACTCGCACTTGAACAGTTTTATTTAATAGTCAGATAACTACCGTACGCAAAATACGCGCATTGATTGTTGCGGACATCAGCCCGTATTACCTATTTACCTAGACAGATACTTTAACTGAAGGATAAATATTTTGTTTAAAACTCTAGTACTATACTAGATCGATTCTAATACGGTTCCGCAATTAAAATTAATTTTCAATAAACTATTTAGTTTATTAATGTTAAAATGGACTCCAAAGTGAAAAAGGTTGAACTTGATAAAGCCAGGAAAAGGACAAATATAACGACGCAGCAGAAGAGAGCAGAAAAAAATTGGTTTAATTCAAAACCCAATATGTCCAAACCAGTTTTAACGGTTGAGGCGGAAATTGATTTGATTCGTTATATTTCTACATTGCCGAGAATAGTCACTGTCAAAATAAGGTGAAATAAACCTTAAAATCTAAGAAATAATGTCGTCAGCACCTGCAAACGAAAATACTGTACTATCTCCATTTCACTTATCAAGGACAATTTGACGTTTGAAATTAATCAACTCATATTTATTCCTCACATAAAAGTTATCCTCAGATAATTGAAAATTCAGTCATGAATAAAGTTACAAGAGTAACAGAATGATTATGATCCCCTATATGGTATGGATGTGTGCATACAATAAAAATGTTACAGGGCTATGCAGACGACTACAGAGAAGACAGAATCTAATGATTATATAGAGGAGACCAGGGTGGATGACAATACAGATGATGAAGGTAACCTATTTAATTAAACCATTTCAAATTTTCCTTCCTTCATAACCTTAACCTAATAGGATTTTGGTTGCAAATGGTTTATCCTGAACAGTTATGTGGAAATTGTCATGGCCACACTATGAAAATTTCCACACATGTGATAAGGAGAAATGAGGAAAATGTCGTAGAGTAGGGGAAGACCAATGAAACGATGGATGGTCTGCGAATGATGATATGGTTAGAAAGCCGTTGACTACCGAGATGACTAATAGAGAAGTATGGAAGGAAAAGACATGTTGCGCCGACCCCAAAAAATTGGGATAAGGGCAGGAGAATGATGATGGCTTTTCCTAAAGAAAAGGCACATTGTGTTGTTATTGTTTAGTTTAATTCAATGCCAATATTTAACTAGTCCCAAGTTGGCCAAGTAGTAACGGCCGCGACTTACGAGTTGTAGGTCGTAGGTTCGAACCCAGACAGGCGCTTTACTTTGTGTAAATTATTTCATCACCACTGCTCACAAAACGGTGAAGGAAAACATCGTGAGGAAACCGGCATGTCCTAGAACCTAAAATTGATTACGGTCCACTCCCTCTCACTGAGAAGAGGCCTGTGTCCCAGCAGTGGGAACATTATAGACTGATTATGTTATGTTATTTAACTAGTTGTGACTGTGTAATTGCAACCTATTGGGACAATGCCTATATTAGTTTCAAATATTAGTAACATCGTAATAACAATCACATAAAACTAATCGCTGAGTGATAAGAATTTGTAAGTCGTTTTTCTTCTTTCAATATTTGAAATCTAAATCTGAAATAATCACTATGTTTAGCAGTTTTGCTACAATGTCATACCGTGACAAATTCCACCAAAAATATATTAGGACCTTTTCAATTTTTATTACAAATGGCCTTTCAAAAATCAACTTAGCATGCATAACACTGGTGGTACCGGCCGCAACTTACGAGTTGTAGGTCGTAGGTTCGAACCCAGATAGGCGCTTTACTTTGTGTAAATTATTTCATCACCACTGCTCTGAAACGGTGAGTGAAGGAAAACATTGAGGAAACCAGCATGTTCTAGAACCAAAAATTCGAAAACATGTGACATTACCAATCCGCGCTGGGCCCGCTTGGTGGATTACGGCCCCACTCCTCCTAACAGAGAGGAGGCCTGTGTCCCAGCAGTGGAAACATTATAGGCTGATTATGTATGATTTGTAATACTGTATTACCAGATGGTTTTCTGAACGTGGAAGCAAGTCGTATGTGGACTCGCGGCGACATAGTCAAGTTCAAGAGTTCTGCACAGCAGGGAGGCGGTAAACTGACGGTGGGCCATGGTGAGACCATCACTGTGAGAGTACCTACCCACCCAAAGGCTAGGTGCCTTTGCTGGGAGTTTGCTACTGATAACTATGATATCGGTAAGTAGCTACAATACATATTTATACATTAAAGTTTCGTGTCTGTCTGTGTAGTCGCGTTGTTCTTCTAAACGGCGCGAGGATATTTGATGCGGTTTTCACCATCATTTAGACAATCTATTCCGCAAGGTTTATTTGTATAATACATTTATATTAAACTTTGACATCTTAGCACAGAAATTTCGATGTTTTATCAAGTCGTAAAAAACGTACGAAGTAGTCTCTAGTATTTTATAAAATTACGCCTGTTAACTAGAAGGGGTAGGTAGAGGTACGGTTATAATACACCCACTCTTTTGCCAACTATGTCAAGACCCATGAGAGCGAGGGTCTATTCCAGTTGGGAAAACCGAAAAACGCTGCCTGATGTGGGGATTAAACACAAGACCCCACGCTCAGTTACTAGTTAGAGGTCACTTTGTTTTTTTTCTCAGAGCGAAATCGTGGTGGAGAAGGAGGATCTTGAGTTATAAGTGCACTGACAGATAAACAGAATCGCTGTGTGTTTACAGGGTGGCAGGGACATCTACGGGCAACCTGTTGCCATAGACTCAGTACATGATTCTGAACACCTGGGTTAAAATTTTTCGTAGGTTATTAAAAAAATAGCTGTTTCATACATATTGACCGCGTAGGTATTGCTCTTTTCTATGAAACAGCAGATTTTTTTTTTATAACCAGCCATTATTTTCCATGTTAGGGTGTCTAGAATCATGTGCTGAATTCATGGTTCCAGTTTGCACATCTATGTTCCTGCCTCCCTGTATAAATATTTAAGAACTATCCAATAATTCATACTGCCTCAATATGTTCCAGGTTTCGGCCTATACTTCGAATGGAGCAAGTCTGCGACCACCGAGGTCACGGTGCACGTGGCTGAGAGTGATGACGAGGACGACGAAGACGCGGATGAGGATGAATACACTGTTACAGATGCAGATGGTAATTACTTACTTCCATAACAAAGTAATAGCTAAAAATATAAAGAAAAGAAATAAAAAATTATATCTTTACTATCACCGCCAACTTCCAAACTGAACGGGCTGTTACTAAGAAATTTCTACCGGAAAAACCCGATAACACTGCACGACCTGAATCAGACCCAAGCGCAAGCGCGACTTGCGGCTATGGGGTCCACCACACTCGCAAGTCGCGCTTGCGACCACGAAACGAACGGGGCAGTTACATTAAGTATGGATGCATGGTAAGGCGACTAATAGCCTTCGCACACCATATCAACTCCACGACAGTTCTACACAATCTCATCTCCAACTAACGGTTTAGCGTCAAATCCACGTTCAGAAGGCGCGAATATTCTGAAAAATCGGAATCTAGCTAAAATATCGTAATCACAAATTAAAGAAAAGTAAAAAAGTCAAAGATCAAGTAAAAAAAAGGATTATTTTTACTTGGTGTCATTGTACTTATCAAAATATGTGATCTCATTTGCAGGTGAATTCCCCGAGTACACAATCCATGGTACTCGCGCAGACTTAGAACAAGGTTCGGAGAAAAAATCAGAAAAACTCGCCGTCAGTACCACGCGGCCATTATTGAGCCTGGTGGTGCCCATTTACCGCCGGGATTGTCACACCGAGGTATGTATACAATATACGGAATCTGCATTCGCGATTTATTTGCCAAAAATGTAAACAAAGAGTTTATAGAAAAATAACTTTAAATCCTACACCATAAAGCTCAGTTTACGCTACAACTTCAACTTAATTGCCATTAAAATAAAGTTGATATTTGTTTAACTTGAAATAATATTAATTTGAAATATAAGTTTGAATAGATTTTAGTCAAATGCACGTCAATAGCAAACATTGAACTACAAAAACCGCTCTTATTGCTACGACATAAGGTCGCTAACTTTGTCATATACATTTTTAACCCATTGAAGGACACTGAACAAGACACAATATATTTTTATTGATATTACGTCTGGGGGCGTTTAGTGTCCTGCAAAGGTTAATAATACGTGCTCAAAGAGAGAAAATCCTACTTTCATCGTATTTAAACACAAATTACACGTTACTTTGTACCATTCAGAATAATTGTGAATTAGCTTTCCACCCAGCTTTCCAATAAATGTTTTTTGAATTCATCACACTTTATTTACCAAACAATAATGTGCTATTGAACTGAATTTGTACAGACGCCAGCACATCAACCTACTACAATCTGTCAAGTTTCTTTAATAGATTTTAAACTTTATCACTAAAGCATAAGGTTCAAGGTTGATTGGGAAAATTTGACAGTTTCGGGTAGGTTGATGTGCTGGCGTCTGTACTTCCGAATATTAAAGATCAATCAAGAATTTTTTCAATCTATTTTCAGGTATACGCCGGATCCCACACATACCCTGGCGAAGGAGTATACTTACTAAAGTTCGACAACACCTACAGTCTATGGCGATCCAAAACACTTTACTACAAAGTGTACTACACACAGTAAACTTCATTAAACCTTATAGTAGAGCCATGACAAAGAAATTATATGGAAAGTAATATAATATATTAAATTATTTGATACTATAACACCCAATATTGTACTGCCAGTATTTTAGTTCCTGAAAACATTATTTATGTAAAGGATTTAGTTAACACAACTGCGGGGAAATATTGCGAGGGTGGTGTAGATATGCCTTGTATGGATATAGATCTGCGAACTGCGGGGTAGTTGCGTAACGCACTATCAGTAGCTGTGGTTTTCATTTTGACAGGTCAATAACATTCATTGCTTTATTTATTTTGTTGAGCAGAAAAAATTCTCGAACATACGAAGCAATGTATTAGCAATGCCCTTCAAAATGATTGAGATTGTGATTGATAGTGTTTTACGCAATTAGCGTCATGACGCGTCATATCAACGGTTGGTTTGACGCTTACGTTGTGTTGTGAAAGATTAAAAGATCGTTTTTTTTTCTTTTTTGAACGTAAATTCACAATAAAGCATTCGAGTAACATACCTCGCAATATCTGTTCGCACCTTAACACAATTCAGTGCAATAATTATGAGCTTCTTTAGCTAATTTAACAATATATTAAGCTTTGTATAAACGAGACACGAAGATGCTTTTAGTTCACTTAGTTTGAATGCAGTTTTGTTTAATTTTTCTGGGGTACTCTTATTAGGGTAATTACATGCCGAAAATGCTCGCGATCGCGGTCGCTATATCGATAACTCGATGTCAATACTCGCTTTTCCTACATGGGTGGAGGTGTAAATGAAAAACCTGAAAATGATGGTGCACCTGAAAGCTCAGTTGCCTAGTCCTATGTTTGTGTTGTACTCTACCATATTCCAGAAGAACAATTAGACTAATCACCTCGATCCTTGCCTTCGACCGCGATGTAAAAACAAAATATTTTGTTTTCACATAGACGTCGAGGTAGCGAACCAAGCTGCGATCGCAAGGTATCGCAGTGAGGCGACTTCGGCAATTAATTACCCTTACTATTATCTAGTTATCTCGTCTATTATAAGTTATATACCACAAATATCTTTTAAGTAGTTTTCAAGTGCCCATGTTTCAGGTTCATGTTTATTTTTTGCATTTCATTTGAATGTTTGTTGAAAGAAGGTTGAGTATTTATTTATTTTGTTAGCTTTACCGTAGTACGACCCTATTATTTTTTTACATATAAATGAAGATATATCAGTAGGTATAATGAGTAAAACCGATGGTTAGCTGTAGGCATGTCATTATTCACTGTTAGTTGCAAACTATATTATTAATTTATCCCTTGAAACCCATACCTGTTATTTGCAGGTTACACCTAGTTCTACTATTTATTTTCTGTGCCATTAGAAGAAGTTAAGAATATTTATGGTTTAGGTTAATAGTAGGTACCGTACTTAAACTGATAAAAATGTGTTTAATGTCTATTACTTGTGATCCCAGTTTATTTTATTGAAATGGAAGACTTGTTATTATTTTTCCTGATGCGTGCAAGTTTTGGCGCAAAATACTGAAAGTCTGGGAGGAGTGCGTTAAAAGCACTAGAAAACATGCACTATGCATGTAGTGGGGACACCATCATAGACAATTCACAATCATAGAGTATTTATTTATTATGAAAAATATGATTAATTTATTCATACATATTCCATGTTGTTGTAGCAGGTTCTGTAGTTTCCGCCTATTCACATGGGAAGGCGTGAGTTTTATGTATATTCCATGTTGTGTGTATCATATTTGAACTAAATTTCATAATGATATTTATTTATTATAGATTATTTAGATCTATGTTACGCAGTATTACCACTAAGATACCTAACTTGGAAGTTACATTTTCTAAAAATCTATCTTTCTCTACTAAAATTGCAAGCTTTTTACTGATACAACTTTGAACAAAATTATGATTTCCGTATTTAACAATAACAAAAAAAAAACCTGTGCGGTCGGGAGACCCCCGTGAGGAACGAAGTTCCTTACGCGATATACACTCGTATAAACGAGAAGAGACAGGGGTCGCATGAAGGGGCATAACGCTTTTTCCTTACGTGACGATTTCTACCAGTCAACTCCCGCAAGCCGCGTTAAGGAACTTCGAGGTGAAGTTAGTAACTATTAAATTATAAAACAAGAATGATACTAATTCAGATTTCAATTTATAGCTCAAGTTTGCTGGCTTATGCCGTCGGCCAGTCTGCATCTCTACATGAACTGGCCTGTACGACCTGTAACATAACGACAAATAATATAGTTCTATGAAGGCAAAGACATTTAGTTATAGTATCTTAAATCTCTTTGTATATAGGGTATATAAATGTGCTGCCGTTTGAGTAAAATACCATTTGAAAACCGCTCTGTTTTCGAATTTAAATGATCTTTGATGGAGCTAATTTTGTATCTGAGAATCATTGTTATGTTTTTTGGTGGCTCATGATGGAAGTGTGCGTGTGTGGCATTAGATGATGGTGGATGTTTTGTATTAGACTAGCGAGGGATATTGAAGTCTAACCAATAAGGGCCATCATAATACAGAATTCAGGGTTTTCTGGAATGTATAAAATTACTTTCATCAATGATTTTCATGTTTTAACATGCATCAAGTATTAATTATTTGTCAAAAATTAAGGAATATGAATTTATTGTTTTGTTTGTACTTCCCCTTTAGAGATATCATGAAAAGTATGACAGAATTTATAAATGTTTTTGGTTGTTTTTCGTCAATTTCATGTCATTTTATTTGAATTCTTGAAGAATTCAATCGTTAAATTATAATATGTACAATACTGAATATAAAATAATATAATACACGTATAAATGAAAGTACTCGTTTTCATTTTCATCCGACATCCCACGTTTGCTGAAAGCTATTCTTAAATTAGCTAACGAAACTCCACAGATGTGATGGGTATCGATATCTAAACACGATAGAACAAATAAAAAAATTTGATAGCATTTTTTATGGGGTCAACGACCGCTGATAGAAGTTACTTGAAGTATGAGTTGGAAAATTAAGATTTTTCGTTTTGTCGTATCCATGTAGCCATTACGTCTGTGAAGTTGACACAAAAAAAAAAAAGGTTCAAGGTCAAGCGGTGCGCGTCGCCGATCGGCGACGAAACAATAGAAAGTCAATTGCGTCTCATTAGCGGAGCTTGACAGATTTAACTAATACGTCAAGTCACGACACTCACGGTCGCGCGGTCGTTGACAAAAGAATATGAAAAAAAAAAATTCGTATGATGACCCATCACCATGTTCCTGTCTTTATGAGTCTATCTGACTAGGCCCTTTAATGTTCATAGTGATGGAATGAGGAGGCAGTTTATAGTTCACTTAAAAGGCGTGTGAATGAAGTATGTCCAGCGGTGGACTAATAGGCAGATGATCATCCTAATGATAGAAAGGGGGTGACTACCGAGATGACGACTTATTCATAGAGTAATATCGAAGAAACAGACATGTTGCGCCGACCCCAAATAAATGGGGATATGATGATCCTAATGATAAGCGTAGGTAGCATCTCTAGTATGTCTAGGCTGTTTGTCTTTGATCTCTGTCTCTAGTGATCCAAAAGACAAAACCGCACAGAAAACCTGGTTATCTTTTTCCATAGAGTAAATCTTCTTTGTGATTTTTTAAAAGACAAAACCGCACAGAAAACCTGGTTATCTTTTTCCATAGAGTAAATCTTCTTTGTGATTTTTTTACTCCATCCACGACACAAAACGTCAAGTTTGACAGTTATCATGTTTACGGGAGGGTGAGGTGTTTTTTTTGTCTGGTTTTTTGTTAGAAACTTCCAATAAAAAATTAAAATGTTACAGCGATTAATTTACAGTAGTTTTGAACTGAAAATATCACGGAAGAATTCACAATTATTGTTTAATATCCCGACCAAAGCTTCTTTGTGTCAGCAGTGTGGATCCGGGATATACTCTCGTTACAAGGTGCCAGATAAACGAAATATTTACGAAAGGACCTTTACTAACAAATATGGTTTATTCAATTATAAATTTCGGTGCTACACAACTCAAGTGGACGCTCAGAAGAAGAATGAACAATTGGAAAGTGTTAAAGAAAAAAATCCAATAGAAACTACGAAAAAGATCAATGTCAAATTAAAGACATCAGAACTGAAACGATTATTTACATTAGCTGAACCAGAAAAATGGACTCTTGCTGGTATGTAGTCCACCTTGTTTTGGGGTATGTGTTAGAATTTTGGCAAATAATAAGTTTTTTGTTTGCAGGTGCTATTGGCTTCCTTATTGTGTCTTCTAGTGTCACTATGGCTATACCATTTTCGCTGGGTCAGGTGTTAGACATAATTTATAGCAGTACAAGTGACCTGAGTTCTGCCCGAGAGAAGCTGGATACTCTATGTCTAATGCTGTGTGGAGTATTCCTTGTTGGAGGTTTCTGTAACTTTGGCAGGGTGTATTTAATGTCTATATCAGGTAACTACAATCCTAAACTTTTCCTAAAAAAATACAAGTTTCTCAAGTTCCAGCTTAAAAACTTTTAATAGATTCTAATCTGAATTTGTTCATTTGAATTCTTGTTGATTTGAAAATTTAAAATCTAAGACTCAGTTGTAGTTTCCAAAAAAACATGATAAGTTTTTGAGTGTAAACTACTCATCTTGACCCAATAATGTCGATAAGAATTTAAAAGGGTACAACAATAATTATAATACAAAAATAACAAATCCCCCCATCTTTCTTACTCAATGTTTGTAGGATAATTCATAGTATAATATTATTTTAATTCATTTCAATTAACAAGCTTCCATATATTTCAGGCCAAAGAATGACACAGTCACTCCGCAGACAAGTTTACAGAGCAATAATGCGACAAGAACCTGCATGGTTTGGTAAAACATCAACAGGCGAGTTGGTCAACAGGTTATCGGCAGATACACAGCTTGTTGGACGTAACCTCAGTCAGAATGTCAGTGATGGTCTACGTTCATTGTTTATGGTGGGAGCTGGAACTGGAATGATGGTAAGAAACTTTTGCAAAAATATAAAGCCTTTTTGTTTTATCCATAGACAACCTGTTTGCCTAGACTGATTGAATTATGGACTCCTTTTATGGGAGAATTTCAAGATTGGTAGTTTTTTTGTACAGTTCTTTTACAGGTATTTTATCTCTGACACCTGCAACCTAACAGCAACCTTATTGTAACAAAAATAAAGGTACACTGATTTTGACAGTGAGGCAAAATCTCAGGTAAAATATCTGTTTAGTATTGATTAGCCTTTGAAGTGGCCAATGATTTGAAGAATCTAATATTAAACATCACTTGTTGGTACACTATCATATTATCAGTGAAAAATTGAGGACAGATTGCATCATCTCACTTTCACAGCGACCCAAATATGTGGCAGTTGTTAGTGTCCATGTATTTGTAATACATAGAATCTAATGCTTTATTATTGTTTGATGATAATTCCGATTTCTCCTTCGACATACAAGCCGCCATGATAATGCTTTTTAACAAGTCACTATGATATAAATGAATTGCTTTTCATTTTGTGCTGTAATTAAATTTTATTAAAAAAAAAAAAATTTAATAATAATAATTTACATGATTATAAACCTTTTGAAATGCTAGCATTTTCCGTCAGTTTCACCCGAGTGAATGTCGATATTTAAATCTACACTTTTAATTTAATTTGCGCCAAACAATGTTGCGGTAAATAGGCATGCATTCAGAGAATGTGTGAGGTCAATAGGGAGAGCCCGTAGACCTCAGACATCGCCTAGCCATACACCAAAGTAGGTACCTAAATGATAAGCAAGTACATATATGGTATGATAAGCAATGTTATTATGTTAGCTTACACAATTTTAATTTCGATATCAAGCACTATAACTAAAGTCATTTAATTAGTCAAATATGCAATAAAATGGGTTTTATAATAAAGGTGCAACAATGGATGACATCGATGTTCGAACAGTGTGATCAGTCAGTATCTGTTTGATCTGTTTCTGTTTCCAAACTATCACCGTACACTGTGTTTTTTCGACATCGAATTATTGCTGTTTCAAATCACGAAGTCAAACATTCGTATCGATCTGTTGTCTATCGCCCATCGATCGATTGTCAGTCGACCATCGATTGTCCATTAATCGATTCGAATCCATTTTTGATTCAATTTATTTCGTTTTGATTTATTTATCGATTATTGTATTTTGAGGCGATCAATACTATCAATAGCGACTAGCGACGTCGATCGACCGCAATCAAGTTGCACTTTGATTGATACAACTACTCTGAAATTTTTAATATCAAACTGAGAACACAATAAAAGATATTGTGTTCTCAGTATGACATTAAGAATTTCTCTATTTGGTGTCATCTATTAGGTGCTAATAATGTCAATATTTTGTTTAGTTCTACATGTCTCCGTCGCTGGCACTAATTGGGCTATGCGTGGTACCACCCGTGTCAATGTTGGCGGTCATATACGGAAGATTCGTGCGCGGCATCACGAGACAACTACAGGATGCACTGGCTGAAGCTAGTGAGGTACGATTATTTCTTTGAACTGTGTTTGAATTATTTTGACCCCTCTCTACAGGTCATGCTAAAAAAATATCAGTCATCTGAAAGGAGAAGATCGATGGGAGGGGTTGCATAGTAACATGCCTAGGATTTCATTTATACGTCGAGACGGTATGTCCTTAAATGTGCAATGGATATGCATACGAAAAGCAGAAACAACATATTCTTGTCATATAATGTGCCCAATGCTGAGAGTCAGGCCTCCTATGTGTGAGAGGGAGTGGGCCGTTATCCATCAGGCGGGTCCGATGCGGCAGGTGGTAAAATTCGATAAATATAACAGACCAAGTTTTTTTAAATACTTACCCCCTTATTCATAATCCTATTTTATCTCTATTTTAGCTAAAATAGGTTTATAGAACGTTTGTCTTTATCTGTCACGTTGTCATTTCTGTGTGTAAAAAAGAGACAAACCCCATTTTAACTAAAATAGGTTTGATACGTTTTATGAATAAGGGGGTTAACCTAAACATACGGCGTCTTAAGTATTCGTCGGCATCGCTGTCATCCGGAAATGTGCCCAGAACACTGGCAGCATTGCCACGTTGAATAGCAATGCTAATTCTTTGGCTAAAGAAGTTTTTATAATATTAATCAACAGGGCAATTTTCATATAAAAGAATCAAAATCCTCACGCGAATATTGTTTTTACATTACGATCATATTTTGTTCATAAATTGGTATTATCCATATTATTATCTTGAACATCATGCAATCATAATAAAAACAATATGTAGATAAGACACCAAAATGAACATGTGTTACGTGCTAAAATATTCCCATGTGCGAAAACGAGTACCAAATACACACACAAACAGGGCACTTCACTTTCACTCTCATTCCGTGTACTTTATAAAATAAAAATACGACTTAATTTGCATTACTTACATAGGCGTATGTTTATCAATAGGGTTTTATTTACATAGTGACTGTCCCGTTGGTCTAGTGGTCACATGCGCTACTGCTGAGCGTCCCGGGTTCGATTCCCAAGTCGGGCTTTTTTTTTTAGTAGCAGTCCAGAGTCTATATTTGTGCCCGGTTTGTGGCGATACGCTTGCCGTCTTTAACATAAAACTAATACAGAACTGCCGACTCCTTCGAAAAATACAGCCGTGATGCTTTCCTTGTAGTTAATTTTAATTTTTTTCCATTTACAGTTGGCTGAAGAAAAGATATCAAACATAAAGACTGTGAAAGCATTTAGTAAAGAGGAGGCAGAATGTCAAAATTATGGAGAACGAATAGAGAACTTACTGAAACTCGCTTATAAGGAGTCGTTGGCTGTCGGCAGTTTCTATGGATTGGTAAGTTATGTTAATGGTGTATAATTACTTTCATCTATCATAATTTATGTTTGCTTCTAACTGCAGGTTTAAGTATCGGAAATCCAATCGACGATTAGATTTCGTAACAATGACGCCGTGCCCTACTTCTCCCTTCCAAACAAAAGCTTGATCAGCGGATTAATTGCGTAACACACTAACCAGGATAAATTTTTCGAACATATGAAGCAGTGGATTAGCAATGTCCTTCAAAATCATTCAGATTGTTACTGAAAGTGTGTTACGCAATTAGGGTGCAGTTGATCTTATAAATGCGTTGTTTTGGCCTTAAATTTTCTTTAGCCCACTTACACCACACATCAGTAAATGCGTTTAGTGCTAAACATATTTAAAACATAGTTCTATCTCTATCATCATCAAACGATTAATAGAAACTCTCTGTTATACTCATGATTACTTTATGATATTCGTTTCCTCTTTTTCTTCCACATGGTCTAAGAATAAAAAAAGTCGTTTGGTAAAGGCTTATGAAGACAAAAAATATGAAACTAAAGACTGAAAACGAAATATCAGGAAATTTCCCAATAACATTCTCCATAATCAAACATTATCAACTTGTAATCACAGACGGGCCTCGCAGGGAACACGATCATAATCCTGGTGCTGTACTACGGAGGCGGAATGGTGGCTACAGAACAATTAACTGTCGGGAATCTGACGTCATTCCTTCTATACGCCGCGTATGTGGGCATCAGTATCGGCGGGCTGAGCAGTTTTTACACTGAGTTGAACAAGGGTATTGGTGCTGCTACGAGGCTGTGGGATATTATTGATAGGGTTCCTGCTATTCCTGTGTCAGGTAATAAGAATTTGATTACTATTATAGTTCTCAAAATAGACGACTCTTTTATCTGTGTGTTGGTTTCGGCACAATCTTTAATACACCACTATATCATCCACTGGTCCTGTTTACACGTCTGACCAATCGAATAGAAGCGTCGTGTGATGTGATTGGTCAATATGTACGCAAGCGCATTGCTCATATTTCGATGCGAGGATTAAGACATACGATACGTGTCTGTTTCGAGATACAAATAGAAACTTGTTATAACTTGTTCCAATATTTTTAAATATTTTGGTTTACATTGGTCACATTATACAATTTCGTATCTTTATTAAATATTAAATTTTGACCTCTCATAAAACGTTTTTCGAATTTAACTAGATAAGATTTCTCCTTATCTGCTTAATGCCAAAAAACACTCAAAAATCATTTCCATCCATTTCAGGTGGCTTGAAAAGGATGTCCAAACCTAAAGGCGAATTAATATTAGAAAACGTATTCTACAACTACAACGACTCACCTTTAATAAAGGGTGTGAACTTGCACCTTCATCCAGGGAAGTCGATAGCCCTGGTAGGAAGGTCAGGGTGTGGCAAAAGTACCATAGCATCGTTGATATTGAGGCTATACGACCCTGATAAGGGCAGGATACTACTGGACGGCGTCGATATTAAAGACTTGGATCCTAAATGGCTGAGGAGTCACATTGGTTTTGTTAGTCAGGTATGTATTTTGGCAATTATGTAATATTGCCGTCGTTAGAGAAAGGGGCGCATCTGAGGAAAGGGCAAATTTGACCCTTACTATACTAGATTCGCCTTTTTTGTTTAGTAAGGCTTATTTTTTTTTTGACATTGTTTCTGCAGATGCATACTTTTTGTTTACGGCGGCACAATAGTAGGTGCACTGGCGGACTAAGGGGGGGGCTCCCCCCACCCCCCGGCCGCTGGTCCACTGGGGGCCCCAAATATTAAGAAGAACTTTCAAATCAATCCCTAACAATGTAAAAATATGTTCAGTAAGCAGTAATTCGAGTTGGAGGCTCCACATGTACCTATGCAAAATATAAATATCGGGTGCTAAACATTTTCGAGCTCGCTTCGGCCGCTCTCTTATTCCTCAGACTTTTTGCATAAATAAGTCGACAAAGCAACGCCTATTTCCTTACTCGTACGAGTACTAGAAATACATGTACCCACATAACCTGAGAAGAATGGGGGGTTGGCTCATTTTTTACCGCCCCGGGCCCCCGACAGGCTTAGTCCGCCACTGAGTAGGTGGCATAAGACCCAAAAGTTAGTGCTTAGTAGCCGTGAGAGCACAATACTGTCCTTACAATTTTGTTTTCTTTACGTATACTGCTTTCGCCGCTATGTAGCAAGGCTAGGTGGTATATATTCGAAAATGTTGTCTGCTCAACAACGTAAATAAGGCAATTGTTGAACTGTCAAGATGAAAGCCATTGCTACTGATAGTGTTTTACGCTATTACCCCGCGGGTGTTTATTCTGCTACATTTTAACCCAATTAATAAGTTCATCGTCTATTAGTCACGTGTATAATTTGTTTACACACTTTTGTTTGTCTCTGGACATAAAGGTTATCGATGTATGACCGAAAGTTTATCCGCAAACAAAAAAATAATTGCGATGTTTTTATTTATTTCAGGAACCAGTATTATTTAGTGGGACCATAAAAGACAATATATTGTATGGTGCTTTAGATGAAAATTTTAATGATGAAGAATTATTAGAAGAAAATCAAAATAAAGTAAGTATTTACGTAGCAGGATTAAATCGGTGAAGGGGACTGAAGGAGGTCACTGCCCGTGTATCATTTTTGCACACGCACGTCAATAATGTTAATACGACGTATATCAAATAAAGCTACTGCCCGTGACTTCTTCCGCATAAAATTTAATGACCCCCGACCCACCCTGTCGCATCGCATCACCTGCCTGCGCTACTACTTCGTTTTCGCTTAGCATGCTTTCTGACTTTTTTCTTTGTGCTTGGCTCCTAAGGGTCATAACGTGATGTTAAATACCCAAGAATTGGGCTATAAAATGCAAAAAAGAATTTTTCAAATCCGATCCCGAACGTAAGGTGGGACGCCCTCAGGCTAGGTGGAGCGACGATCTTCGCAGAATGGCTGGTAGTAGCTGGATGAGAGTTGCCGAAAATCAAGTTGAATGGCGTGCAATAGGAGAGGCCTATGTCCAGCTGTGGACTGCTATAGGCTGATGATGATGACCGGTAGTTCCAGAGGTTAGCGCGTTCAAACAAACTCTTCAGCTTTATTTTTAGGTGATACAACGTGGCCATTGCGTTCAAGGAGTTGTGTATCACTAATGCACACTGTTTTCATACTATTTAAATTGGAAAAAAATAAACAGGCAGTCATAGAGAGTGCTGACAAAAGTAAAAACTTAACTAAAGCATGCTTTCACTGCTGGCCAAGTGCAACGCGTCTTATGAGTATGACCTGTTGATGTGCTACATATATACTGTTAACAAAAGCATGTCGCATGTGCATGCTGTGTCGCAAGTCGGTGACGCGATTCATAAGATTTTCCCCTGCCAAAAATCGCTCAACACGCCTAAAGAAGTATTTACTAAAAAAATTACTGGTGTGGGCGAATCTTTCGGTGTATTTGGGTTTTGCGCAATTTATGTCAACTAACTATAATCGAAAAAGGCCGCTGTTACAAACACTAAAAACGACTGTGTAACAATGTTGCCGATTCTGCTGTTCACAAACTAAACTAAATTTAAGTTCATTGCATCTTTTCTTTCTATTTCACATTATTGAACAAGGGAATCGGCACCAATATTTCATTTTCAAATTCATTAATTTCATATCCAATTCATGTGATTAGAAACACTCTTACATAGTTCGCAGTTATTGGACTGCGTCCAGTCTGCGTACAAACCCTAGAATTTATATCTTACTAGCTGCGCGTCGCGGTTTCTTCCGCATAAGTCTATCCCGTGGAAATATCGGGATAAGAATCATATGTCCTAATCCAGGTTGTTGTCTACCGTTAAGCCGTTTTAGCGTGGAAGTGTGACAAACAAACATAAAAAAAAACAATATTTTCTCTTTATTAAAATATTTACTATAGATCACGTGCATACACGCTAACATTTACATAATTACGTCATAAAATACATACATGACTGTAGTTGTTTATAAATAAACTTAAGTTGTGCAATGATACTATCGAAGCGTGGTCACTTCAGATTGTTAATAGTAAATATATTGTTGTGATTGATAGTATATCGGTTGGTCATAATAAACAAAACAAGATAGTTTAAACTCATTGTGAGTATAATAAACTGTAAAAATGTTATACTCATGGTAAGGATCAAAAAGTCTGACAAGTGTGACTATATATAAAATTGTTGTTTTTCTATTCGGAAACTTTTTAATAATTGTTTTGAGTATGAGTATTATGGGTTTCCGTACTCATGTAGGACTTATAAAACTTCTTTTATTAACGGAGATGAACAATCCACAAAAATCATGAAAGTAGGTTAAAAACAATGTACGACATATTAATATGATAATTAGGTACAAAAGTGACACTTCTTATCATCTTTGATTATATCATATCCAATGCATTCGTATTGCGAATGCAAACTAGCTAAGCTGTCACAGAGGCTACTCCTCTGAAAAAATTCTAGTGATTTTTGGAAATACATTTGCCCGGTGGCATCATTTACTCAGCTCTCGCGTGGTTGGTCACAATTTCAACCTAACCTATTGGGTCGGGATTCCCTAGCTTAGTAACTGCGACCAACTTTGGTAAAACGCCAGCAAGTTAAAAAGAGGCTCATTTATTAAAAAAAAAACGATAATCATTAAAAGACCTTAGAGACTTAGAGCATGAGTTAAATATTTCCCATAATAATTTGCATCGCAAACACTTTGTAAAATGCAAGGCTTCGTCAGTCTAACTCTCACCAAATGATTCGTTTTTTACAGGCACGAAGCCCGCTCAGAGTATTTTTACACACTTTTAACCCTACTTTGCTTCTTTCTCTTCACAGGAAGATACCCCCTGGATGGCGGCAGCTAAAACGGCACATTTACACGAATTGGTCGTAGCTTCTACTGAAGGCTGGGAGCGACAGGTGGGCGCGCGGGGCAGTAAACTCAGTGGAGGACAGAAGCAGAGGGTCGCCATAGCTAGGGCTATCATTAGGGTACGTATTAACTTTGTCAACTCTTAGGGAGCAAGAGATCAACGTCAAAGATGAGGCCTGTGAGTCTTAGGCCTGCTTGCACCACAAATCGCTTAATACCTTTACGGCTATACGTATTTAGAACATCGCTATGTTTCTGTCATTATTCGTTTGAAGATGATAGAGACAGAATGATGAGATCCTAAATATGTTTTTATCATATCAATTCAAAAAGAGCTAGTGTATTCTTCGTAAACAGGGACTAAAATAGCTTTTTATCCCTAGGGACTAAAAGTGATTTGAATTTGTAATGTGGATATTGTTAGTAAAAGTTCCAGTCTTCCTAAAGTAATTGTATGTAAATAAATAAACTTACTATTCTTATTCATAAGTTACACTTACTTATTTTTTCATAGAGGGTGATTAAAAGTAGACTGTCCACCTCGGGAGCAACACTATTTTAAGCTCGAGTGCAGTACTTTGAATCCTTCGCTGCGCTCAGGATCTTAGAGTAGCATCCCGAGCGCGGCGAGGGGTTCTAAATTAGAAACCTGAGCTTCGCTCCGCTCTGGATTCAAAAACACACTTTCGCCTTCAAAATAGTTGTTTGCTCCCTTGGCAAACAATCTACTATTGGCGCTAAACGTATTTAATTATTTATGGTGCAAGTGGGCCTTAGAGAGCGACAGATCGACCTTTATCGATGAGAGGCAAATGTGGTACATGGCAGCCAAATTACAGTTGATCGACGTCGATTATTTCCCTTGAAAGTCGTTCGTGTTGTGGAATATTATAAATATTGTTATTGCACTGGTATTTTTTTATAATATTTCTCGAATAAAAAAAAAAAATAAGTTGTTTAAATATTTAAAAAACTGCGAATTTCTGTACTGCCCGCATCCAGTAGAATCCCGCAACTTTCACGGCCTTATTATAAAACAAGATTTATCTTTAGACCCAGGTTTAAACCATCGAGCCATTTTTGAATTTCTAAATTCTGATAATATTAAAATTCTAAACACAAAAAAAAGTCCAAGTTGTCAGTTTTGTATTATAATATCAGCCTATTATTGTCCCACGCTTTCTCAAGATGGGGTTGGCGATTGCCCGGATTTTAACCCACAACCTGGTGAATGAGAGGCGAGGCCATTAACCACTGGGTCATCATGAAAATTTATTTTGTTTAAAACATTTTATATCAGTCGAAATAAGGTGCAAAATACAAAAACTGACTAGGTATAAGCTTGGACTAAAGTTAGAAATCGTTTTGTAATGGTCAAAGTCGTTGGACCACCTTCTGCTGGCCATACTGGTATGCGGTTGCCACTTGAAGATTATCGGCTGCATCGGCGAATAGCATGTTGCAGGTTGTCATTCAAAAAACCCATGCCAGTTTGTTGTTAAAAGGATTCCGTCAAATTGAGAACCTTCTCCTTTCTTAGAAGTCGGTAAAACTTTTGGAGTCTAAATTGTCTGACCAGTCGACAGTCCAACCTTCAGTAGTAGTTGAAACTGTGCGGTAATTGTGTAACATACTTACAGTAGCAATGGCTTTCATTTTAACAGTTCAACTACATTCATTGCGTTATGTACCATCGCGGCCTTTTCCGACTGATCACTTAAAAAATTTTTCGCCTAAATCCTGCGGCGGCGCCACTTCACGCCCCCTTAAAAGTGAGAAAACTCTATAAGTGAGAGTAATAGCCAGGTCCCGTCATTTTAAGCTCCCAAAACCTCTATTAGCGAGAAACAGAAACCTCTGTAAGAGAGAGTCGTTTTTCCCTCATAGACCTCCGTAAGTGAGACTGCTACTTATCTATACCTCTATAAGCGACAGTCGAGCTTTATTTACAAATTTAACATCTGCTATTTTATGACTCATTCTTAACTTTTGTGGAACTTCTTACCATTGTTTTTGTATTAATAATTTTATAATATTACATATTTACTACATTCGTACTTGCTGTGACTTGTTATTGCTGCGTACCCCTATAAGAGAGAAACGCTACCCATATACCTGCATTAGCGAGAAACTCGGTTAGTGAGAAACCTCTATAAGGCGATTCTCACACTGCCCCGCATGATGCAGCGGGATGCAGATAACGCACCCACGCGCGTGATTTTTTACATACAAATTCAATAAAAACGCACTCACGCGCGTGGAATTTAACTCCGTAGCCCGCACACCGCTGCGTGAAACGCAGCAGTGTGCCAATCGCCTAAGCGAGACTGAGATTGTGCTCCCTTGAACTCTCGCTTATCCAGGTTTGACTGTATTTGACTTTGGCGCGCTTACTAGAGAGCTCTTTTTATTTTTTGAGTGCAAGCAAAAATGAACTTAGTGGTGGTCAGGCGGGAGTTTCTGCGATAGTACGTTGTTGAGCAGACAAAATTTTCGAACATTTGTAGCAATGGATTAGCAATATCCTTCAAAATGATTCAGGTTGTGATTGATAGTGTGTTACGCAATTAGGGTGCTGGAAGCTGACTCTAAGGTTATTGTGTACGGGTGACGTAGATGATTGTGTTTTTTTGGTTACAATTATATAATGTATTGTATTATAATGTTATAAAACACGTTATTCAGTGTACACAAGTCATTGTGAATAACGTTCTATTGTTAAAAATTTATAAAAAGTACTAACAACCAAACTAACCTGACATTGGTTAAAATAAATTAATATTTTAATTTGTGTGAACAAAACAATTCATTAGAAACGTATAAACAATACGTTTTTAAATGAAAATCATTATTTAAAGTGTTTTTTATAATGTGTAATTACCCAGTCACTTCGCTTCCCATGATATTTTAAGAATTTAATTATGCTCGCATTCTAGAATGATACTCATACATAACACAGGTGGGTCTCGTTTTCAAACTTGATTCTAGGGTGACATTAGTAGAACAGCTGTCAGTTTTAAGTTATCTTAATTCAAAAGTGAGCATAGTTCTAAAATACAGGCTTTAGGCATAATCAGCCTATAATGTTCCTACTGCTGGGACACAGGCCTCCTCCTCTCGATGAGGGAGTGGGTCGCATCCACCCCGCGGGCCCAGTGCGGGTTGGTAGATCGATGTCACTTGTCTTCGAATTATTGGTTTTGTCACATGCCGGTTTCCTCATGATGTATTCCTTCACCGTATTGAGAGCAGGCCTTAGGGCTTAGTTATTAAAGTTGAAAAAGGTTGATAACACGTCTAAAAAGGTGTTAACAACCTTCGTGTGTGGTTTTAAAAAAAAGGCAATTTATTCCTATTCCATGGGTTCTGTACCCAAGCTGAAGGATTTTGTCAAGACGATTGCCAGCCAGTAACCGTACTTCAGCAATTTTTTTGCTAGCCTATTCTGTTGCACATCTGGGCAAAGGAATCCTTTCATCTTTTGTTCGTTCCATGGTCCCGGGCCCTTCAAGTTTTGACGGAATCTATCCAGTATACTGCGCAGTCACCTGTGTACGTAAATACCTAATGACTGCGTCAGCAAATGGTGTAAGCGTTGCTGAATTTTGGGCCAAAAATAATTAAACTCCAAAATGTATGTTTGCCATTGAACACGCTAAGAAGAAATCCTGCCATCTCTTTTGTGGCTTGCTGTGTGTATTTCGTCTCACGGTCAGTTTTATGCTAAAAAAATAAAAATACTATTATAAGACTAACTTTATGTATGGACTAGCGGCGCCCCGCGGTTTCACCCGCATAAGTTTTGATCCCGTAATAATATCGGGATAAAAAGTATCCTATGTGTTAATCCTGGTTATAAACTATTTGTCTGTCTGATTTCATCCAAATCCGTTCAGTAGTTTTTGCGTGAGAGAGTAACAAACATCCATCCATTCTCACAAACTTTCGCATTTATAATATTATATTAAAATATTAATATTAATTAGGATTAGTAGGATGACGAGTGCAATGCCACGTAGGACACCTTTATGAAAATGACCCAAGGGTAACTAGTAAGGATTATTGCATAACATTAGGTGCTGGCGATCTGTCTGTTGAATTACTTATTAAAATTACAAATTTATTATTAGAAGTATTTACGGTTTTGCTCGAGTGCGTTATATCGGGATTGCCCGACTAATTTTGAACCAAACTATCCCTTGGTTATTTGTTGGTCAGGCGGTATGTGGAGATTTAGACGCGTATCGAACTGACTAAAACTAATTATGCATTCCCGATAAAAGTTAAGTAAAACTGCAGTTACAATGAATGATGATGAATGAGCTACAATGTGTACTTATTATACATTTCTCTTTTAAGTATTTCACTAAAGATAAGATGTGCAATCACTATCAGTCAAAGATATCGTCAATTTAGAACGTAGGCTTAGTTATCACTCAAGTAGTGTGTAAAGGCGGATACGGCAAAAATAAGTTCGTTTTTGCGTGGATGTCATGCATATTTTGCCCCAACTTGTTTTGTTTGTATTCTTTATCTGCGCCACGTTTACCGTAAATAAACGTATTTTCTTTCTTCTTTTCTTTCAATATTTTCTTGTTACAGAACCCGACAATCCTTATCTTAGACGAAGCTACCTCAGCGCTCGACGCGTACTCCGAGTTTTTAGTAGACAAAGCATTGAAGGAGATCAGCAAAGACCGAACAGTTCTCACCATAGCCCATAGACTAAGTACCATACAGTCAGCCGACGAAGTAGCGGTCATGGAGAATGGAGTCATAGTAGAAAAGGGACCATACCCCGAACTAGTAGCAAAACCCGGCGGATTCTTCAAGGAACTCATCAACCATCAAACATTTGTTAAGAAAAATAGAGAGCAAAAACAGAATATCCAAAAAGCATAACCAGCCCCCATTGCTGTGAATTTGCAAGTTTTGTTTATACTACAAGAAGTAGTTTAATTTCTTTTTTAAATCTTTTTGTTTCCTAACTGCTCTGGCAATGATCTTAGTGATCGACGTAATATTATGTATGCTGAGTAATCTTTTGAACTGTGCGTTATCTATAGCGGGAAGGAAAGACCTGCTTTATATTATAGGTAGGTATATACCTTATTTCCTGTCATTATTTTAACGAGGTTTATACCTAATAGAACAATAGTAAAATGTTTTGTAAATAAACGTATCGTGCTATTTACCAGTGGCGAAAAGTACAAGTTCCATAAGGAAAACCTGTCGAAAAATATATGCAGAAATTAAAGTAAAAAAAAATAGGGATGTATCGATACGCAACTTGACCGATACGATACTGATATTTATGAATACGTATCGGTGATACCAATACCGACACCGATACAGATGGTTTAAAAGGACTGACTATTAAAAAAACCTAATTAATTATTCTCAATTAATAATTAAAATTAACAAGATTTTTATTGAGGAATTCAATCAATCTAAAGTTATGCAGAGAAAGGCGATTTCGCAAATCCGCATGAATGAGGCGTGCTGTAGAAAATAGCCTCTCGGATGCGACAGAACTTATTTGGAAACTAAATGTCCTTTAGCGCCAATCTGTTTATGTTTGGATACAAAACCTCATTGTGCCAGAAACCGAGAGGATCTGCTTCTCTTGATATATAGGGAGATCGGAGATATCAACGTCTTCTTTAAAAGTTTTTCAAGTTAAATTGAGAGATATGGTTTTAAACAACAAACGTAGGTAATGAATGAGCTAGGTGTGTAAGGCGGGCAAGTCTACAAAGGATCGAAATAAAATACAGGGATTTCCCGAGAATAAATCGTGCCTTGTTTTGGTGGATTTACTTAGGTTTTTTAAACGCGCGACATTTGAAATATATCAGTGTATCGGCAAATAAATACCGTCGTCGATATATCGGTATCGATATCGCATGTGCAAAAAAATTGCTAAATAAAATCTTTAGCATGGAAAGCCGAAAGAGATCGTGCAATAAAGACCCTTCGCCACTGTTATTTAGCCTGAATAAGTTTGTGATAAATATATAGGTGATAGTGTATTTGATTTTATGATGTAGCATGAAACAAAATGCAATAATATGGGATTCATGTGTTCAAAATGATGGGATGTCGAATTGTTACATAATTTATTAAAGTTTATCTCGTAAGGTTTAAATCATAGAGTGGCAAACGGGTAAAGGAATATTTTTGTCTGACACAAATAAAATGGTTGTTGTTATTTTAATATTGCATTTTATTTACCGTCTTACCCATTTAAGTCTGGTTTGTAATCAAATCACATTTTATTATCAGCAGACTGAGCACAGCCGCAGTGCTCCAAACGCACGTAGCGAATGGTATCGTGCCTCAACTGCCTCATTCAATACTACAAAGATAACAAACTGCTGCCGTAACGTGTAACCAACTGTTTACTATGAGTTTTTCATCGCAGCCACAACAAACAGGTTAAATAAGTAAATGGACCTTGCCCTCGGCGCGAGCGGAGAACGCGCCAAAACCCGCCTGTGGAGGCGGCGGCTTACATTTACGCGCTAACGCTTCGCGGGAAAACATTGCTAGCGGAAACATGTCCAATTTGAAAGTTTTGCGCGGGAGTTTAGCGCGGCAAATTCTTAACTCGTTCGCTAGTGCCAAACATGGGAAAAAAGTTAACAAAGAACTGTTGTCGTACAGCCGTCTGTTGAGTAGAAGTTTAGCTACTCAAGCTGCAACTGCAGTGGACAGTAAATGTTTAAATTCACCATGGGGTGAAATACAAATCGGAAAGGAAACCATGACAGAACATGTGTTTTCGGACGTCGAAGAATGGGCAGATGCACCGGCTGTGGTAAGTACCCTCCATGTATTTTTTTTTCTGAAACAAGTGCAGGAGTTAACTCTAAAATATTTCAGCAATATTCGGACTCGATGTCTTATTGAAACTAATATATTGAATAAGATTTAGCTAACGGACCAAAAGGATAGAATAATGTTGATAATAAAAAAAAAAACATTTCGACCTTTAGAACGCACCTTGTAGACAAATCATGGCCCAAGTACCTAGTTTTCGTTCTTAGCTCTTTGACAACGGGTCTAGTTATTTATGTTCAATTAAATACTATTAAATCCGAGTGCATTGCGGACTGCAATAGAATATTGTTCCTAGTACAAAGTTCGCTGTTATATACATAGGTACGGATGTTATACGAGAGTGATAGGGACTTATTAATAGTTCGCATTTGAAGGTTAGGGCTAAATGTCTGCGCTCTGCCAAACATGCATCTCACAAAATTGGAAAAGATATCTTAATTAACAAGAGTATTGTCGTGGGTTTACTTTATATTTTGAACCATTGGAAATTAGTTTTTATGGTTAATGAAAGAAATATCAAAATTGGTTTAATAGTTTTAGAGAAAATTGCGGACAAACAAACATACATACAGGTCGAATAAAGAACCTCCTTTTTTGAAGTCGGTTAAAAATAGTAGGTGTATGTATGAATTTTCTGCCTGTGTATACGGGTACTGGGTTGACTTTATCGGCTTCAATCAATGGAGATTGCAGTCGATAACGTCAACCGTTCAAACCGATCCGTTCTGGAGCAGAATGCACTCTGCATAGCAACCAGCTTTAGAACGATCGTCGACTGTTTTTTATTTGACGTCAAGTTGGAATCTCCCGCAATCGCTACTCAGCTAAATTATTCTGTCACAATCGCTAGCAGGTTCTTTGGCCATCATTATATTGAGTTGATCTTTTGATTCTTCTGCTAAAGAAGAAATCTACTAGTTGTTCAAATAAATGATCTTAACTAGGTAGAAGGAGTTGCAGATAAGAAATCTAAAGAACAATAGAAGCAGCTGATATGATAAGAGACTAGGTGAGCTGTGAGCATCTGATCAAAAGGTATAATAGTCTATATGAAACTAATTTGCATATCACGGTTCGATAGAATTTGAAAATTGATTTCATGAATCGAAATTGAATTTAGGTACTTAGGTTGAGTTGCTAGGTAGATTACCAAGGTATTTACTTAAAATATACTTATATACACACTTTTTAACTTGCTTTTGTGTGATGCAATCTGTAAATATAAGTTGGTTATTAATAAGAAAATAAACACTTAAGTAAACTATAACAATAACAATGAAAGAGTCAGTTATTTCTAATGTTACGATTGGACCTAAATCTATTTCAATAAATAAAATACAATACCTAAGTGTTGTTGTAAGTCGAGACATAAAAATGGATTTACTCGCCACTTCGTTTATTTTTGCAGTGATATTAGGTTTAAGCATGACAAGTTATGTGTGCATTGTTTCAAGCTCTTATTTTTCTTGCTAAAATAGAAAATATTTCCCCACAAATGAGACAAAATGAGGATATTATTGACATGGCATTCTTGATGGCTGAGTTCATGTTTTATTCATTTTAGATCACTTATTTAGGTACTATGTGGCTTCCTACTTCAGTACCTACATAGTCACATTGCCATTATGTTGTTGATCTAATGCCCTTCGTGTAAGATGAAGTTGTTGTTGGAAATTACAGATACCGTAAAATGAGGCTACTTTGCCCCGTTTTTTGCTCCAAATTTTGAAAAGTGTGACTGACGTAAAATGCTTCTTTGTTATGGCTTTTGACAATATTTCCACAACTTATATAACATTCTGGCTCTAATATTTCAATGACAAAAATAGTTGTTTACTTTGATTTTCATTCATTTTTTTTATTTTAATAATGGAGCAATGTTACCCACCCTTTCGGAAACATTGCTCCTACATTTAACTTGTACTAAAACAGGAACATTTTTGAGACAGTGGCAAAGTTAACAGCCTCAGCTGTTACTAATCTTCAAAAATAATAATAAGGAAGCAATTTTTTTATTTCTCGTCTTATTAATATGGTTTGAACAAATTAAAGGAACTTTTCTATTTATATTTTATTATTTATCGGATGCGTTTAAAAATATTTCAATTTCCTTGCAGTTTTAGAGATTTGGTCGAAATTAGAGATTTGGTGCATATTTAACTTCACGGAGCAAAGTAGCCTCATTTTACCGGTAATTTTAAAGTTTTCAGTGGCAGGAGATCATGTGAATAAAGAGCAGAAAAGTCAATAACAAATTACGGTGCACGTGATTTAGAAACGTACTTGGTAATACAACTTAAACAACTAAGTATAAAACATCACATAGGCAGCCATGTACCTAAGGTGTAGGTACCTATTCCGTCAGTAAAATCATTGCAATGACGTCTGAAATCCTGAATGTTGCTTTGTTATTCCAAACTTCATCACGATTTTTTGTCATTGAATATAAAGATGTAGGGGCTCCCACTGTCGAGATCGCGTGCCAAATAGGTATTCTTGTACCAGTTTATACGTTATTTCAATATCAAACACTGGACTTTGGAGCAGAAATCTGTAGATACTTATATAAAGGTTACATATTTAATACATTTGTCTATAAATACAGGGTAAAGTCCAATGACCTACATTTTGGACCACGTGTTTCGGTGTAGTTTATTTACGATCATTAATATCTATAACATGACGTTGCTTTATCTACTGTACTTTACACTACCGGGTACCAGGTATAAGAACGTTACAACAAGCCATAGGTCAAGGATTTTTGATGTCTTACGGTTTTCGATTGAATTACCAATAGTGGACTCATCGAACGAAAAATCCAAGGGGAAAGCTATCGTTAAGTATAAAATCTATGTAGGTAATGTTCTACTTGGTGCGTTTAACTTATTTGAAAATTCAAATCCTAGTCAAAATAGGTATTTTATTCACAGAGCTATTAGGCTATCCACAGAGGAACGGTCCATGCTATAGGTAGGTAGATATTATAAAACTACAAAAAAATACGAAATATTTAAAAAATAAGAACGACCAACTAAAAATTCAAAAAAATAATCAGTACTTCGTACCTGTCCACAGACATGCGGTGCATCAGGCCGTGGCTACGACTATGGTATGATGCGCATGATGATCGACAGATGCGCAGGAGCTCTCGTGGGGCACTTGAAACTGGCCCCCGGAGAAAGGCTAGGTCTCATCCTGCCAAACATTCCTGAGTTCGTCGTCCTGATTCATGGAGCCATGAAGGCGGGGCTTGTTGTAACGTTCGCCAATCCACTGTACACGGCAGGTAAGAATTTTGTGAGATCGATTGACGTCGGTCGGTGTGGTAACATCCTTAGTCCTAGCCAACACCTAAGGTCTTAGGGCATAAGCAGTCAGCAGAATGGTTTGGTCCCCAGACACCTCGAAATATGTAGATTAGGCTATGTGAAACTGACTGAACCACCAATGGCGACAGTCAGAGTTTCCATCAGGTTAATGTGGCTGAAACCAGAGTAAAGACACAAATTATAAAATTAAACTATGTCCCAGTCTAATAATAAAATAAAAATGTTAGATGACGTCGCGTTTCAGCATGTTCTACATTATATCTGATTCTAGTGGACTTTGATCACGGCTGTAAATTATTGATAAAAATATCAGCTAGGCAGATACACCTATCAGCTGACACGACCTCTAAAAGGCTAAGGCTGTCCGGAAAATCATAATAAAAGTTATCAAATGCCTAATGCTGGTTATTGTAAGTATAATAGATCAAGGTAGGGAAGTATACACGAGTTCGAAAATACCCTATACCTAACTACGTTTATCTAATTTAGCATAGTATCTTATAAATGCAAAAGAAAAAAAAAACTGTAGTGGACTTAAGAGGAAATGAGGTCGGAGAGACTTTTGTAAAAGCCTAAGTAAAAATTCATAATTCGAGGTTTGGCTCTCACCTATTTCCTCCTCCAATATAGGACCAATTTAAAAGATATTTCAAATACCAAAGTACCTAGGTACTACATACAAATTCTGAAATAAAGAAAGCTGCTTCATTGAAGTATCTTTACCACATCTGACGCCCCTGAGTGCTCTGCCCATTTGAACCTCACTCAAGTGAAGACTCAGCTTTAAGTATCTACCTAATGCTTGAGTCTTAAAGTTAAGTTAGCTTAGGCACAGCACAGCCACAGCATGAGTATTCTTATAATAGTTTTTACCCACATAAGAGAAGGAGAAGAAACGATGGATGGACTGTGTAAATGATGATGGTTAGAAAGGGAGTGACTAGAGATGACGACTAGGTAATGGAGAAGTAGGTATGGAAGAAAAATACATCTTGCACCGACCCCAGATAAATTGGGATAAGGGCAGGAGAATGATGATAATGATGACCTACATACAAGAAGATGAAGTTAAGGAGCGAATATTACTTTTTTATCAGCATTTTTTTCAGATAGGTACCTGTGTTCGTGACACGGATTTCTTCATAACCTTTTTACAACTAGGCAGAATAGTTATATTTGCTGACAAGTTTTATAATATTTTACGATAAGGTAGCATTTATTTGTTTCTCGTGCCGTCTTGTCAACATGTGTTCGTGTGAGTAATAACTACTTAGATAAAATTGAGGAAGAGATAGGTCTGCCTACTCAAGATGCCTAATGGCTATGAAATGATATACCTACTTTGGTACAATGTATGTTATCATCAGTTTGTTTGCACTTTGATTTCCTACCTAAAAACAAAAAACCTATCTTAGATTAGTGTTTTTATGCGATCTATTTTTTAAGCAATCACACGCGGTACCAAAGTCCAAATCGCCGAAGGAGGTAAGGTAAAACAAGATAAAGGTACATGCATTCCTCTATAAATTCTTAACACTTCGTACAGCCGATTAATCATACATAATCTATACCTACTTAAACAATTTAGTCAATCAAAATGGGTATAAAGTCCATTTAAGGTAGTCTCGAGATTGTTTCATGTAAGTAAGTAGATAAGCCAGTCATATCTAACACTAGATATCGCTAAAATCGCAAACGAACGGCTAGTTCTGATTTTTTTATATGTTTTAATATGCAGCGTGTAAATAACAGATCTTTTGAAGCTGCAAACTTGGATATACGCTACTGGTAGTGGTCCTAACAAAATATTAAACAATCAGAACTAGCCGTTAGTTTGCGATTTTAATGTTCGATATGACTGGCCTAAGATGGGACTAGCGGATTTTTTTTTTTTTTTTTTTATAGTAATGGCTCCATCGTTTTAACGGACTAGCGGATTTATTCACACTGAAAACTTAAGTGAAGTGAGCAGTCAATAGTGTCAATCGCTAGCAGTGGAATGACAGCTCCCTTCACCAATGGTTTCATGGTGAGAATTTTACAGAATAGACCGGCTGTTTTCATAAATGCTTACACTATTCTACTTTACACTATTATACTTCAACAAATGTTTGCAGAATTGAAACGTGTGCTAAAATATTCAGCTGACGTTTCTATTCTGCATAAATAATAGGCCATCCTCCAAAAAGGTCCAATTGCGGTCTAGCACGCGCGATATAAAGGAATAGAAAATATCGTACCTACTACACGATATTTATCAATAGACACGTGCATTACATCTAACAAGCAATAAATGATCGCTAATTACTCAACTGCAGTCAAGGTTGAGGAAATCAGACGGTTGCTTACCTAATTGCAGTCATTGCAGTGTGGGCTATGTTATCTCTCTATTTATGAATGTTTAGATAGCGGTACGTGTCATCTTTTGTTTGTTTATGATACGGGCTATTTAGGCAGGTGCTAAAGTTCACGGATCTAAAGATTATGAAAAAGTGAAATTGATTGATTATCGCCATTATCGCATAATATAGGGTTTAGTTAGATTGTACTATGACGACGAGCCTTAGGCATTATATTTGGTATGTAGGTAGGTACTAATACTTACCTACCAAATATAATGCCACCTACCTAACCCTGTTGTACGTAACTTATTAAATACCTAAGTAATGCTAACATTACTTAGATATTTAATAACTTTGCTAAAACTTGAACTAAGTAGGTAACAGAAATTGTTGGCGTACCATAGCACCATAGTACTATTAGTACCAATAAAATACATGATAGCAGGGACATCGAGCCGACGTGCAAACTGTAACCATGAATAATTCAGCACATGATTCAAGCAGCAATGATTTCACCTTTATCGCAGAAATTTAGTTCAGTTATTAAAAAAAATCGGCTGTTTTATAGAAAAGTACAATAGCTACGCGCTCAAAATACATGGAATAGCAATTTTTTTTTAATTACAACGCAGTCGGGCTCAGAATCACGTACTGAATCTATGGTAACAGGATGCGTGTCGTATCTGCCACCCTGTATAAGGTATATTTTATTAAGTAGGTGGGGTGGGTAGGGGTAGGTATACAAAATATCTAAGTTAAGTTTAAAACATTTCAATATGGTTGCATGGATAAAAAAGAAAGTCCGTCAGTGCATTGCCTAACGGTTTCAGTCGGCTCAGCCTACAAGGTCTACCAGCAAATTCTAAGAGGGACCTACCTAGTTTTCAACTTAATGCAATTACCAGCCTCACAAGATAAAATTAATCGGTCGGATTTGTAATCATAAGTGGAAGTTGTTGGCTCAAATTTAATGCAATTACACCCAAACCACAAGAAAACCACAAGAAGTTATAAATTTTTTTGGTAGCCTGTAATACCTACATCATGCCAAACACCTCTTTTGCCCGCTGGAAAAAGACTTGCTTTTGTTATAATTTTTTTTTATTGCTGCATGGCCGCTCTTGATCTCGATCACGCCTGATGGAAAGCGATGGATGAGGTCTATAATGGAACGAGGGTGCCCAGAAGATGCCTGAGGCACTGAAACTTCCACGCATCGACCAAAACACAGCAGGCTGCTTGATCCCGGACTCCGGTGGGAGGTGGGGGGTGGTCGCAAACCAGGCGTGCGTTAGCCCTACCACCGCAAGGGAAGAATTGGCCAGTCCAATAAGGTATTGGGGGTGACTGTCTAGGATGCGCCGAGCGCTCGGTTCAGTTGAGTAGGCGGAACAAACTGCTCTACACGAGGAGGTATCTTCATGCATCCCAAAAAACTTCTCCTTCCAAATCTCAATTTGGAGCGATTTCTGTGTTCACTGTGGCCTGCAAACATGACCAGATCATTTTGCCCGCTTTTGACTTCGACAGCGATGTCCTCCTTAAGACGTTGAGTGTGTGACAATCTTGAATACTTGACCATCAATTAACTAATTTGGCCAGCCCACTTTCACTTCATCCTGGCTCCAGCATCCGCTTATTCAGTTAGTTCGCACAATATAATTTTGTTTCTCTTTGCAGACGAGGTAAAGCGCCAGTTCGGCGATTGCAACGTAAAAGCGATAGCCACAATTGAGCTATTCATGCCAGTTGCACAGGAGGTGGCTAAGACGCTCAAGGACTACAAAGGCACTATATGGGTCGGAGGAGAAGATGACAAGAGTCAAGGTGAGGTTTCTCTTATTTTGTATTTTCTTTTACACAAGTAGGTGGACTGGTTCGACCGGCATATCGGGAATCAGCCCCAAACAGTATAGTATAGAGTAGGCATGGTATACTGCCAGCTTTGCTGACTTTTCTTTTTACCACGGTATGATCAATTTCCGAATAGAATCCGTATATTCAACGTTGAAAATTGCATTCTATCAAGAATCATAATAGTATCTAGTCTCAGGCCCAGTGGTATCGGCGCCGACTTTTGAGTCGTGAGTTCAAACCTAGGCAGGCACTTTGTGTATTTAATTTTATCAACACTGCTCTCAAAACGGTGAAGGAAAACATCGTGAGGAAATAGCTGTGTCCTGGAACCAAAAATTCGAAGACATCCACCAACCCGCACTGGGCCCGCGTGGTGGATTACGGCCCACTCCCTCTCACAGAGTGGAGGCCTCTGTGTCCCAGCAGTAGGAACGTTATAGGCTGATTATGCTTATGCTGCAGTTATGTGTTGGTGTGAGATGAGAAGAGATCCCTTAGTCGACTGCTAAAAAAATTGAGCAACCGACTGCCTTAACGACGAAGACTGTGTATATGAATATTATGTAGTAATCTACAGAGACACTATAATGAGTGTCTCATAAATTAAAACGAGGAAGACAAGGTCATAGTAAAGAGTTTGAAAGGTTATCTCACAGACAGCTCTCAATATATTATTATTGAGTAGGTAATAGATAATCTCAAATAAATATTGTTTGTCTACTCATTGAACATCTGTTTGGGTTGGGATCCGGGTTTTAAACAAAGTTTAATTAATTCACGGATAAGAATCTTTATTTCTCATAAGAATTACAATAGTTAGGTATTCACTGACATGAAAAAATTAAATGTAATTATAATAATTCAACTTACAATAACAAAGTAGTTAGGTATCTATCTTTATAAAACAAAGTCGGGTTAGCTACACCACAGATTACTTATTCTGTGGTTACACCATTTATAACTCAAGAACGGCTGGACCGATTTTTATGATCTTTGATTTGTTGGAATCTGGTGCCTAGTTAATTTACATTTTACAATCACCTGTCCCTTTATTACAAAATAAAATAACCTACTTCCTAACTGAATTTCGGAAGTCGGAAATACCTACCTAATGCGTTATTTGTAGTGATTTACCGACATTCTTTAATGTTTTTTGATAGTTTATTGAATATATTTTGTGCACCTTCCTAAGTTAAGTTCTTTTTCCGTAATTAGTTCGCGTAAAAGGCAAATTCTACCTACACACTTAAGTACTTTTGTCTCATGAAACATTCTGCCAACGTGTACCAAATGGTAGGTACATACTTACCTGTATGTAAGTTACCCACTAACTAAACGTTGCTCTTATGAAATGCTAGTTCCGAGACAACATTCCCTATTTAAGATACTAGTTTATATGTAGGTACTAGACTCGATTATGGCGAAAGGAAATGCCTAAGGGGTCGACTCAATTAATTCGTCAGTTTAGGTTTGAATGCTCAAGTAGGTATGCACGACGTATCAAGCTATACATTACCAGTATAAACTGACTTCTCATTAGTCAGTTAAAACTGAAAATGTATAGCTCGATATTGATGTGTCGTCGTGTGTACCTGTACTTCAACAGAACTTGATCAATTAGCAATAAGAAGGTGTCCAGATACTATATACTTACTTAGCATTACTGCTTAATACATTACCTAGTTACGTTAGTACGAGTTACAAGTTAATGATTTTTTATTAATTAAAATCACTGTGTCAATTCCCAATCTCCGTTTCCTCTCACAGAGAGGAGGCCTATGTCCCAGCAGTGGGAACATTATAGCCTTTGGCTACTGTTTCAATACCCAAAATTTATGAAAAAAAGAAAAAAACAATTTTAAAAGTCATTTCCTTATTCAATGGTAACTTTATAGGTCCTGTATGAAAATCACAAAATAATGATGATTACCTAGCTAGGTAGTATTGTATTTACAAACTCAATGACATTAATAGGTATATTGAATTCGTTGATTGAGATAGCTGCCTATTCTGGCATGACCGTCACGCTAGTGACCCCATATATGTAGATAGCTTGATGAAGATCGGATGTGTGAAAGGGATAACCCTGTCACCAATATTCCGGAACAGTTCTCGACAGACTTTCTTTGATCACTTGCTATTATTATACGATCTACTATATCCCGATATCCGCTATCCACATGGCACATGATTTAGAACATTTTACTTCCATCCCCGATATGTACTTATCGGCGCTTCTGATATCGAATTTCGAGCAGAGCCCTTGTGCCAAATCATGTGCCAATACAAAAATTCTTTCAGCACATTTAGCCCTACATATACTACCCAATTATCTCGTACTGGGTACAGAAGAAACTAGAAGTTTAAGAACTTCTAGTTTCTTCTGTACCCAGTACGAGATAATTACGAGTACGAGTAAGTAGACGTACGTAGTAGTAGTACCTACGAGTGAGTAGTTAAGTACGAGTATATATAAAATACACTATACTATACATATATTCTATACCTATGTACTTAGTATTATAAGATGAAAGTCTGTCTCTCTGTCCGTTACCTTTTCACGCTTAACGTCTGAGCGGAATTCGATGGGTCATACCATGCTATGCCATGTATTTGGCCATGCTATGATAATGTTCGTCCATGACCGGGTTAGGACTTTCTATCCCGGTAGTGCGTTACCGTGGGCGAAAACCCCGTGCAAAAGCATGTGCACGTGCAATAACACTTTTTCCTTTTCAATTTCTAGGTATATACGGCCTCCGATCATTGCTCATGGCTGACCACCAGGCTGATCTGCCGACTGTGGATTGTAACGAGGTCTGCCTGATCCCGTACTCGAGTGGAACTACTGGCATGCCTAAAGGCGTGATGCTGACTCACAAGAACCTCGTTTGCAACCTGAAACAAACGCAGTGTCCCAAGATGATGAAGTATGATGGAGAGAAAGGTAAATATGGAGTATGGACATAGTAATTCCTTAGGCAATCAATAACCAATAGGTCTTATATTTCATGTAGTCTTGGCTATGGATAGATTTATAATTTTTAGAGATCATTATGGGAGGTGATTAGGTACCGGCAACCTATTGAAGTTTTCGGAACGAAGTTTCTTAAAACCGGCTTCAGGTAGGAGTTGACTGGTAGAAATCGTCACGTAAGGAAAAAGCGTTATGCCCTCCATGCAACTTTCCCTCTCTCTCTCTCTTTTGTGTAGATGAATGCGAAAATCTGAAGGTTGAGTGTTCTGTCTTAACGCGACTTCGGAGAGGCCTTGTCAAGCTAGAATTGCAATAAACTCAGTTCATTGATTGAAGCAAATCTAACAATAACAAAGCAATGATAGGATTTATGTAGGTAATAGATAACATCAAAACTTTATCAAAAATCAGCTAATAAGCGAATAATGATATACCTACCCCACGGGCAATAGATACGTCATTATGTTCAAATATTGAGCTGTAGGTATTTAGTAGATAAGTGCCTACCATGTTTTGCCAAATCATTTGTAACCTTGAAGTAATTATCTAGGTTCAAATTAAAATGTTTGGCGTTTTATATAAAAGTTGGTAAATTAATGATTTGATTTTACTAATAAAAAACTTAGCTAGGCAGTAACAATAAGAGCAGTGGTGGCCCAGTGGTAACGGCCCCGACTTACGAGTTGTAGGTCATGGGTTCGAACCCAGGCAGGCGCTTTTGTTGTGTAAATATTTCATTACCACTGAATGAAAATTATCGTGAGAAAACCGGCATGTCCTAGAACCAAAAATTCGAAGACATATGACATCTACCAACACGCACTGGGTCCTCGTGGTAGATTATAGCCCACTCCCTCTCGAAGAGAGGGGGCCTGGGTCCCAGCAGTGGGAATATTATATGCTGATGATGATGATGATGAGACAATAACGATTGTAATTTCTGGTTTTAGGCAAAGGCGATGTTCTCCTCACGGTGCCACCTTTCTTCCACATTTACGGCTTCAACGGAATCCTGAACTATAATCTCAAACTCGGATACCACATTGTTACGATGCCTAGGTAGGTTACAATATAAACGTAGCTTAAAGTTAAGTAGTGGTTAGCGACTGTTTAACCATACATTTCTGACGTTTAAACATCACTTAACTTTAATTATCGCATTGTCACACTAATATTATAAAGGCGAAAGTTTGTGAGGGTGTGTGTGAGTGTATGTTTATATGTTTGTTACTTCTTCACGCTCAAACGGCTGGACCAATTTTGATAAAATTTTGTATGGAGGTAGCCGACAACCTGGATTAACATATAGGCTACTTTTTATCCCGATATACCCACGGGATCGACATTTACGCGGGTGAAACCGCGGGACGCAGCTAGTTTATAAATAAATCCAATTAATTGCAGGGATTGAAGAACATTAACTGTGTCTTCTCTCTTCTTGTATGTGCTTATAAAAACATTGATGATGAGATGCTGTCACACTCAAATACATTCTGGAGCTAGATGTCTGCGTAAAGCACCTATTATCAAAACGATGAAATAGATATCTACACACAAGTATCAAAGTGACAGTGTAGCAGTGAGTAATACTAGTGTCCCATAACAATAGTACTGGTGGATCTGCTTGTGTCAGACCACAATTTAACCATGTCAACTTTATCATTTCAGGTTTACGCCCGACGATTACATCAAATGTCTTGTAGAGTATCAACCGACGACGTTGTTCGTCGTGCCCTCTCTTCTGGCGTTCTTGGCGACCCACCCGTCGGTGAAGAAGGAACACCTGCAATGGGTCGAGACCATCATGGTGGGCGCTGCACCCACTACTGACAGCATGTTGGAAAAGTTCTTGCTGAAGTGTGAGAAGACGAAGGACCAGATTAAGTTGTTGCAAGGTTTGTTTCAGACTTAATGGTAGCCCGCGTAGGTCTGCTATGAACTAAGTAGTAGTTGTCCCCAAAGACACATCAATTTAATTGGCCTTGCGACTAGGGTTACCATCCGTCCGGAGTTTTCTGGATATGTCCGGCTTATTGGTCACCCGTCCGGTCCGGACCTTTCGACTTAAAGGGATTTTTTTTTAATAAATATACATATATTTTTATGATTTCAATCTCCAGCCTTTTTCCCAACTATATTGGGGTCGGCTTCCAGTCTAACAGGATATATTTTACTATCTGACCTCCACACCGCAGTTACTGGGTAACACGATACCCTTTTGTAAGACTGGTTTTCAGACATTTGGGCTTCTGACTACCCGTAAAGACTGTCGAAGATCTACGATTGACAGCCGAGACCAACGTTTAACGTGCTTTTCGAGGTACGGAGGGGTATTGATATGTAATAGCCACCCATCTACGAACCGATCGCAGTAAGCGTAGATCTACCGATATAACCTTTGATCTACCCGTGCGGCAATTGTCCGGCTTTTTGTCAAGAAATTCGAAATGGTCTTTCAACACTGGACATTCACTGAGGATCTAGTCTACGCGCACTTCGTTTTCCAGTGAGAGGTCACATTTCAAATCCTTAGTGCCAAATAATCTGCTCATTAATCTACTAACCTAACAGGATCTTCTATTGTCCACAGGGTACGGCATGACAGAAAGTTCTCCCGTCACTCTGATGACGCCCTACTCGTACCCCTACAGTAAAATAGGATCAGTAGGACAACTGTTGCCGAGCACACAGGCTCGTATAGTGTCTATTACTACAGGAGAGATGCTGGGACCACACAAATCTGGAGAGCTGTGGTTGAGGGGACCACAAGTGAGTATAGCCTTTGTGTAACATAATATCAATCACAATCTAAATAATTTTGAAGGATATTGCTAATCCATTGCTTCATATGTTCGAAAAATTTGTCTGCGCAACAACGTAAATAACGCAATGAATGTTGTTGAACTGTCAAAATTAAAGCCATTCCTACTGTTAGTTTGTTACGCAAACACCGCTGGATCACATCACGTTGTTTAAAAAAAAAAGTTTATTTGCACCTTCAAGTAAATAATAAAGTTTACAATAAAATAGGCCACATAGTTTTTAATGAATTTCTATAGGTTTAGATAGGTCGTGTTATTGGACTATTTCTGATAGAAGATTTGCAATTGTGGCCCTTGTAATATTACAGAGTGGACAGCCAAATCCTGAGGCATTGGTCGCTCATGCATGTCCAAAATAATAATAATTTTAAATTTTTATAATTTTAATTTTAAATTTTACTAACATAGCTATAAGTATCTATACTAACATAATATGGACTTGTATTTAAATTAGTATGCTGGTCTGAAATAAATATTTTCAATTCTATTCAATATTTTAGTACAAAGCTTAAAACCAGTACCGGTATGAAAAGTATTATCAAAATTTGCAGATTTTATAGATACTTAGTCGATTATATCTATGATAATATGCGTTATCCATCTGTGACTAAATATCAAAATTCCCCAGGTAATGAAAGGCTACTGGAACAACGAGAAAGCGACAAAAGAAACTGTAGACAGCGACGGCTGGCTGCATACCGGCGACGTAGCGTACTACGATGACGAGTTCTATTTCTACATAGTTGACCGCACCAAAGAACTCATTAAGGTTAAGGGCAATCAGGTACGTAGACGACATCTGTGCTACTAAACTAATTATATCTCCTTGCAAAATTTCTGGGACTTTGTACTTAGCAGATCTACACTGCAAATTGGGTCAACATTGTGGTTTGTGACAGTATCTGCGCTTGCGCATTGTTGGGTTTGACCGCCATTGGGAAGAAGCCAATGAGAATTTTCGCAAAATAATCTCAAATATAACCCGATAATTACGTGCATGGGTAGATTGGTAACAAGTTCGACATAAACGGCAGGATATTCACACCGTCAAATTGGGTGCTTCCCATTAAAAAAGATAAAACATAACACCATGCCTGTATTTTCCCAAGAGACAGGCAGAGGTGTATTTATAATAGGTACACCCACTTTTCGCCAGTTATGTTTAAGCCACGTATTCACTGAGCAACAATTGTTTATAAACTCTGTTTCAGAAACAAAATCTACGTGTTTCTGAAACAAATCATTTTGTTTCAGAAACATATAATTTTGTTTCTGTAAACACTACGTGTTTATCGGTATGTTTCGGTGCTCCCCACTTGCGGCGGAGAACACAGAAACAAATCAGTTGCGCAACAGGTGCATGCGAGTGTGGACGCGTCTAAACATTTGTTTATAAACATGGCTGTAGTGTGGGACGATGAAACTGTCTTTAAATTGATAGAACTGTTTGAGAAAAAACGAATATTATGGGATTGCTCGACAAAGGACTACAAAAATACCCTCGGGCGACATGACGTAAGCAACTGACTGTGTGGACGGCAGAGTTTCCGAAACATTGTTCCTGGAAACATTTACGTGATGTTTCAGAAACTGTGTATCCGAAACATTGTTGCTCAGTGAATACGTGGCTTTAGGTACTGCTGAGTAGTTTGTTGCGCCACTTCTTCTTCCCAGCGAAAGCACTGGGAGGTGGTGAAGGGCGTTTTGGGGAACTGTCTTACGTAATTTTGACGTTCGAAAAAACCTGATTCTCAGCCTAATTTGAATAAAGTTTATTTTGTATCATGTAAAAGGGTCGAGCCTATTGACACTAAACGGGCACAATAAAAGACATCATTTCTAAAACTTTTCATTCCACAGGTGTCGCCGACAGAAATAGAAAACATAATCATGGAGCGTTCAGAAGTAGCAGATGTCGCCGTGGTCGGAGTACCAGACCCTCTAGCGGGTGAAGTCCCCAAAGCGTTCGTAGTCCTCAAGCCCAAACAAAAACTCACAGAGAAAGATGTTACCGACTTAGTCGCTCAGAAACTCACAAGATATAAGCATCTCGACGGCGGCGTCGTATTTTTAGAATCAATCCCGAGGAACGCGGCCGGTAAAATAATGAGAAATGAACTAAAAGTTCTTGGTACAAAGAAACGTTAGTTACCTGATAAAAGAGTATTACCTATACCTATGTACCTAGTATTTTTGTAAAATTATAGTTATAAGTGAGGTTTATTTTTACGTAGATTTATAGGACTGAATTGTTAATATTAGTATAATTAAGGTTTGTTCCAAACAGATACTGTAAGTACCTATGTAAATAGATATTTTGTTCAACAATAAATCTTTATTTTTGTAAGATTGGTGTTGTTTCATTTTACTTACAGCTATTCCTTCACCAGCCAGGACATCTAGCTAGATGAAGTAATGGCCGATGGAGTAAAGCTGTGAGTGCTGTGACCGAATGGTGGCCAAGGTTCGGCCAGAGAAACCAGAGCCCTGATTCACAACCATACGACAGGTTATCGTATCGAAAACCTGACATTTCGATAACCTAATTTGACTTCCCCTCAACAGCAAATAGCTGTTGGAAGAATAGCGGGCGTCTATTTCATTTAAACTGACAACATTTTCGGGTTTTGGACTTGTGAACAGCGTTGAGAAGACTCCTACGATAACAATGATTAATGTTCGATGCGATACGGAAGCATATCGAGTGTTTGTGAATAAGGGGGCAGGGCCGTCCAAAAACGCGCTAGGTTGACGATATCGTCAAAGTCGCTGGAAGAGAGAGACACACAGAACCGGGAAGTATGGCAGACGAAAGGGGAGGCATATACCATGCAGTGGGTGATTCCCGGCTGAAATTTCGATTCCCTCACCTTTTCGTTATTTTTTCTGTGTGTAATGTTACGAACAGGGATTTAATAAAAACAAGGTTACAGAATTATAAGTGTTACATATTGAATTGATAACAGAATCAAATAAACCCACAAACACATGGTTGAGCAACTTCATTTGAACTACAAAGAATAAAGCTAGTAAAAGCAGTGTGGTAAACTAAATTAGTTGAAGAAAAAGAAAAAAAATATTACGAAATTGATTCATTATTTATTCTTCTCATATTACATTAGATTGGTATAAAATAATACTAAGTTACATTCATTCATTTCAATGAAAATTTTACCATAAAGCTTAACTGGGATATTACATGGACAGCTAGAAATACTTTAAATTCAAAGAGGATGAGGGTTGCAAGTAATATTACCTTCTAAGACTATTGATTTGGAAACTAAACACAGATGAGATTGTCCACAGTGTCTAAGGAAAATTCATTTACTTTTCTACTTATTAACTAACAGTCACATAATAAAAAAGTATTGAAATGGTTGAGTCAATAATTAAGATTCTTTGTTCTGTTCTGTCTCAGTATTATCAGACTTAATTTCTTCCTTAATCTTTTCTGGTTCTTTTTTTTCTTCAGGCATCTCTTGAACCTTGGGGCCTTCTGCAGGCGGTTGAGGTAGTTCTGAATTAACATCAGATATTGAGTAGTTATCTGATTGCATTTCAACTTTAGGGGAAACTTCTTCAGTAGGCCGTTCAGGAGTAGTTTCAGGTGTTGGTTCAGATTCCTTGACACAGCTTTCTTCTGAAGCTGTGTCTGAAGGAGTATCTGATTGGTTGGATTCTTCATGTACATCTATTTGTCTCTCATCTGTCTTAGGAGAATTGCTATTACCATCAGTATTATCACTTGAAGATGAACTTTCCTCACTTGATGTGGAGACTTCAGAAATAAGTTTGGGTTCATTGTCTTCTTTTGTTGTGGAATCTGAGCTATTTTCGTCCATAGCTACAGGTTGTGGTTCTATCACAGGTTTAGGCTCAGTGCTTAGAGCTTCCTTTTCACTTGCAGACTCACTTTTGTCTTCAGCAACTTTGTCTACTGATGATTGCGCAGTAAGTCTTTGCTCAGTCATTTCAGCATCCTCAACTTTGATTTCTGGAATGATTAATGCAGGAGTAGGAACTTCAGGCTTCATTTCAACATCAACCTTAGATTCCACCTTTGGACTCAATGAAGTGGTTGCTTCAACTTTAGGCTCCTCGGTGGATACAGTTGCTTGGGGACTGGGCTCCGCAATAGGCTTGATTTCTTCTGGAGGCTCATCTGCACTAATATTAAGTTCAGGAGGTGTAACAGATTCATATTGGTTAGCAATTTTATCTTGAGTATCCATCGGGGTCTCTTGCTTAGCTTTTAATCGAGCCTCAATGTCATCTACGGAAATGTGGGCATCAGATGAGCCTGGCTGAGGCTCTGAGATCTGTGGTTGTTCAGCATTTTCCTTCCAAGACATATCTTCCATTTCAACATCGACATTATACTCGGAATTATTATCTGACCCATTTATAATAGGTTCAACTGGTTCACCATTTTCTGGTTCGGCGTGACGCTGTATACCCGGTTCTCTGGTGCTTACAACTAAAATGTTCTTTTCTATTGCCCTCATGAACTTATCAACGCGATTGTACTGTTTACGCGGAAATGTGAGTAATTCACAAATTCTTTGAACAGTGAAGGGGGCAGAGGTGAATGAATCTAGGCGTTCTAATAGGCTGTTTTTCATGATGTCGTAATTGAATGGATCCACGTTTGGATAAGGTGGAATGTCAATACCTGGAGTTGTTTCGTAGAAATCAGTGATCACAGATAGCAATTTTTCTTTGAATAAACTTTTAACTAGTGACCATTGGTAGACCGGATCACCGGTCCGTGCTACGTATGCCAAGTATTCATTTAGCTCCTGCGGGATTGTTTTAGGTTTGCGTTTGGAGAAATCTTCAAGAAAGTGGAATATTTCTTCAGCGTTCTCCATTTTATGAATTAATATTTGAAAAAGTAATAATCACACAACAAACCACACAAACCACCACTCAACCATAACCACAGACCAGACCACAGAGTCAGAGTTTTTCAATTTTTTTTTTTTAAACAGCGTTCCTGTTCCTTTCTCTGTTTGAGTCGGGTTTACTGCTTGATATCGAATTTCATATGGGCTAACTCCCCGAAGTCATCATCGAACGTCCGTCACCATGGTTTGAGCTTTGAGTTTCTCATGTCATCACAGACTATTAATATATTATGGTCTCATGGCTCATGCCGATTAAACAATAATTACAAGATATATTAATAGGTCAATGGTTACAATATATAAATATTACAATGATTTATAATAAATAGTAATGCCGGTACCTCACTAACGGGAAACGCCGATAATTATCGCGATGACGGGCGTTAATCGTAGGTGCAGCACAACTTATCGCACTGACCTCTATTTTAAACAAGTATGCAGGTATGCTGGACTAACCACAGAACAGATAAAAGAAGGACTAACTACACTCTACGAAATGACAGTTATTTTTTATGCCGATTCAAAGCGTCCCGTTTGAGGTTCTCAGGAACTAAAATTGGCACGTTCTTTCAAATGGACGTTGGTTCGTCTCTGATGATATAGGTCTAAATCGTGGAATACTACTTTTTTTATGTATTTTGTGTTTACTACGTGATATTTAGAACATTTTTATTATGAAAGCATGCGCATTTTGTAAAACTTGCTATTTGAAATAAACAATTGACTTTGACTTTGTTATTTTTTGTGTTTTTTTTTTCCATTAGTATGCACGCTATCCAAATACCCAATAATGAAAATGGAATCCCTTTCCTTTCCGCTAGTAATGACTACATGGTGAGGTAACGTTACATGGTTCACTTTTGGCATTCCATTTGAGTGAATTCTATTGAATGTGTATGGACGCTGTTTATTTAATGATTAACTTTTTTGTTTACATGGTTAAATTCTTCTAAATTGAACACCAGAAGTGACTATTATGTAATGACTATTACATAAATGTAATGCAATATAGCTCACGAAGAATACACCTGCCATTTGATTTACTCGGTTAGAGCGAAATGGCAACTTATAGCTCAATAGTTTTTAGTTCACAATGCGAACTAATGTGACCCCAGCTCAGCTTGTGTAGCTGAGCCAGGGGATATTAGCTCGACCATAGTAGCTTTTAGGCTTAATTTAAGCCTATCCTCATATTTAAAGCTCACTGATCTGACCGTCATGCGCTGTAACTTTACTAGGACACTATCCACTAGTTTATACATAGCTTGCGATCTGACTGCGCCCTAATGAATTTTTGTTAACCTTTGCAGAGCCATTATTCTATAATTTAAAACCGGCCAAGTGCGAGTCGGACTCGCCCATGAAGGGTTCCGTAGCAGCAAGTAACATCATATAAAAGTTCTTGTAGTTCGTTGTAACTTTGTGAAAGGTAAATTGCGGTTTTCGATTTATGACGTATTAAAAAAAACTACTTACTAGATCTCGTTCAAACCAATTTTCGGTGGAAGTTTACATGGTAATGTACATTATATATATTTTTTTAATTTTATCATTCTCTTATTTTAGAAGTTAGAGGGGGGGGGGGGGGGGACACACATTTTACCACTTTGGAAGTGTCTCTCGCGCAAACTATTCAGTTCAGAAAAAAATGATATTAGAAACCTCAATATAATTTTTGAAGACCTATCCATAGATACCCCACACGTACAGGTTTGATGAAAAAAAATTTTTGGAGTTTCAGTTGTAAGTATGGGGAACCCCAAAATTTATTGTTTTTTTTTTCTATTTTTGTGTGAAAATCTTACTGCGGTTCACAGAATACATCTATGTACCAAGTTTCAACAGTATAGTTCTTATAGTTTCGGAAAAAAGTGGCTGTGACATACGGACGGACGGACAGACAGACAGACATGACGAATCCATAAGGGTTCCGTTTTTTGCCATTTGGCTACGGAACCCTAAAAATGAAGCATAAAAATAACTGGGAGTGATTCGATATTTTTCTCTTAAGTAATAATTTACTCTCAGTGGTTATAACGATCGTTAAAGTTCATAAAAGTAGTTTTTTATCGAAGGAATCCCATCCCATCTCTAATATTAGTTCCACGGAACCTCACGTTGCTTTCAGCGCCAAAATTGCGAAAATCATGTCTTAATTTTTTTATCGATAGTATGAAGTCCGTACAATGTATGATAGAGGTCAGTGACTTATTGCGATAATTATCGGCGTTTCCCGTTGGTGTGGCACCGGCATAAGAATACAATTATTTTTACTTCTGGATTTGTCGTCATGCTGTGTTTTTGACATTGACAGTTAAATTGACGTAATAATATCTGAGTTAGACATGCGCAAAACAGTGCATCACGAAGTAATGTTATATGTCATTACATTTCGTGCCGAGTAATATTACATTTCACCATCACTTCAAACATCACGCGTGATGTTATGATGTAGCGCCATGTGATAGCACACCATCGCGTGTTATACCTAATGTAATGCAATATTCTAGTGTAATAGGACATGTTATTGAAATAGTATAGTAACAGAGCATTGTAACAGTGTGATTTACTCACTATGAATACATATCACTATCACACTATCACACATTACTCACTCACTATCACACATTTGAGATACTTATTTAATTTATAAATTTAATATTTCAATAAAGACGCGTCCTTGACCGCGATAGTAAACAAACTACTTAAATAAAAAAACATCCCAATATTTGCATTTCGCATTGCATTTCGAATTCTAAGAAAAGTATTTACCTACGACCTGTGGTGGTGTCAAGGAAATGTAAACCCTTTCGTTATAAAAATAGAGTTTTAAAAAACCAAGTAACCAACTAAGTCATCTGACCGGACGAAATACGAAATCGCACTCGTCTAGTTCCGGACTTCCGATATAAACCGAACATTGCCGATGCGATGCGTTCGGGAGTAATCGGCAGGGCTCGGTTCGTGCTAGCGCGGAGTAGCGCGCTGTTACCGCTCGCTCGCGTAATGTTTAGTGTAATGGTGTGATGCTTATTTTAGTCGAGTAATATGTCATGTTACAGTACGCGCTCGGGTGATATTACGCGCGATGCATCACTCGCATTACTTACACATGTCTAATCTGAGTGTCATTCATTTCTTTCACTGAAGAAGTGGAATTTAAACAAAAGAAAGAAAAGTTTGAATTCCTTCTAAATTAGATAAATCTATAGTACGTAAAATAATTCCACAAAAATGAATAGCTTGTTACGAAGGAGTATATTTCCAATTTATACCAATACTTTGAAGTTATCATGTCGTTCATACGCCGATGCTCCAATAAAAACAAAAATTGACGAAATAGTTAAAAAGAATAAAGTGGTAGTATTTATGAAAGGTGTCCCAGATGCCCCACGATGTGGATTCAGTAATGCAGTTGTTCAGATAATGAGGATGCACGGAGTTACATACGACAGTCACGATGTCCTGTCGAATGAAGATCTTAGACAAGGTTAGTTTTTAACCTGAAGTACACGCATTTGGTACATTTAAGTGTCGATTTTACAATAATACTGTTATCATTGAAGTGGCTACAACTATGATAACAATTTTATGTTAGCGGCTTTATCATAAAAAGTTCAAGCTATTGAATGATAACAATTTTATGTTAGCGGCTTTATCATAAAAAGTTCAAGCTATTGAATGGACTCTTCATCAAAAAAATGTTATTGATATCTATACTAATATTATAAAGCTGAAGAGTTTGTTTGTTTGGTGGAACGCGCTAATCTCAGGAAGTAATGGTTTGAATTGAAAACTTCTTTTTAACCGACTTCTAAAAAGGAAGAGGTTCTCAATTCGGATGTTTGTATTTTTTTTGTGTTTGTTCGCGCATAACTCCGTCGCTTGCCAACCGATTTGAAAAATCCTTTTTTTGTTGGAAAGGGTATACTTCCCAAATGGTCCCATGAAAATTTTATCGAAACCGGACAAGCGGTTTTTGGAAAATCAACAAAAATCTAAAAGTTTATCTACATTGTCTACATTAACGATCTTTTCGTTTACATTTTTGTGGGGTAGGTACAACTAAAAAGTGGAAAATAAAAACTTTTTTACAAAAACAACAACCAACTTAAAAAAAAAAACACTACAAAGTGACAAATAACTTTAATTTCGGAAGTCGGTGTCAAAAAACGAAAATGCGGAACCAACGACACGGACTTCCGAAATTAAAGTTATTTGTCACTTTGTAGTGTTTTTTTTGAAGTTGGTTGTTTTTTTTGTAAAAAAGTTTTTTTTCCCAAAAATTAGTTAAATATGGCAAAGCACTTAGAAAGCTTATGTTAGGAAAGCAGACTTAAAAAAAGTTGGCAGTTACATTGATTTTTCTCCAAATGAGCAATATGTCTATCTTTTGTCTTTTTTTTACCTTTTTTTTGTCAAAGTTCGATAGTAATGCATTATTTGCGAAGGTATTTTTATAAACATGATATTAATCCTTATCCAAATAAATACGTTATTCATCACAAGTATTTTATTTTGAACAAAATTACCCTTGCCATCATTTGATTTCAATGAATACAGAATATAGATATCATAGTTTTAAAATAATGGAATATATTTTAGTAGGTTTTTTCCTCAAAGTAATGCGGGTGAAACAGGGGGACAAAAATACCAGCCCATATTATTCAGTGTGCTAGTCTATTCACCCGATACCAAATGGTAGAATAGATGATAATACAGTGTGTTGTCTGCTATAAAATCTAACAAAGCTTGAATAATGAATAAATGTATAATTCATTTGGGTAGAGAATAGCTGTTGTCAATAACACAATTTTAAATAATTTTTTATTCAACCATCATCATGACTATTGATATTGGTACTTGCTACCTGCATAGATAAAAACATATCTAAGGATAAAAATATAAGAGTCATTCAAGAACTCAACACTGCACTTTACAGCCAAAAGTGATGCAATCTTTACTTAATAATGTTGCAGCATTCAAACAAAAGAAACACCTTTTGTGATTATTTTTATTTACATAAACTCCGATGACTGTCCAGATCCAGAATCAGAAAACCAGCCCCATCCAACTGCTCAGGGGGGTGAGACAGGGGGATGTAATATCCCCTAAATTGTTTACCAACGTGTTGGAAGACGTTTTCAAGACGCTGGACTGGACTGGACAGGGTATCAACATTAACGGCGAGTACATCTCCCATCTTCGATTTGCCGATGACATCGTCATAATGGCAGAGACGTTGGAACAGCTAGACCAAATGCTGCACAGCCTAAATGGAGCCTCCCGGCGGGTTGGCCTCGGCATGAATTTGGACAAGACGAAAGTCATGTACAATTCGCACGTCTTGCCAAGTCCAATCCACATCGAAGGGTCGCTTCTCGAAGTTGTGAAGGAGTATGTCTACCTAGGGCAAGTCATCCAGCTCGGTAGACACAACTTTGAGAAGGAAGCTGACAGAAGGATCCAGTTGGGTTGGGCAGCATTTGGAAAACTTCGTCAAGTCTTCTCGTCGCATATCCCGCAGTGTTTGGTCTTCAACCAGTGCGTCCTGCCCGTCATGAGATACGGTGCTGAAACGTGGACGCTGACGGTCGGGCTGGTCCACAAATTCAAGGTCGCTCAGCGAGCTATGGAGCGAGCTATGCTCGGAGTCTCTTTGAAGGATAAAATCAGGAATGAAATTATCCGGAAAAGAACCGGAGTGACCGACATAGCTTGCAGAGTAAGCAAACTGAAGTGGCAGTGGGCTGGCCATGTCTGTCGAAGGACTGATGGCCGGTGGAGCAGGCGAGTCCTGGAGTGGAGACCGCGTATCGGCAAGCGTAGTGTGGGACGCCCCCCAGCTAGATGGACGGACGACCTAAGGAAGGTGGCTGGGGTGGACTGGATGCGGAAGGCGGAGGACAGGGTGCTGTGGCGCAGTCTGGGAGAGGCCTATGTCCAGCAGTGGACTGCGATAGGCTGAGTTGATTGATTGATTGATTGACATAAACTCCTGCCTTCTTCGGGATGAATCTACAGTACGCCACCTCCTTCGATCCTTACAATACTCTTTTGCTTGGTGTACGTTTATACATTGGTCATACATTTACTATGGTTGTGTGTACGCGCACCTTCTAAAAAACATCACCAATAGGGTCACTTTTATTTATAAACATTGTTTTTGTTACAGGTATAAAAGATTACTCCAACTGGCCGACAATCCCACAAGTTTTCATCAATGGCGAATTTGTTGGAGGCTGTGACATAATGCTGCAAATGCACCAATCAGGTGAGCTTATTGAAGAACTGAAGAAGGTTGGCATAAAGAGCGCGCTTCTAACAGCAGAAGAATCTAAAAAGAGTCCTGAGAAATAATACAGAGTGGTTTTTAGGCTTTAATGTTTTAATAGATATGCATAGGATGTTATAATTTATTGATACCTTTCTCAAGTGACTATGTAGTGGAATATTGAAAATTTATATGTATTATATAATATATTAGTATATAGCATAGTATATTTAAAATGTATCTTATAGCAAGCTGATCTGTATTCTAGTTGATTTTTTTAAATATATGAGCACTGTTGATTCGGTTTATATGTTTTTATTTTATTATATTAAAACTTATTATTAAATACTACATATTTAGGTAAAATAACAAAATAAAAGAAAACAAAATTGTTTAAGAGCTCTTTATTAAAGTAGCTGTACATTCGAGTTAGTATACTTTTGGGCACATAAGTCATTCTTATTCTACATACGCTGCTGTCTCATTGAAACATAATTGGTTGGTTTAACAACGCAGTCATTATTAAAAGACAAAAATATGGCAGATCATTTATTTGAGTACTCATTCCAATACTCTCATAAAAACGAAACTCATATAAAAATGATAAATAAATAGATGCAGGCAAGCTATGGCAATCTATGATATAAATAATTTGTGTGACACTTCCCTGCAACATTTATAAATTTAGAAAACTTAAAACAATACTGTGCCTACCATCAAAGTATTTTAATTACTAATGGCAGTAAATAAAAATTGATCTTTTATATAAATAATGTTTGCTTATAAATAAAAAAAATATAACAAAAACATTCTCACAATGTAAATGAGTCTTATTTTGGTGTCACACATTAGTCAAGCCTAACATTAGCACCATTTTATCTTACAAATAATTTTTTTGTGACTTCCCTGAGAATTTCTTATAAAAGTTAAAAATACCTAATGCTAATGTATAAATAGAGTGTTGTAAACATATAAAATGATTTCTCTGATTTGAGCCAAAAGGTTACTAAACATTAGGAAGAAGTTTTATGGTATGAAAGTTAATGGCATTTTTGGTTTGAACATTGCACATAATAATATTTAATATAGAACTGTTTTATAGACTAAATTACTCCACAAAAATTGTTTGCTCTACATTGACCTCGGTTTAGGGCGATTTCTGAGAGGTAGGTCAATGTAAGGGAAATAATATTTGTGCGCCATTACGTCGCCGCTGTAGCCTCGGGCCGTCGTGTTAGTACTGAGCGCGGCGAGCGCGCGCCATCTTAGCTACCCTCCTTGACTGATGACGTGGATGACAGTGTCCTATGATACGACTTCTGCGACCTGCGTCTGAGTAAAAATCATTTCAGTTTCTATAAATATGACTATCCAACAAAACATGTAGGTAAGCATGGTGGGCGTTAGGCAGCGACCCAATGGAAACTGGAGGTTTGCCAAATACCGTCGTGCGCTCGGGGGATTTGAAAGCCTGGGTGTTTTTTAAATAGTTTATTTAATATTATTTTCAGAGTTAAGTCTATGAAATAAATTAATTAAAAATGTACATTTTCGTCGTGATGTACCTAAAGGTCGGTTTCGCCATAGAGTGCGGTGGAGAATGCCATGTAGTCGAGCGCGCCGGCGGGGGCGCCGGGCCCGCGGTAGGGCGGCATGCGCGCCACGCAGTACTCCGCCTGGTCGGGCGGCAGCTCGCGCCTCAGCTCGTCCGCGGTGATGTAGGGCTGCCGGACAACACACATAATTATAATCATATATCAGCCTATAATTGTCCCACTGCAGGGCAAAGGCCTTTTCTCATACAGAGAAAGTACGATCATCACGCTTGCTCAAGTAGGGCTGCCTATTTCAGACTTATAGTCCAGGTTTTCTTCACCAACGTCAGTAATGTCCAAGATAAACTCAGAAAGTATCATCTCCAATTCCAAACATTACAAAAATTAACAGACAGAGATTTGTAAAGAAGTATTGTTACCTTGTCGCCGGCTAAGATCCTAAAGCTGTCGATGACTTGTTCAGCGGTGTCTGTGTCTGTGGATTCCCTTGTCATGAAGTCCAGGAACGCATCGAACGACACGTAACCTGCGAACAAACATATTTAAATGTTTGAGCTTTAGCTAAAGACCAGCGAAAAATGAAACGTTTTTCGAGCCTTCGGTGGCTTTCGACAAACTGATCTGGATTCTGGCTTCAATAGAAAAATGCTTACCTGTGTTGTTGGGGTCGACAACAGCGAGAATGCGCTGGAAGTCGAGTTCTCCTTGCCTGTCCTTGCCAATGCTGTATCCAAGAGACACCAGGCACGATTTATATTCTTCGGGTGCTAGGCGGCCTGTGAAGAAACAGTTTTTGTCTTTACTCTATTTTCGAACAAATTGTTAAAATAAGGCGGACAAAAGAGCTGGTGAAAGGTTGCGGAAATCCACAAGATTTAAGGAAATGTCGATGTGGCCATGCTTAGGGGTATAAGTCCAGCAATGGACATATTTCCGCTGAATGACTATGATGATTTAAAAAGGCTAGTAAAATAGGATTTTTATATTACCGGTGCGGTTTTTGTCGAAGTGGTTGAAGGAAGCACGGAACTCGGTGAGCTGTTCCTGGGTGATACCCTTCGAGTCACGAGTCAGAATCTGGTTCTCAACTTCGTTGATAGTGCGGTTGATGGAAGTCAGAAGTTGTTCCCAGCCGACGCGCAGAGTTTCCATTGTGTATTGCGAATACCTGTAAAAGAAATCGGTAGATTATAATAACTGTATTCTTGGTTTTGCCTAGAGTTTGTACAAGACCGTAATTCTAGCTTTGGATTCTAAGATTGACTGTTGAGCTGTTCAGGTTACATGTTGGTCGGACTAATTTGAGTATTATAATTTCCAAGAGTTTTTTGCAGACGTCAATTTCCAAAGTATGGGGAGTTAGTTTTGGATTGTATGGTGCGCCCTAGTGATTTATAGAAACTCGTTCCTGTGTGTTGCTGTTAATTTTATAGTGATTCTTGTTAACTTGCCTGTTCTCGAAGATCATGCCCTCCTGCACGGCCTGGTGGATGCGCTCCAGTTCCTCAATGTGTGGCTTGTACGCGTACACTCCAGCCTCGTACTCCTTGAGGCGACGCAGTTGGTCTTCCAGAGAGCCCTAATAAAACGATTGTATTTAACTTAAATAAATTGTTCGTTGTAGATCGTCTGAGGGCGAGCTATCGTGCCTGACTAAATTCTTCTCACATTTTGCAAACCTTTAATTACTAAATGAAGGTTAATGCTTTGGTTTGCACCGAATTATTTGGCATTGAATTTCGGTTATCATGTTGGATTTGAAGAATTTATTTAGATTAGATCTCTCATTCATAGAAAAATGGTTATCTTAGGTATTCAACTTAAAAATCGAATAATCCTTGAGTTGCGTAAAGTTTCAACTAATTGCGGTTGCCAATCTTCGCAAGACGTTATTGATGGTCGATAAGTGATGAACGTAATCTTACCTGCAGACCCATTCCGATGGCGGTGACGGCATCCATTTGCCTTTCGATCCAGGGTCCGACGGCGTTGGCCTTCTCGGCGAACTGGCGCCTGAGGGTCTCGTTGTTCTGTTGCTTGCGAAGTTCGGCGGCTAGCGTGTTGTCGCGCTGGGGAACCAGCTGCCTTACGTCTGACCACTTGCGGTTCAGTTCCTGAAGTTCAGAAAAATGTTGGTTAAGCTTCGTTTTTTTTTGCTTTTGAGCGTTTCTTGTTCTTTAGGTTTGTGTACCTATGCGTCATTTTTGTTTTGGGACTTGCTAATTAGACTGCAGATGCAAATTCTTTTTTTTACTCATTAATTGAAATATGTAGTCTTAACGCAGACCTTTTAAGGGCCCCGTCGTCACGTCATAACATTTTAATTGCTTGTGATAATTGAATAAATGCGAAACTTACGTGAGCAGTTAGAGTAGTGTAGGGGTTCTCCAGACCACCAGGAATCTGGTGCTGTTTAACGATGGACTCAACCTGGTGCACCAGGTTGACTATCGCCTGAAATAAGAGTATCATGTGATTAGAAAACGGTCCCAACATCATTGAAATGCTTTATTTTCTGTCTCAATTAACAATACTTCGCAACTTGGAAAGTCATGTTGTTTATTTATTTTAAATTAGCAACGAGGGATACATTACAATACAATTACGTATATTCTACATAATTAAAACTTGTACAGTGTACATTATCCTGTAATTTACACTATTATGGGTAACCACAGCTTCCATATTATCGAGTACTGTTATGCTGTCGTATATTTAACGTAAATAGGGATTATAAATGGTAACCTTACCTGGTATTCCTTGTCAGCCTCTCCGAGAGTGGCCTTGAAGCGAGCATGCGCGTCCATGAGACCGGAGATCTCTTCGATGGTGTGGACAATGAACATGTCCACGAGATCCTCCCGGGTGCCATCCAACCTGAACAATAAATATACATTTTTATTTACGGATCATTATAGATGCGCTTCTGAAGAGGACATGACTTTACATCATGTTTTGGTTGGTAATTCGATTTGATTTTTGGATTTCGCATCAAGATTGTGTCAAAAATTTAATCTTAAATTTTCGTGTCCTGAGCGAATAATCTCCTTAATCTCTTGCTGGAGACCTAGGAATAGAATGTTTTTCGCCTCTGTGACAGAACATTCAATTCGATTTTAAATAGAATCATTTTGATATGTTTTATGTAAGTACTTGGATTTGATAGCGTAGTTTCCATTATACACCAAACCGCACTGGGCCCGCGCGTTGGATTACGGCCCACGCACAGAGTGTAGCGCAGTAGTGGGAACATAATAGGCTGATTATTATGCTTGTCTTCTCCTTCGTGTCCATGCCATGAGGGTTATTAAATTTATCTGGCCCAAAACATCGTTTACGGCGTTCTCGGTGGCAACACAGAGGTCACTTTGGCTGCATTTTTGGGGCACAGAGGTGGCAGGATATGAGGTAGAGCATAGTTTGCGACACAACTCCAGTAGTTGCTAGTTAGTACAGTGATCACATACCAGTTGTTGAAGGGCGCGGCGCGCTTGGCGAACTCGAGGTGCAGCAGGTCGATCTGCTCCAGCACGCGCTCGGCGTCGTCCAGCGCGTGGCGGCGGCGCTGCGTGAGCGCGCCCAGGCGGTCCCACTGCGAGCAGATGCGCTGGCAGCGAGCGTTCACACTCGCCACGTCGTGGTACTCCAGGGTACTGCGGAACAAAATAGGTTCATTGTTGATAAGGGCTAATTTTAGTTTAGGTTGCAAAGTGCCAATCAATTCGGACCGCCTTTGCCAGCGATTTTTCCTAAACACGTCATTATGTTATACAGAATTAATTTCAGTAAAATCTTTTATCGAATCTTTCTGGCATAAAATAAGATTGGTTTATTCACTCAAATACTTAAGTACATTATGTGCAAAAGACAAAATATGCGCTCCAACCCCATGGCCAGAAGCAGTTGGAAGAACACCATTTGTTTGTAATCATTAATTTCGACACGATAAAATCTTTTTTATTAAATTTATCAGATTCAGAAAGCTTGGTTCAACGGTATCTTTAGAATATAAAGGTTTCTTACTTGAGTTCCTGGGCAATAGCAGCGATCTGCTCGACGCGGTCCTGGTGCGCAGCGAGGTCTGACTCGAAGGCCTCGTGCTTCTTCTTGAGAGCCTTGATGTCGTACAGCTTGCATTGACGGAAGTCTTGAGATTGCAGCATCTCCTCCTTGCCTGGAATTTAAAGTGGATTGGTTTTGACATTGTGTCTTGGTTAAATGATTAAACTGTTTGATGACTCGTAAAGCATTTTTGGTTTGCAAAGTTTTTTGTTTTTTGGTTTCTTTCCTCTCTTTCAAGGGATGACTTAAAGGCGAAAACATTAATCATTAACACAAAAAATAATATCGGTATATTTTAGTATTCACCTCTGGTCCAGTCTTCGTGGATGTCGGCTTTGTGCTTGAACTTCTGGGCCAGGTACTCAAGACGCTCAAGGCGCATCATCTCGCTCAACAGCCATTCTTCGAATGCCTTCTCAGAGATCTCCAGGCCCTTCCAAGCTCCGGCGATGTCCTTGAAATATTACCAGTATCGATTAGATTTGCTCATGGTCCGAAAACTCGTCACTTAGATGAAATTATATGAAGGTTTAGAGTTGATGAGACTAAGGACCAACCATTGTAGCGATATTACTTTGGCACTGGAAAACTTAACTTGTGACATAAATAGTAATAATAAATCGTTTATTAACCAAATAGTGTTCATTTCCTTATAACTAAAGTACAAATAAAGTACTTCTGAAATTATTGTTGCTAGGGCAACATATTTTTAATATTTTAACTTGTGGACTCCACACTAGGTTAAACAAATTGGAATAGTATTTCTTAATTGATCCTTGATATAGATAGTATCAGAGGAATGAGGAAAATGTCGTGAGGAAAGTTTTGAGCCTAAATGTGGATGGCTATAAGAGGACCAAAAGAACAAAGACAATATAATGGGATATAGGGAAAGAGAATGATGATCATAGTAACTTGGATGATGGTAATACTTACAGAGACCATCTTGCCTTCGGTGGGCATGTACGCGGGGCGGTTGCTCAGACGGAGCTTGGTCTGCAAGGTGTTGAAGTTCGTCTCCAACTTGGCCTTCTGCTCTACACGTGGTGGCTTGTGCTTACGCCTGAAAATAGTGATTGTCAACGTTTGTGGTTGCAGAAGGGACAGGCATGGGATGGTCGTCGTCAATATCGACTGTGTGCCGAAAAAAATATTGATCGTTGTTCGGTTTATGGCAATAGCTTTGCCCCATCTAAAGGCCTATTCAAACCTAAGCGGTATTCGCTGCCGCTGTGGGTAGATACATACCGCGAGGTTTCGCTCAGGTATTTAGTATCAAGTTCCGCGGCTAGAGCAGAATAGTTGGTGCCATAGTACCGCATAGTTATTGTTTCGCTTGTTGGGCGAAACCTCGAACTCGGTATTCTACCCACAAGGATACCGAAATCCGCTTTGGTGTGAACAGTAATAGGCCTTGGCTATGGGAAATAATCTTATCTATTTGTCGAAATGTGGGTGTGCTCGATCTCAGCACAACCTTTCAGGAAATACAGGCGTGATAAGTTTGCTATGAATTGAGGTCGCTTCTCGCCATTTCGAGGATTTGGCATTTATCCTACACGAAACGGCAACTTTAACTGTAAGATCAATGCTTTTAAACTTTTATAAATACTCCAAACGATGTATACCTGTAAGTACGGTAGTCTTCCAGTTTTTTCTGGCAACCGGCAAGAGAGTTGTCGGTTTGGCGGCTGTTCAGCCATGGCATGGTACGCCTGATCCAGTCCAGCAGCTATAAAATTTAAAGCCATTTTATTTACTGCAACATAAAATATTTTAAGTACGCAACAGCGCGGGAGTGTAGGTACGCGTGGAAAGAGATGTCGCATTAAATATTTTATGGAGCAGTCGTCAAGAACTAACCGATCACTAATTCACTATACCTGCATCTTAGCTTTTCGCTTTCTCTGCGTTTCAATGGCTCTTATCATGTTTGACTGGTTATTTTAAAGAAAAAGCTCTTGCGCTGTTGTTTTCTGGTAATGATGGGATACTTACATCACTGGCAAGACGCTCATACTCTTCCATGAGGCGTTCATTCTCTTGGTTGACTTTGAGAACTTTGCAAATGCGGTTCGCGGCGGTCTCAGCCTGTGAATTGTACATAAGATATCTTTTACATTTATGAAACGTGTTTGTCGATTAAACTAGGTATTACTAGTTTAACGACAAGCTGTTATCATTATTAATTTTATTCATCTGATATTTAAATACAATGAAGCTTTAAAAAACGGAACAGAAGCTGTTTTAAGTACTATTTTCGCCCCAAATTCAAACCAACTTAATTAAGATACACGATAGATTGGATTCGATTTTGTTCAGAAAACTGCAACGTTTGCATTCATTAGTAGGTTCAGATGATACAAACCTTTTGTGCGCCAGAGAAGCAATGGTAGTATGAAGAGACGTATGTCATGACCGCACGCTCGTCCGGCATCGCTGTGTTCTGCAGATCTGACAAGCGGCACGCAAGCGACACGGTGTTAGTTCTCATGCGATGTATCATGAATTATTCCCTAGTAGAATGCTTGTGTTTTATCTTTTGGAAAACAACATCGTTAACATTAACGTCCTCGTTTACCAGTATTCCACGTTTAAATGGTCTATTAATTACCTTTTAATCTTAACATAATGCAGCATTTGAATTTATTTTTGGTCGAAAATTCGTCTTTAAATACAACAGCCAAAAATACGTTGAAAAACTTGGTATTTTAACAACCCGCATTGTCTTATCACATTTAATTGTAGTACCTACTTCAAACAGGAAATTTATTATAGTAGTACTAATTGACAGTGTTCAACTAAACGTCTACACAATTAAGTAAATGACGAGTTATTTCAAATAACTGCGAATTACGAGAGCGATTAATTAGAACACAAGCATTCTTTCGTTTGATATCAATAAAATACTGTATGAGTTAACAACATAAAGCTTATTTTTATAAAAACGTTTCATAATTATTTAGGTACGGGGTTTGTTGCTAGGAGTCGGTATAAAAATAATATAGTTAGGTAGGTATATTTTGGTTCTTACACATCATAAATATATTTTGGAGAATTGGCATTTGTGGAACACATTTTTGGCATAGGATATTTGACCTCGGGAGACCTTTCTACACTTACTCGATACATCAAAAGCTAGTCATCGTCAGTGGATGGGTTATTATGACCAAGGACTGATGGGATTGGGTCGAAAATGTAAACTTATCGTCACATTTGTTTAAGTCTCATCCGAAGTATTGTTATAACTAGTCTGTGAAACTCTTCCGAGGTCTTTAGTATTAGTTTATCAACACTGACAGTTGGAGCTTCTTTAACATAAAGCGAGGCACTCATCATGCTATAAGTTACACACAAAGGCCTGGCGTTAGGGTTGGGGTATCAAACGCGGAAATGGCGGTAACGACTGGCGGCCATTTTACATTTGTTTAGTACCTGTTGCGCGCCTTGGAAGGCGTGGTAGTAACACGACACATAGGTCATAATGGCGCGCTCGTCCGGCTTTGGTGTGTTTATTAAGTCTGCAATATCCAGTTACAATTTATATGTGTTGTTCATTTTTTGATGATCATTTAGAAAATACTGAAATGCGGCAATTTGGCAGTGAAGGGTCACGTATAGTCTCATATCTCGTATTGAAAAATGAGGACAGCAACGGTCAGAGCTTTATTTGCTCTTGTCATTGCTTTGTGTAAAACTTAGGCGAGAAGCTTATCAAGCGTGTCTTACCGTCGGGGTCCAACATGCGGGGGATGTCGAGATACTTCTCGGCCACATCGAAAGCCGTGTTCAAGTTCTCTAGAGGGTTGTCCTTGGACAATTTGCTGTAGTCGATGAGGTCGGGCCTGTGCCTGTGGATCAGGGCACAGAAGGCCAGACCGTCCTTGAAGGACAGGTGGAAGTTCTGGACATTGACATTCTTGTATGGGGCTGTCTTGCGTTGGCACCAGAGCAGCAGACCTTCCTGTTTAGCAAACATACAAATGCAATTGATGAACAATGATACAAAGGAAGTTGGTAGCGTTATCAAGAAAACTGAAGAATAGGCATTGAAAGTGTGTTGACTGCAATGGGAATATAGTCATACAAATGATGGTCAGTTATACAAGTCTCAATAACATAAATGAGTAACTGTGCTATTAAAATAGCGTCCTTATTTATCGATAAAACCAAGTTTGTAAATTGAATTGTTGATGTGAAAAATGCATTGCGAATTTCATTATATTCACATTATTATCGTCGATGACTAATATCTATTACAAGTATGTTGTTATAGGTTTATTGATTCGATTGTGTATGGACAATATGGTCGTTGGATTGTGGATTTACCTTGGCAGTCATTTCTTCCACTGAGATGTCTTGGATGGCGAATCGCAAGATAATGGTCCAGATCATACCCAGGGTCATCTTAAGGTTGCCATCGACGATTTCTTCGGCACCAATGGACACCAATTTCACGCCTGAAAAGAAATGGCAGATATAGTAGCATTTGTTGAAAAATTAGGTCGTGATACTGAGAAAACTAATTTGGGTATAAAAGGAATATAAAAGTCTTTCTGAAATATGGTATGGAGGTAAGTTCTAACTACTAATTATGTTGGCGTAATACCATTAAACCGTATTTGGATGTTAAGACAATAATTGTGTTTCCTTTTATAGAAACGTGAGTGAGTTCTTGTATTGTGGTTACTAGTCATAGTGCTCATATACCTAAGTGAATATTAACGGCATAGGAGGATAGTTCCTGATACTATTAAATTTTCTTAAAATAGGTGCTCTTTGTCAAAACTGCCGATTCTTGTAAAATTGCAGTGTTTGTTTTTGTTTTGTCAGTACTCTTTTCGTCACTACTAGGTCTAGTAGTTCTCAGTAAGTATAGACTAAGCTAGCGGGTACAGTTATAATGACTATTTTAACAGTACCTAGCATGATTAACATGATTTCATGTTGACATAAACTGTATTCGAGAAGTTTTATGTCCCTCTGAATCATGGAATAAGTTATTGTTACCACTATACTGTTAATTTTCCTCAGAAAGTGGGATTCTCTTGCCTCATGTTAATCAAATTTATATTATTTAGTATTAGGTATTTAGATTCCTTTCGGGGTTTTTTTTTCAGCTTTTGTTTTTTAGAAGCTCCTTCTCCTTTTTTGTGACATTGGTTTGGAGCATTCCCATTCTCTGGTCTCGTTATATTTTGATATTCCTGAAGCATGAGAGTCCGATATTGTATGTATTGTATTGTATTTAAGTCCTTCGGACTTCTTACTTTCATACTCCATAAGTCTTTTATTTTGTACCGCCTGCATCATGTTCGGCAATAAAATAGGTACGAGCATTGTATTGAAAACTGCAATGGAAGGAGTAATAGGGACGGGTTCTGTGCAAATCGCCTACGAAACACTAGTATTGAGCAATCAGTTTACTTGAATTGCCCATTACCAACTGTATATATAAGCCAAATCTGACTGTATGCACTTTGAGACTAAATGGCAAAATGTGCAATGCCTTGTTTGTAATCGTTATCTAAATCAGAAGCAATAATGGACGTACTCGCGATAAAGATTAAGCATTCAGAAGAGACATTCAGTAGACGGCCACTCAAAGATATTGATATAAGTAAAAGCAATATTAAGTCGATTCATCATTCATTCAACCAAGTGTAGCTACGAAAACATTATAATTTAGACTACTGCTTTCCTTTTCATCGAATATAGGTTTGGCACAACAGATACCTACTGTGTAGGCTTTTTAAAGAACAAAAGCTGCTATATTTACCTTTAGAGGCAATGAAGTCCAAAGCCTTGTTGACGTTAGCGATTTTGTGGAAACGCATTTTGCCGCGGTCGGGCTTGGGCAGGGTCTCGCCGGAAATAACCTCCAGCAGTAACATGAGCTTCAACCCATTGCGGAAATCCTCCTCGATGTTCTCGATACCGGTACCAGCCTTCCTAAGGTGGCTGTTGCACCATGCTGTGAAGGTCTGAAAGCGAAAGTGAGAATTGTTTGAGCGTTTTGTTTACATAGCAGGAAAGGTGACAGAGTCGTATTTCGTAATACCCAGTCAATGTTTGTTCATAGAATTACTTGCAATTGTAAGCTATGCATTCAAATTGCGTCTACAGCATTTTGGTAGTGTGCGTGCGAAACAAATTGTAAGTGTTTAAGAAATAGAGACGAGCACGATTCACATTTTAATTTGCTCCAACAAATTAATCGGAAATACGACATTGGCCGTATACAAGTGCCGTTAATCAATACTGCAGTTGCATCAGGTAGGGGAGCGGGCGGCCGAGGGGTCCGACCCTCTCGCACTGCCAAATTCGCAGGCGGTTATTAGCACCCGCCACAGTGGGTTTGCAATTTCGACTCAGACGGTAGAAACAGGAATGTTTGTTACTATGAACATTGTCTGTGAGAGTACATACAACACAATATTTTGGAATAAATTAGAACATTACAAGTTTAGATTTAAGTAATTTAGTATTCCATGTCCATCGCTTTGCTCGTTCAAGGCATAATGTGAAATACAAAAGAGTTTTAAAATTCCTTTGCTTTTAAAATCAACTAAATCGTTTAAACGGATGTAGATATGAATGTATATTTTTAGTTATTCAAATACCATTAGATAGCAATAACCCACTTAATGGGCCACGCAGTCGTCGCCGTTAGCTTGATTATATCATTAACCGAGTATCGAAAGCCGAGCCGGCCGAATAAAGACCTAATTCTATTGTAATGGACGTTGAACAAGATCTGAAAGGCAGTATAGTTCACGAACGCCGCTCCTATATGCAAACTCACAAACTCGATTGGTTCCGGAGGTGGCGTCAAGGTTGGAACTGATAAATAGAATTCAATACATTCAACAACAGACTGCGTGACCGTGCTGGACTAAAGCTGAAGTTGACAATTAATTCAGAGAATAGCACGCTTCAATTGAACTGCCTTACGTCATCATTCTGTTGATTTCAGCGCAAGTAGGTTAGCTGTTAGTCTCATCCTAATTAGTACTTACGAAGAAATAGAAAATCATGATATTATAGACGATTGCATAGATACCTGACTGATTAAAGTCGATGAAGTAGATAACTATGCTATTGTTAACCAGTTCACAGACAAGGTAGGTAGACATAAACAAAGGCATGTGAGACATGAGCAAAAAATTCTACCTGCAAGCACATTTGAATTCAAAGGTTCGCGTTACAGAAATTTGATTCTTTTGTCGATGCTTTAAAAAGTATTTTGCTATAGTAAACGTGTGACATAGAATTATCGAGCACCTATATCCATGGATACAAAGTGAGGTTAGCGAAGATGCCATCACTGCGGAACATTATAAGTGACCGAACTGCATTCTGAGATCGTAATGTATGAATCATCTTTGGAACTTGCCTCTTGGCACAGGACAGAAAATAATAATAATGTACCTTCCATTACCAGATGACCTACAATATACAGGTGAAGGTATAAGTCGCCTAGCTACCATATGTCGTAAATTAGCAGCGCAATTAACCGCGAATGGGAGCGCACGTCGTAAAGACGTTTCATTTATTATGGTTTATGTGATATTTCGTAAAAAAGAAAGTTTCGTATCATTGATAGTAGCGATGATTTATCGGGGAAAACGTTCGACAGCATCGGATATATGCGCAAAAGGTCGGGTAATGGGTACAACCATTATGGTGCATTAAGGAGATGGTTATCTTCCGTGTAAGTACTTGCGTTTACTTAAATGCCTATCACTGAAAACGCTGACTGCACCTACCTTCTTTATTGAGTCAGACTTAGTGACTGTTTTAAATTAGTTTGCATTGGACATGAAATAGTAAGGAATTCTGTACCCGAGGTACCTTGGACTAAGTGGAATTTAAAATATGATTTAGTAACGACGTTGTCACATAAATGCGACACGCGACCTCGTGTAAACGGGAATACCAGCGTCCCTGAGACAAAACACACATCGTGACCCAGAATATGAAAATAATCCCGCGTCACCTTGCAACTGCCACCACGGCCAGCGTCGATCTAAAATAAGGCACGCAGGTGTAGACAGCGGACTATTCGAGATGTGTAGAATGTGAACTAGACTGAAGATGCGTTGTCATTGAAGCGTTTAAATATTGTTGTCAACGTGCTAATGGGCGAGGTATGAAAGCTGTATTGTCACTCGCACAAAAGTCAGCAGAAACTGTCGCAAATCTGAGGTTGCTTTTATGTAACGCGGTCAAACAAATTTAATATAAATGTTCAGAAACTCAACAACGTATTCATCCATGGTCGAATTCTTTAGATGAATTCTCCAGAAACCAGTATACACACTTCGAAAAATTAGGATAAACTTTGAAAGGTTGCTTCAAGGTAAACATGGCAAGGTAATAACGGCAGCTGTTGTGTGCTACCATTCAAATAGACAAACGACTCGCCTTGGTAGCTAGATGTTTCACTTTCTTTGATCCTTACAATTGAGAAATAATTGTACCAAATGAACGACGACTCTTCGAAAAATGGTAACAATCTGAAATTACCAATGACATTGAAAAGGAACACATGACTAAACTGATATGCGAGCAACGCAAGGAAGTTATTGAGCTCATTGAAAACGTTTCAAACAATAGCTTTGTTGACACTGATCTTTAAGGTCGTTTAAATGATAGTCTAATTTCGTTAATTAAGAAATATAAATGCGATGGTGCATACGCGGTACATGATTTATGCAAACATGCTCTACAATAGTTTTGCCAAGAAACTTTAAACCTGTACAAATGTTACGTTGATGAGGTAGGATGAACGCAGCTGTATCCAGTTATTACAGCTATTTCTAGAGCCCGCAAGCCAATAACTTTTTGTTGAACGTGTGCTTTGGCTTCTGACGCCTGTAGTTATATTACATGCCCTCTATTTGTCTTTAGTAAATAACAAATCTGTCAACTGGTTATGATTTATGCATAATTCATACGGAGTGCCAAACTGCATTTATATGAGCAATTAGGTGCCAGGTAAACGAGCGCTGGCATGATCTAGTGCTTATATCTTAGAAAGGAATGTTCATTCATCATTAGATGAGACGACTGTCTCATTTTCCGCTTCAATACCTTTGGAGATTTAGTGCTTATATCCGCAGTTATACATTTTCAAGATCGGTTTAATGTTATTGATGTCAGAAATCCGAAGGGTCCTTATCAATGTCTAAATTAGGTGATCGATGGCAAAATTATATGGCAGGTCTCATAATGGTCAAAGGTTACAGCGTTTACGTTATCCATCAGACTTGTCTGTTTACGAAGCGACGTTATGTGATACTAAGTTAGGTAATCATAAAAACATAAATATGAAAGTGAATATTAAACGATACCTGTGTTGTTTTGAAAGGCGCCGATGTTTCCAGTTTCGGGCGATCACTTATTTTCTATGAATATTCAATTCATAAAAATGAACAGATCAAGGAAAGCTCGACATGTTCGTTGAATTATTTAACAGAGAAACGACACGAATTAATTATGTTTATTACACACATTTTGGAACTTTGGTATATTTTTAAATTTTTAATATATTTTTTATTGAGCCTCATTATTTATCTAAGTTTTGTTAGGCGACACACGTGTAAAGTGAACGGCACACATGTATTTTTTATTGCCCAATAAATTAGTCTTATTATGACATTATGTATTTAAGTAAAAGCTTTATTATCTAATATTATTTTCGTTACGTAAATCTATTTTAATCGCTTTAATTTAGTCACTGGAAATGGATCTAATGCGAAAATAATGAATTTCTCACAATAATTATACGGTCTTTTATAACACATTTTTATTTTCATTTGCATGACAGAAATTGTTGTTATTTACTATATTGTGCCGATAACGAACACCTTGCTTCATTAAATGTTTATATGTAGTTTCCAAGCTTTGGTTCCAAGTTAAACAGTCGGAACGATTTATGAATATTTATTAATTAAATTAAATCTAAAAGGATTGGTTTTTATATGTTCATAGCAATTCTGTACTTAAAACCTAGCATTTATAGTGTTTCATACCAATATTATCTATGCTATGCGCTATTGTCTCCGTTTATTTCTGACGTTTTCATGGCTAAACCGCTGAATTTTGATAGCATATTTTGTTATAAAAAGGTTCAAGCTAAACTTTGAATAAACTTTGAAAAATACATAAACATTATTTTTAACGGGAAGAATTATTGTGATGTGGTGAAACAAGATGTTGAACTTTGTTTAAAGAAATTAAATAGGAAATTCACGTGGACGTAGTCGTGGACAAAATGCTAGTGTACAATAAAATATATGTAATTTCTGGTGCCTATAAACTTAAACATTGCTTTTGCGAGTTCATCCACTACATTTAATTCAGCAAGCAGTTGCACATACATTATTAAGTAATTTTATTTTTATACTGTTCATTAGCTGTAAGCGCTACTGTTAGTTAGGTATGTCCTTAGCAGAACTCTCTATAATATATTTGAGATAAGGTATCAAACTAACAGACTGGGTTAGGAATACGACCATCCGTTCCATCACAAAGATAACTGAAGGGCAATTCTCGTAATTTTAAGAACGTTCACAGTCTGATCTCAGTCTCAATCTGTCAAAAATACATCTTATTTCTCTACATTTTGACAAGTTTTTGACGTTTGTTTGTCGCCGAGATGAGACTGCGACTTGATTTTGAACGTTTTAAATTACGAAAATTGGCCTACTGGTGTCACTTGGAAAGCTGCCACGCTGAAATGGAACTGGGCTGGACACATCTTCCGCATGTCAGACGAACAATGGGTACCTCTTAATGGTAAGTGACATCGTGGCAGGCCCAGACAGAGATGGCGGGATAAGCTGGACTCCAACAAGAACTGGTCCTTTATAGCAGCTTAGAACAGAGAGAAGTGGAAAGAGAGTAGGGAGACTTGCATTCGCTAGTGTAGTGTGTGTCGTGGATGGCAATAGGCTCGTCCCATCTCATGGGACTTAAACATAACTGATGAAATGAGGGTTTACTAAATACGTAGATACACCTCTGCTTACTCCTTCGGAGAATACAGGCGCACTGTTATGTTATGTACTAAGGCTCGAAATAATGAAGTATGTGCAGCACAGACTTTCACTGTGTAAATCATAAATGCAGTTCAAGGTGCAGCGCCGTCGTGCGCTGCGACTGCACTCTTAGCTAAGATGGCGACCGGTAAGAGGTTATACTCGTGTCAAATGGTATTAGGGTCTCGGTCTTTAATACAATGGTTAGGTATTTTTATATTATGTAGGTATATAGGCAGTCGCTCCATGAGAATACTAGTCTATATATACCATATACATAATAGCTGCATACGGTAAGGTTAGACGTGAAGCCGGCCCCAATATAGTTTGGAGAAGGCTAGGCAGATTGCAGATTTATTGTAGGTGTATGAAGTATTGCCCTATCGTCCCTATAATAAGCAACGAGCGCTTTTTCGGCGACTTTGTCTGCGTGGATTTCGGAATATCCCATACAAACTTCTATACCCCTTAAGGGATTCTTTTTGTTTTCTCTAAAGTATACATAGGGATACTTATATTGACTGACAAGACAAATTATGACGTCTAATATTGATATTACCCGGATAAAAAGCGAGCTTCGTTAAAATATATATATTCGTACATACGTTTCTTTTTGAAGAATCCCGAGGATCCCTTAGGAAGAGTATAGACTCTTCCTCGTGGTTAAAGCTATTAGGCCCTTTGTACATACACGATTTCCTTGCCGTGAAAAACTACGGTTTATTCGCCGTTTGTAGGCACGGTCATACGTAGTGTTGTATGGATCACTATGGAAGCTTGTTGACGGACACGATTTTTCTACGGCGCGGTTTATACGCCATGTGTAGGCACGGTCGTCAGTGTTGAATGGATTCTAATGGAAGTTTGATGATGGACACGTTTTTCCTACGGCACGGTTTTTACGCCGTACTGTTAAGAAACCGTGCCATGTACAAAGGGCCAAGTACCAAATTTCGTCAAAATCTGTTTAGCAGATTAGCCGTGAAAACGTTATAAACAGGGAGACAAGGGACAGTTTTCACAGTTTCGCGATTATAATATTATATTAGTATGGTTATGTGAGCTTGAAGTTCTACTATTGATATTGTGTATTTGACAGGGAAAGAAAAAAGAAAATTATTGCTTACTTATGCCTTACGCGCAAGGTAAGCAATTTTCGTGCTTCTTAGCACAAAAAAACAAAAGCTAAACAATGTTAAATGATGAATATGAAGAAGAAGATGATTTACCTTATCTCTAGATAGTAATTGGTTTGAATTTAACTGAGAATTCACACAAATTTTTCTTTGGTGACTAAAATAGCATTGTGAACGCTACAAACAGAATCTGAGGAGAAGAGTACTACTATGGCAGTCTAAAACATTTCGAAGAGGTCAGAAAGAAGCCTTGGTTTTGAATAAATTGAAATAATAGTCTAATAATAAGGCTCTGGTTTGTACATATATGTATTGATATATAAAAATACTAGCAGCGCCCCGTGGTTTCACCCGTATATGTTTCAATCCCGTGGGAATATCGGGATAAAAACTATCCTATGTCCTTTCCCGGGACTTAAACTATCTCTGTTACCAAATATCATCTAAATCGGTTCAGCGGTTTAAGCGTGAAGACTTGAAGAGGTAACAGACAGACATACTTTTGCATTTATAATATTAGTATGGATATTTATTATGAAAGTAGAAGTCTCGTAGAGAAAGTGACAAAATTCTATTTTTGGCTTAATTTAAATAATTAGGTATATGCCTATCGTGGAACGTTTTTCTAATTTTAGTTTGACTTTTATTATAAATTAATATACAATTTCACGCCTGTTAATTAACATGTTAAGATGAAAAAAATCTTGAATTATTTACAAGTTATGATTACACATTTCGATTGACTAACAATTAGTTTCAAAACATCATTGATTGAACACGCGGTTACAAACAAATACGTTACGTAGATTTATACAAAAGAAGGTGACAAGACAATTGGTAATTATTTTGATTGATGGTGACTACCGGTGAGCGCCGATGATCGATCCTAACGGTGTTGTAACAAATTACTCATTCAATTACCCCCTTTCTGCTGATGAGTCAAGTATATGTAACATGTAGGTACATTAGCCGGTAGCAGCAAATGACACCCTAATATTCAAATTGACTTCAGCATATATGTCACTTCCTTCATCAATAAGAACTGTAGTACTATTATGTAAAAATGTCACTTTGAAATCTTAGGTGAAATGAGCTTGAAGTGAGCTGATATTCCACTTATTGACAGTGTTGATATCTCACTTCAAGCTTGCTTCACCCAAGTCTTCACTGTGAGGTTTTTACAGAATAGACCGGCCTCTGTTGAAACTGTCTTCCGCATATACCTGTATCACTTCTTTCATCAATAGGAATTTGTTATCTTTTTCAAAGCAACTGTTATAGGAAAAAGGACCTGGATCTTTCTGAAAACACCTTTGATGTAGTCCTCTTCTTCTTCCTTCACTGTTAGCGTTTCTTGTGTCATTACTAAAACCAATATTTTCTTTTCCAAATAAAGTCCATTCATTATCATCATGGTTTGGAAAGAGGAAAACTGTCGAATGACTTTCTTATTATTAATCGGTGTGGGTGCACTGCTATTGGCCCGATAGCCTCAATAGTCACATTGACAGGCAAGACAAATTATGACGTCTAATATTGATATTACCCAGATAAAAAGCGAGCTTCGTTAAAACATATATTCGTACATACGTTTCTTTTTGAAGAATTAATTGGTACTAGGTACCACATTAGTATTCCCAAGAATTTCAGAAGATCTTAAGTATTTGGCAATATTATGTTCGGGCTGATATATATTGCCTTTTTACTTATCGGCATCAGGTGTATTAAAATTCTATAGTTTATTAATAATCATTGTTGAAATTAATGAAGTTAAACTCAAAGACACACGTGGTCATGTTAAGGCCAATTTTGAATCCCACATTTTCAAAGTTTATTTCAATGAATCACCTAAATAAGCTATAAATGTACCTAAACATTACGACAGTTGGTTAATATTTGTTCAAATGAGGTTCGATATGGCGCCGGTTTAATTAGGTAAGCATTCTACGGCTTGTTGGTGTGGTACCGACTGTTGGAATACTAATAGATAGACACACCTGTGAAGGTGGTTCGGTCGGGCCCGGTGCCAACCCGCCCACTATGATTTCGATAAACAATAACGTGACCGTTACACGGCATACATTTTATTTTATGTTCTGTAAACATAGACACGCCGTGCTCAGCACGTTGATACACCTGAGTATTAAATTGTCTACGAAATTTCAAATTGCGTTCGTATCTTATGATAGCAGAGTGCTAAGATCAACGACCCAAGATATCAGAGAGCGAAAAATATTTTGGGAATGTCATAAAGCGCGCTAACAGTTCGCGCGTTGGTGTGAACTCTCAAATGCTTACACTCACGTTTGGCATGACGTGTCATGTTGAATGTATCCTGATAACTGTCAGGTCCAGTTTAGTACCTGCAAAAAGGAAAAAATCGATGAGTGATGAGGAAACTTGTATTATTAGAATATATATAATTACGTATACGCTCAAACATCCTTATCTGATTATTGCTTGTATATATTTATAAAATGTAAAATTGAAAGTGTTTTGGTTGTTTCAAAGTTGTCTGAGTGTACAGGTTCTCTGCTTTATAGAAATGAAATATGCCAAGAGATTTATAACACGGATTTCTAAATTTACGTCCAAATGGTAATAAATAACAATCAATAGAAATGTTAGAAAATGTACATGTTTTCCTGCATCGTGTAAATCAAGCGCAGCTAAAAGAATCATGGCAACGCGAACGGAATTCGGGAAAGGCTACCGATGACGAAAATAATACGTCGTTCGAAAAATAAAACTGACGACTTGGTGAAAAAACTTTAATAATATTATATCTGCCATGGGAACAGGCGGTAGATAGTATATTAGATAGGCCAGTTTACGCGTAGGCGGGTGAATCCGGAGCCGGGGTATTTTCATACACCGGAGGCTATTTATTAAAGAGAACATCTTCAGTCTGCTCGCAATGTGGAAACATTGAATTTAACATTGAAAATGTATCTACTCAAGCTTTACGGCCCGTATAATAAAATTTATCAAAGAGGGCTCATAGGTATAATAGACGCCATTGATATCAAATTCTGAAGTGATGATTGTTATAATCGCTTCTTTTTTATTTCTGTGACTGTGGGATAATTATGTACACTCTTAAAATGTGCGTCATTTGAGTTTATTATCTAGAAGTTATTCAAAGAAGACGACATTTATAAAATCAAACAAAGATTCATCGGATTGCTCAACCGCAGAAGTTTCAAAAATGTACAAAGAATCTTATGAATCACCTATTGATTCCTGACAGCATGATGTTAACGAAATAAATTGCACAAGCGCAAATTCGTGGACAATCGTTTGGGCGCAGCCACAGTTAACTCATAAATAACTGATTATAATGTAACTTGAGCTCAAACTGTATTGTAACTAGGGAATGCAATCCGGACTATCCGTGATCCGAAAAATCCGGATATCCGCATATTTTTACTTGACTTCTAAATCCGGATTTGAAAATCGAATCCGGATTTTTTGAATAATAAGAAATTGTAACAAAAAAATCTAAACGAGCGAGTTCGCTGTTCGCGCGTCGCGTCTCGCGAGTGTCAAGTTTATCGGCTCTGGGGAGAGCGAGCGGGACGCGGGACGTGGGTCGAGCAAGTGTGTGAGGCGTCCTTGATCGTTCCGTTAATCCGTTCATTCCGCTTACAAGCATCTTCAGTGCATTCCGCCTACAAGCGTCGAATCAGAGCATGTAGCAGGAATTATGTGCAACTGAATTCTCAGCAGGTTAAACGACAGCACTTTAGATCATCATCATTTTAGCCGAAAGACGTCCACTGCTGGACATAGGCCTCCCCCAAGTACCTCCACTTCGAAAGGTTCTGTGTTTCTTTCATTCAACGGGTTCCTGTGGCTTTCACAAGGTCGTCGGTCCACCTTGTGGGAGGCCTTCCAACGCTACATCTTCCGGTACACGGTCGCCACTCCAGAATGTTTCGGCCCCATCGGCCACCTGTTCTGCGAGCAATGTGTCCGCCCTACCCACTGCCACCTAAGTTTGGCAATTCTTCAGGCTATGCCGGTTACCTTGGTTCTCCTGCAAATCTCCTCATTTCTAATTCGATCACGCAGTGAAACTCCAAGCATAGCCCTCTCCATTGCCCTTTGGGTGACTTTTAGCCTTCTGATAAGGTGCATTGTGAGCGACCACGTTTTAGTGCCATATGTCATCACTGGCAACACGCACTGGTCAAAAACTCTCGGCTTGAGACACTGCGGTATGCGGGACGAGGAGATATTGCGTAGCTTCCCGAACGCTGCCCAGCCGAGTCGGATTCGACGATTGACCACTTTCTCGAAGGTGGACCTACCTAACAGGACAGACAGTTTGTCCTAGGTAAACATACTCGTCCACGACTTCGAGTGTAGCGTCTCCGATCTTCATGAGAGTGGGTGTTACATGGGCATTTGACATGACCTTCGTTTTTTCCGTGTTCATTTTAAGACCCACTCTTTCGGGGGCTCTACTGAGGTCCTCCAAAGTCTCAACCATGACTACAAACCGAAGGTGAGTTATTACTCGCCATTAATATTTATGCTAGCCCCTTTCCAGTCCAGAACCTTGGAAGACATCCTCCAGTGCAGCGGTGAACAGTTTCGGAGGGATAACGTCTCCCTGTGTCACATCTCGCTGCAGAAGGACTGCACTTTAGATGCCTTATTATTTACATAGCTTTTTTACGTTATTAAATTTATGTTGATTTAAGTGAAGTTAAATTGTTTTGTTACTTTTGTTTATGTTATGTTTAATAATTTGACAAGGAGTCTATTTGACTTTATTTTTGTTCTTCAGAGTTTATCTACTAATTATTTTACTAATGTTACTCGGCACACGAGTTGCGGACTGATTATTTTAATAAGAATAAGTACATATTATAGCAATAACACCATAATTATGGTATTTAATGATGATAGTTTGAATAATTCCAAGTAAAAAAAATATTAAAATATCATTTGCTTTGATTTTTATGTGCTTTTATTTTAATCCATTTATACAAATATAAGAAACATCGTATTAAAAAACTAATATGGGTAGATTTGTTTCTTTTCATGAAAAATCCGTAAAATCCGGATAATCCGGATTGGGACAAAAATCCGTTATTAAAATCCGGATTTTAAAACAGAACGGATTTGCATTCCCTAATTGTAACCTACAATGGTTTTTAAAAATACTCCTGCTATAAACCCACTTACTCATGCACCATGGTTTTGCTCTAAATAAAGATTCAGTTAAATATGTTTCGCAACCTAGCGCGCTTGTACTTCCTTGTGTAAATAATGATGTAAGAATATCGTCAGTCAAAACAGAAATTAACGAGTCTTTGGTAATTCTCAATCTGGTGACTGACGCATCAACACGTAAAATTAGCTTTCCCATAAAAACCTGCTTCTCTCTGCGGACCGATATCCGTTTTTCCTTAAATTATGGCCTTTAAATTACACCATTGCCGCCTGTTGCTTGTGGAACTATAATCGGAATTAAACTACATATTTTGTTGTATCTCAACATAGTAACTAAAGGAGTCTTTGAAATTGTAGTCTTGTCAAACACAATCCTATTCTGAAACCATAATCTAAAATTATCTCCAATGCTAAACGCCAGTAGTCACGAGAACAGTCAAATGAATTCCGATTACGTTCCACATTGCTTCTTCAACGTAACTAATCTTGCGAAAATTCATTACCTACGTCTGGTGTTTCGTTAAGATGTTCTCTTCTGTCTATAAAATAATATCCAACACACGTGCAGTTTATGGGGCTACTGGAAGCTTTACTAGTTTACGACTAACTGGACCATGCAAGCGATATATCATCATTCGAAGGCTGAAATATCCACTGGTCGACCCAGTTGCTCCACCAAGCTGTGAACTTTCAGTTAAATATAGATCGCTAGAGTGACAGCTACTGTTACTTCCGCAATTTTTTTCAGTAGTCCTAAATTAGAGTCTTGATGACTCAGGGATCGCTATAATGATGTGGTCTGCCACTAGTAATTAACACTGATCAATCATATCTAAAGTAATCATTTACGGTTTTTACTAAAATACTTTTTGGTTGAATTTTATACTCTTTGTTAATTTAATTACTACAGTTTAACACGTTTTGCAAAAAATAGCAGGAGTGTTTGTCGCAATTAAAACGGGATGTAAAAAATACTATTGTACTCTCGCTTTTATGTCGAGTTGCGTCGTGTGAAGAAGATGTGGAAAGCCAGTCCCGCTCATATTTCATTAAAACCACACGTTTCACTTTTGCCTCTCTAAATTGTTGATACCTGCAAAGCTGCCGCAGTGTGCTTTTACACAAAGTTACGTAGATAGCTAACCTTCAAATGCCTGTTTTTGTTTAACATACATCTGTTTTCGTGCTATTTTACAATAAATAACAGTCATTTAATATAAACAGTAGCTGTGCGATTGAGAGGTCATTACAAAAGAAAAGTAAATTCCTTAGTAAACAGGCAGCAGATGCGAGTCACGTTGAGTAATGACTGTTAACCTTTAAATCGTGTCAATTAGACGTAATTCTACTATTCCTATCTATAGCAAATGGTGCGGTACGATTATGGTTAGTTTTTCTGGTTAATAGATTTGCCATCAAATATTTTTTTCGTATTATGGAGCGAGTATACGAAGAGACAGGACAATGTCGCGTTCCGCACGAAGGACAACAATGACAAGCCAGTATCAATGCATGTTCCGGTTTCATTTCTCAGCGGTCTCTTGTACGGACTAAGAATTAACAGTGTTAGTAAAAAAGTAAACTCATTAGCACGGATTACTGATGCACCGCCAAGATTAGAGACAGCTAGTCGGTGCGATGTGTACACAATATATTGATTGAACGCTCTTTAGTTTTTCTCTCTATCACCTTGAACAATTACTTCACACAAGTAGGCACTCGGTATGCAGTTAGCTTATTAGCAACAGTGGCTGGCGCTAGTGCTGGGAGTAACAGTAACATTTAAAGGTCACATTTAGCTACCTAAATTGCGACTTACGTTCCGTATGATTCAATTTGAATGGGCACCAGATATTTGTCCATTGTTTTGATGCCGTCGACCCTGGGGCTACGTTAAATGAGCCCGTTTTAAGTCTATTGTTACATTTTCTCCAGCGTTCGTTCACTTATCGTCGTCATAGCTACTGAGTCCGGCCGCAGCTCAGACTGACTATATCGATCTTGTTCCGAGGGTTTCTAAGGCAACGGCTGTCTAACTCCGAACGTTTTCCCAGGGGCTTGTAGATTTTCTTTAGGATCTTTGTGTAGTTTTGATAAACAGACGTTTATTAGTCATTGTTTTATATCTGTACAACATAAATTAGCAGCCTGTATTTGGTTGGGTTGGGTCTCCGCTACCTTTTGTAGACAATGTGTTATTTTGAACGAGCGAAACAAAAGAGAGCGGTCAGCTATTCACGCTGCGACAACAATGAGGTAGACTTGTGTGACGCTGGCACGCTTCGTCATACACTGTAATATAAGAGCTTACTTGACATGCATTTTATTATCTCACAAAGCTTGACATTGAAATCAGGCTGACGAGAATGAAAAAAGAAAAATCAATAGGCTGAAACTACCTACGCCAACGATAGCAGTTTTATGAATGAGTGAATTTCGTTAGCTTAGAATATATTCAAATATTTATTGTTGAACAATTTTATGTGATTGACGTCTCCTAAACGACCTATTGTTAAAAGTATTTTTTTTTTAAAGCAAACAAGTCTACTATCTTGTGGCATTTGCCAAAAATTTTATGTTTTATAGGCTTGACGTCCTTTCGTTCTCTTTCACCTTTGGTGTTATCATCGACATTGCTTTCATTCCTTACGGTGTTAATTGCGGAGACCTCATTGAATAAAATTAGCCAAACGACTCCACCCACCAGTTCTAAATTGGAGTTTTTGGCACTAGTTACTACATTCATTAGTGATCTATTGTTATTCATGGGCTTGTCACAAAGTAAACAAAGTGCAGATTATGTCATTGTGTGAAGATGTATAAAGCTTTTTATAAACTAGTTATGGACATTGTAGTATTACTTGTTTGCCTTCGCAGCCCCAGCCCTCTTTTGTTGTTCGTGTTATTTGCACATTTCATGTCTTGTTGCAAAAACACAATTGGTTTGAAGATCGCAATCGTGAACTAATTAATGATGGCTTATTATCCTAAGGGTTCCATTGTCACTGTGACTATTGTCATTACGTATAATTCTGTTTATATCTTTCAACACTTACACGGGTATCGTAAAGTAACACCAGAGACTATATCAAAATGATCCTAAAATAAAAATTCTCCAAAATGGTACTAAAAATAACAGCTTGATACGTTTTATAACACATTTGATTTAACACCAAAATTAGCAAAGATATATGCTAATACGTAGATGGAAAGATGACAATATTTACACATTTGCGTATGTGCTTACTTAATGTGGAGTTAGTGACTTAGCCTACTAGACTTAGCATAGAAGTCCAAATTCTACTAGTTTCCATTTCAAGATTCAAATTCTCTGTAGTTAACTATGGCAGTATTTAAAATTATGTAAATATTAGATATAAATTATATGATAATCAAATTGAATATTTGTGATAAAATATTAACATGTCCACGCAATCGATTGTTATTGTTGGTATCTATAGATAAAAGATATGACAGATATATAATCACGGCTTATCAAAGCAGTGCACTCGATCTATCAACGTGGTTAAATAAAGAAAACGCATCATTACCAATTGGTAGCGAATGAATAACTTTATAGAGGAAGGGACTTGGTGATCCAGACATCCTGTGAGCGAAGCGTGTAGCACTAATAAAAACAAATTCGCAACAACACGTTCCATATATGTAACACAATGTGTCGAGTGTAAGAACTGATCTATTAGATCTAGTTTTGGTGTGGAAATCTGAGAGTGCCCTGTTTTAGAACGACTGTGCATGTTTCTTAGAACAGTTTGCTCGATTGATGAAGTTTATAAAAAGTCTGATTACGTTACATGTGTGTAGGAATCTGAAGCAGAAATCGGAATCTTTATAGCCAACGTGATGATCTGAGTTATTGCTTATGCGGCCATGGAACTATTTGAAAATTGTAATCATTAGGTTCATGTAATTGATGGGCTTGCAAACTTCTACGCTATCGTATATGGGATTCTACAGTCATTATCGAATGCTTGGCTCCTCCACCCTTTAATTTTCTTAATACATCCGATCTATCGTCACGTGCTAGCTTAGATTTGTCATAGGATTATTTATGGGAACTGTTACATCGTTTACCATAATTATTAATGTGAGTAATTACATCCCTATTTCTGACGCAACTACGAGGCAATTTGTGACTTTGTGTGCAGTATATATTTGGCGTACACTCGTGTTGATGCGATGTGGTAGCGGAAACGTCCTACGCATAGGTATCTGTTTATTAACACTGTTTGGAATCTGACACTGGACGCGTGAATGCGTCGACATTGATAGCACTGACGAACGGTTGAAATCCCGATACAAACGCATTTTGTATTATTCATTTTGTGTTTCGCTTGATTACGTTGCTTGATTACGAGTGTTGCGGAACTAAATGTTACGTCTGCAGTGTCTGCTTTTGAAAGCTGAGAAGATTATCAATCGAACAAATCGTCCAAATTTGTGGAACAGCTGTTGCATTGATTCTCTATCCAGCTGTTCATTCAGGCGTTTTTTGCTTGGCTCTGTACCGTCTCGGATCTATTGTGTACGAGAGGGGTCCGAATGAATAACAACTAAAAGACACAGTCCCCCTCGGTAACTCGCTATGACGGCTGCTGGGTTTATCTAAACAGATAATCGGTGAAGATAAGCCGGTACAGCGACACGTGGTTACGTTCGTGCCATAAAGACAGGAAGACGGAAGAGTAACTCATTTTATTATAACGTATAAACGTACTCTAGAATTTGATGCTTCTATAACAATAAAGAATTTGTTAGATCAACAAAAAAGTGTAACAGTAAATATTTTGGAAAATTGATTGAAACAGGAATTAACATGAGAAATTGAGAATCCTCTTGCAGAACATAGTTTTATGGACAAACATAAAACAGTGTTTATACAAATCGTTAATGTATCTTCGGAAGCTGACGCCTTTCGCGTGTCGGAAATAGTTTTAGTACCTACGATTTTCTAATTATAATAATAACAAGTGAGTGTAAGCATTTCGCGTGGGCGATTGGACGAAGTCAAAAATAGACGATGTTGGCATCGGCTGATTTGCACTCTGTTCGTGAAGGCGCTCCTGTCTGTCAGTCTAGATGAAAATGTCTGGTTTTCGCAAAAGTATAAAACACACGTGATTTTTAAAACGGGGCGTGTCAGCGTCACTCACATTAAAATTCCTTTCTGAAATCCAACAGTTTGACTGATGGGTTTATTTGTGTTTCTAGCCAACCCTTTCACTTCAACATATTGTATTTAGACATAAAGATATTCTTCAAATGGATCTTGATCATTACATGAAATATTGTTCCATTTCTTGTGATATCTGAACCATGAATAAAGCCGTGGAATTAAGTGTGAGGTTTAAGAATCATAATATTGTAGTAGAATGCAACAACACAATTGTGTAACGATAAGACAAGGTTGACAGTGGTTGCGCGGGCGCAGTTCGGAACGCACCTGGGTGCAGTAAGTGGGCGGACACAGCGACGCCTACTTATCTACTCTCCGCGTTTTGAAACACACGACGGCACCGAGGAATAATGAGACACGACTCGATAACGAACCGACACGACCAAGATGCAGCCATCCCCGAGTACCATCCGAAGACTTAACTTGATGCACGGTGCTAACTATTGTTAGGCTCATCGTATTTTGGTTAGCTAAGTTATATTGGTTGATGAATACTTGAAGATACAAAGGTCTATCTGTTATTAACAACTAAATACGAGTATACATACAAAGTAGGAATTAAAAGAAAGGCTGTACCTATAGTTTATACACTGCCATATATCAAACACTATAGAAGAAACTAAAGTAAACCAGAAATATGATGAATGACGAATATGAATAAGGTGAAAATGAAGATACTTAAGTTACTGATGTGAATTCAACAGGACATGTTATTGAACATAAAAGTGCAAGAGCTGCAGTAGTGAAAACAGTAAATTGTTTCTAAATTGGAAACTACGCTGTGCATAAGCGCAAGTTGATCGGAAGAAGTACTGAAAGCTTCCTAGCTGTAAGAGCTTTTATACATCGAGTCAAGATAGTGCCGAATATTAACAAGAAAGTTTAAAAATAACAGAAATTGTTTCTGTAACATTTTTAAGGATAGGCATTGAAACCAGGACCTATATTGATGCCTTGAATACAATACTAGAAGCAAATGATCTTTCCATAACATGCGCGACGCGGAAGGAAAATATAGTTTAAAAACATAACAGATGTTTAAAGTACCAATAAAATATCCTCATTACTGTCAGTACAATTAAGTAATATGTAGGGTCTATAATTTAATACGGCTACGTGCTTAGTGGGATTGTCCGCGCGAGAACCGGTCCACTTAAAATAATATTATTGACGTGGGCAAGAGACCCAACATCGTGCTCCCTCTTGCCCCGGGGTCTCGTGTAGTATGTGGTTTTTACTAGAAACCCAATGAGTAATTCTGTTATTTTGGTTTGTCGATTTACTTTCACTTAATGATTCATATTTTTTTAAGGATTTTCCCGTTTATATTTACGAACATTGATGCAAGGCATTCTGAAAATAATCGTCTATATAAACAAGTTACTAAAGGTTCTAGTAATTTTATTTAAGTGGGTCACTCAGTTTGAATTCCAAGTACCTACCCTAGTTGCATGTTATGATCAATTAGTCGTAGCTGGTACTTTATTAAATGTTAATAAAATTATTCATCACCTCCAAAGGAAACTTGACGCTTTGAAGTTGAATTTGCCAGAAACCAGTAATATATTCCAAAAATTTCTAAACCCATTAATAATATTAAATTAATCTTGTTATCTTAATCTTATTAACATTTTAATTGGAGATCTTGAATACAAGATTGATTGACGCTAAACATTCTCTTTAAATCCACGGATGCGTTTGATTATTTACTTATCGATCTGTGATATTTCTTCATTATTGATTTGTTCTTTTTTCTCTAAAGACGGTTTATTGTTTATGTGTAGACTGTATGGAGTTGTATCGTATTAGGTGGAAAGCTGGTTCGGAATGGCTCGGCCGATGCAGGCGCATTGTGATAACGCTTAGAAAGTTTCGTTTCACCGTTAAGTTTATGTTAATTTGGTACCAACTTATCGTGTCGTAGTTCAATATTCAAGGTCGTGCGTATTTTGTTCGTTTTTATTTACATACGAATCATTTTAGACATGGCTTGTTGAAAGCGAAACCAACAACATTTTTTTTCTCATCTAATTAATTATAATGATCATATATTTTAGAAAATGTTTCTAATTTATTTCTAGAAACTCATTCTGATGAGTTCATTATAATATTATAAAGGTTGACATTTGTTTTTTAGTTTGAATTCCAAATAGTTTTAACTGTAATTAGTTGATGTTTATCAAGTATATGACTTGTTTCTGGGGCAAGAAACTACCGAAGGTGTTCTGCATTCTTCGAGGACATTAAAACGACTTTACTGAGTCAATTTGTCGCCTTTTTATGCATTTGATAATTCTTCATCTCGTCCTTATTCAACGTTGAATTTTAATTGCCTCCTAGAATAATGAATGACTGTGTACCGAGAAATACGAACAGACGGCGCACCTTGCGCAAAGGAAGTTGGATTCTCAGCTATTGGTGTGTAGGCGGACGTAGACACCTCAGTAAACATTTGACACTACGGATGTGGTTGTCGAACATGATACAATGCCAACCCAAGAGCCAATCGATGTGTACGTCCTGCATTTAACGAACAATTAATTTTAAGATTTTTTTATGATTTATCCAACGGTGTGGAGAGTTGCAAGCCGACACTTCTGTACCTCGATTTTTGATCGCGTGCCAAAAACGAGCTAACAACGACAAGGAAAAAATAGCCATGTCAAATGTTATGTAACTGATATTATACGTCTACGTCAACATATTTGTGATCAACTACAAGAACTGTTTTCTTCTTAGACTAGTTTTCTAACAAAAATAACTGGGACTTGTCAATTTCGATTTGAGTTAACTTTGGAAGCAAATATTGCAATAGAAAGTGTTTTTGTATGCTCGAAAATATGTCAGTCAATAAGAACCGTGGTTGAATATTTGTATTATGTTAAAGAAGTAAAGGAAGGAACTAGACAAGAGGTGCAAAAGGAAAAATATCAAGCCCTCATTAATCCATAGAGTATTGGTGTGTTGATCTGAGTTTATCAAGTGTCAATGACCCCGTAAGCAAAAGGTATGCCAAGGTGATAATACTTCGACTAATGAGGTGAATGTTTCTGATACACTGACCTTTATGATGCAGTGAAAAGCGTTAGTTAAATATATACTAAAGAGATAATGCCATTTGCTGAAATTTTGCCGATTGTTGAATAAAACATATCCACAGATTGATTTAATAAGCCTGGCCTATGCTCAGTTTGGCATTATTATTCTGAATTAATAGGTTGTTATAGAATACCAAACATGGGTAAATTGTGAGTTATTTAATCCATCTATGAACTCTGACAATATGAGCATAGAATAAATGAGCAGTTTTATGTAAATCACAGATTTTATAACCAGTTTAGAGCTCGTCCTTACCACTTTCACGCCCGATTTCTAGCGTAACCAGATGCGGTGCGATGGTGCTTTTGATATATTTACATTAAAAAACATCGTTGAACCTGACGCTTTCCTCAAAAATATTGATTTACAGCAATAATGCAACACATGTTGTTGTCGATAACTGCTAATTAATAGAATTTAGAAAGTGAATTATCAGTTTTGCGTTCACGTTTGAGGTCGCTGCATCGCGTTTCCTTGTATATTTGACGAGGAAAGCATGTTTGGCTTAAGTGCGCTACTGACCTCCTTGCGGAAGACTGATTCCAGTCGTTGGGAGCGCGAGTGCGACTCGTCGGGCGACTTTTCCGCGCAGACGCATCTCAAGTTGGTCGGCCGCGACATTGACCCGCCATACATGATCGGCCAATGCACCGAGTGTCGCAGGCTCTTTGTTTATATCCTGTAAGGCCTCGAGCCTCGGTCGTTCATTGTCCTCATCCCTGAGTAAGTCATTTAGCTAGCATAACAGCTATCTTCATACAATCTTGCGTGGGTTGACTAATGACATTGTGTTGCGGAAAACGATCAGAGGTGCGAATGATTAGTATTTAAGGTTACTTCACGAAAAGCCTTGAAGTTTCGCCAGCTGATATTGTTTTCATAAGCGACATATTTTTGTTTAGTGGGTTCTTTGCTATTTGCATGAAGATTTATATTATTAGAATTTTCAATTTTACTAGGACATAAGAGAAACTTATTCGATAAATAATCCAGCAAAAAAATCATGATTAATTAATTAAATTGCAATTCAATGCAGTTTATTTTGGGGAACATATGAGCTGAATGGAAGGACCAAATAAAACTGAATTGAATCAGAAGTGTGTGCGGAGTGTGGTGTCGTAAGTCGTTAATGACATTCCACAGGTTGCGCTGCCGGGGTGCGTCAGAGCATTCGTCACGGACCACCAGCTCACCGTGTAAATAGCGGACGTTCAAAATGCAGTTAGCGCAGACACAGCACCTCACCAATTTCCTGAAATATGGGTTTCACGGTGACGTAAAGTCGGACGCCCGCGCTTTCAGCGGCGCCTGCGCTGGACCCATTTTAGGACATGACTAACGGAAATTCGACTCCTCTCTCTCTGGCCCGCTCCCTCCCGTGGGAAGCGGCGTGCGCTCGTCTCGCTCGCGCGAAAAGCTTCAAGAAATCTTTTAATAGTGTCCACGGCCGCGATCTACTTTCAACTAGCGGCGGGAAATGTGCAAGACCGGGTTTTAATTTTTGAAAATGCGCGGGGATTTTGAATATTAATTTTCACATTTCACTTCATTTAAAATTTTGTATTATTTTTGTTTATTTATAAGTATAAACAAACTTGTTTTCCCTTTAATATCTTAAACAGTTTTGGTCTCTAAAAATAGATTCATAATCTGATTAATTATATTAGCGCTGGCAATTTATAGACCAGGTGCAATCAGATGTAGTAAGAAGTGTAGTACTGAGCTGGTCTAACAGTAGGAACTTCTGTTTTATCGATTTACAGATAAAATAAGTTTTTTTTTTTGTAAATACACAAACATGAGTCACGCTCGAATGAGATAAGGTTTTCCTGACGGTATTATTTTTATTGCAAACTGGGTATGCCGCGCTGAATACAGTTTACGTTTACCTACCCCACGTTACGTGTGTCAACATTGTGAGAGGTGTGTAAAACTGACCTTTTTCTGTTGTTTCTCCCAAGCCGGGTCTAGCAGACCCTCGCGCTCCCACTCCTCCTCCTGTTCCATATACCCATCCGCCCCGTACGACCCGTCATAGTGATTTGACATCACTCCGTTGTCCATCATCATGGTCACCGCACTGACCGTCGATTTCGATGTTCGTTCGAGCCTATGACCGCGAACTCGCGTGTGTTGGTTCGTACCGCGCACTGCAACAAGCAGCCGGCCGCACGCCCGCTGCAAGAAGACTGGCGCACGAGCGCTCCCAGCGGCGGCGTGAAGAACTTTCTAATTGCGTTTCGTTACTTCTACGTAACTGTCAAAGTTATCCGCAGAGAGAAACGGAACGCCTTGGAATATTATATCGCGAAGATAACCGCGGCGCTTAGTGGAATAAACTTTGCATAACCTACTTTATTTTTACCCGACTTCTCATTTGTATTGGAGGGTTACGTATTTAGCGATTCTGTAAATAGTTTACAGGCGTTATTATGCGTGGGCAATCTTGTTATTATTTAGTGCTAATTTGCTTTGTCTACTGATATTAATGGCGCGGTTTTCTGAAATCCATTGAGCCCATTTCTATAGGTAGTTAAGATAACAAAACTTCAATCGTTATTGGAATTCTTTAGAAAGTCTGTTTAGTATGTTCAAATTCCAAACGGTATTTCCATATGGCGCAGAATATATCATATTAATTATTATATGGACATGAGCATAGCCAAAAAGTTCCAAAGTGACAAAAGTTTAATAGCTTGCTACAGTCCGGCCGTCAAGGTAATGCGTTCCTGACACCTGTCAGTGCGACAATTCTAGTCTAGTAGTTAATAAACATCAAATTCGCAAAACACGTATTCGTTTGTATGACGTGTCATGAATGCTTTTTCTCGTTGGCCGCACTGTAAACTGCTCAGAATGTATATGATGGAAAAGGGCCTGGATCTCAGCTGACAGCCAAAGCTGTAGTGTACCTAAGCTGCATTGTAATTGGTAAGTGGTGGTGGCAGTTATACCTTTAACGGAAGTACCAGATAGGTACAGTTTATCGGAAAGAGTAGCCGAGGGAGCGGGGGTATTGAAACTCAGAAGAAGACAGCTTGAATGATTGAATTGGGAAGGATGCGTACCAGCACATCTGTATATAACCTTTCGGTGCGGTCTCAGATTCGATAGTTAAGGTTCGTTTAGAGGGAACGCTACACAATTGTAACTAAGTAAGATAGAAAATATTTAGTTAAGTGGTAAATAAAATATCACTGTTAGGTATTTCGTAACATAACTTAAGTGCTACAATAAAATATACATTGAGTAATTAATAAAAAAGGAAACCAGCTGTAATTTTATAAAATAACATGGTTTCTCTTTTCAAAACTTGCTTAAACGCCAAAGACGTAAACTCAGTCTTAATTAATTAATTAATTCAACCTAAGTATTTTATTGATGAACTTATTATTATTTTATGACAACATAATAAATAATGTTTTTAGACAGTTTTAGCAGTCAAAATACAAGTTTAAGACTTCTGACGAATAATTTACGTTTTAATATCGAGTTGAACTGTCCAAAATTTCCGTTTTTGGATTTGTGAATAGCTTTTAGAGGACTCCAATGATATAGTGTTTACAAAACAAGTTTATTCGAAATAAGAAACACATAATACAATATTATTTTAAAGCACTAGTGCTGGTTTCCTTTTTATGAATTCATTAATCACTCATTGTATATTTTATAGTAGCACTAGTTACGAAATACCTAATAATAATAATTTATTTACCACTAGAAAATTTTCTACCATAAAATATACCATTTAGTAGGTAGCGTTCTCCATAAACGGACCTTAACAATCGAATTCGATAACGAATTGAACAATTGTGAAAACTCCTCAGGAAACAGAAGACGAACTAGCGGGGGATCGAGGGGGCGGAGGAGGGGGGGGGGGGGGTTCAGGGGATCAGACTGGAATAACTCGAAAGGAAGGATTTAATAACATTTAAACCACAAATAAAATACACAAAAAAATTTATTCACCACATAATATTTTTGGGCTTTGCTCATGCAAAATAACAATTATAATTATAATTTTATATTCTTTGAAGATCCCACATATTAACATACTTATAGCAACATTCACGATCACAGGAAGGTTAAAATTTTGGAATAGAAAACTTATTTAACCATCGAAGAACTTGACACGTCAATATTTTGTGTTCTACAAATTAAACCTATAGATACATACATGAGTATTATATAAGTAGATAATGTAAAACTCATAAGAAACGGGTAATCATGCATTACATATATTTATAAGACATCCACTGAATATTATATATCGGCGAACCATCCATAGAAGCTTTGAGCAAAGTTACAACTAAACATTATAAAATTATTGACAATAGAAGACTTTACCATCATGTATAATTTTCATAAGTATAAAAATTTTACCGACAATTCAACGTGATACGCCAGAACGTTAGAAACGTTTGAATTTAGGCTAAATATTTATTTATATATTAACACCTATTTTATTAGACGATTCATTAAGATTCAGAAGACCCATTTCAATTATATTCATTATACATATATTATTTTTTAGAATATAGACGACGAGTGCGCTCATGAATGGAACTTGGCACTAAGGCTGGGAACATGCGCACATTTGTAAACATGTAAAGACGTTCTAACAAAAACGCGAAAATATCAGAAAACAAGTTTTTCATTCTTACAGCGTACCTATAAGCAACCATACAGAAATAGAATTAGACAGTAGAGATGTAGCAAAAATGTAAGTGAAACGTAAAAAAGAGCAAATGATCTAAATGTGCAACACCATCTGGTTATTATAAGATATAACTATATTTATTTAAGTGGTGATTCGTACCAACTCCGTCAGTAGCATACACATGTTTCAGGAATGTGTTCCCTAGATAGATAGTTTTAAACGCGCTAAATAAAATACCCCAATAGACAAAAGCGAAATGGGTCTCAAAGATTCTATACAGTATAGAAGGATAAAAATACTATAACACTTGGTTCAGAAGTCTTCACTTTAACAATTAATAACACAAAGTAGATACACTTACCTAGGTGAGATTGAGTAGAAGATAGGTATTTCTAGTTATATAAACTATATCTATGCAGTCTGTATGTGTTGTCATAAGTTAAACTTATCCTAAGCACAGACTGCACAATTCAGTTTTTCACAGAGCATCACGATTAATACACGAACTGACATCATTCACATTTGAATTACATATTCGAGACAAACACAATAGCTATGTGATGCGTCATTTACACTTGGTCGTTGGCCAAATTCGGCTATCAAATGCAAGCTAAACCTAGGATATACACCCTGCTATATTACCTACTACATACATTTACCGATTACAAGGCGTTACGTAACCGATACATATTGTGACCATTACACCTAGTATATATTTTAGCTCACGTGGGTACAAACAGGGTGTCCCGTAAGTCGACGTAAAACCGGAATCGGGTAATAGGCCAAGTCATAATAGTTATCAGAAAAAAAAACTTAAGTTATTTTAAAAATTATTGGCATTTAAATGTCACTTTTTGCCCAACAACTCATCATCATCATCATCATCATCAGCCTATAATGTTCCCACTGCTGGGACACAGGCCTCCTCTCTGTGAGAGGGAGTGGGCCGTAATCTACCACGCGGGCCCAGTGCGGGTTGGTAGATGTCACATGTCTTTGAATTTTTGGTTCTAGGACATGCCGGTTTCCTCACAATGTTTTCCTTCACCGTTTTGAGAGCAGTGGTGATGAAATAATTTACACAAAGTAAAGCGCCTGTCTGGGTTCGAACCTACGACCTACAACTCGTAAGTCGCGGCCGATACCACTGGGCCACCACTGCTCTCAACCCTGCCACAACCGCCCAACAACTATTCAAAATTAATACTTTGCCAAACGTTGACTGACTGTACTGAAAAAAAATGTGCCAAACGTTGACTGACTGTAGGTACTAAAAAGTTGGCGCATTTAACAAGCATTAAAAAATATATATAACTTCATTTTTTTTTATTCCAATGGTTTTTTTAAATTTTTGTCTTATAAATATTATGACAAGTCATAATAGTTATCCGTCATATAGTTAGCCGGAATCGGGATTCCGGCTTGACGTCGACTTACAGGACAGCCTGTAATTGTATACATTCTATGCTTACTTTATTCCATCGAACACAGATAGGGGCGAATTACGAACGAAACGACCAAATGTAATGGAGACATGGTTTGGGATACAGATTATATTAAATATACACCTGGATAAATAAATTCTCTACTATATTTGACTATCGATATACTATTAGATGAACAGTAAGGGTGTAGTTTGACGACAATATACAATCACAACTGAACTTAAGTTAGTGATAAAATTAAAGCTTTGTTTGTGGAATAAAATTGTGCGAAGAATAATTGTCACCAATTTTGTTAGACAGACATTAAGAAAAGGAGAAACTGACTGGCATATCAGCGCGTAGACTCAACTACTGGGACTAAGAACAAAGCTACTTTTTATAATGTAGCAGAGTACCAGGGGGGTGTTCTAGAAATTTAACCCTTAAGGGGATGAAAAGACACAGTTTGCATGAAAAATCTTATTTCTTTGATTTAAGTATAAAATTGAGAATTGGCCCGAATACTTATCGAAATAAATTATAAAAATTGTAATAATTAATTTTTGACATTTTTCTTTGGAACATATGAAATCCACACGAACGAAGTTGTATAAGTGCTAAATATAATATATTGACCCGTTTTAATATCTTGATTGAGGTTTGTTTTATAACACCATAACAAAATTACTATATTCCATATACGAATACCTATCGAATAATCATAGGAAAATTGGTGACAATTTTTCATGAATTATTTGCTTCTATCTGTAAGTACAACAACAGTATACAATACATATAAGTTGGTATAACGTTCTATACACTTCAGAAGGCAATAAATAGTATTATCTATGATAATATGTAGAAACGTCTCGAGAACGAGACATAGGTAGGTACACAGTGGGTTACTGAATTTTATTCTACGAATAACTCTTTTATATGATACGGATTGTACATCTTGCACAATTTAATGTATTTTGTGAACATTCGTATAATATACGATATATTTATATCAAGTTTTATATACTGTACAACTTTGAATACGTGTTCAGGTCCAGATTTCAGTCGTTTACTAGAATCTCGTATTATTTGATTATGATGATTATAATAAAGTGACACTATATATTTTAAATCTCTGATCACGTATAATATTTTTTTTTAATACACATAGTATTTTTGGGTCATATCACCTTCATGATAGATCACAGAAGGGAAAACTTTAATACGTGCTATATAACATGGATATAAACAATATTTTGATGTATAATTTTCCTTGCCAGACGATAAACGTTTTATTCGCAATTTTGGTACCAAAAATAGAGATGATTATGTTGAACACATCTAGCTAGATGTAAAAAATATAGGTATCAATGAACAACAACAAGGAATAGGTATCCGAGAAGTGTACAAATATTTCTCGTACCTCTACAGTACTCGAGTACATCTATAACAATAATACTTTTAGAAGGCGTCGACATACATTATAAGAAGGACCCACCCCAGTCACTCTTCATAATCTATCTAATACACTGATATTTCTCACAGCTCCATGTTTTATATACCATAGTCAAAACTTTCAAATTCCGAAAACCTCGAGTCCTGTTTCTGCAGCCGCTGCTGGCAGGCTTCGATGTAGCTGTCCTGAATCCTGTACATACCCGAGTTGGCCTGGTACATGAGTGTCTCGAGGATCCGCTCGTTCTTGATGGCCTTTGACGGGAGCACCACTTTAATCAATTCCTGCGGTGAGATCCTATACAGCTTCAGGTCTCTAGCTAATCTTTCCATAGTGCACTTAAATTCATTTTTGGCATCAGTCTTATTGGCGGACTTGGCTTTGATTTTATTCCGGGCCCAGCTGAGCATCGCCTCGAACTTCCTCACTTCAGGCACCTCGAGGTTCCGGCACATGATCATCTGCACCATGGACTCGGACAAGTTGAGGAATTCCGGAGTCTGGAACAGGGCGTAAGCTCGCTGCTCGATGAAGGCCAGGATCATGTTAACCAATTCCGAGGCTGACGTATATCGCCAGTAGTAATTCTCTAATGATATGAGCATCGTGCATACCACTTCTATTCTAAGAAACTGCTTGGCATGATGGAAACACGCTTGTAATAACTCAGGCAGGTCGTAATGCTCAGCGGCACAGATGAGGCCTGGTATGGAGGCGCAAGTCAGTGGACAGCTGCCAGTGTGCAAGTAGTCCAGGAGAATGCGGAACGTTTCGGGATCGAACTCGATTATTGAAAACTGGAAGACAAAAAAATCGTATGTTCATTATTTTATAGTAAACAATTGCTTTGTGGTCAATTCTATTTTTGAATGAGAAAATTTTAAAATAGAATCGAACGGTTTTTCTTGATATATACCTCAGTTTGTGCCAGTTTAGCACGATCAACTTTCTGTGCGTCGGCGCATACAGATAGCCTGGGTACTGCGAGTGCTGCATTTTTGTCTTTTTCCTTATCTTTTGCTTCTTTATCTATAAAGAATAAACAGTTTTGTTTAGAATGAAATACATGAAACACTGTAGGTACTTAAAATACCACATGCAAGATATCAACAGTGGCGATAAGCGTTGCCTTATGATTTATTTTAGGCGCTTTGACAGTATTACTTGCTCAGGAATGCACCCACATTGTATTTCCATACATTTAATAAAACAAAGCTACAACCGGCTTTAATAAAACCCAATGTGCAGCACATGGACAGATTTAGAACCAATACAGGACATGGTGACATAATACTAATATAATTATGTATATTTCGTAACATGTTTCCGAGATGGAAGATAGAAAACAAACAACTGAAAAGTAAAAGCCGTGCAAAGCAGATGTGTAGCCCAATGGATCGACTGTTAGAACGAAGTGATAACAATGCCGGATTGATAATCAGAATCATTAGGTATAAATGAAAGTGGAGACTATAATGCAAGAAGAGAAAGAGAGATAGCGATACTTACTAGAACAGTCCTGGGAACTGGCCCATTTCTTTTTATCTTCTGCGTTGAGTTGAGAGTGCTGTTTACGGATGGACCGGCCCCAGCCAGCTGTTATTGTGCCCAGTCTTGAGAAAGCGCGCTTCACCATCGGCGAACTGGGAACGCTTTTTGGCCTGAAATCATTAAGATGAAAATGTTAATCTCAAAGACTTGCAGGCTGTAATTGCTTAAAGATTAATTGCAACTCCAAGAAGCCTTGTTTATTTGCATCGATACTTTATCTAGAACAAAGTTATTTAAGTGGTATAAGTAATACGAGAACATCTAAATAATATGAACAGAATCAAAAAAATCCAATACAATCGAATCATTATTCAATCCAACTATATAGCTGTAGTTAAGCTCTTACATTGTAAATATTTATGTAAATCAATTATTTCAATAAACGATTTTAATTTCATTACAATAGCATAGAATACTCATAATTAGGTGTACCATAAATATTACAGATTTAAATTTTGAAATTTTACAAGAGGTGATCTTTTAAAGACCTTTGGATGGATTTACAGAGAAAGGAGAGTGGGTGCAATCTTACCTAGGTGACTCAATATCGGGCACTTGCAAGAAGTTGCTACTCTTTTGCCTGGCAGGAGTCGGAGAGAGCAGCGTGGGCGCTGGACGAGCCAACAGTTCAGCTACTGGGACTTGTGGCGACCCGAACCCAGTTTGTATGCCGTATAACATCTCTTGGAAGACCCTGAAAAGGATAACATAGTTCAAAACTCCGTGCCTTAAAATAAACATGAATAGAGAAAAAAAAACAGCCACTCAGTTCTTTAGATCCCGGAAAAGTTAGAAATACTGGCATGATCATTTGTCAAATTATTTTTGGAGCGTGAAAGAACTGTCCATTTAAAATAAGAATAGGCAGGACATATCTGTCAAAAGAGAAAAAGATCGTAGGGCGAAAATAACTTAAGAATGTAGGACACAAAACAAAGATTTCTTAGAATAATCAATTAATCTATTTTTCAAAGAAAGTGAGTTTGAAAAGAAACCCTGGCTTAAAGAAGTACTTAAATTCTTGAAACTATTTGAATAAATAATCAATTATCACCTGCTCCGAACTCCAAGGATGGCCCTTACACCAATAAACTTTGTCTTCTGTTTAGACTGTCCCACCAGGAACACCACATCAAACAGCTGGGCATTCTGTGCCATATTCAGTTCGCTATTGAGGAAGACTCGTGTGAAGTCCTTGGCGAGTTGATCGTAGTCCTCAAACTGGTCCCGAACTGAGTCCAGGAGAGGTGAGGACGGTCTCATGTGGCCGATGGGACGCCATGAACCTGGAGAATAAACAATCGATACTTTATTGAACAATCCCTAGAGGACCTAACCCTTTCAAATACTTTATTGAGTGGTTTGTCTAGGAAGTTATCATTCCACTGTTTCGTTTAAAGACAAAAACGTTATCCAAATAATTTATTTGACAGAAACACGGTACATAAGATGTTCATGTTTCACCATTAATCATTATTTCATCATTATTGTTTTCACCAATATTTGTGTTTTAGATGGTATGTGATGACGGGACATTGATTGACTTTCCAGGCATAGTGAGTTAATATCGCAATATCCTTTCATGAGCTCGTGTTGGCATGTTCTGATCGCGTAAAGTGTGGAACATTATATGCTACAACTTTATACGCATGTAGATACATAATCAGCCTATAATGTTCCCACTACTGGGACACAGGCCTTCTCTCTGTGAGAGGGAGTGAGCTGTAATCTACCACGCAGGCCCAGTGCGCGTTGGTGCAAATGCGCTTAAATCTTAGAAAACATAGGAATCAAGAGTAGGTAATTAATGTCTTGCTTAGGCAGGTGAGATTTTCAATATATAGTTCGAAGTGGTAGTCAGAAACACTTCATCTGAATCATCAATTTCTACTAAATACATTTTAGATCATTCAATAATATATGTATAGTCCGGACGGACGGGATGATATTCGCTTTAACTTTTTAAAATCAGAAAATTCTATGTAGGCAGAATCCCTTAAAAAATGAATTACATGCAAAATTGCACATGCATACGAACCTCTTCGGTAAGGTTTCGGTATTTGTCCAGTTTCGGCATGGTTCTGCAAGTTAGCAACGATGTCTTCTAGCATTTGGCTGCGAGTTCTTTCTTGCATTCTCGCGAATTTTGGTGCAGAGTATGAAGCTCTTTCTCCATTCACTATCTTGGTCAGCAACCATTCCCTGAAAAAATATGGTGAATGTGACCTGAGAAATGCGAAAAGTTTCTTTGAAATAACATCAACAAATCTTCAAAATTACAGTTGCGGTAGGTTGGGGTGGGAAGGTATATTATAGAGCAGGGGCCAACTTGATTAGACCCTAAGATCGTTTACTGACGAAACCTAATGCGATCTACCATTACATACTTCTTGAAATTTTAAATGAAACAGTATACAATTATGTAGTACCTTTTTTATTTTAAAAATTTATTCCACGGATAAAACATAATATGTTTTATCCGTGGAATAAATTTTTAAAGTCAGATATTATCTGACTTTAGTGAAATCAGCCCTAAGAGGGAAAACATAAACAACAAAACAAAACATATTCTTAGTAAATAGTTACTAAGAATATGTTTTGTTTTGTTGATGAAGTAGATAGCTACTTAAGAGAGGATAAATGACGTTATTGAACGGTAGTTGAAAAATTATGCAATATGATGCGCGCAGCAGTGGGTGATTATGTTGCGCGGTTTGTTCTACGTATTTATTTCATATAAATAAGTATTATTAGGTACTTATATACATTTTTTTTTTTGCCTTGCCACGATCGACTAGACTAAAAGCCGCGATCGACCGGTTGGCCACCCCTGCTAGAGTGTACCTACTTTGAGTAAGCCTGAAACTGAGAGGCTGAATCAACGTTTTACCTTTCGTAATGTAGACTTTACAACACAAATAGTAGTTATACTCAATCCTAATATCTTCTCATCAAAAACTTTCGACTACATCTCGCATATCTACTCACTGCGGTCAATTATAACTTTATTTAACCAAAGCAAGTTCTCAGTAATACTAATCGCAATAGCGTAGCTCCAGTTCTCAGAAGGAGTTAGGGTTCAGTTTCTAATATTTGTACAAAGTCAACGTTTGCAAGGTGTATTTAGTTTTGAAATAAACTCAACTAACTAATAGGTTCACCAATGGATGCATGGTGGTGAATTCAGAGGTCTTGAGTTAAATTGGCAAATAGTGCAGTGTTTGCATCTCGTGGTTGAGTTTACTTGGTTAACTGCGATTAGCTCACCCTCTGATATTTGATCTAATGCTATATCAGAAGGCCAATTCCCGTAATTGAAAACGTTCAAAATCTAGTCGCAATCTAATCTCAGCGACAATCAATATCAAAAACTTCTCAAAAATGTAGGGAAATAGAGGTATTTTTGACAGATTGACACTTTGATCAGACTGTGAACGTTCTTAAAATTACGAGAATTGCCCCTCTGGTAATTTCATCCATCACAACAGTGTGAATTATTTTTCATCTCATCACAACTCAGGTCCTCAAGATGCAGGTAACTACCTAGTTTGGGGACTACCGTCCAAACAAACTGATGTTAATGATCAAGATAGTTACAGGTAAAATAATTATGTAATATTTGTAAGGACATCTTTGCAACATTGAACAATAATTATTTTCTATTCTTATTCTTATCAAGTACCATCTTTAGAGGACTTCGAATGTGCTGTTTTTTTTTCTTTCTCAAATTCAGGGTGTGAGGGACATCGATGCGCAAACTGTTATCATGGATTCAGTACATGATTCTGAACCCCCGGCGTTGAAATTTTTGTCAGCTATAATAAAAAATACTGCTGTTTCATAGCGGTCAAAATGTATGGAACAGAATTTTTTTTTTTGCGCGTTACGGTTTTCGTGTCGATTTCCCTGCCACCCTGTATATTCGGATCAACTTGTACTTATTCTATTTATCGCCTTATACAGGTTGTCACGGAAAGGGTATATCAACACAAACGGGTTGAAGAGTGTATCTAGTCTAGAATCTCTGTACAAAATGTCAGCTCAAAAGCATTAACTTTGAAAATGCTTAATATTTTTTTTATTTCGACATCACGGCGCTGCACTGGCGCGCGGCGGCGTGATGTGCGTGTACTAGGCGCACAGACACACTACAGATAATGGATAATGACCCTCGTAGTGCGGCGACATGTTTGTTATGATTTCAATTTAATAAACTATCGAAATAAAAAAATATTAAGCATTTTCAAACTTACTGCTTTTGAGCTGAAATTTTGTACAAAGATTCTAGACCAGATACACTCTTCAACCCGTTTGTATTGATACACCCTTTCCGTAACACCCTGTATATTAGTCTACCTATTCATTAATATTATGTATATATTAGGTCCTTACATATGAAATTGGCGTTTTTCGTACTGGCCACTTTAATCACGAATTTCTCCTCTTTGGTAAGGAATTCCAAATTCAAATTTGTACAGCTATTTACTCATGTATTTGTGCTTCGATGACCGTCATTCATTTGTTTTTTTTCTTCTGTTTTTTCTGTTTGCGTCACTCATTTTACAAAATGGAAAATTTAAAATATCGCATTATTTACGAGTACGAGTTCCGCCGTGGCACTAGTGCTGCGGAAACGACTCGAAGGGTGAATGATGTGTATGGCGGTCATGTTGCAAAAGAAAACACAGTTCGTTTTTGGTTCCAACGTTTTCGTTCTGGAAATTTCGACCTGCAGAACAAGCCCCGTGGACGGCCTGAGACCCAAGTTGATAATGGAGAATTGAAGGCTATTGTGGAAGCGGACCCATCGCAAACCACGTCCGAGTTAGCTGCAGGCTTCGATGTTAGTGATAAAACTGTTTTAATTCACTTGAAGCAAATTGGGAAGATTAAAAAGCTTGAAAGGTGGGTACCTCACGAATTGACTGAAGCAAACCGGCAAACGCGCGTCGACTGCTGCGTTACATTACTGAACCGGCACAACAATGAAGGTATTTTAAACCGAATCATTACCTGTGATGAAAAATGGATTCTTTACGATAATCGGAAGCGCTCAGCGCAATGGTTGGATCCTGGCCAGCCAGCCAAATCCTGCCCCAAGCGAAAATTAACCCCAAAAAAGTTACTTGTAAGCGTTTGGTGGACTAGTGCCGGTATTGTTCATTACAGTTTTCTCAAATCTGGCCAGACTATTACAGCTGATGTCTATTGTCAGCAATTACAAACCATGATGGAAAAGCTAGCGGCTAAACAACCAAGGCTGGTCAATCGCTCCACGCCACTGCTGCTTCACGACAACGCCAGACCACACACTGCGCAACAGACGGCTACCAAATTAGAAGAGCTTGAATTGGAATGTCTTAGACATCCTCCATACTCCCCGGACCTTGCTCCAACAGATTACCATTTTTTTCGCAATTTGGATAACTTTTTGCAAGGGAAAAAATTCAACTCCGATGGGGCAGTCCAAATCGCCTTCAAAGATTTTATTGATTCCCGTCCGACTGGTTTTTTTAGTAAAGGGATCAATGAACTACCTATAAGATGGCAAAAGTGCATTGAAAACAATGGTTCATACTTTGATTAATTAAATATATTATATTAAAAAATATTCGACTTTTTGTTCCTTCCATACAAAACGCCAATTTCATATGTAAGGACCTAATATTAACATTATATTATGTCGTACCTGAACATGGGGCCCTTGTCAAAGACGCTTTGCTCCCACAAGTAAGGCTTGTACGCCCCCACTTCATCTCGTGTGACCACTGACACCTCGTATCGCGTTGGCCGACGCTTGATCTTAGCCGATACTCGGACTGCGAAGGATTTAATTATTCGATTAGAAAAGTTTACTGAAGAGTTAACAAGGTTTGATGAATCAGTAAAATGCGATTGTGAAACATAGGGGCCAAAAATTGCGAAAATTAAAAAAAAAGAGAGCTATCCATAAATAAAAAAAGTCAGTAGTTCAATATATGTAGTTAACTTACCTAGAATGAACGTATGCAAGAAGTGGCTCTTGATACAAGCCGGGGAGAACGCAGTGTTATCGGCTTCCAGGAAAACGACGCAAACAATATCGTTGCCTATATGACGTTTCCTTTGTAATTTCTGAGGGTCATGCCTTTCGTATGGCAGGAGCGTTGACACATGGAACATGATTTCTATTCCTCTCCAGTTTGTGTATACGGAATATAAGCCAGTCAGATCGTGCACTGTGTCTAAACCGCCTTTGTATTTGTCGAAACCTGCGAAGACAACGAATCTAATTAGAATTACAGTCCATCTTGTTTAATTATTACCTACAATTCTGGGCCAGGTAAAGGAGGTTTTATTACCAGGGGAACCCCAAGAAAACAAACCATAGTTGCGAGTTAGCTGCTGTTTTATGGCTGTTTCATTAAGGTCCCAAATTGTTGTTTGCATTCAAACGACTTTTCGTTAAGAAGATTTGGCTAAATGGATAAGATGCTCATTTAATAATGGCTTTACAATTAAAGCTTGGTCAGTCCCCGCAATAGTCGTACACAGGGTAAAGGGCTTTAACGAAAACATTAAAACCTACCCTTAAGTCTGACTTTCTCTCCTAAAACTTGCAAGAATTCTTCGAACATCGGCGAGTTTTCGTTATTGTCCAGAATCTCTTCTTCTGTGTACTGGTTCTCCTTCACGTATATGACCCCGACTTTTAGCTCCGACTTTATAAACACCTGAAATCAGAAAGTTATTTCTTGTAAGTTAATATTTCCCATATAATCGTCACCGCTGCTGACATGATTTTTCATTTCAGTTTTCCCAATATTGTCGAGTACAAGTCACTCGACATAGATTAAGTTACTAATTCAGCAAGGTACCTATACAAAACTATGAAATGGAAAGAAAATTGTATCCTTTATTTCTTTTTAGCAACGATAAATGCTTTGAACAGAGAGAAGTGGAAATATAAGAGAGTAGGGAGGCCTTTGCCCTGAGTGGGACATCACAGACTAATAATCACATCACACTAATATTATAAAGGCGAAAGTTTGTGAGTGTGTGTGTGTGTTTATATGTTTGTTACTTCTTCACGCCTAAACCACTGAACCGATTTAGATGAAATTTGGTATAGAGATAGTTTGAGTCCCGGAAAAGGACATAGGATAGTTTTTATCCCGATATCCCACGGGATCGACATTTACGCGGGTAAAACCGCGGGGCGCAGCTAGTAAATAATAATAACGACAAATGAAATCTCAAACATTACGACAAAAAATATATTAAAATAAAACTACTAATAATATATAATATATTGCCATAAAAAGATGGTAAAAATACAATTTAGAACAAAAGATGTTTTGCCAATATTATAACAAGCATGCAAATTTTTCAGTAGGCAACTGACATATAATTAACCTTTTTTATCAATCTTTCTTTGTCATAACGAAGATAGCAATTCGTAAACATCGTGAGGAAACTGGCATATCCTAGAACCAAAAAAATAGAAGACATGTGACATCTACCAAACCGCACTGGGCCCGCGTGATGGATTATGGCCCACTCCCTCTCACAAAGAGTAGGCCCGTGTCCCAGCAGTGTGAACGTTATAGGCTGATTATGTTAAGCTAATGCTAAACTTTATTTTAAATCATTTTGTGTCTATCTTTTCACATCAACACTTTTCATTATTTTAAGATTAAGAGCTGTTTCATGACAGAAAAACATGGGAATAGCATTCCAAGCATAGATATAAGATGGTTCCAAGCTGAGAAGAGCGCGATTTTCCCAAAAGCAGTGTTGTTATTCGCGAATTAAATACGGAGTAGAGATAGCAATTTATTCTTGCACGGCGTTTTTGATCAGAATGTCGCCAGTCTTCGATCGGCAGGGGCCTCAGGGAGCTCGCTCATTATCTTTCCTATCTCAGTCTCTATACAAAGATCCCCGAAGTCCCGCTATAATAAAAACAGTTTCCACTGATGAACTAGCTTTATTAAGTATTTGAAATGCTTGTAAGCTAAGCCCGAGGCTTGAAAGCAGTTGTTTTGAAAGCTCCAGGTTTTTATTGTCTCTCTGGAGGCAGTTTCGAGAATAATGTAGCAGAAGAAGTCAGCAATCAGATGTAAGAAGGTATTACAAATAAAATATGTATCGTGAAGTGAAGACAGAAGTTTCCCTTGCTCATAAAATAATACTAAAAGCGTTTAGATGTTTGCCTCTTCTCAATTACAAAATGTTCAGAGCTTATCAATGTTTGCCTCTTCTCAATTACCAAATGTTCAGAGCTTACCAATTCCGATGAAAGACATAAGAAGAACCGTAATCCGGATTAATATGAATAGGTACTTTTTCGGTATCGAACCTATTTTCTCTAGGGACACTTCTAATCTATTTCGATGCGATCGAAGGGACGGAAAATTCGAGTAGATTACCGGTATTATTTTTGTTGTATATTTGGCTGAAGAGATCTGTGATCTTACCTCCATTTCCGTCCCCGGTTTTTCCTATTGACAATGCCCGTGAATTTAATAAACGTATTTCATTTCTTTACTTTACTTCTCGTTACATATGTAGCAATCCACCGTCCTGTCTGGTAAAACCAACATTTGCCTCTCCGATATTCGAGATCATAAATATAATAAAGTCAGTAATATGCCCGTAGAATGTATTCGAAATACCTAGCTAGGTAATATTTATGCGAACACCGAAAAGAAAGGAGCGTAACAACTAAAAGCTTTTTGCTACTAATATGTTTTCAAAGTTTACCGACAAGAGAAAGATATAGCATTTATTTAGCATATACTTTTATACTTTGCCGACTTTTCGGAAAAAAAATAGTGGGTTCCTCTCAATCGTTCAGAACTTAAGAGTCGGTGACTTGAACGATTATGAACTTGTTTATCTGTTTTTGTGTTCCTAATTTCCGAAATTTATTTTTCTTTTCCTATCGACGGTAGATCTATTACTATTATTATTCATACCGTTTGACCCCGTTTCAGAAATGTACATCAATGACGAAATTCTAAAGAGTTTGGCTTGAAAACTCTTTTAGTAAGTATCTTTCGAAAGTTCATTGTTGAGTAACGGTAATAGGCCTTCAAAATTATACATACCAACCTTACGTATTCTTTAATATTTCAATAACATTTCAAAGTGGGACTGTAGTTTCGGTGTATTGAATTATTTATTAGGGACCTGCTATTAGTGGTTCAGAAAGCCTAATTAATATTTGAGTGGGTTCAATACGTGTCTATTCCAATTGATTGACAGCAGGTCAAAAGCAAGTTGTGGGCGACACGAAACTCCACTCTATTTTACACAAAATAGAGTGAGAATTGATAATTGTTTATTTAGATGGAGATCCCTTACTATTTCAGAAATGTTTTGGTGAACATTGTGATTATTCAAGAAGCGTAGAGACGTCCAAATCCTTTAAAAATAAACTTCTAATTTATTGTATGTTGTGGTGTTGACGCACAAACGGTAATAAATTGCATTTTTAAACTACATTCTCTGAAGTAAAATTTAGAGGAATTGTAAAACTATTTTATAACACCTCATATATTTGTTCCATAAAACTTATCGACGTAGAATCCTTGGTAACAACTGCTTCACCGTGTGCCCGCATACATCAGACTCCAATATTTCACCTCACAGTAACAAAACACAGACTAGACGAACATTTCGTTTGATGAGAACACATTTTACTGCCGTTCTACTACCTAATAAAGGAGACATAAAGTACTGTACATACCTAGTCAGTATTCTCCGGTACATATATTCGCTGCGGGTCACAACCCAGGAATACTTTATGTTGACTTTACTAGCACTTTTTGTATCAGTGAAATGTGTATGTTAAAATAGTGGAGCAGAAATTGCATATAAACTGGAGATGAAAAGTGGATGGAAACGGTCTGACGTAATAAAGATGACGTTATGCTGATGCATGTTACGATACAGATGGGGAATGTTACATGGTAGATAGATACCTATGTATGTTTTAGAACGATCGTAGGCGATAATTATAATGTTCTTGGCAAAGTGCCAGAAGAGATTATGATAAAAGTGATATATTTTCGAGAGAAAAAAGTCGTCAAAAACCAATGAAAGCTTTATCGAAGTTCTTAAATCTGCCTAAACGGAAAATTCGAGGTGACAAAGTCGATAATAAGGACATGAATTTTAAAACGAAAGTTAGATGTGCTGTCAACAAAACCGATTTCAATATTCGTTAAAAGTTTCTTGAACATATAGATTTTGTGAATCTAAGTTAAATTTCTTATACAGGTGACTGTAAGGTTAAGGGGTGGGTTGATGTGATCCCCGATTGTAGGGACAATTGTAAAAGAAACACATTTTATGACGTCGTTAACGTTTTTACGGAGAAAAAGCAAAGATAAGGTACGGTGAGAGAGAAACTGAGGGTAGCTTAATGTTTCCGTGCAAAGCTTTTGAAAATTGATCCTAAATGGTGCCATGGAGTAGTAGTTTCGTTGACTGACTTGTGTATATTATCTTAGAATTTTTATTGGAAGTTAGTTAATATGGTTGACTAGCACAGAGCAGTCAAGAAAACAACGATGAAGAGTACTATCGACAGGAAAAGAAGAAGAGCACAGAGCAATTAATTTTATTGTAAAATAAGACTAAATTTGGATTCGAAATGATAGAATTTAGTAAAACGATGTGATATTTGAGATTGTGATTTGATTTTTGAGGGATCCAGATGTTTGAAAGCAGTGTAGTCTAGATACAGGAAACAGGCTCATGTCATCCCCTTACCCAAAATTCCCAAGCCGGTTTCGCCTACCGATTTCCGTCCCATTTCTATCCTCCCATTTCTCTCTAAAGTTCTTGAGCATATTGTCCACCAACAACTTTCTGCCTTTCTTTCTGCGAATGATCTCCTTAGTCCTTTTCAGTCTGGTTTTCGACCTGGTCATAGCACAGTGACGGCCCTGTTGAAGGTGACTGATGACATCCGCTGGGCAATGGACCACAAATCTCTTACTTTACTTGTACTTCTCGACTTTAGCAGTGCTTTCAACTCTGTAGATTTCGATATCCTCCTTGGGATCCTTAAATCTCTAAATTTTTCCCCTTCCACTATTGATTGGTTTAACTCCTATCTTACAGGCCGCTCGCAGCGGGTCCGTCTCGACGAGTTGTCTTCTGATTGGTGCTCTCTTACCGCAGGTGTGCCTCAGGGTGGCGTTCTCTCTCCTCTTCTCTTTTCTATTTTCATTAACTCTGTCACCAGTGTCATCTCTTCCTACTTCCATCTCTATGCCGACGACCTGCAGCTTTACAATAACTTCCTAAGGGAAGATGCAGAAGCCGCTATTTCTGCCATGAACAGTGACCTGGATTTGATTAGTGAGTGGTCGCGGTCTTTTGGACTGCAAATCAACCCTAGGAAATCCCAGGCCATAATTATTGGCGGCAGGTATATGCGGAATAGGCTCGATGTTGCGTCGCTGTCTCCACTCTGTCTGAATGGAGTTCAGATTGAATACGCACATACAGTTAAAAACCTGGGGGTGACCATGGACTCTTACTTGTCGTGGACTGATCATGTTGCGCAAGTCAGTCGCAAGGTGCACTACACGTTCCATTCGTTGAAATGTCTCCAGGGCTTTTTGCCCTTGAACACCAAAATCTCTCTAGCTCAAACCCTCATTCAGCCCATAATTGATTACGCCGACGCCTGTTATTTGGATGCCACCGAGGAGCTTTTAAATAAACTTGAGCGTTTGCAAAATATCTGTATTCGTTTTGTTTTCAATCTTAAAAAGTATGATCACGTCTCCAACTTTCGCAAGATACTCAAGTGGCTCCCCATTCGACTTCGCAGGAACTCTCGGATATTGTGTCTGTTATTCAATCTCCTTCACAATCCTAAAACACCTTCCTATCTGCGGGAGCGTTTTTCCTACGCCCGTCCTTCAGATGCGCCTTGCAGGTCGCATCTTAAAAAGCTCCTTAAGTCCCCTCCCCACTCCACTGACTTCTACTCCTACTCCTTCACAGTGCACGCGGTGCAGCTGTGGAATACACTACCGCCTGCAATTAGGGACTGCCAAACTATTGCAGTTTTTAAAAGAAGAGTGAAAGAACACTATCTCTCCACCCTATCATAGTTGTGTATGTATTCTTATTTACATTCTAGTCTTATTTATTTTAGAAGTATGTATGTTTATTTGTATGTATGTAAGTATATTCTTGTATTATTTGTTTAGTTTTATTAAGTGAATTGTTTTTTAGGTTTTATGTATTTTTTTTTTTGTCTCCTTTACTCTTTAACACGCTGTCTACATCTCTTTATTTCTTGTCCTATCGCAGGTATGCTGGAAGAGATTTCTTATGAAATAAGCATCACCTTTGTACCTATTTTTTCTGTTCTGTTTTTTCTTGTCTGTTTATATATGTGTGTACATAAATGGTAAAATAAATAAATAAATAAAAATACATTTCAACCAAATCGACTGACATCGATAGCAGTTTCCATCATTTAATCCCATTTAAGGAAGCTTCACTTCCAGACTTACTATATTCAGGGACAAAAAAGCCAAAGAGTCCGAAGATCATAAATCATTCAGGTGGAAGTGGCCGTCAACATCGATCTAAAACAATCTCTTCCAGAAAAATAGCGAATAGTTTCGTAACGTTTGGTCCGACTCCTTGTCAAGCCATCCATGTCGGGCTGTGTTACTTTACTTCATGTTTTCGGTCAGATTACATTATAGTCAAGGAAAAGTTACAGACGTTTTTCTTATTTACAGGTTTCAATCAAGAAGAGTGTGTAGGAGAACAGAAGATTGAAATGCTATTATTAATAGTGTTGAGGCGTTTTTCGAAATAGATAGGTGCCTTTCAGTGATGGAATTTGTTATTCGCTTTGCTACCCTTGAAATGCTTAAAAATTTTGAAAGTTCGCCCAGAGTCAATTCATTTATTTCGAATAGGCACATAAAAGGCACTTTTGAACATTAAAATTGATAATAATGGGCTAATTATACACTATTCAATTATTTAGAGGCTTTAGTATGTAGATTATTGTAGCAATCCCCTGAAATGTTTCTAGAGATATTATTTAAGACAATAATTCTGAGTCCCTCAATTCATTTTGTGTGCCTACCGTACAGAGGAATACCTAAACGGTTTTAGCTTTTACGAAATGTCGTCCTTTTGAGGTAAGTTACGTTTTGTTTGCTCTCCGTTTTAGAACAGAAATGGTTTTGAGCTTTTAACATTAAATACATTAGTTGGATATTTAAATAAGAATTAGCATATATCATACAGCGTTAAATTCATTGAGATAAACGTCATAGAGAGAGCGTGTTTTTTCTACGGTGCGATGGTCGCACCGTAGACAGTCTGTGTATTTTTATAGTAGTTAGTGGGATAGTAATAACCTTTAATAACTTTTTACATAATTTAAGGGCGTCGTTCACGTATTGCCTTAAAATTATATAGTTGGTTTTGTAATTAAAAGTAACACAGTTAATTAGTCTAATTATGTATAGTGGGTTGCCAGGGCATTCGTTTTGTTAGACAAATGACTTATCATTTAGTAAGTATATGACTACGTTACAGCAGACCTTTCCGATATGGCTAGGTTTAAAAATAAATATTTTGTGTCGGGTAAAAACATTGAAAATTTTCGAATTTCTATTTTATTTGCTAAGATTAAGCCCCATTCACTGTTATATTCAAAAAGCCGACATATACGGTGAATTCTAAATGTAAAGGACGGACAGGGACGGGCCGATCTCAACAAACTTCCGACTTACGAGTATAAACGTACGAAACATACCTAATGAAAATTGGCAGTTCACTGGATCGAACAAACTTGCCTAACAACATCTACACACAATTTTGAATCTTTTGCTCCTAATTTTTACGTGCATTTTCCTTCTATCTGTGTAAAGGTTCACAGTAAAGATACTGACGTTTGAAAAATACGTTTATTTGAAGGTGGACGTTTATTGTATCGTTTTATAACGGTAGTGGTTGTTTGGGTTTTGTTTTCGCTTTTCATAATTCTTTTATTTGAAGGTAACTTCAGTGATTTATAGGTTGTTATTGTTTGGCTAACGCGATAGGTAAGCTATCTATCTGTTTCGTGTATAAAATTGCACTAAGTAGTCAGAACTATTGTTTAATAGATTTTCTTTACAATAGAAAAGTGTAGGTTAGCCGAGGAAATCTGTGCCAAGTTTTAGTGGATATTGAATAGAAGGGGATTATTGAGAATTATCGCACGAAGTGCTTTCTTTATTTATCTTATTTTTTTGGCGTACTGCCATAGGTCTCCCTAGCCTTATGCTTTCTCTGGGGCTTATTCATAAACGTTGGTTAAAGTTAAGAGACGTTGAAAGTGTAGGGTATGGCGTATGTATTAAGGATTTAAGTAGCGTTTATGAATAAATCCGACTACTTATATTCTTACTTTTATCTCAATATATAGTGAAAAGCACACTCGATTAAAAACGTCTAAAACTTAATGATTCACACAAATACCTTTGTATTTACTTTACAAGGTAGGGAACAGTCTGAAGTTTATTTAAATGGCTGGTTGTCTCGCTCAACTTCAGAGTAATTAGCTACGTTCCGCACACTAACTCGCGTTTCCAATCCAAAGTTACTACATTGCCGCGTAATATTTTAATGTGTCCCATCGTACAGGATTTCATGCGAGCATGAAGTTTGTGAGGGAGAAGTAGTTGCGTCTAACTTGTCATTACTCCATTACTGTGATTAGCTCGAGCTATGGAGAGGCACGTTCCCCCTTGGGTGTACGAGGAGAGCGCCGATAGTCGTCCCCCTACGCACTCCACGTTCTCCTCGTCCTCGCGACTAACGGGCCTCATCAATGTTTCACGGCAGTATTCGGCGGCATCGTTTATACGTAATTGGGAACTGAAAAAACAATCGCAGCAAGGAAAAGGTTTTACTGCTAATTTACTTGCGAACCTGAGTTCGCTTCGGGCCGAATGCCAAATGAGATAAGATGGGTTTTGGTCGTGATTTTCTCCAATGTTTGTTTTGTCGGCTGTGTGTGCTCATCCTTACCTTTAAGTTCGCAAATAGATGCGGGCCTGTAAGGACTCGAAGCCACGTGTAAGGCTGTTTACGTAATCTAACTAAGTAAAGTACCTATTGTGTACAATGCTTAACTGTACGGAAAGTTTACATCGAGATGTGATTAAAGCTGGTTAAAGTGTATTTTCGATACTAATAGCGAAGTGCTAACTTAGATAATTCAAGTTAATTAAAAAAACAAATGTTTTAATGAAATCACACTAATATTATAAAGGCGAAAGTTTATGACTGTGTGTGTGTTTATATGTTTGTTACTTCTTCACGCTCAAACGGCTGAACCAATTGTGATAAAATTTTGTATGTATTTTATCCCGATATTCCCACGGGATTGATATTTACGCGGGTGAAAAATCTGAAAGCGAAAGGTATTTAGCAGTTTTATGTCGTTATTCAAACGGCCATAAGCCCATGTTGTGGTTATGATGATTGAACTTTCAACTTTCATTAAACGAAGCTTTTGCATGACAGACCGATTTTTGGGCTTACAAAAGCATTTTTTAAATTGAATCACTGTAATTTTGTGGATAAAGTTTGTGCTCCATTCTTTTTCATGTAAATGACATCGTCGGGTGTGAATTCTGAGGTTGGTATTCGAAAATAACATTACTACTAATTCTTTTATCAAAAACAAGCGGTTATGTTCGTTCGTCATTTGTTTTTCTTTCCACAAAGCGCTTACGTTTTGCGCGTGAGTTCATTAGTAAACTAAGGAATAAGAACAGTGGTTATACTAAATAATAAAAGTGATTGAAATTATAAGTAAGTACCTTATTAATAATCATAATTATAAAACGATATTAAAAAAAACGTAAAATAGAAAAAAAAAATGTCAATCTACTACATAAAAATCTTAAAATCATTCATTCATTCACTGACAGGCAACTCACAGCCTAAACCGCTGGGTCTAAAAAAAGCATAGAATTTTATTACAATATGCAAATAAAATTATTAATTATTTAATTAAATAGGTATGTTCACAAAGGTTGACTGGTAGAAAATGCCTATGGCATTAAGTCCGCCTCTGTACATTTTTATGTTCTTAAAGTATTAAATAAATGTGCTTCTTGTGATAAAAGTCCAGGCCGCGATATTTAGTGAACCCAAGGTCGTATTATACCTCACCTATACAAGTAAAATAAAATTGAAGTCACTTCAAGCCAACACACATTAAAACCTCCTTTCGCCAACTCACCTGGTCAAGTTTAAGCAGTTCCTCCGGGGTATCAGGCAGCTGCCCCAGCATCAGCGGCGGGTTGATGTTGACCTCTTTGCCCAGGGATCGTACCACCTCTTCACGATTGTACCGGTCCGCAAACACGCAGGAGGCCGGGATTAGGCCGTGGACTGTGTAGCTTATAGCCCGGACTAGGATCCTGCGGGAGAAAAAGTTATATTAAGTACAGGACTTGGGTTGAGGTGAGGGCTACCACGGGAGCTGGTTAGAGGTAACGCGAGAAATAAGTACATAGTTACGTGGTTGAACTGGAAAGGACATTTTCCCAATCTATATTATTATTAATAAAATAAAGTCAAGTTACACCATTTATAACTCAAGAAGATTTTTATGATCTTTGATTTGTTGGATTTTTCTCCGCCCCGAATAGCAGAATAACCGTGAAAACATGGGGGAAAATACACGAAACAAAAATAATAAAAATAATTTTTTTCATACATTCGTTCTTATTAATTCTGAGGCGGTACAAGATTTGCCGGGTCAGCTAGTAGTGAGATAAAGTGGATTAGGAAAAATAATAGTATATAGAATACTATTATGTAAGTATGTATGTTATGTATTATGTGAAATCCTTCAAAACCTAATCCTTTTTAAGGATTTCACATAAAACCAATGTCATGTAATTTTTTCGTGATTACCGGTGAATCTCTCCTTAAAATCTCAATACAGCTAGGTAATGTAAAGTACCTACCCTATACAGAACAGCTGTACGGTTGAGGTAGTACGCTAGAAGGGAACTCTTGCTTGTTAAACCTTAAAGTTCCCACTTCCGGCATCCTTTTGAAATTCAATGAGTCTAAACCTTTGCTTAAGAGACTATTTGTGTATGAATGGAAAACCATTATTCCTTAGATGTTTGTTGTATCTCAATTTATTTAGAGTGAAAAGGGTTGTCGTAAGCATAGTATAAGCTGGTTTATACAGCGTGTATTAGAAAGGTGTGGTCAAAAGGACGTGGTTACACCTCTCTAAAGCCAATGAAACGTTCAAAATCTAGTCGGTGATTCAGGAACAGATGTTGGTGGGTTCCTCGGGGGCTGATTTAGCCAGACTCAGGGCTGTGTCGCAGCCGGAATCGGGGGCATGGTTGCACGCGCTTCCTTCGCCTCACCTGGGCACGTTGCTCGATGACGACTCTTTGCGTGTGGCGGTGGCCCTCCGCCTGGGCTGCAAGGTGTGTGAACCACATAGATACACTTGCGGTTCCATTAGGATCCGGAGGCCGATGGCCATCACGCTTTGAGTTATCGTCGTTGCTCGGGGAGGTTTCCGCGTCACCATGCGCTCAATGATATTGTGCGGAGGGCTTTTGTGTCGGCAGATGTCCCCTGTGTGCTGGAGCCTCCGGGTCTGTGCAGGACTGACGGCAGGAGACCGGACGGGCTGACCCTGGTGCCTTGGAGGAACGGCAAGTGCCTTATATGGGACGCAACTTGCGTCAGCAATGTTGTCGCTAGCCACCTTGGTCGCACCGTCCTCTCACCGTCAGCAGCAGCGGAAGACGCCGCTGAGAAGAAGAGGGTGAAGTAGGTACGCACCGTTGATGGACCGTTACCATTTTGTGCCCATTGCTGTCGAGACCATGGGTGCTTGGGGCACTGAGGCCAGGAAGCTCATGAGTGAGATAGGGCACAAGCTTCGGGAAAAAACGGGTGACTCCCGCTCCGGCTCGTTCTTGGTGCAAAGGTTAGCTATTGCCATTCAACGTGGCAATGCAGCAAGTGTTTTGGGCACCTTTGTGCCGGAAACAGTTAGGGTCGGGTTATTTGACTAATTTAGACGTTTTTACGAATTTATTGTATATTAATTAATGACATTTGTTTAAATTAAAATTTTATAGGTATTAAACTAACATAATTATACAATTGTAATATTAATGCTCAATCTCAACATATAAACTATAATAATATGTACATTTATATGAATATATAAACAAAACAATCATCGAAATTCTTAGCTTTTAACTTAACCTTGTCTAGCTGTCTAAGAAATCTCCTAGACATCGGTAACAATAGAAAAAGTACAGATAGCGCCACCCACGAAGACACGCCCCCCTCTTCTTCCTAATCGCTTACAGTACAAGTGAGCAACATTCCGCTACTGTTTTAGTTTTACTTATTAGTGGGTAATTAGTGTGTATCAAAAAACTAAAACACTAGCGGAATTAACAAGCGATAACCACTAGCGATTAGTAAGAAGAGTGGGGCGCGTCTTCGTGGATGGCACTATCTATAATTGTGTCTCTGTGTGACAGTTGATCTATTAAGTAATGAAATGCTCAATTTCAAATTCTCAATTCAAACCACGTATTAGTAATTTAATGTAGGTGAGTCACCTTTCTACCTACACCTTTCATTCCTCTTTTATACAACTTGAAACGAAAATACACAGACTAAATAGGTGTACACATTCTGTTACTAGTTCAATAGCGACAAGGGCTAAGTGTCGATTCAGGGAAACGGGTCACCGCGCGTTCTTGAGGGTTGGTTAATATTTGCTCACTGTTGCAGTCCTGGTAAATAAAGGTACCTACGTTTTATTATGTTGGCAATGTTTTAAGACTGGGAAGGCCCGTACAGTAAACGAAAAGTCGTTTTTATACGTAACACATTTTTTTAAGGTTGTCTAATCTGATGAAAACTTACTAAGAACACAGAAATGCTGTTTGGCGACAGAAACATGGAAGGTAGATAGATTTTCCTTAGTGAGACTCCTCAAAAAAGAGCTTTTGTACCTACCTACTAGTTAATATTTAATCTTTTCATAGATAGCCGGGATAATTTTCCAGACCCCGCCACTACTTTAACTGTTTTTCGATAATGATAATTACGGTAACATTTTCTAGGTAATTACCACAATCTACACGTTGTTTCGGTCTAGCAGACATGTTACACAAATACTAACTACAAGCCAGAAATAATAAAACATTTTATAAACGTTTTGCAAAAGCCAACGAGTATTAAGCTGGGATAATCACATTCGAGCCTTAACCAGCATTTGGTTTACACTCGCATTAAAATGACTCGTTTTGCCTGAAAGGGTTTTTCGACAAATTGAAGGATCATACCAAAAAGGCTTTGGTACTATCCATCGAAAAAGGCAAACTATAGATTCTCTATGGTTGCTAAAATCTCAGGTATCCCATAGTATATAGCTTTAGATACAAGGATTTTTAGGAGCGTGGTAAAATTCGGAACTAACACCGAAATTTTGTTTTTTCAATACACTCCACGTGTATACACTACGTTCAAACGTTCACGTTCGATCTTTCGGTGCTCAAATGACGTTAGCAGAGAGCACCGAAAGATCCTTAAAGTACCTATACAGGTTAGCAGGGACAACGACGCGCCACCTCCGTTACCATGGAGTCAGAACATGATTCTGAACGCGAAAATGCAAATGAAAATGCGTTGGAAATTTTCGTCATTTAAAAAAAAAATGCTGTTCCATGCATTTTGACCGCGTAATTATTGCACTTTTCTAGGAAACAGCAGATTTTTTTTTTTGATAACTTACGATCATTTCTACGCTAGGGGATCTAGGATCATGTGCTGTATTCAAGCTTGCGCGTCGATATCCCTGCCATATAGTATAAAGAACATTGCCATATAGTATAAAGAACACTGCCATATAGTATAAAGAACACTGCCATATAGTATAAAGAACACTGCCATATAGTATAAAGAACACTGCCATATAGTATAAAGAACACTGCCATATAGTATAAAGAACACTGCCATATAGTATAAAGAACACTGCCATATAGTATAAAGAACACTGCTTATAGAATAAAGAACACCTGCGATTTTGGTGCGAGCAATCTGCAGTTATTCAACACATCATCAGCTTTGCAGCAAGCAACCAACTCTACAGCAAGCAAACTGCTTGGCAGCCAGATTGGCAAAGATGTGAATCTGAATCTGCATAATGGACACAATGAAGATAGGTATTTACCAAACAAGGTGGCTCCATTTTAATTTTGAAACAACCTTATGACCTACACTGAAAGCCAGTAATGTTGTAATGACTGAAAATTTGGTTGATTGGGCTTCACAATGCCTACTAGTAAGTTTTGTAACTGCCACATTAAAATGTCTCATATGTGTGATGGATCATTCGGTTCCCTACAAAATGGTTGAGCTGGATGGTGCTAATCTACGCGACATATTCGTGAACGGGCGCCATCAGTTAAGGCTGGTCATCTTTTAACTGCCAGGACTTAATTTTAATCTTCTATTTTAGTTACACAGAACAAAAATAGAACAAGAATAATGTACCCAAGATTTTGTAATATTTTGATTTAAAAGGTCCATGGAGTTTCTTGCCTGTTCTTCAATCTACGTTTTAGAATGGGCAACTAGCTTCAACTTTCTGACTAACTTACTGAATTCTGATATTTCAAAAGTGCCTGTAAATGTTTTAATTGAAATAAACGCTGTGAGTTTGAGTTAAGAGTTTGAAAACCATTAAAAGCTTATAAATATGCATTGTTTATTTACTAGACATTTTTTTACTCTATTTGCTCAAAACTAGCATTCTACTTTGTATGCTGGGGATATTATAATATATGTATTATGTACCTACTTATCTTATGTTTACTATGGCCAAAGTTGGTAAATGCGTAACTTTCATTCACACTCTACTTTTAACACTCAACCACTCCGGCTCCGGTTTGCCGTAGCAAGAACCCCAGCAGAGCAAGAGCAAACATAATTATAATGCAGTAATTTGTTGACTCGAGATAATGGGACACAGCGAAATTAAACTAGTAATAGCTAGGGACTGTCATTTGTTCTGGCTTTGTTTGGTTGTAATTAGGTTAACTGCCCTGCTCCACTCATTTCCTCAGTTTGGGTATTTTTTGTAATTTCCGTTGTAAGGGTGTGTAGTTTCCGGCTGGTTCAATTTTAGGGTTAGATTTGGGAACTTATTAATACTGACTGCCTAAGTTCAGCAGGTAATTGCGAACACACTATCAGTAGCAATGAGTTTCATTTTCAACAACATTCATTGCATTATTTACGTTTTTGAGCCGACAAATTGTTCGTACAACATATGAAGCAATGGATTAGCAATATGTTTCAAAATGATTCAGATTGATATTGTTTTACCCAATTAAGAATCTGAATGACGACCTTTTTATGAGCTGACTACTTGTACCGTTAACGTATAACATTCACAACAGCTACCTAGGCATAACCAAACTAATTTACCTTATGGTCTTTGCTAAACTACGAACTATCGTATTACTAGATATAATAGCATTATCTAATGCTGATCAAATTACTAATTTGATGCTAATCGATCAAATTCCACGTTAGTCACAATAAATATCAACGATGTCATCTTGATCAAATTAGCCCTAATTGTCATTGTTCTATTTCTCAGATTAATTGCATTGCACTAGCATATTGATGGCTTAGTATTCAATGAACGAATGAATGAGTAATGGAATGAAAGCATTCATCGGGGTTAATGGCTTTATAACCCCGAAGGTAGGTAAAGTCAACAATTATCAACACTCGTTGATAACTACTGAGTAACCAAACACGCTCGTAATTCTACAGAATTGTTCGGAAAATGCCTATGAATTTCCATCATAATAGTTATTACACTGGCAGGTATTCAGGACCGTAATTATGTGTATATTTCTACGGTTTCATCGTAAATTTTCCTATGAAACATGGGTCTCCCCTACGAATAAATCTCGATGATTGATTGCTAACCACCACGCCCGGCGTCACATTAGGACTGCCAAATAATTTTATCATTGTTCAAGTGGATGCTGATACCCATGTCGTGGCTTAGAACGAGACCCTCGGGAAGACAGGGCGCGACCTACTAGCAGCTGGGGACTCACGGCACGCCACAACGACAATAGGGAAACACCTATTAATTATAAAATTAATTTGTCACAACTATCGTTATGGGTCACATGTGGAGTCAAAGTGACAGTATTTGACATTTCCTACTTACAAAGTTTAAAACAAGATGAACTAGCAGGGGATCGAGGAGGAGAGGTGGAGGGGGGGGGGCTCAGGGGATCAGACCGGAATCAATCCTTTTTTCATTGTTCCTCTCAACCAAAGCACCTGCCATCTAATCTCTTCACCACCCTTGGTTGACTGGTAGAGAATGCCTAAGGCATTAAGTCCGCCTTTGTACCTTTTTGTGCGAAAAGTTTAAATAAATAAATATAAATAAATAAATCCTTATATCGACCTAATAAAATTCTTAATTAAGGTATAGACATTTGTTTCGCCCACTTTACTAGATTATTTTCAACAAATTACGAGTCAGCGGTAAAATATGCTCATTGGAATTCTAAGAAAATCAATATTTCCACAGAAATTCCTCGGTGGGTTTTTTAGATATTCAACAGTCAATTATTCGGCTATCATTATTAGCATAAAGTTACATAATGGAAATAAAGTTTTCAAGCATAATTGCTTGAAAACTAACTTTACATTAATTCTTGAATTAAATTATAGGTTGACCATGAGGATGAATCGATTATACATAACGTAAAACAAAGGGGAATAACAGCTTCTGAAAAAAACCTAACCTAAGGCAAAATCTCTTTATGGAAATGAACTCTAAATAAAATGTATAATTACGTAAGCTTAGTTAATCTTAGCGATGAATACGTATATTTTAATTCTGTGGAGCCAGCCTAAAAATTTGAACAGCCAACATTTTTAATTAAATGCTCCCGTTGTCTCGCCGTTTCAGTTTTCCTATGACAGAGAATAATGAAAATGCCGGAATTTACGGTGAGCAGCCGAGGAATCTCCCTGAGAGCAATTCCTATGTAAAAAGGAGACATTTTTGCGGCGTGTCTTGATTTTATATGATGTAGTGTTTTGTTCTTTGTAGGCTCAGGGCTCAGCTCGATTTACTTTGACACGAATTTATTTACAAACTACTCCCTGTTTTATATATATTCTACTCGATAAGAAAACGGTGACTACCTACTAAACAGCAAAGGTAAAATACATAAAAAAAAATAGAACTTGATCAGCATAACGATGCAGTTGAACGTGTATTCGAATTCCCACGTACAAGAATGGAAATGGACGAAAAATTCGGGCAAAATATTACTCTTTTCCAACACGTCCGTTCCGTGGTACCCCAAAATGAAATCACTTTGATTGACAATAAAATACGAGGTTCAGTTGATTAGTACCTAGGTAAAGGGAAATTCTGGAATAAATGAGAATTTCGAGGGGCTCTTCATTTTAACTGGTTGGGTCTAGCAAAGTAACTTCTAGAAAGTTCTTCAAAATGAAAACATTTTGAAGAACTTTCTAGTAGTTACGTGAATACCTGCACCTATTTTACAAGATTATTATAGCTAATAGACGTTAGAAGGACGGTTGGCAGATCAACAGCCAGATGCGAGCACGACCTAAAGAAGATAACAGGATAGACCTGGATGAGACTCGCACAGACCAGGGTAGCATGGCACAAAAAGGAGGGGAACTATATTCAGCTGTGGGTGGACCAAGGCTGCCAATTATGATAATGATTTTATCTTCTTACCCCCTTATTCATAAAACTTATCAAACCTATTTTAGTTAAAATGGGGTTTGTCTCTTTCTTACACACATAAATGACAACGTGACAGATAAAGACAAACGTTCTATAAACCTATTTTAGCTAAAATAGAGATAAAATAGGATTATGAATAAGGGGGTTAGTCTATAGCTAGGCGGTAAACTAAGTAAGCATTATACCTTGATACCATAGACATGAGGCAGTTCACGTCTAGCATTAGATTTCGTAAGTCTACATTCAAGCTGGTAAAGAAAAAAAAGTGTGTAGTCGGGGAACTCCCGTCAGGAATGAAGTCCCTTACGCACGCACACACAAGAGACAGAGAGAGAGAGAAAATGGCATGACGCTTTTTTGTTACGTGACGATTTCTACCAGTTACTCCTACCACAAATCGCGTTAAAGAACTTTGTTCCTAAAAACAATTTGGAAAAACAAAAGCATTTTATTGCCAAGTTTTTACACATCGATCATCACTTTCACGGATCACAAGACAATTATTGAAGTGATACTTCTTTACGCACGCTTGACGCTTGCTTGGGGAGTAAGCTGGCAAACGCGTGACGTATGCGTTACGAAAAGTGTGATCGGGCGAGGCGAACGGGAGTTGAGTGGGGGATATAAGCAAGAGAAAGCAGTGCGCGCGCACATTTTCTTTCTCTCTTCCTCTCATAGCCAAATACGTTTGAAGTTTCACTTCAGTCGTGTGATCATAAGCACACTCGGTTTATTTGTATTCTTGATACGTTCGACAAATGTTTCTATTTTGTATGGCTTTAGTAATAAAGCTTTATAAATTGCTGATGAGATCACCTTGATTCGCCACAAGAATGTTGGTAATTATAATAACCTCAGTGCAGCTATTATTGAAGTTGCCTATTTTAAGATCTCTTGACAGCTGTCTTATAAATATTAATACGATGAGCAAAAATATTGTTGATGGAGAACAATTTCTGGATGTTTTTAATGAGTATCGTTCGCGAAGTGGCGCCTGTCAAGACTAGAGCTGACTTTTGTAATGCCAAAATAATTATTACATTTTTGTATGATTTGCTGATGTATCGGAATAGAATTCTAAAATCTTTTTCAAGGATAGTTGGTGCCAACTAGATGTTTTTATGTTTTGCACTACGGGTTTGCACAACGCTTTCATTGATCGTGTTTGTGATAAGGCATTTTACTGTTATTCGCCAAAACTTTTTCAATCACTCAACCACCGATGACTTTTCACTTGTAGCAATTTATAAAGAATTTTTTTGTTAAAGAAATTTTGAACTGTCTTTTATGATTGAGTCCAATTAAACACTTCTTCAGTAAAAATGATTTTTAAATTGTCTTTGTTCTCGAAGTCTACATCAAAGTTAACCACTTTTCATTTCATCAAATTTCATTATATGAATAGTTACTTACATTGTTACATACATAATCTGCATTCGCGATTTATTTGCCAAAAAAATAAACAAATACGAGTTTATGGAATAATAACTTTAATTCCTACACAATAAAGTTCAGTTTACGCTACAACTTCAAACATTTTTATAGTTTTTCAATAGTGCTAGTCACTCTGAAATCAACTTAATTACCATCACAATAAAGTTATTATTTGTTTAACTTGAAATAATATCAATTTGAAATATACATTTTAATAGACTACACACATACATAGACGCACGCTTTCTTCCCATGAAGGTAGGCTACAGAAACTACAGAACACCACCTGCTACGACCCTTGCAAACTCCTTTTGCTTCGTTTACGTTCATACGAGTACATCTTATTCTACTTAATAGTAGATATTGTAGTTGACCTAAAACTTTCTAAATGAACGAAGTTAATATAACGTGAGATTATCACAGACTCGCGGAGTAAATGTAACGTAAATTCGAACGATTATAGAATTTTACTGAGTTCTTTGACTTTATTCATATTTATGGGTGATACTAATTGTGCTTGTCCCAAAAAATCAACCAAAATGCTAGTTGCATAATTGTAGGTAGGCCTAATAAAGTTCCCAAAGTTCTTGAAAGCTTTAAAATTAGCACTCTAAAACTTAATCATTGAGTATCTACTAACACACTAACAAATACTACATATACAGGGTGTGCGAAATCGATAGCCAATTTGAATAGTCCAATACATATGCCTGACCCTTCAAACAAACCCTTCCATATCCAATTGCATGTAAATCAGACATGAGGGTCAATATAAGCTAATGTTAAATAATATCTACAGGCTTATAGTAAAACATCAAAGTCGATCTTATGTTTACAGTGTTACTACTTACAGTGGTTCATCGGGAGACCACTGCCAACAACACCCAAACTGCCGTCAGTTTGGACCATAAGTTCCTTGCTCTGCGGGACTCTACTCTACTACGAAATGCAGTACGGACCTACTGCATTTCGGAATATCAGTAGGTATCACACTATATCAAACTAATATTATAAAGGCGAAAGTTTGTGAGTGTGTGTGTGTGTGTGTTTATATGTTTGTTACTTCTTCACGCCTAAACCACTGAACCGATTTAGATGAAATTTGGTATAGAGATAGTTTGAGTCCCGGAAAAGGACATAGGATAGTTTTTATCCCGATATTCCCACGGGATCGACATTTACGCGGGTGAAACCGCGGGGCGCAGCTAGTCACATCACACTAATATTATAAAGGCGAAAGTTTGTGAGTGTGTGTATGTGTGTTTACATGTTTGTTACTTCTTCACGCTCAAACCGCTGAACCGATTTAAATTTAATATAGAGATGGTTTGAGTCCCGGGAAAGGACATAGGATACTTTTTATCCCGATATTCCCACGGGATCGAGACTTATGCGGGTGAAACCGCGGGGCGCAGCTAGTAATGTATAATCCTCCCCACCGAATTTCGGCCATTGCGGCGCATGTCAACGGAGATATTATAGTGCACACGTGTTTGCGCAGACACACACTCTCTTCTCTCACTCTCATAGTCCGATTAGACGGCAAACCGACACGAGCGGAGAGAGATCAGGCGCAAGGTACTTACCGAAACTAAGGGGATTCTACTGCTGACATCCAAACTCCGGGCTGTTACTAAGAATTTCCTAATGGACAAACCCAATAACACTTTGCCTGACCCGGGAATCGAACCCAGGACCCCACGTTCAGCAGAGCGCTTGCGACCACGAGACCACCAACAGGGCAGTCAGATACAATGTGCTAAGATATCGAGAAATGTGTGAAAAATACCTACACCTATTGGGTCCTGTCAGATGTATGGGCGATGAACCACTGTAAATACTTGTACTGTTGTTTGATCTTGCACAGCTTTATACCTATTGGCCTTTGGAAGCAGTGACCACGCGAGGGTTAACGATGGCTGGTCACGCGATAGTCTCGTTGAAGAATATTGCCAATCTGGATGGCAATCGCATGCAGGGTAAGTTTGCCTATATTTACCATTTTAAAGGTTACGCTAACATTCCTTGTGCTTGATGAAAATAAGAATATATTAATATTTTTTGATGGCATAACACGTAAGGGAGGTGATAAAAGAAGAGTACTTTCATAGCAATACCTATCTGGAACCACATTTCAACAGAAAACTGTATACAAATAAAATAAATCCAATTAAAACTAACAACTATGACATTCGCAGAAATAAATGCAACACCGGTTTTTTCGATAAAATTTCAGTGGTTTAATAATTACAGTGGTTCGTGTAAAATAAAAAATGTAGTATATATGACGGAGTGAAATGAAACCGGATTCCACAAATTCCGGAATTTCCACGAAAATATCCGGAACCGTTGCGTCATTCTTACAATTTAACACAATTTTTTGGTAGGTGTAATCAATTCTAAAGGCCTGTAATAAAAATGCCAAAGTTTACGGAACCGAGGCCTTCTGGAGGGCGATGTATCGCGATATTCACGATCAAATTGAATTCCACATCTCTGAGGAAATATGACTCCAAACTTGGAGGCGGGTGGGACTTCGAAAATGTTGTGAAATATACAATTAACATCTACTTCTAAAATAGTAATTGAAAAAAGATGTATTTAGCGCACCGTATTATTGCGTAACACATTAACGGTGGCCATGGCTTTAATTTTGACAGTTCAACAAAATTCATTGCGTTATTTACGTTGTTGAGCAGTCCAATAATAATAATAATAATAATAATAATAAGCCCCCTAAACAACCACACGTCCTGATTGACCATCTAATCACGTGGGGGGCGGACACACGAATGAGAAATTACTGGCGTGGCTAACGTGGCTCTGGAAACCCACTTAAAAATGGAGACACGTTCAAAAAGAAAACGTATAGGACCGCTGCCCGGGGGCTATCGCCGGGGCACACTTGGAGCTGACGCTGAGTGTTTCAGCATGCGAACCGTCAGCGGTGAGGAGTTGAACAGGCGGGCTCCCACCGACAAAGATACTACAGCCGAAATTATTGATGATGGTGATAGACTGACAAACAGGACAGACACCCCTGTAGAACCATATAGTCCAAGTACAGTATCGTACACACCTTCAAGAACATCATCACCATCAATACCATCTTCACCCACACCATCATCACCCCCCATAACTAGGTCTAATACAGTTTCACCTACGCCGGCCTTGAATGTTGCGCGGGAGGTATCTACCTTCTTACCCGCGTCCACCAAGGCTGGGAAAACAAGAGTTCGCATGAGATGGAGCAAAGAAGTTAACCTATTCATCATGCGAACTTATCTATACATAACTAAACTAGAGACCGACATGACCACCTACAGACAACAACTGCATGAACGTTTTTCACGTAAATATCCCGAGATTTCAGTTTCAGAACAACGGATTTCAGATCAACGAAGAACTATAGTTAGAAATAAACTTTTGTCACAAGTCGAATTAGATCAATTAAAAGAAGAAGTACGCACACAATTACAACAAGAATCAGAAAACTATGCAGACACTAACACTATCATACTAACACAAAACACAAACGAGAATATTCTGCAAGAACAACCACAATCGCTCACTCAATTACACTCTAATAGTCAATCCCTAACATACAACCAATCACAAGCTTACACGCAAATAGCACACACATCCACACAGACCGAATCCTTAACCCTAACGCTCGAAAATGATATCGAGACCTTAATTGTCGCAGATCCAAACCTAACCACAGATACGTATATCCAAGAAATACATGACAAATTTAGAACAACAATAACACAATACTCTGGGATGGATCCAGCAGCCCGCCCAAAACTTCCTAAACTGAAATACACCCCTAACCTATTTCGTTTAGTAAATTTATTTAATGAAAATATACTCATACAATTTATATCTGATGACACACAACTTATAGACATACATTTACTTATTTATTGCACAGCGGTAGTTATATCTGAAGAACTCAATTTTAAAGTCACAGACCACACACGAACCACAAGAACAAGTCGTATTGCCAAACCAGCATGGCAACAGAGACTAGAAAAAGATATTGAAATGTTAAGAGCGGACTGTGGTAGACTCACACATTATATTAACGGCATCAGATCAAATAAAGTAGTTAAGAGAGTTGAAACCATATTTAAAAATTATTCTAATCACACTAGACACGAAAATAGTAATAGAAAACCTGAGGAGTTTTTGGATACATTAAAACAGAAACTAGCTCTTAAAGTCCATAGGCTTAGGAGATATATGAAGGCTCAACAGCGCAAAAATGATAACGCAACATTTGCAATGAATGAAAAAGTATTTTACAGAAACATACAGAAAAAACACACCGACACAACTATAGAGAACAACACAGATGTACCATCAAAAGAACACCTAGAAACATTCTGGTCCAGCATATGGGAAGAACAAGTGCACCACAATGATAAAGCAACCTGGATTACAGAAGAAGAAACAAAATGGAGATCAATAGATGAAATGGAGTTTAAGGAGATAACGGAGACTGATATAACAAATATAACAGCTAGATTACATAATTGGAAGTCACCGGGTATAGACAAAATACAAAATTTTTGGTACAAAAAATTAACGACACTACACAAGACAATAGCAAAAAATTTGACTGCTATTATTTTAGGAAAACAGAATATACCCGAATTCATTGCAACAGGAATAACATACATGCTGCCTAAAACTAAATACACAATACAACCTTCCCAATATAGACCAATTACATGCCTACCTACTATTTATAAAATATTAACGTCAGCAATCTCAACAAAAATCAACTCGCACATCGAACAACACAATATAATAGCTGAGGAACAGAAGGGATGCAGACGGGGCCACATGGGATGTAAAGAACAGTTAATTATAGACTCCACTATACATAAACATGCTACTACAAAAAATAGAAACCTTCACTGTACATATATAGATTACCAAAAAGCTTTCGATAGTATACCTCACTCCTGGTTGATAAAAATTTTAGAGATTTACAAAATTAATTCAAAAATTATAGAGTTTTTGCGTATCATAATGCCACATTGGAAAACAACACTACAGCTAAATAACCGCCACACCTCTCTTATAACCCGACAGATATCCATTAGGAAGGGTATCTATCAGGGAGATTCCCTGAGCCCTCTGTGGTTCTGCCTCGCTCTTAACCCCTTGTCTCACTTGTTGCGTCAATGTCAAGCCGGGTACAACCTTAAACATAATACTGAAGAAACAATCATCTCACACCTCATCTATATGGATGACATTAAGTTATATGCAAAAACCGAAAAAGAAATGAAGAAGCTTATAGAAGTCACGACAGAATTTAGCCAAGATATAAATATGAAATTTGGGTTAGATAAGTGCAAGACATTACATATCATAAGAGGTAAAATCAAACCAGGTAGCTATACAGTTAACGACACCGACACAATTGCAGCTATGGAACCAACAGATCTCTACAAATATTTAGGATACAAACAACTTAAGGGACTCGACCACACAGCAGTTAAACAGACACTAAATACAGAATATCGAAGGAGAATTAACGCAGTTTGCAAAACACAACTATCAGGAAAGCATCTTATTAAAGCCCTAAATACTTTTGCCATACCAATATTGACCTACTCATTCGGAGTAATAAAGTGGTCAAAAACCGACACCGAACAGTTAGAGAGAACCACGCGCACAGTACTCTCAAAACACAACAACCTGCACCCTAAATCTGCGATAGAACGACTCACCATAAAAAGACAAAATGGAGGGAGAGGCCTAATCGACATCCATCACCTTTGGCAGAAACAGATTACTAGGCTAAAAACATTTTTCTATTCAAAATCTCGCAATAGTGACATACACAAAGCAATATCTCTCAATGATTTTAACTACACCCCACTTAACTTAAATGAACAAAATATACAAAACACAAATAACCCTGACCCACAGAACCAAAAAATTGAAAACTGGAAGAAAAAAGTCCTCCACGGTAGACATCCCCATGATTTAGAACAATCTCATGTTAACATAGTGGCGTCTAATAAGTGGCTTAAAATAGGTAACCTGTTTCCTGAAACAGAAGGCTTCATCATAGCTATACAAGACCAAATCATCAACACCAAAAACTACAGGAAATTTATCATTAAAGACCCTACCATTACAAACGATAAATGCCGCAGATGCCACATTCAATCAGAAACCATACAACATATAACTGGAGCATGCACATCTCTCACACAGACAGACTACACACATAGACACAACCAGGTCGCAAACATTATTCATCAAAAACTAGCACTAAAACATAATCTTATACAAAATTCCAACACCCCTTACTACAAATACGTACCCCCAACTATACTAGAAAACGATACACACAAAATGTACTATGATCGCGCTATACTTACAGATAAGACTATCCACTATAATAGACCAGACATAACCCTACAGGATAAAATAAGAAAAATTACTTACCTTATAGATATTGCAGTTCCTAATACCCATAACCTACAAAAAACAATCGCTGAAAAAATAGGTAAATATGCTGACCTTAAAGAAGAGATCACAAGAATCTGGAGACAAGAAAAAGTATACGTTATCCCAATAGTTCTCTCCACGACAGGCGTTATACCCAACCATCTTCTCCGTAGCCTGAAATCAATAGATTTAGAAGAATCCGTCTATATTAACCTACAGAAAGCTGCCATCTTAAACACCTGTAGAATAGTAAGGAAGTTCATGCAGTTAGAGGAAGACAACACACCCTCATCTTAAATATACACCACACGCTGCATTTACTTGGCTTTGGCCCGTGAATGTAGCAAAAACCAGCTAAGCTGAGAAAAAGAACACTCCCGATAATAATAATAATAATAATAAATAATGGCAACACTATTGTCAACAAGTCGTCATTTCACTTTTCAGTAAAATTAATTTTTTAAAAACCGTTTTAATAAAAATTGTGATATATTATAGCCATAGCCCGAATACGTACCCAATTTTAAATATAATTTCATAACAAAAACTACATAACAATGAACAATAATAATAAAAACTGTAACCAAAAACTGCCGAACCGGAGGTGACATCTGTCATGTCACCTCCGGTAAAATCAAGCGAACGACGAACAATAAAATGTTGACAAGAGCAGCCGCACGACGTGCACAATTACTACCTCCGGACTCATCGCTCAGCTCCGCCTCGCTGCCCGCGCCGCCGGTACCCAGCGCTACTGTGAGCGCTGTGACGACACCGGCCGCGGCCGCGGCAGTTGCGTCGAGCTCGAGCGACGAGTATTTCTCTCCGCCCACGACGCCACCACCTGTTCGTCGACGGGGAGGACGCCGGCCGCCGGACGGCTTAGGACCTCGAGGCCCATCGGCCTCTGATAGGGTCCCAGCTCCCGGCGGAAGTGTGCAGCGCATGAGATGGACACGATCCATCAATGAAAACGTCATGCGCTCATACTATGGGGCTACAGAGGGGGGAAACAATCTGACCGCGTATCGTGTTCGGATGCTCTCTCTTTTTCAGGTGCTTGAACCAGCTGTCAACGTTTCGGTACAACGACTATCGGATCAGGTGCGGGTCATCCAACGTAATCATATGTTGGATGACACTATACTTGATCGCCTGCGAAATGAAATACAGAGTAGCCATGTCATCGCTCCCCAGTCGCAGACTGCTGTAATACTACCGCAGTATAATACAAGTCTTGCTGACGAGGGGAGTAATGATCGGGCTACAAACGTAAGTACCCAGTGCAATGAGGAATTGAGGAGTGCTTTGGAGGATGCGATTCAGGAATATCGCTTCATGTCGCCCGAACTTAGGCCACGCTTGCCTCGTTTGCCCATGCATAACAAAAATAGGGCGCTGGTGGCGGTTCTGGATTCGCAGTTGTCAAAATATTTTGATACCTGCGAAGACCTCACTGATACTCATTCGATTCTGTACTGCGCGGCTGTAGCGGCATGTCGTGTAGCTCACGTTAAATTTACCAATGACTCTAGAGCTACACGGCCGAAACCAGCCGTACCAGCTTGGCAGTGCAGAATTGAACGTCGTATTGGTGGGGCCAGAACGCTCATCGGCAAACTAATCTGCTTCAGGGAGGGCAATACTCGCCCTAGAGTGATGCGCTTTGTGAGGCGGGCATTCTTGGGGACTGATATCAGCCCTCAAGACTATATGTCCTGTGTCACAGAGCGCATCGACTTCCTGAAGCAGAAAGTATATGCATGGGCGAACCGTATCCGTCGGTATAAGCGGCGAGTGGAGCGATACACTCAGAATCGCACCTTCCAGAGTGATGAAAGGTGGGTTTATAGGAGTTGGGAACGACCGGACCAAGGTGTGGCTGACACGCAGCTGCCGGATGATGATACCATGTGTTCCTTCTGGCGCAGTATCTGGTCGGTGCCTGTCAGTCACACCGAAGGTGATTGGGCTCGAGAGGTCGAGCGAGCCTGCGATCCAATACCAGAAATGGGGCCTATAACCATCTGCCCCCAAGATGTAGCTCGTGCAGTCCGTCCACTGCCCAACTGGAAGTCTCCAGGGCCGGACGGGCTGCAGAACTTTTGGATAAAATGGTTTTCAAGGTCGCACGCTCGGTTGGCATCTCAGTTCCAGGTCGCTTTGGAATCTGGTTCGCTACCCCAGTTCCTAACGACAGGAATTACCCACCTGCTCCATAAATCAGGTAGCACCGCGGAACCCAAGAATTATAGGCCGATCACGTGTTTACCGACGGTTTATAAAGTTCTTACATCCATTTTGAGAGCTAAAATTAACAAACATATAGACACCAACGCCATCATGTCTACCTCTCAGAATGGATGTAGGAATGGATCCCGCGGTACTAAGGAGCTACTCCTCATTGATATGGCCATCAGCCAACAGGTTCGTCGCTTCCGAAAGGATCTGTCGACATGTTGGATAGATTATAAGAAGGCCTATGACTCGGTGCCACATACATGGCTCATGAGGGTGTTGGAATTGTATAAAGTAGATACAACTCTGCGCACCTTCCTGATGTCGTGTATGGGGCAATGGAGGACGGTCCTTCGCTATCCAGGATGTCGAAATATTCAGAGGAATAGCGAACCGATAAGGATCGAGCGAGGCATATTTCAGGGTGATAGTTTGAGTCCGCTTTGGTTCTGCTTAGCCTTGAATCCTCTTAGCACACTGCTGGAGGATTCAGGTCTAGGCTATCGGTTGAGGAGAGGTGGTCAGGTTATATCGCACCTCCTCTACATGGATGACCTAAAACTCTTTGCCCCCAACAATTTGCAACTGATGGAGCTACTGAAAGTAACTCAAACTTTCAGTAACGCTATTAGGATGGAATTTGGTGTGGACAAATGTGCGGTCATGCATGTAAAACGAGGGGAGATTGTGGAATCCGTGGGAACTCAACTCTCGGATTCCACAAACCTTAGAGCCCTCTCCGCATCCGAAACCTATAAGTATTTGGGTATGTCGGAAGCGTTAGGCATCAATGTTACTGACATGAAGCAATCGTTAAAGGAGCGCTTCTTTGGCCGCCTGAAAAAAGTGCTTAATAGTCTTCTATCAGGCGGAAACAAGGTGCGTGCCTTCAACGGTTGGGTCATGCCGGTTTTGATGTACTCTTTTGGCATACTCAAATGGACTCAAACCGAACTCGACGCCCTGGATAGGAGGGTCCGTACGCTGCTGACTGCAAATCGAATGCATCACCCACGGTCATCGGTAATGAGGTTGTATATCCCGCGAAAGTGTGGAGGTCGAGGGTTTTTAAACGCTAAGACCCTCCACAATCGCGAGATATGCAATCTCAGGGAATACTTCCAAGAAACCGACGTGGGGATGCATCGAGATGTAGTCATAGTGGACAAGGGCCTCACCCCGCTCTCCTTGGCTAAAGAGAACTGGCGCAAACCAGTAGTGCTTGACACTAATGATCGCATGGAGGTATGGCAGAGTAAGGAGCTTCACGGACGCTTTCTTCGGGCCCTTCATGGACCCGATGTAGACCTACTAGCGTCCGTAGCCTGGCTACGTTGCGGTGATCTCTTTGGAGAAACCGAAGGTTTTGTTTGTGCAATTATGGACGAAGTTATGATGACAAACAACTACCGGAGATATATTGTGAAAGACGGCACGGTTGACATCTGTCGGGCATGCCACCGGCCGGGAGAATCAATCAGGCATATTATCTCCGGGTGTTCTCGTCTAGCTAACGGAGAATACTTGCATAGACACAACCTTGTAGCCAGGATAATCCATCAGCAGCTTGCTTTGAAATACAACCTTGTAGAATCGGAGGTGCCGTACTATAGGTATGTGCCCGACCCAGTTCTCGAAAATGGTAATATCACATTGTACTGGGATCGATCCATCATCACTGACAGGACTATTGTTGCCAATAAGCCTGATATAGTGGTGGTGGATCGATCAGAGCGGCGCGCAATGATTGTTGACATAACTGTCCCGCATGATGAGAACCTCGTGAAAGCTGAGAAAGATAAACAAATTAAGTATCTTGACTTGGCTCGCGAGGTTGTCGACATGTGGGATGTGGACTCAGCGATCATTGTGCCGATAGTCGTAACAGCCAATGGTTTGATAGCCAAGAGCCTCGACCAACACCTAAGGAGGCTCTCGTTGGGCAGCTGGATCAAGGGCTTGATTCAGAAAGCGGTACTTCTGGACACGGCTCGCATTGTCAGGAGGTTCCTCTCTCTGGAGCCCTGACCGCCGGTAGCTTGGACCCTGTTCCCGATACCGGTGGGCTACTATTTTTTATATTTTTAAATGTTTTTATATATTTTTTATACTAATATTTAAAAATATAATTTATATGTATATAGTGAAATAAAGGAAATATAATAATAATAATAATAATAATAATAATAATAATAATAATATTCCACAACTATCACACAACGCCATCTAGTCCCAAGCTAAGCAGGGCTTGTGTTATGGGTACTAGACAACTGATAAACATACTTATATATTTCTAAATACATACATATTATAGATAAATTACACCCAGACACAGAACAAATGATCGTGCTCATCACACAAACATTTGTCCTGGGTGGGAATCGAACCCACGACCTCCGGCATAGCAGTCAGGGTCACTAACCACTAGACCATCAGGCCTGTCACGTCCAATTTTTCGAACACATGAAGTAATGGATATATCCTTCAAAATCATTCAGATTGTGATTGTGTAACGCAATTAGGGCGCAGGTAATTTCCAAAGCGATACAGAATAACTTAAAGAGTATAATAATTCTATAACTTGTCCCACAAACGAACCTAATTAAACCTAAAAGCATTTAGTCATGAATGTTTAATAAAACCATCAATAGACGATCGTCAAAAATTCCAGAGATATTTTATTAGGTATTAAAAATGATAGCACTGTCAGCACTGCTCTCTCATATTTCTGAGGCAGGAATGTGATTACATTGAAGATACCTTGTTTAAAACATTGTAGGTAGGTAGGTACCCGGAATATCTGCTTAGTTATGAAAATTTCACCGACATTTTCAATGTTCGTTACATTGGCAGCACTTTGTGATACGAATTTCAGTTTAATGAAATACCTTAAGGTATAATTAAAATGCGGTAGAATTGTAATAAGACCTTTTACGTGTGACAGGGTGAGGCCACATTCGAATCACCTGTCTTCCTACCTTCTAGTCCCCTTTACAACTGCACTCGCTGCCATTAAAGGCCGTTTGTGACATTTATTGCTTTTTGAGACTTACGAACGACTTGGCTGTAGGTCGGATTGTCTTTGCGATACGAGAAATAAAAGTCTAATGAAAATTACCTTAATTAAGGAAATGGAAGTGTGAAAGGGACAAGTGACACGGATAACTGTAAACATTTTCGTTGATGTGTTTTGTATTCACACTGCCATCGTCATACTAAACATTATTGAGTGGTTTTAGGGAGTTTAACACCTTGCTTTTACATTATGCTAATTGAATTCTTGGTTTACGAGAGGGTCGTGGAGGTAAACCCGAGTGAGGTCATCGCCGTTACAGGCCAGTTAATTATAGCTGCTACAAACACTACACAAAGCCCATTCCGTTTTACAATACCTTGCCATTTTTAATTAAAATGCACCCCACGGCGCTAGATAGCACTCCCATTTATATTGAAAGTAAAATACGCAAAAGTTTATTTGTTTTATTTAAAAAAAAAACCTTTTTTTGCAGAAGGTGCTATGCGTCTACAAAGATTTACGTATAATAGATTTTTAATCGAGATAGGCAAAGTTGTTTTAATTCGATTTAAATGTGAAAGAGGTAATTTTAATGAAAGCTTGTAAAATAAGCTTCTTTATAAATAAAGTGTGAGAAAGACACTAGGTAAATCGGCAACAGAAATCAAGAAGCAAAGCATCCATAGAATTATTCCAGTCGGCCATTATCTACAATAATAAAACAGTAATTAACTTCAAAATGGCGCCGGCAAAGATGGCGGTCTTTGCCGCGATAGGAATTTCATATTTTGCTAATAACTCGTCGCCTCACTGTGCAGTGGAATATCGGTTTAACATAATTATATTTAATTAAATTCCATTTCTGGCTGTGTCCGTGCGTTATGATAGGATTCAGAACATTCCGAGAGTTTCGATAGATACAAATATGCACGAGTACCTCATCGATCCGCTGTGAACCTTATAATATTAGGTCATTGTTAGCGTCGCCGGAATATTCGTCCGGAGTTCCTCCGGAGACCCGAGTGTATGTTTTGAGTATTTGAGGTATTTTACCCTGGTCTCTAAATAATGACCGTCTAGAGTGTTGAGGCAAGTTGCATGTTATGGAATTCTAATAATTATAACATTGTAATTTGTAGTACAATAGAACCTCTTTTTCTCACTTTATTCGTGGCATTTTGTACATTAACTCAAATACAAAATTCATTGCGTTATTTATTTGGCACCTAGGATTTGATTACATAAATCAAATCCCAAACAGGTTGGTCAGCTGTATCCGAGGAAAATAAAAGTACAACTTTAAAGGTAATACCCAAATCTACAACAACTATCTAGTAAATACTTATTTCTGTCGCCAAATAGCACACAGCGATCTGAAATCCCAAGGCGTCTATACAGGGTGGTAGGGACATCGATGCGTAAACTGAATTCATGAATTCAGCACATGATTCTAGCTTAGCTAAATGCTTCGTCGATTATAAAAAAACCTGCTGTTTCATAGAAAAGTGGTTCAAATACCTACGCGGTCAAAATAAATGAACTGCATTTTTTTTTATAATTACCGACGAAAAATTTCAACGCAGGTTCGTTTAGAATCTTGTACTGAATCCATGGTAAACAGGTCGGGCGTCGTTTTTCCTGCTACCCTATACGTAGAGAACTTTCTATCAGGTTGGCAATGCAATCAATGTTTGAAATATAATTACTACAAAAAAGAACACACCTGAACTGATCCCTGCCATTGAGCGTCTCCTGCTTAATGGACAGAATAACTGGTCCCAAGTCTTCATCGTTCGTAAAGTAGTTCCAATGTTCAGTTCCATAGAAGTACTTCTCATATGTCTCCTGTTCAACCGAAGTAAGCTCGAAGCCTCCGGATCTCTCCCATTGTTCCTCAATGGCTGTTTTCTTCTTTGGTGTGCTTCCTCCATTGTCACTGCTGTCTTCAGCTGCTTCGTCAAGGGACCCAGATCTTCTGTGGCGATCTGTTGGGAATGGGAAAAGATTTTGGTTATTGCCGCATTCGTCTTGTGAGAGTTTGGGATAAAACAAGTTTTTGTACACATAAGTATATACTCATACGCAACCCGGAATTTGAAATTTGGACATGGAAATTGGTCATCCACTATTACGAGGAATTAGAGGTCGAGGTTTCTGGAAACACTTCACCATATCTTCAGCAGGTAAATTCGGGGGAGAGCGGACGCTAAAAAGTCAACTGTTTGTGTAAAAATGTCCGACTAGGGCACTTTTATTCAAGATTCGAGGCCAGAACTGGATAAAGAATATTCTAAAGCCTAAATTCATGAATGACAAACACATGCTATAAGTATAGTACCAGTATGGTCAAGGACTACATAGATATAGGCCGATGATGCGGACGTAGCCGACCCTAGCTTGTCTCAGATTAATGACGCCGATAAAGTTTTGTTGTCACGCTTTGATATGTCACGAACGATTTCTTTCGTAGCATTTTAGTCACGCAACGCGGATATAATGTGACTCACCCTTAAATATGCTTCCTTAATTTTTGGAGTGTCGAAAGGTTGCACGAACAACGGTAGACCCTAGCTATCTCTTCTTTTGGCTATTGGTGTTCTACCTAAGAGGATAAATTAGAAATTTCGCCTCTGTGCCAATTACGATAAATATTAAAATCACGAGCATCATAATTTATTAAGGCTCAGAAACCAAATTTTTACAATATTTAACACAATTAATTATTTACACTAGGTAGGTAATAAATGACTAACTATACAAATAAATATGAAAACAAAAGGACACTTAGGCGTCGAAGTACTCGTCCTCATCGCTGCCATCCGGAAACATGTTCAGAAGACTGGCAGCATTGCCACTTTGAATGGCAATGCTAATAAGTCTTTGGCTGAAGAACGAGCCAAATTATATCACGATTTGGCAGAATGTGCAATTTTGATAGTCATAATCAATAGATTAAGCGTTTTTCCATCAAAAGAAAGGTATTCGCAGAAATTCTGAGATTTTAGTAGTGATAGAAATGGTTTCTTGTAATGAAGACCATCGTTAAATTGTTAAGTATTTTAGTAATGGCAGTTGAAGTGTGTTAATAATGGGCCATTGAATATAGAAGTCATAAAAATTCTAATTACGCCAGCACGCGTTCCAGACAGACATATAAAATGTATTCAATGATAACAGGATTCTGCCATTACATCTTAAAATTAATAAACAATGACATTGGGCGTATACGCAGATGAGAAAGCGTGCATCTACTGTACAAACGGTTAAAAAGATCCATTTGAGTTTAAAGAGAGAAAATCTGTCGTGGTACTACCATAATCAAAAACATAATAAAAGAACGAAGAGTTAAAATAATGAAAAACTCACTACCATTACCGAACCTTAAACATTTAATATGTTTAAGTGGTAGTGAGTAGGTACAGTATAATGTGTATATAATGTATATACCGCATGGCTTTTTTTATCGTCTAGACAAAGACAGGGTGTAAAAGGTGAACAGAGCCTATGGCACAGAAATGTTTTTTTTTTTCACAAAATATAAAATGAAAAATCTCTTTTTAGGGTTCCGTAGCCAAATGGCAAAAAACGGAACCCTTATGGATTCGTCATGTCTGTCTGTCTGTCTGTCTGTCCGTCCGTCCGTATGTCACAGCCACTTTTTTCCGAAACTATAAGAACTATACTGTTGAAACTTGGTAAGTAGATGTATTCTGTGAACCGCAGTAAGATTTTCACACAAAAATAGAAAAAAAAACAATAAATTTTGGGGTTCCCCATACTTACAACTGAAACTCCAAAAATTTTTTTTTCATCAAACCTGTACGTGTGGGGTATCTATGGATAGGTCTTCAAAAATGATATTGAGGTTTGTAATATCATTTTTTTCTGAACTGAATAGTTTGCGCGAGAGACACTTCCAAAGTGGTAAAATGTGTGTCCCCCCCCTCTAACTTCTAAAATAAGAGAATGATAAAATTAAAAAATATATATAATGTACATTACCATGTAAACTTCCACCGAAAATTGGTTTGAACGAGATCTAGTAAGTAGTTTTTTTTAATACGTCATAAATCGAAAACCGCAATTTACCTTTCACAAAGTTACAACGAACTACAAGAACTTTTATATTATGTTACTTGCTGCTACGGAACCCTTCATGGGCGAGTCCGACTTGCACTTGGCCGGTTTTTTTACATACAATCCTTTGATTGAAGCCATCAGCCGGCTTAAATAATTGAATGTCACTAAGAATTCATTGATAATTTCCGCGCATAGAGTACCTTAATCTACGCGCCTAAAATTGAATTTTTATGTTATTTGTCGATAAGTATATACATTGGTTTTTTTTTTAATTTTATTCGGTTTTGGTATGAAAAGTTTACTTCAAAAAGTAATAGTATTTATTGATGGGTTAATTTCTCCTTGGGTTTGTAAAACAAAGAGTATTCTCTACTACTCCGTTCACCTTTTATACCCTGTTTTTGTCCAGACGGTAAGCTTAACGTTATTTTTTGCAGAAGTCCTAAGCTCATTTTTAATTCAGTCTCATTCGAGATGCTATAATCGGATTAGAACGAGATACGTGATGCTGCCGTAAAATTGTGAACGACAGATGTCTTACGGTTATTGCTTTTCAAGTTATTGTATTCGTAAAGTGGTATAATTTCAATTAATTTGACAATCCTGCTAATACTCTGTGCTTAATTCACTTTGAAACTCAAATGGTAATTCTGTTAAATAGTTCTGCTAAATTCGATGGTGATTTCGGTGCAAATTAAATGAACTACCAGCGAATCTTTAAAAACACGTAACCCTTTTTAAAAAATGTGCGGACTTTGAAGCAAGTAGTATGTTTAAAGTTATGTTGAAGCAAAATTATATAAAACACCAAAATTTAAACATGAAATTTCTTGTTCCCCTGACACCCCCGTCGCATCGCATCACCTGCCCGCGGCATCATTTCATTGTCGCTCAGCGTTCTTTCTTTTATTATTTTTGCTCCTAAGGCTAAATAACCTATAGCCTTCCTCAGGAATTGGGCTATCAAACGTAAAAATAATTTTTCAAATCCGACCGGTAGTTCCAGAGATTAACACGTTCAAACAAACAACAACTTCTTCAGCTTTATAAAAAGCATAGATAAGCCAAATTGTGCCCGATTTAATTTCCAATAAAATAGTGTCTGCCTCCCTAGAACATTCGCAATACGGGCTTAGTATTCACATCGTTGACTGGTGGCTACTTTATTAAAAGATGTGTCTACCTCCAGTTATCGGGCAAGCTCGCATCCTGTCGGCTGTCGAGCCAAAGCCGACGCTTACCATGTCATTGCTGCCTGGGTTCACATATTTGAACAGCTCAAATTAAATTTCACAGTAGATATTTCGTTGTCACTACTATTTACTACTGAATGGGGCTTGATTGCGTCTACGCTGATGACGTATATATTATTTACATGATAGGTCGCTCTAATTGGGTTTGGATTTATAATAGGCGGTTCGCGTTTATTAAATACATCATTATGTCTGGGGGAACAAGCTTGGCTTCAATTTGTTGGCGCCTTTGAGGATATTCTTGTTAAGGGCTCACTGAATTTTGTGCTACATACATTCAATGGCGCGTTATCGGTAATTTATTTATTTAATACTTCAAGAGCATAAATGTACAGAGGCGGACTTAATGCCATAGGCATTTTCTACCAGTCAACCTTTGGATGATGCAGAGACAAACAGTGGTAGGTTCAAACATGGTAATATGGGTTAGCCATAACATTTTAGCTAGTACTTAGTATTTGTCTATTTTTTAAGGGATTGTGCAAGGTTTACTTCTACTGTTTTTCTTAAATTACATGTTACGGCATCGTCTACCTTTTTCTTAGACTTATAAATATTCTTGTCTTCAGTCTTTTTTGGGTAGTTTTTCTTGTTCTTAGTAAGGGTTTGTTTGCTTTTAAATACTATTACAACAAAATTCCTCCGTCATTATTATTCACGCAAATCTAACCTCGGATGTTTGCAAAATAAAAATGTGTAGGCATAAGCTTTTACATGTACAATGTGTACTGCACATCCCTTTCGCCGTCCCTATTTTTATCATAATTATCAAAAGACCGTTTGTTTGTCCAGGCATAGCTGCGCTGACAAACGGGCAAATTGCTATGAAACACAATCCCTTGCAAACATTGTATATGTGTTGACGAGTGTACCCACTGTAGGTACTGTTACCTCACCTCTATCGGGAATGACTATGAATTCTGTCAGGCAATACTATATCTACATTTTGTGGGTAGATATTGATATTTCGTAGAGGTTTGACATAGAAGCATCCATTTCAATTCTTGGTATGAATGCAAGGACGTTGCCTTTGTGTCTATCTTGTGTATTGTGCTTACAATACTATCGACAACTTTGACTATTGTATGTGATGGTCCCAGATTTAGTAGTAGTTATACTTTGATTATATAATGTCAAAGTAGTTATAGTCGCAGTAGCGAGTTCGGCAGATAACCTTAGTAAATTCCTTCGAAATTTCTAATTCTAAAGAGCAAATGCAGCAAAAGAACTGTCTACAACAAGAGTGCAATAAAGTATCACAAAATGAGGCTATGAATTAAAATGTTAAGCTTTAAAATCTTCATTTAAGTTTAATTTTTAAACTCACAATCAGCAAGTCGCACGCTTTAAGCCTAATCCTCCGACACAGGCTTCTGTCTTAGCAAGTTGAACAGGTACCTACACCAAAATAATCTCATTTAAGCTGCCATTTACACCTACCTGACTGAACTTGAAACACACTACTCTTTGAAGATAAAATTAGGCATAGAGGATAAGCCTCCTTTGAGAACGTTATTTTTGAATTATGAAAGCAGTTTTATTTCATTACTGTTCATATTTATATTTTTATAGTTTTCTCTAAAAACTTTGGAGTACAGTCTTTCATAAATAGTTAATGAAGTAGCAGTAAGTTTTGAGAAACTAATTAGAAACGTTGTTACCAATACAATACAGAAATTATTGGAAAAATCGCCAATGCAAGTAGAAGGGTTCCGAAGGGTTAAAACGGAATTGGAAATTGGAATAGGAAAGAACAAAGACTCGAACATTCTTCGAAGATTGATGAAAAAATATTGAATGCAAAGTTATGTTTTTTCATTTGTTCCGGAATTTGTCTGTGCCAAAATACAAAATGTCACTAAAGTTTTCAAGTTTCTAAGTGTGGACTCGCTACGAAGGAATGACAGGACGTCGGAATAAATTACCAAGAAAAATGTTTGTGAAGCACTTTTCTTTATGATATTTTGCTATTGTATAAGTTTATTCATGAATCACCAATTTGGGTATTTAGCTTAAAAAAAACTGTTGATATAATTTTCTGCTTCACCGATACTAGTATTAGCTTTATCACCAAGATCTTTCGTTTCGTCTAGTGTTATGCTTCCTGATACAAACTTCTCTCTAAGAATTTATAAACGATCAAAATGAAGAGAAAAACATCTAACAGAAATGTTCACTTACTACATTGGAGCTATAAAACGCAGCTTCTAGGGGTGCCGCACAATTTTATCGCCGATATTTTTTCGTCATTTCATGCTTGTTATTCGACCTTACGAAGATCCGTTTCCAAGGATGATGTGACAATTTTATAATAATATTATCTAAGTAGATCAGATCACGTTTTATTCAATTCTTCGTATGATAAATTATATTAGGTAGTAGATATTTGATTTAAGGTAAGAAAAGACTTACCTCTTTTATTTTTTATTTCTTCTATAGATGAGAGTATTTTTAAGGCTCTTTTGGCAAACTTATTTTTATCAAACAACTAGCTGACTCGGCGAACTTCGTACCGCCTCAGAATCAATGAAAAAAATAGTCAATCTGTTCTCGAGATATCACCAAAAACGCCGTTCCCATTCAAAATGTACACGAAAATTAATTATCTTCATTATTATTTTTTTCGTGAATTTTTCCCATGTTTTTATAGTTATTCTGCTATTCGGGGCGGAGACAAATCCAAAGATCATGAAAATCGGTCCAGCCGTTCTTGAATTATAAATGGTATAACTAAACCGACTGTTTTATTTTTATAGATAGATAGATGTTAAACTAATTTGGTCGTAAGCCTTGGAAAACTTCATTGTGGAACTTAGGTGAAACACTTCTACATGAAAAGAGATTGTTTATATAGTACCAGGTCTTGCGACTGTGCAAATTTAATTTATTAAACTCAAGGAAAAGTATGTAGCAAGTAAGTATTTAGTGATTGATAACCTCCCGGGGGCAGCAAAGTAAAACAAATAAACAGCCAGTGGGAGTGAATTCGACACCTATCTAATTTGGAAATGGATTCACCACTGTAAGGAAGCTTTGTGGCTATGTATTGATTTTTAACTTCTACTTACGTTCGTTTGGTTCAATACAAAATGAGAATAAAAATAATTGATATCAAGAGAATAATGTTTTGTTTTGTTTTTACTTCGAGTGGTGGATCCATCCAGTGTGGATCCACCATTGGAATAAGATGACATAGAAGAAGGAATTGCAATGATAGTTTTAAAACTTACCTGCACGTCAAAAAATATTTATTTTAAAACTAGATGATGTCGGTGTTTCCTATCCGACTACTCTGAGAACAAAACACCGTAATAAACTCAGGTGTGACGGAAGAAGAAATAAAGGTACATTTTTCTAGCATTAAACTTAGCTGTTTGTCAGTTGTCTTTCTTCGAGATCTAGTAGCAGGTCCAACAGGAAGTGTAGTATTAAAAGAAGTTAAAACAGGAGACCAAGAATAGATCGCAGTAGTTTAATTCTTGTTCGATAAACCAGTCGTACTCGCAGATGGATTGTAAAATCCGCGGTTTTACAAAACAGCTCCGTTATGTAAAATAACTGAACAACGTTCAGCTGGATTGTCATTGACAGCGCAATTTGCCATTGCTAGCGCAATGACAATCCAGCTGAACGTTTTTCAGGTTGCAGTTTTGTGTAACGTAGCCGTTATACAAAACTGCTACCGACGCGACGTTTAGACGTAATGCAGAGTGGCTTATCTGCAGCCGCAATGAGCGTCTTTCATAAAACTCTGTTAAGTTTTAATTATAATTGAAGACGTGAGTGGTTGAAGGGTATATGTCACAAAATTCTAATTTCGAGAAAATTGAGTTCAAAGTTTCACATAAACATTTTAGGATATTTTGAACTCAATTTTCTCGAAATTAGAATTTTGTGACATATCCCCTTCATCCACTCACGTCTTCAATTGTCGTTAAAATCACTGTTTTCACTTGATTTAACGTAATCTTTACTCGTATTACACGTTTTATTTATTTCTGTTTCGGACGCCATTATTGTTGCTACGACACACAGAGCCATGAGCGACAAAATTTAGAACTATAATCTACAATTTGACGTTTCATTTCACGTTGTTTTACAAAACTGCAAATCTTTGACCCGTTGCATTGATAAATGCAAAACGTTTATGCAATTCTGCGTGTTCAAGTCCAGTAATTATGGAAAACCACTGAACGTTTATTTTTATATGCCTTATTGTACACCACAAAAATACATAACATGAAAAAATACATCAAACACTACAAAATATACAACAACGTACAGCGTTGTTCAGTTGTTTTACATAACGGAGCTATTTTGTAAAACAGCGGATTCTGCGACTTATGTATACATAGATCGATATAATCTTCAAATCCTCTTCGTCTTTGGCATTATATCTCGCTTACATAGACGTAATATTTGTTATCAATATTGTCTACACGTACGCTACTTAGATATATGGCATTATTTTGATATTGTTACGTAGTTAACCTGCGTATCACGGAGACAGTTGTATGAGTGTTAAACTAAGTTCTACAACTACAAATGGTTCTAGATAAATATATATTTATTGCATAACTGTGTACCTACATCAGTTCTTATTTTCAGCATAACAATTTTTTGGCTCAACAGTCTACCCAAGTTGGTCATGCAATAGTATTTTAAACAGCGTTTTTTTTCTGTTAGAAATGATAGATAGTATATGTATTTTTCTCAAACATAGCTGTCGAAATGTGGGTGTACAGGTACACCTCTGCCTTACTCTTTGGGGAAGGCAGGCGTGATGCTATGTTATTTATATGTTTTTCAGAAGATCTGAAGTTTTAATCAAAGTACAGTTGTAATTGACATTTATTTTGATAAAACTATCATAAACCACTCCTTGATTATATCTTAACAACTGGCATTGAGGTTAATTTTGAGTATTTTCACAATTACTTTTTCTGCTTCGTTATTCTTTATTGCTTCTAAATTCCAAGTGAGTGTAAAACCTAATTTGTGATTCAAAGGCATGACAGCATTTAGAATATCGTTTATCTTTTACACCCAAAAATAGATTCTGTGACCTCGAGTGCCATGAAGGACGCGGTTGTAATGAAAATAGAATTTTAATAATAAATATGGAATTGGGTTAGTAACATTCTGGAATATTTTCGTGGAACAATGCACAAAAAAATATTTGAATACCCGAATTACACTGTGAAACTTTGTTTTGTATAGATGTATTAGATACGTCTCCTAAATAGGTTACCTATTATGGCGTTGAAAACAGCTATACAAATGTATAAGGAAAATTATTGTTCTAGTTTTCCAATATTCTTCAAATTAACCCTAAACTCTGGGTTTACTTAAGAATGATAAAATCGTAATGATCGAGCCTTCTCTGTGATCGCTATAGTTAATGACCTAGATTTTCACACATATTTTCATAATTAAAGTCATCACGCCTTGGCAAATAAGAAAAAAAAGAATCAATGAATGAATAATTAATCGACGCTATTTTTTCTTTGAATCCGCGCCTTTGTCTAGACTCAACGCTATATGCAATTAGCTGTAGCTTTGTTTTTCCAATGGCGATTCAAATGCCTATACTTCGACCCTTAATGGAAACGGATGGTTTTCCATTAACTGTGCCCATCCATGTAGTTATCTATTTATGTTTGTGAATGTACATTGCTATGTTATTCTATTCATCTGCAATTTTAGGATTGGTTGGGGGAGACGATGTTGACTCACAGTCACAAACAGGTGAGATTTTCAACTCAGCCTATTGCAGTCCACTGCTGGACATAGGCCTCTCCCAAACTACGCTACAACAGCCTGTCCTCCGCGTTTCACATCCAGTCTGTCCCAGCCTCCTTTTTGAGGTCGTCTATCCATCTAGCTGGGGGGGGTATCCCACACTACGCTTGCCGATACGCAGTCTCTACTCCAGGACTCGTCTGCTCCATCCATTCATCGCCATCGCCATCGACCATCATCCGTCCTTCGGCAAACATGGCCAGCCCACTGCCACTTCAGCTTGCATACTCTGCAAGCTAAGTCGGTAACTCCGGTGAGATTTTGCTCCCCAAAAACATTAGGGACTATCTTGCAGAACCCCCATAGATATCTGATCTGAGATTTCATTTTTTTTTCTTTCAATATCTGTTGCGTACTAATTACTTTGAATTCGTTTCTGTTACAAATAGAGGAGGAACTTTGTTCCTTATTTTCCAAAGCCATTTTACCGTTTACGAGCAAGACAAAATAATAACGACATATTATCATGCGGTTCAAGCTCCAAATTGATTTAATAGATAACACAATGGATGCCATAAAGGACTATCATTACAAACTAAATTAAGGTTTCATGTTCATGTTACTGAAAGCCTTCAAGATGTTATTGGAAGCCTGTTACCATGATTGAAGACAGCCTGGCTCGGTCAATGCGTGCTATTACCCTCTGCTTCAGACCCACTTAACTTCATGTCTTCATAATCAATTTCATTTAGACGTCAAATGTGAGCGAAGCACGCGAACATAACAGTGGCGTAGAAAATATTTTCTTTCATAAGGGTTTGTGAAATAATAACGAGAAATGTGTGGCTTGCGTTAATACCTAAATGTTATGTGATAAACTAAAACATGTGTGCTTTATTCAGATTGAGTTGGTGTACGGTTTCTTATTATTTTGTGCAACTTATTGAAAAGCTTATGCAACTAGTCGTGACAGTGAATTCACAGACTAACATCCAGTGTCTTGTTTGAGAATTAGAATTCGAGAACATGTCACTCTAGCAGTAGGGAAGCCCGAAGCTCCAAATACTTTTTTGTAAAAAATGTAGGATGTTTTTTTTAAATTACGCTGGCTGGTGGCTACTCTAAAGTGTAGAGTTTGACAAGTTCTTAACTTCAAATTCCCATTTCAAAAACCAGCACCCTAATCGTGAAACACACCTTCAATCACAATCTGCATGATTTTGAAGGATATTGCTAATCCATTGCTTCATATGTTCGAAAAATTTGTCTGCTCAACAGCGTAAATAACGCAATGAATGTTGTTGAACTGTCAAAATGAAAACCATTGCTACTGTGATACCCGATTACCCCGCGAATATTAGAAAACCAAATAAGTAAGTAACACCAATCATAATGAATGTGAGAAAAACCCAAGCATGACATAGCAAATGTAAACAGACGAGACGAGTCACATACTGATTGTGATGAAGAACATACTGCGGAGCAAAATGACCGGGTCACTGTGCCATTACAGTATCGCGGTACATTTACACATGGCGTGACTTTTGAATAGGGCCGCCGATAAGGAGACGCGACGGCGGGCGCCAAAGATCCTCTCACCATTCCAGACAATGAGGGGAACGCCGATAAATTGAAAACGTGTGTCGAATGAGACATCGCCGATGGACAAGGGCGTCCGTTTGCACAGTCCGGATGTCCAAACATTTTAACCAGAAAAATATACAAACACTTGTGTAGCGGTTTCGGAATTGGGACAAACCATTGCTATGTGTCAATACTAAGGTCCCAGAAACGAATGTTTCAGTTAAAACTGGAATGTCTCGAGTTCATATACGACATGAAAGTAATAAAAAGCTATTTATTTCGGAAAATTCCACTCAGTTTGACGACGAAGCAATAAACAGTTATTAAAACGCTTAAGTAAATATTTCAAGTAAATGGCTTCCGCAATTAAAACGTTGTTATCTAAGGGCTGATCTTTCAATCACAATCATAATCAGCCTATAATGTTCCCACTGCTGGGACACAGGCCTCCTCTCTGTGAGAGGGAGTCGGGATCTTTCAATACTCAGATAATTTTTATCTGATGAATAAATATTGCCGTTTGACAGATTTTGTATGAAAAATATGTCAAACTGTCGTATTTATTCTTCAGATTATATAAGTTATCTGACTATTGAAAAATCAGCTCTTAGTAATAGTACAGGAGCTACGAGTAAAAAGCGCCAAATCAGAGCAGGTCGTTATGCACGCAAGAACTGGATCATCAAGTGCTAAGTAATGAGAAGTTTCCATAAAAAAAAAGTTAATATAATTTCATAATATAATTATTATTTTACGTTTTGTCTGAAATCTTACGTCAAACTTTTCAAATAAGCGTGAAATTTCGTAATAATGACTTCTAGTAACCTTTCTGTAGCCGAAGATACACGAGTGTAGTCTGCGAACTACGTACATACAAGTCAACCAGTAAAACATCATCTCTCCGTGGCGCGACGACGTCGTGTACTCTAAATAATCCGCTTTGCATAACCAATGCGTTCCCAAGTTCGGCGTCTTGCAGAACACCATTTGCGCTCGTCGTCATACTAACAGTCATTATGGACAGAATACATACTAAAGTAATGCATAGAATTTTTTGAATGCAGCGACATCAAAACCGAGCAAATAACGCAGAATAATTTTGTACTCGGTGTTTGCAATTTGTTCATCATTGTAAGTTAATGAAACATTTTAAATAGTTACCATATTTACAAAGCACACAGTTTAATTAACTCTCAAAGATCCGTTTTTCGTGCTCATTTCGCATTATTTGCGGTTAATAAATTGAAATTCTCTGTTAAAGTTATTTTTATTGAGATGCGTTGTGGAGGTTGTGGAATTAACTTTGTAAACCAACAAAGGCAACAAACATACGTCAAATGAAGTATATTTTCCACGTGAAAGCTTCGGGACTTTTCAAAATGCTGGCAACTTTACAGCGTTCCATACAAACGACAATCGGCTTTATTACCTATTTTGTGAGGCGCCTCGTTCTGATTGGATGCTTCTGTTCGATCTTGGGTGTAATAGGAACCATTTTGTCCTGAAAGCATGTTATCTAGTGATTTGATGTCTCTACATTTCCGTTGATATCAGTAATAGGTTTGTTATTCTTTTAGGGTATGCGAAGGTATTGCTTTTTCTTCCAATGTTCTGTCTGCACAGTCATGAATGTCATTAGGAACCGTACCTACATGTTAGAAATTAGGACGCGTATGATATTGGGGTTAATTTAAAAACATTATTTAAAGTTAACACCAAAACGACGACGTTCGTTTCGTGTTTTTCATCACTTTACTTTTAACACTATGTATAACTAAACCCCATGGAGTTATGATGACACTTTTATTACATTGAGTCGTTAAAAACATGTATTTCAATGAGCGTAAAAGAATTGAGTATATCGAAATATATTTGAGGAGTATCTACACCTGCTTATAAGGTAGACCTACTTAATAGCATTTTAATTTTTCATTCGTCTTGAATGATGGCTTCTTTGGGCGACATATTTATCATACTATATCACAGTGTCAATAATTAACTAAAATCATACTCATTTATAAAAATATCGTAGTTAATTTTGCACCAAAATAATCCTGATGCTTCGTGGAAAAAGATGTAAGTGTTAGCCTAGGATATAGCAATAGTAATGTGCTTTTAGTTCATACGTGTTGTTTGTACATTTTCTCAATGTTTCATCTTAGGTGTGTGTGAGGCAAAATATCATAATAGTAGATGGTATGTGTCTCGAGCTTATGTGGAGAAGACGTTAACTATATATAATATTGGGTATATGTAACAATGGCTTTCATTTTGGCAGATGAACAACATTCATAGGGTTTTTTTTTCATTAATTTACGTTGTCGAGCAACGTTTTTACTAACTTTTTTGACATGTGTGTCCTGCTTACGCGAACGAAGTTGAAGTCAAGCTCCGCTAAGGGTCAACTCACACCGAGATGGCAGCGAAGCGGCGAGCAGTTTCAGTGTCATATAATTTTAAACTTTATCCTCATTACTATAATACATAGTACCTATCGCTTGAGAAACTTGAGTCGTCGGAATGCTCGCGGCGCGGGCGGCCGCGCAATCTTTTCAAGTTTCTCAAGCGATACTATGTATTACAGTAATGAAGATAAAGTTTAAAATTATATGACACTGAAACTGCTCGACGCTTCGCTGCCATCTCGGTGTGACTTGGCCCTAATGAGACACAATTGATTTTCTATTGTTTCGTCGTTAAAATCGGTTCATTCATTTCGAAAAACAAGGGCTTGAAAGTTTGTATGAAATGCCGTACGTCGTAAACGCTCTTAATAAGTAAACAAAAATAAAAAATAGTAATCAAAAATCTGTCAGCGTTCAAGTCCCAAAAAATATGAATCCAAATTATGGTATAAAGTCATAAAGTGAAGTTCAAAACAAACTTCGTGACATAACGAGTATTTCAAGAACCGTCTCGAGTTTTGAATCACATTCCACATCACGCTTCTATTCAAAATTGAACTGCGAATGTTCACGTCAGGATTTATAAAGGTCGCTACATATTGTATGAGGTTCTCCGTGAATCGATGCGCCGGAAAAAGGAGGCAAATTTAATTATCGTCTCGACTTCGCTAATGTGACAGCAGAAGAATTATCTCGCAACTCTCACGCTCAGTGGTACTTGTTCAAGGGAACGTTAACTTTGTTTCAGTGTGGCACTGGCCTTTTGTTTTCTCATTCCTTTTTTTGTTATGTATTCGTGGGAAGTGTTTTTTGTTGGTTTTATTATTTATTTAAACTTCACGCACACAATAAGATACAAAGGCGGATGTAGTTAGTGCCTTAGGCATTCTCTACCAGTCAACCAAGGGTGGTGAAGAGATGAGATAGCAGGTGTTCTATCTAACAGGAGTTAATAATAATAAAAAAAATTAAAAAGTTAAGGTTATTAATCTATGATTGCTCCGGATTTTGTTTTTTTTTTCTTACAGTATATTCAGGCTGGCGTTTTTTTATTTTTAATGCTGAATGGGCCCCTCTCTTGACCTCGATCACGCCTGATGGAAAGCGATGGATGAGGTCTATGATGGAACAAGCTTGGAAGATGCTAAAGGTACTGGAACTCCCATGCATCGACAAAATACAGCAGGCTGCTTGACGCCGGACTAAGGTAGGAGGGTGGTCGCAAACCAGGCGGGTGTTAGCCCTACCATCGCAAGGGAAAAATTGGCCAGTCAAATAAGCTGTTGGGTGTGACTGTCCAGTATGCGCCGAGCGTGCGGTTCAATTGAGTGACTCGCAGAACAAACTGCGCTACACGAGGAGGCTTCTTCATACATCCCAAAAAGTTTGAGGGTTGAGCAGGTAATCAATATATTCATATTCAAATTATAAATTCTTTAGCCAAGTCATAACGTGGTTCTTACGTACTAACTGCATGGGATAGAAAATACTTTTAAGTTAAGGATTAAAAAAAAGTTTTTACGAAGTTCGAAGGTAGGAGTAAACTGGTAGAAAACGTCACGAAACGAAAAAGCGTGACCCTTCCGTGCGATTTTTATTATAATATATAATAGAAAATAAAAAACAGAGAGCGAGAAAGATAGTTTTCATGCACGAAAACCATGAAAACGGCATCCACGACGAAAAAAAAAAAATTGCAGCTGCCAATTTGGATTTTCATTTTGAACTTCATTCCTGCCGGGGGTCTCCCGACACCACTTTTTTTTAAATAAAATTAGAATCATTCCCGCTCTACAAAATAGAAAAAAAACCTGCATACACATAAATATCATGTCGAATTTCCCTCGCGTTTTACTCTCTGCACAGTTCAACCATTATTCCTGTCATAATATTTCTGCATCAAATAAACTTTAGTTGTAATAAAATCGAAAACAAAAAGTAACATGGTATTACATACCAGCTAATGTTAATAGTTTCATTCTAATGCTACGGCTACATTGTCGATAGAACGCGAAATAAATAAAAGTATTTCTTTCTTTCTTTCAACTATACTTCGCGTGCTCTCTGTTGTACAGTGAGACGTCGAGCGGTGTGTGAAAGAGAGCGCGCGAAGTGTAGTTCGCGTTATCGCGACAATGTAGCCGGAGCATAAAGTTGAGTTCAAACGCTGTAACGAAATAGAGGGACTGAGGAAAGTATAAAATTTCATTTTCTTCACAGAGTTAATATGACAGGGGAGGAATCACTGCTGGTGCGACCCTTTATTTAATAAACGGTGAACTCTATATTCATGTTAAGGCACTCGTATATTATGTGCTTGTCTTACTTGCTAGATTGGTTGAGGTGCGAATTGCTATCTGGACGTAGGTATTCATTTATTTCTGTTATATTCGTAGAAATATTCTCATTGAGAAAGTAACATATGTACTGTAAAGGTTGTCTGGAAAAGGGAACCTGACTTCATGCTGGCTGGTAGAAAAATGTCTCTGGTTACATTCGATCTCTCAAGTGAATTTAGAATTAATTTTTAAAAATTGAATATGCGGCGGTTGTTTTCATAAAACAGCTGTTATAAGTGCGTAAAAGTGAGCACAATCTCTTGAAATATATAGCCAATATTCAGTATTGCTTTTTTTTTTTTCTTACTAGCTAGTCTCGCGACTTCGTCCGCGTGAAATGTTTTGTTTTCCGACCCAGCTGCCCGCACTATTACTTCGGTTTCGATTACCGTTCTTTCTTAATTTTTTTCTTCTGTTCGGCTCCTAAGAGTCCTAGCGTGATTACATAGCCTTGTTGAAGAATTGGGCTATTAAATGTAAAAAGATTTTTTCAAATTCGACTGTTCCTTCCAAAGATATTAGCATGTTCAAATTCTTCAGCTTTATTAGTAGTATATAAGTAAGAATATAGATGTAGCGCCTACCCCATATAGATTCCGTTAGGTACTCAAAGCTCGCCCAGTATCTACATAATTTCTTGTCCTATAAATGACATAATTACATGAGAGATATAAAAATTAAGAAAACATCTACATAGGTATCATTTTCCCAAGAAACAGCACGATAAAACAAATGTATAACTAAGATACTAAATGAGATTTAACTATGTCTGTTATTCCATCTCAGCTAATTATTCTACAAAGAAATGATATCTTGGAAACTTTTACAAACTTTCTCTCTGAGTTAGAAATAAATATATTTCTTCACAAAGTGTTGGAGTGGAGGTAAAAGTAAAGTAATTGCAAGGTCCACTTTACTGACGGCGACGGATTGCAGACTTCTTTGTGGAAGGCCAGCGTTACTTCAGTGGCTCATTGAATGTACGCTGAAAACTTCCGTACAGGTACTTAAATAATAATCTAAGATGTAATTGAATTAAATAATGTTTTCTTGCATTTTCAATGTTAGCTTTTCTTTATTTAATTTTGTTAGTTTGCTAGTAGCACACTGGGAAGAGTGGGAAGGTTATGGGAATTGAATTTAATAATAATGGTATTCTGGGGTTCAAAATTAAAAAAAAAGTGGCACTCCGGGAGTGCCAACAGAAGTGAAAACTTGAACAAAATTTACCTACGTGTGTATTTTTTGAATCGTCATATAAACAAAACACAAACATAATACTTTGCCATCACTCACTGACATATCGCAAATACATTAAAACCGAGTACATCCCGAGGACAGCCGAACACATCCGAAGCGGTGTCGGTTACGGTAACAGTGGCGCGAATTCAATGGATTTTTCCCATCTCAAAAATGCCTAACGCGCCTAAAGAAGTTTTCACTTCAAAAATATATAAAAATTTAACATGAACTTTTTATATTGAAGCAAAATACTTACCTAAATTTTACCAAAAGCCAAAGTGATCGTATTCTCAACAAAGTTTCGTCTGCACATTATCAAAGTACTACAGAACACAAGCAGTAGGTACTTACTTTGGCAACCGTCGGCAAAGATGGACTTTGCAATATTAATTATTAGGTAGGTACCTACTTTTCTATACAACTACATTCGGGTTATCAATCGTCGCGATAATTTGTTCGGCGAACCCGAATGTGTCGTTGCGTCGACAGAGGGACCTTCAGGTTCTTCGAAGAAATGATCGCGACAATCGCTTACATATCGACGAACCTGAACGCTTGGTCGCGTGGGGTGGTTTTCCGAACAAATGACCCAAGTAGCAAACAAGAATAGTGGTTAAATCTTACATATCTATACTTTATCTAAAGTTGGATTTAGCTAAATCAAAAAGGATTTCGTTAAGTCTTTTCCTTCTTTAATACTAAATCGTTTTAAACAACCGCTACTTAAGTAAATTAGGAATACCAAAAACCAAGTTAAGTATTCTCAAAACTAGTTTGTATTAAGTATGCCTACAGTTAAAACTGAAAATATTTTTTTACTATAATCAGAATATTTGAAAGCTCACTTAAAACTCAATTGAATAATTGAAGTACCTTCTTAGACAAACAAAGAAGAAATTGATTTTGTAGATAAAATTAAGATAATTGTAATACCAATTTCTAGAAACTGATTTTCCTGAGTATATTTTTATTCCTTTTTGACTAAAATTAGTAAGTTTAGAGTAAAAATACATTTAACGGGACGTTCTCTTCAAATAGAACCAAGTATAAATATGGATAAAGTGGACAAATTAAAAAGAGCTGGTGGCTTTCGTCGGCGCGTTATAAAATTTAAAAAACTTTTTTACAAAAAATAACAACCGACTTCAAAAAAAACACTACAAAGTGATAAATAACCCTAATTTTGGAAGTCGGTGTCGTTGGTTCCGCATTTTCGTTTGTCGCTATACCACTTTGTAGTGTTTTTTTTGAAGTCGGTTGATTTTTTGTAAAAAGTTTTTATTTTTCACTTTTTAGTTGTGAAGTGTATGCTCTCCTTTACACTATTGTGTATGATGCTCCTTTATAATTATGTATCAAGTTAATGCTTAATTAGCGTTTTATGTTATTTTACTTGTTTCGTATTAAATATAGACATTATACTTTTGGCAGCCAATCTGATTTGTTCTTTCTAAATATCCTTACGACCCTAAACATCTCAGTTGTACCTACCCCGCACAAATTAAATTAAGTAACACTAGTGCATTGAAGAATTATTGAAGACACCGACTAGAAGAATCATCAAAATTCGCATAGAAATGCCGGAGATGCAGTACATTTATGCATACAACTTCGTACATAAGAATAATTACCTAATGTATTATATACTAAAACCTTCCTGAAAGTATGTACCTAGATTATATTGATAAAAAAGTTATCAAAATCAGTTCATTCGTTTTTGGGAAAATCGCGGACATACATATATACATACATACATACCTACGGGTCGAATACAGAACCTCCTTTTTAGGAGTCGGTTAAAAAATTAAACGTGAGTCGAGATTATCAAATAAGCAGAACAGAAGTTATTAATTAATTATTTTTCCTGAGTTTGGGTGGCCTCTAAAGAAATAAGGATTGGATACCTAGTTTAAGTTATTTAACCTTTTGAACGCCATTGTCACATATGTGACAAACGAAATCTTACCCTGAACGCCAACGTCACAAATATATGACAAAATACACGTCGCACGGGTCGCACCATATTATGAAATAAACAATTTAATCATTACTTTTGTGTGTTTTTATTTATATAATTTAAAAGTTTAAGCTTCCGTCTATATTGTATTGCATGAAACTAATATAAATAAACCACCAATATCGAGAAATTTATTGTTTCAAGTGTGTTTGTGTGTGTTTGTGTGTTGTTTTGTTAAAGTGGCCTGGCGTCAGAGGTACGGCGATACGTTTAAATACTCTGGCGTTCAAAAGGTTAAGAAATATATCAATTGGTAAGCTACTTACAGCTGAATTTAAACCCTTGTGTTCTGTTATGCTTCGTCGAATTCAAACATTAGGTACCTACCTATATTAATTTAATCATATTCTTCCGAGTATCTTGCATAAACCTGTTTCCACAACAAAATAAACAAGAACCACACAAGAACAATAAATGACAAGTTAAGAAAACATTAAGACGTAATCTGGTTTTAACTAAATCAAACTATAGAATCACTTAATACCAAACAAATTAAATAGTACTTCACCAATACTGTTTTTAGTATAGGTTAAGTATAATATCTCTTAACTAGCACTACTTCAAGTGTAACTTGTCTTAACTTTGTCTGAACTAGCCTTACCAAATCAGTATTGTCTAAAATCTTACTTCGTTAGGAAAAATAAGATTTAACGCCATTTTGCACTATAAGTGAAAAAAATATAAAACATTTTCCGACAATACTTCATCAAAAACTAGAGTAGATTGAACTTACATTTTTGTCATAGTCATTCTAATTACATTAATAACTTACACATTTATGAAAAATGTAGTACTCTGCACTAAATGCCACAAAAATTTTAATTTGAAATATTATTATACAAAATGTTTTTGTTTGTTTTCTAGTATTTTAAAAGCCCGTCTATTTTATAGCACTATCTATAGATTTTACACGAGAAATTATCATGCGTTTTAAATTTTCAATGCATGCAACGACATAAGAAAGCCTTTTCTAGACATAAAAAAATGATGTCTAATCGCCATTTTCATAAGTCTTTAAATACTTTAAAAGTTCACCATATTTTCTAAAATAATATTACTTAAAGCACTTTAAAGCAAAATTAGTTTTTATTAATACTTCACTAAGACAAGATCGAATATCTGCAATTCAAAATTGATAGTTTTAATTAGGTATTGTAGATATCTTTAAGTCTATTTCTTTATCTTAAGTCAACCTACAAGATATCTTGAAGACAGTGTTTAAGAGTTCTGCAAAACCATATTCTTAAGTAGGGTTAAAGTTTATCTAAACAGTAGTCTTAACTCTTTCTTAACAAGTTCTTAAATACTGTGCCCACTTTTACTTAACTGATTCTTGGAGTGTATCTAGAAGATATCTTGAGGGACATAATAGTTTTAGCCAAGACAACAACTGGAATTCGTCAACTTGTCTTCAAGATATCTACAATACCTTTTTAAGACAATTGTTTGCTACTTGGGGAGTGACATATGAAGACGACAATCGTTTATTCGCGCGAACGGTCCTCTTGGTTAGGACGCAGGTCAAGGATGAAGACTGACCCAACTTATATGTTTCGTCGAAGAAAAGCTACCCTTTACCCAAATATGGAAAATATCAATTAAATATTGGCTCACCATTATCAGCATTGTCCCTGTCAGGTCCACTGTCATGTTCGGACTCCGATTCGTCCCAGATGGTGTCTGTGGCTATCTTCTGGCGGGAGCACTCGATCCAGTAGCCCGGAGTAGGTATCAGGCTGTGTGGATACTCCTCGCAGAATTCATCTGGTAAAGGAGAAAAGATTATTACTACCAACATTAAAATGTATAAGAATTGATACGGTCTTATTACAAAACAAGGTTCAAATTAACTCAAAGGTTCAATGGTGAACTAATCACCATTGAACCTTCAAGTTCATTTTTCGATTAGGTAGATATGTTGGTAAAGTTCTTAATACAAAAACTAGTTCAAAGGTTTAACTGTAGACTTATAAAATGTCAAAGAAAATTAAAAAACATCTTGTGAAGCACGCTCAAAGTCATTTTTAAAAGATAGGTATATTATGTTTTTAATTAAACAAATACAAATACAAATGCAAATACTTAAATAACATCAAAAATAAAACTTTTTGCGTCTAATTAACTAAAACAATATTTTCGTTACGAGTTACGTGAATATTTTCTAAATTCTACTTATTAAAACAACCTCAAACGATCTCTTTGAGTTTTTCTGTGAAGTTCATTTCGTTATTAGAAGACTCCGATCCGAGCCCTTTTATTGACTATCAATTCATTTAGCTTCGTTAAGTGTCCATTTGAGCGTAACTCAGACTGAGTTTTGATCATTACAGAACCTGGTCTTGTGTACTGATTTTACCTTCAACAGACACAGAAAATATTAATATTTTAACGACGAAATGAAAATAATAATGAATCAGAAACGGGTCCCGCAATTTAATGCAAGAGATGATGACTGCGAAGTGAAACGACATATCAAACGGAACCGTTTAGTGAAGCAATATAATCCTTTGAGTCGCTTTAAATTTTGCATGAAACTCAATCCAGTAGTCAAAATCAAGTGTAATTTACCGACACTGAAACGATCAGTTTACTAGCTGAATGTTTTACGAAAATTTCAATCACGGACGAATGTGAAAGTGAAAGCTTAAAAATTCATGTGCGATGAATATTGAACAAACTTGGGAGCCGTAACATTTTTATTAATATTTCTGCACTTATCCCTGGGTTTTTATCCGAGGGAAATCTGGCGCTGATGCTATTACCGGTCCGGTTGTGAGATGGGAATAAAATATTTACATAGAAGAGTGTATACGGAAGTGTCCGTCGTGGTCGCTCGGGCCACGGTATAAGTCGGGCTGTCTTTACAGCCACTACTACATATTCTATATACGGGTCGCGTTTATTGAATATTTTATGTAAACAGTAAGAGATTTTAAAAGTTGGGGCAAATGTATTTAAGTGAACAAAGCTCACGCCTAAAATAAATTAAGCTTCGTGCGTGAGGTCGTTTTATTTTTGATCAAAAGGTCTTCCCTCCTTCCCTCGTAAATCTTATGTTTATATACTTTTATGAGCGTTTACGTACTAAATTAATACATAAGCACGTCTTTATGGTAAAACACATAACCCTTTTTTGCAGCCGGGTAAAAAAATACAAAGATCTAAAAAAGAATGAAATAAAATAAAAAAATCTTCTTCTTGGCTTATCTTCTCTTCTGTCTTCTTTTTTCTGAAGCTTCGTTGATTGTTCAGTACTCAGTTCACTGTAAGGTAGAACACCAAACTCTAATCAATATGCTTGGCGTTCATACTTAGAGTGGACCGAACTACTGATTTTTTTCGAAGACTGATGCTGAAGAATCCTTCATGTTGTCTTGAAATCCTAGATTTTACAAAACAATTGAACAGGGAAGAGTTCTGCCAGTAAAACAAATGAAAAGCTTTATAAGTATTAAAGCAATTATGAAGTTACTCCTCCATAGTTTTAATAGGGTGTTCGGCAACCCGCAGGATCAAAATTATATTCACAAAGTTCATTCCGTGAGGAATTAATGCCGAGAAACATTCCATTTCTAATTACTAAATAAGATTTTTTTGAACCTCGGTCTTTTACGGACGATTCGTGTTCATGAATATTTTTGTTTATTATTATTTGAGGCCCTTGAACAAACCGTAATATTGCACTGGTAAAATAAAGTTCCTTGGATCTTGAGATTTGTTTAATGTGGCTATAGCACTTTGTTTGCAAAGAAAGGAATCTTTTGATACGTTTTTATATGGAAATAACTGCAAAAGACTCGAGTTATTGGCTTAATTTAGTAAAAATTGAAGCAATATTTTGACTCTGAATCAGTATGATTATCTTGATTATACAGGCTGACTTTAAACGACAGGCATAGTGTGTGAGGAGATATTTTATTTATTTTTATTTTGGTCATGATTTTTCATTTCCATGACTACATCTATACATAAGCTCACCCCATCTTCCCATGGGGGTACGCAGAAACAACAGAACGTCGCCTGCTCAGATCCTTACACTACCCCTTTGCTTCGTTTACGGCAAACAGAATTAAAACCACTTCGTTTATGGTCATACACGCCGCCGCTGCGGTTGCAACTCCTACGAACCTGAACTTTCTGAAGAACATTACCTTCTAATATGGTCGCTACACGTACTAACTGTTGTGTATTGTCTATGTTCGTGTATTGTCTATGTTCGATTATGATTAAAGCAGTTGTCATCCAGACTTATATTTGATTACACTACACTAACTAACCAAAAATTCGAAGACATGTGACATCTACCGGCCCGCGTAGTAGGCTCACTCACTCTTGAAGAGAGGAGGCTTGTGTCTCAGCAGTGTGAACATTATGAGCTGATTTTCCCCTCGCGGGCGTTTCCACTGACATGTGCTTTGTAAATACCTTTTTTTTTCTTTTCTTTGGTTAAGTATACATTTCGTAAAACCAGTCATACAGTAAACAAACCTTTTTGCAAGCCATCAGTCAGGCATTATCCCGCCATAACATAACATATTATATTCTTATTCGCGCATATAATACAGGATACAAGGTTTATCGTCACAACTTGCGTAGTAAATGTAAAATGGAGGCCGTTCCGCCGTTAACGACACACGTGGGAAGTACTCCAGCTGATAAATTTACATCTAACTTAGATCTACGAGAACTTATTATACATGGATAAAGTAAATATGTAACAATTTCCGTGAATACCTTAAGATTTATATGGGAGAAACGTTTTCACAATAAAGGCGGTGCGATAATATTCGAGAGTTTAACGAAAATAGGGGAATTTGCGCAACACACTATCAGTAGCCATGGCTTTCATTTTGACAGTTCAACAACATTCATTGCGCGTTATTTACGTTGTTGAGCAGACTTTTTCGAATACCTACATGAAGCAATATTCTACAAAATGATTCAGATTGAGATTGGTAGTGTTTTACGAAATTAGGGAGCTGTTTTCTCACATGTCTTGTCGAGGCAGCGTCGTTTATTGTAACATAGGTATATTGATGATATTGTGATAAAACCGGCCAAAATCATTACGAACTCAACCCACGACGCTCCCACCAGCACAATCTTCTTAACTTCCGACAAGTTATACAATGGTTTATCTGAAAGACAGTCCATTGGCTCTTCATTAAGTGAAACAAATGAATTCAGCATTATACAGGCGACGCGACGGTCCCCTGATAAGATTGATAATTATAATTATTTGGAAACCACCGTGGTTTCTATAATTTAATAATCTTTATCAGCCGTTTCAGACAGCCCGGACATTTCAGCAACTGATAAATTATTATAGAACTCCAAATTAGCAAGAACAATGTTCTCATTACAAAAATCTCTGCGACCTACATGTTCATATCTCTTTATCAAAAGCACAAAGGAAATATTAATTTCCGTTTCCGTAAAGGGTTTCTTTTTTGGACTAGACTAGGCTGATACGAGAATGGCGGCATACTTTTTTTTTCTTTCTATCTTTTCCATATTTTCTTTAAAATAAGTTTAAAAAAAGAGAGTTATTTTATGAGCGTAGATTGTGATCACAATGATAAAATATTCTGAGGATTTTGTTTTAAGGATCATGACCTTATTGTTCGCATTACATTTTTATAAAACAATCTATCTAATAATAAATATCATTGATAATCATTCTTCTTATCAGTCTTGAGAACCTCGTGAAAGCCGAGAAAGATAAACAAATCAAGTATCTTGACTTGGGTCGCGAGGTTTTCGACATGTGGGATGTGGACTCAGCGATCATTGTGCCGATAGTCGTGACAGCCGATGGGTTAATAGATAAGAGCCTCGACCAACACCTGAGGATCTCGTTGGGCAGCTGGATCAAGGGCTTGATTCAGAAAGCGGTACTTCTGGACACGGCCTGCAATGTTAGGAGGTTCCTCTCTCTGGAGCCCTGACCGCCGGTAGCTTGGACCCTGTTCCCGATACCGGTGGGCTACTATTTTTAATATTTTTAAACGTTTCTATATTCTAATATTTAAAAATATAATTTATATGTATTTAGTGAAAAAAAGGAAATAAAATATCATCTTTATTACATAAGAAAGTGGTTACGAATTGTGTGAAGTCCCTGACACTTATGCGCGTGGTTAACTTGTGTTACAAGAGCTACTGCCTTCTCCCGAGAGGAAATGTTTGTATCAAATATAATGTTACTGTCATGAAAACGTATTCCTGTCATGTTACTAAGGGCGAATTTCACCAATGAAACTGAACTCGATCAGCAGCGTTGAAACTGTGTTCGAGAGCTCTCAGTGTCATTATTGTTATGGAATATTGACACAGACAGCTCTTTAACGAGGTTTAAATGTCCTGATCGCGTTCAATTTCAATAGTGAAATTAGCTCTTAGAGACAAATGGCACTTAAAAATATTTAACTACACAAGAAATTGGAAAAATGCAACAACGTTTCAAAATGCAGGTGGACATTGCCTTACTTTCACAAAACCTTGGCAAACTCTGCGAAGGTTCCAAATATCGGAAAAACTTTGAACTCAACCTCACGTCTCGTAAAGTTTTTCAGTAACATCACACCCCGGACACTCCATACAACGCTCGCAAAATAATTACCTACTACTACTACATTAAAAAATGACGTTTGTATACGTATGAATATGAATGTGTGCGTGAGGTACTTGTGTTTGCGAGCGCTCTTGTTAAAGAACTGCGACGAATACGCCGAAGTGCGGGGTGAGGTGCGGTAACTGATGTTAGTGCGGGGAAGGAAGTGGCCACAGAATATACTGAAGACATATCAATCGTTATATTTTCCCTGTATATAACAAAACAGACGTAAATATTCGCTTCGTTCATTATTTTTTAATCTCGTTCCTATGTAACGTTATCTGTCAGCCGTTGGAGGTCGGTTATAATAAAGGGTGTTTGTTTCGGCAAACATGGCAGCTTAGCGCGCCACCAGACTCGGTTCGCCGTTTAATTTTATTACTTACACCCCATTTTGCATCTTAGTTCATTAAGAAAAGTTAACACTTCGTTGATGACTTTTTTAGTTAAAAGTTTGATGGTTGTTTTTGCCGTAGAACATGGCGACCAATGCTTGTTCTTCTACTGAATGAGAAGAGGCATTTGGTTTGCAATGGAACTGCAAACTGGTGTTATATGTCATCGTATAATAATGAACATCGTTAATTTATAATCTATCTCGCGAGATTCTAAGCTATCGGAAAATTGTGAACTGCAACAAAGCATTTAAAAAATAACGCATTATTTTTAAATAATTTATAATCTGCCCATGGTAAATCGTCAAATTGTGAACTAGTATATTAAACTTGCATACGACAGATCGTACCTTGCGCTAATAATAGCTAAGTAACTGCGCCCAACTTGAAAGTAGATTGGTCACAGACCTAGCCCATTTGGTCAGGTTGCCCTGGCTTAGTTACTGCGATCAATTCGGCTACCGCCATTTAGATATCGCCGATTAGGAACGGTTCACAAACCAATATTGTCTGTCCGTCTCGCCGCCTCACGACCGACACTTCGTTTTCCAATACATACACCGTAGTATCTTTTTATTGAGCCTGTATTTAGACTTACATACTTATATGACGATCTAAGTTTTAAATAATACATTTTTGACCTTTTTTCTCTCCTTGTGTATTAAGCTTATAAAATACATAATTATTATTTAAGAAAGATAATAAAACTACAAAGGGTTACGCGTTGTAGCCACCGAATTTTGATAAAACTTATTTTTACGAATTTTCTGTACCAAACCCTCTTGCTCTGTTCTTTTAAAAAAATACTTACAAACTAAGATTATTAATTTCTAAAAATCGTGTTATAGTTGTTTGTAACAAGTTTAATTACTTACTAAACAACTCTGAAAGTTTACCAATAAATATGATACTAGAAATGCGTGGAATCATTATGCAATCAATCAACTAAGCCTATCGCAGTCCACTGTCAAAGTTAAAAGTCAAAGCATTTATTTCAAATAGGCACATAAAAGGCACTTTTGAACGTCAAAAATTACCTTAAAATAGAATTGATTCTAGTCGCCCCTTCCAAAAGGTAGTTCGTATGGAGAAGAATGGGCAAAAAACTCCACTGCTGGACATAAGCCTCTCCCAGGCTGCACCACAACTCCCTGTCCTCCGCTGTCTGTCCCAGTCAACTTCTTAAAGTCGTTTTACATTACATCATGAAAATAAAATGGTTACGAGAGCAATTTAGGCAGAGGTTGCAAAGTAATCAGTGTTTCTCTTTGGTATCGTTTCGTTTACACACTAATTGGTATCGGATACGGCTCGCTTGCTGAAATACTGAGACCAAATAAAACGCAGTCAAACCATTCAATTAGTAGAGTTAGTTCGATCAGAAGATCGTTACAGATTTATGTTGACGATGCTAGTTCAGAATATTCTGATATTATACTGAGTTTGAAGTTATCTCTTGTATGACCGACCAGAATAACAACAATCAATGCTGCAAAAATAAAAATAATATAGATACGGTCCTCTTAAGAACAGTATTTTTTAACATTTATAAATTTGTAAATACATATATCAGTGAAGCATGGACATAATAATAGCCTCAGCGGAGACCAGCCTTTGGCGCGAGAGATATTTACTCGTATAGTGCAAAAGTGTGTGCGCAGACACAAGTGCACTCTGTCTTCCCTTTTTCTCATTGTCCGATGGGACGGCAATCTGACACGACCGGAGAGAGATCAGGCGCAGGCAGGACCAACGGCTTAACGTGGAGGAGGCCTATGTCCAGCAGTGGACGTCTTTCGGCTGAAATGATGATGATGATTGTTAGTAGAGCCAATATCAGGCAACATCGTCCAATTGGTCATACCACCACCACAATTAACGGTTTTGTGCTGCTTGCATCCAATGTATTAAGGATGATTTCCACCAAACGGCTCGCATCGCATCGGATCAGAACGGATTCTACAATCTTTAAACGATATTAATTCGTGTACACAGTATTTAAAGTCTACCAAGCAGCTTGACCGCCGGCGTCTTCCGCGACACGCGATCGTAGCCGAAAGTATGCTGCGAAGCGCGTACGGCTCCGTTCGCCATACATATTACTTTTCATAGTAATTTCGGCCGCTAAACACGACAGATATGGATTTTCATACTAACATTGAAGGCTGCTGTTCGCATGTATTTGACCAGTACAGCATTTTCAATTTATCTTGAAGAAGGTTGTCAAAATAATGCTCGAACTTCCAAGTATTTTTGAGATGATGATTTTTTTATTAAACTCTTACCCTTCATCTGATAAATTGCGTAAAGTAACTGCAATCTGTAAAAAAAAAAAGAAACGAAAAAAAGCAATTCCCTTCCTGAAACCTTCCTCTATATTAAGGCCCGTACATAAGATATGCGTATACGCTGCATATTTTATACCTCCTTTAAAAAAGTTAGCCCGGGACGACATAAATTATGACGTAGAGGGTTGGTGACGTATGACGGAGCTCAGAGAACTATGTTACAGTCCAAGGACTGTAACATAGTTCTCTGAGCTCCGTCATACGTCACCACATTCATTCCCAAGACACAAGTGTCTTGGGAATGAATGTGGATGACATTGGTCTTTCCTGGTTTATTTTTTTAATTGCTTTGATAGAAACGGAGGTGAAGGGCGCTTTTTAAACATGTAGTATGCGGGTTGGAAAACTAACAAGTACCAATAAATGAACGATGATGACCAATGTGGGCGGTAAAGTTGACCATTATGTACTTGTGAGAAACCCTAGGCTTGAAAAAAATATATGTCTGTTACGTATTTTACAACCGTGCAGTAGATTAAAAGGTGCTCTTATATTTTATTTATTTTTAAACATTAATTTGTTTTTAAAACAGGCAATTGCGTTTTATTTTGTGTGCAGGTAATCATGCTTTAAACATTATGTATATCCTGTAGTTGGTTTTAGCTTCAGCATACATAAAAATTCAATTTTGCTTTGTCTGGCTTTCAGCTGATAAGATTGCCTGCAGTGTATGTTAAAATACGATTTATTTTTATTTGCGCCAGTATTTTACAAGTATTTTAAATATAATTTTCACCAATTCTATATTTTTATGGTAATGATTTCACTTCGGAATTGAATTCGCTTCTACAGAAAAAAAAAAAAATATTTTACGAAAATTCATAAGTATTTTTATCCTATACTTTAATGCGGGCATATACATTCCTTAAACAGACCCAACGTAACTTGTATAACCCGAAAGAAAAATTACTCCCGTTCACTATTTTTCACATTACCGAATCCAGGTTAAGCCGTTTCGGATACACGGAAAGTTGGTGGAAGCGCCCGGGAGAGTGGAACTTGGCAAATATATTAGGTCCACAAAATGAGCCGATACAAACACAATTTGGGGCTGACGCGAACGCGACTCCCTTTCCTTTAAGGCTGTAATCGACATACTTTTGTCAGCCTATAAGGCGACTACATGCCCTAAAGCACGGTCTTTGTCGGACTGCATAGTAAAGAAAGAGAAGTGCGATGACACAACGCTGGTAATTTGTTGTAAAATATGAAGCAATTATCTATTTACATAAAATCTATTGTTTGAACTAAAAAATTAAAACACAAGTGCTTTAGTATGTTGCTAGGTATAAAAGTTTGGCGAAATACGCCGTTTATAAAATAAAATTCATTTTCATTTTGCCTTCCATGTAAGCCCTGTGACAATGTAACAAAAATCTGTCAATAGAAAGGAATTGATTGTATAGCGATCCCCCTAACAAGCAATGAGTTCCTAATAGGGAGGGAATGTGCGTGTAATCCATTCTTTTACTTGTTAATACCATTTTATTTAGCTAATTGACTAAAAGCTCCCGGGTTAACGTCTGAAGGGAACTAAGTTAATAACACAAGTTTCGAGACGGTTTGTATGGAGTAAGAAATACTCGATTGAACGAGATCGTACCTTTATAGTTACATAAACGAATGGAATTCGTGTACATACTGACATGTATTATTTGCGTAAAATAGCTTGCATGATCTGTTTTTGTGAGATAATAAAAAAGTGTTGCCCCAGATGGAGGTTTTACAGCGCTAAAAGAGCATAATTCTTCCATTTTCCATTATTCAATTAGATATATGCCTAAAGAATAACGGAAAAAACGAAAACCTTAGCTTTCGTACGGTCACCAAAGGAAATAAGGAAACAGGGTCGCCAGATATATTATGTAGTTGAAGTTTAATAAGAGACCGATTAAATTAGGTAACAGAAAACCAAATTAAATTTCATCCGAAAATATCCAACAGTTTCTTGCTCAACTTCATTGGTTTGGTTACACTAAAATATTCCGACATTATATCATATTATAGGTATTAGATTCCGTAAATTGAATCTAAATATAGGTTAAAATACGACCTAAATGTGTCAGCGCGGACTGTGCTGACAGACACAGACAAACGTTTGATTAGCATGCATCATACAAATAACATCAAATGAGGACTGCAATTTTGCAATTTTATAATCAGAGATTATATTTCAGCTGTGGAAGAAGATCATATACAGTAGGCTAGTGCAAAAATTCATATTCATAGACACCATTAATCGCCATGTTTATTTAAGGAAAACAGAAAGGAATAGTAAAGATATTGACTTTTCTCACTTTTCAGCACTGCTAAGAAGGTTTTACCAATCTACTGCGAACCAGAATTTTATATCGTGAAGATACCCTACTTTCTACAGTTTAGTCATAGTTTAAATCTGTACAAATTACCTTCCAAACGGGAGATATGGAAGACAAATAATGAAAATACATACTAAACTTTCAAAGCCCAAAAGGTTTTCAAGCTACCAAACTGTGTTCCTACTGAGTACAAACAATACAAATTTTGCAAGACAACAGTCCCGTATCCCGGACATCAAAACAACTCCTCAGCGAGTTCCACTTGCCAAAAAGTGTTGACAATGCATTACCGTATATACACAGTACCAAAAAAGGCCTACATGTAAAAATAAATGGCTTAAATATTTTATGAGTATACCTACCTGTTCTCTAAAGCCTTCCTATGTTCACGTGGGCGATTCAGACCGGCCAGCGGGTTTATTATTAGAAAAGTTTTACCTTTTCGCGGTTTCAGGATTTGGATCTGCTTAAACAGGCGGATATAGAGGAAATTGAGTTTTCTTACATTTCGTTTCGTGATCGTTGGGAGGGGGCTATTGTCAAATTGTAGATAGACCCTTCGGTTTGGTCGTAGCGGGTATTAGAAGTTTTGCACGTGATGGGCTCTTTGCGAAGATGTTTGGTGACAGCATTATTCACGATTGTTTATGTTTTTGTCTTGAGAAAAGTTGTTCACACAACAGGATTTAGGTTGGTACTTGTATCTCAAAATGATATTTTCCTTTAAAGTTCTATAAAATTAGAAATATTTTCTACCAATATTTACGCAGTATCTATACAGGGTGTTACAGAAAGGGTATATCAATACAAACGGGTTGAAGAGTGTATCTGGTCTAGAATCTCTGTACAAAATTTCAGCTCAAAAGCATTAACTTTGAAAATGCTTAATATTTTTTTTATTTCGACATCACGGCGCTGCACTGGCGCGCGGCTGCGTGATGTGCGTGTACTAGGCGCACAGACACACTACAGATAATGGATAATGACCCTCGTAGTGCGGTGACATGTTTGTTGTGATTTCAATTTAATAAACTATCGAAATAAAAAAATATTAAGCATTTTCAAAGTTACTGTTTTTGAGCTGAAATTTTGGACAGAGATTCTAGACCAGATACACTTTTCAACCCGTTTGTATTGATATACCCTTTCTGTAACACCCTGTATAGTTCTCCATTATTACTGTGTAATAAATATCTACATTAGGCACCTTGCATAATCAGCCTATAATGTTCTCACTGCTAGGATACAGGCCAACTCTCTTCAAGAGGGAGTGGGCTGTAATTCACCATGCGGGCTTAGTGCAGTTTGGTAGATGTCACATGTCTTTGAATTTTTGGGTGGTTTGGTTCATGCCGGTTTCCTCACGATGTTTTCCTTCAACGTTTTGAGAGCAGTGGTAATTAAATAATTTACAAAAAGTAAAGCGTGAAGCGAGTGTCACGTACACACTGTATTGCGTAGGTGGTAGGTAATAATAACTCTCCGTCAATTGCTTTGTGAGTCGGTAGGCACCTATCCTAATATTACTTTTACAGGAAATAGGCTTTTATATTCCGCGGCTGCTTCGAATATTGGCATGTCCAAATTATAACAAATTGCAAAATAGATTGTTGTTCTAGTTTGGCTTGTCAGGATTTATTAGTTTAAAATTAGAGGTGAAAGCAAATATTGGATATTCGAAGAATAATAGGGTTTCAATGGAAATTATGTTAAAGTATACTTGTGAATTATGGTCAGTAATGAATATCCGTGTAGTGTCCAAGGAGTCTCTCCATCTTTTAGGATTAGACTAGTACTTAGTTGAAAGATTGTATTTTTCTTTCTGAACGTTACATCTATCATCACCTTTATTTGCTTGCTAATATTTCCTTCAGGATATTGGCTTCCTACAAACAGGGGATGAAGTGACAATGCCATTATCAACTTTTATAGTTGTTAGATTGCAGGCGTTCGATATTAGTAGCATGCAGGTGAAAAGTGGAAGTCTTATATAATCAGCCTATAATGTTCCCACTGTTGGTACATAGGCCTCATCTCTGTGAGAGGGAGTGGGCCGTAGACCACCACGCGGGCCCAGTGCGGGTTGGTGGACAGTCTTACTTGTCTAATAAGGTGATGAAGTGAGGGAGTTGATGATGATGAAATTGATGAAGTCTATGAGGTGATTATGATCAAAATTGCCTCTGTAGATATTGCGGATTGTAAATTCAGTTAAAAGTCAACGGAAGGGTTTGTTGAACTAATAGTAGACCAAATCTCTAGTCGATCAAATTCCAATGCATCATACATTGAATTTGCGGTTGATACAATACAAAGCTAGCCAACAAAATACATACTCTATATTAATAATTATTAGTGTGGTATACGACTCAGTTGAATGTCAGATAACATGCATTCTCCATTTCGGCTGACAGTTATTGACTGACCACAGTTAGCCACGACGGCTGCTGACAGCCGTTACTAATTAGCTATCTAAATTTAAACAAATATTATAATAAAGAGAAAAGATTAGCTTTTGTACGTTTGTTTGTTTCTAATGACCTTGTGAAGGACGCAGGAATCCGCTGGATGCGGATAGCACAGAACCGGTCGAAATTTCGGTGCTCGGGGGAGGTCTATGTCAAGCCGCGGGCGTGAACGTCTTTCGGTTGAAAGGATGATGATGATTTTTGTTTGTTACGCTTTCACGCTAAACTGGCTGAACGGATTTGGATGAAATTTGCCGCATGAGTAGACCATTGGATTAGGACAAAGGATGCTTTTTATCCCGATATTCCCTCAGGATTGAGACTTATCCTGGTGAATCCGCGGGGCGCAACTAGTATTGAATAAATTCGTTTAGTTTAAATATCCTGTTCCTACGTTCACTGAGTAATCGACTTATGCAGATAAAAATACCAGACTAGGCCTTTAAAATCTGTATGCTTCTTTAATAAATACTAAATAACATTTGTCTGTAGGATCGTACCAAAGCTCTAGGCATTATGCCTTTTCTCATAGTATAATCATAACCAGCCTATAATGTTCCCATTGCTGGGACATAGGCCTCCTCTCTTTAAGAGGGAGTGGGCTATAATCCACCAGGCGGGCCTAGTGCGGGCTAGTAGACGTCACATGTCTTCGAATTTTTGGTTCTAGGACATGCCGGTTTCCTCACGATGATTTCCTTCACCGTTTTGAGAGCATTGGTGATGAAATTATTAACACAAAGTAAAGCGCCTGCTTGTTTGAACTCACGACCTACAACTGGTAAGTCGTGGCAATAAGCCCTGGACCACCATTGCATAAGTATAATAAGGGGTGTTTAATTATCACTAAGGCAAGAGAATGATGAGTCGAAGCAGACCATGAAATGAACCAAAGAAAGTTTCTAATTTTTTGTATAGAGGTACTTAGCTAGCAAACAAACGAATTTTCTTTCTTTCTATTGTTGAAATTTTTCTTTAAAAACGGTTGTGATCGATCACAAGGTTATAGGGTTTGCGAATCGTTTGCATGTCGTGCAGTTGATAAAGTTGACAGAGGGAAATTGGATTTCAAATACGACTTTTTACAGTTTCATCGAGCAACGAAATTGTGACATGTGTCATGGTTATGCTTGGCTATGCTATATGGAGTGGATTGACATGGATAATATTTTCGTATTTGGGTTCAAATTGAATTTGTTTTTGTTAAAGGAGACCAGTCACGTTTCATACAAAGTTGGACCCAAAACACAAAAGTGCCAGCGAAAAAAAAAATATTACTCTGGTCGGGGAAGTCCTCCTTAGATATCATTTTATATTATTGCGCCGAATCTCTACGATTCCTTCAGCTGTTTTTTTAAAAATGTAGTTGGCATTTTGGATTTTTGGCCGAATACTATTATTATTGATTTTGGGTCCTTTCCACAGATTTCTGGAGTCTGGAGTTAATTATTTAAGTATTCAATAGACTATAAGCCTCTCGATTTGCTTTGACAACATAATATCGAACACATCGAATAGTCAAATATTACATAATGGGTTTGGACTTTTAGTCCATTTTTAGGGTTCCGTAGCCAAATGGCAAAAAACGGAACCCTTATGGATTCGTCATGTCTGTCTGTCTGTCTGTCCGTCCGTCCGTATGTCACAGCCACTTTTTTCCGAAACTATAAGAACTATACTGTTGGAACTTGGTAAGTAGATGTATTCTGTGAACCGCAGTAAGATTTTCACACAAAAATAGAAAAAAAAACAATAAATTTTGGTGTTCCCCATACTTACAACTGAAACTCCAAAAATTTTTTTTCATCAAACCTGTACGTGTGGGGTATCTATGGATAGGTCTTCAAAAATGATATTGAGGTTTCTAATATCATTTTTTTCTGAACTGAATAGTTTGCGCGAGAGACACTTCCAAAGTGGTAAAATGTGTGTCCCCCCCCTCTAACTTCTAAAATAAGAGAATGATAAAATTAAAAAAATATATATAATGTACATTACCATGTAACTTCCACCGAAAATTGGTTTGAACGAGATCTAGTAAGTAGTTTTTTTTTAATACGTCATAAATCGAAAACCGCAATTTACCTTTCACAAAGTTACAACGAACTACAAGAACTTTTATATTATGTTACTTGCTGCTACGGAACCCTTCATGGGCGAGTCCGACTCGCACTTGGCCGGTTTTTTTTATATGGTACAGAGCGTATTTGACACCTTAATGTCAAATACGAATATGACGGTCATTATAACATGCCGGAACTGTTTGTATAGGAAACCAAAGCTTTAAGTCCCATTAAAAAAAAATGTTTCATACATGTATGTAGTTTTAGTTAAATTTTACTACAACACAAAATTAAAAGGGAAAGTACTAAAACATTACTCAAATATTTATCAGCAGCCACTGTGGGAGTGCGAAAGCATACCTGTGTCTAATCCTCCAGGATTTAGACGCGTGGGTCAAAGAGCAAAGTACATAAACTCCTGACAGACAACCCTGTATCATTTACAACATTACACCTAAAAGTTTAAACACGTGCCCTTTGAACATTACAACTAATTCTCAAACCCAAACTGTAAAATTAAAGTAGCATTAAGACGAAATAAACTCTTTACTCTCCACCAATTCCGCACGAACTTCGCTAAATCTTCATTTGGAAGAAAGTAAAACTGAACGTAATTATTCAGTTCTGGGAATATAGGAACGTTTAAAAGGAAAGCGAATGGTTGGCGCGTTTAATCTTGTCAATTATCTGGAAAATTGGCACGACTGGAGTCCATGGTACGGTCTTACAGAGGTTTATTAGCATTAGCTGACTGTGTTGCCAGACTAATTGCGGTTACTGACCGATAAACGAAATATTTTACGTGGTCACATTTTGGGGTTGAGGTTATTCAGCGAATGTTCACAGACCTTTATTAGGTACTTGAGAAGATAATTTGATAGAATTTAGATTGAAATCAACTAGATGGAATAGTATCTAGAAATGGGAATTTTGAACTTAGAAAACGTTAGAGAATGAGATCGATTTAAGGTTATATTCGCTCTTTCATTTCCAATCCAATGATGCTGTTTGAAAACGATGTAAATTGGCTTAGTGAGCACGTATTGGAAATAAGTTTTGATTTGCACGTGAGAATGGTATCAAGACAATCTTGTCTAGATGTACTAAGCACCTACTTTTAGGAATATAGAGATCACGATTGCGATTCTTATGTAGGTTTTACTGGGGAGTTTATTGCGTCGTTCCTTCTCAGCATAAATTATAGAAAGCGCGCTTTTCATGACTCTCTAAAAGAATTTTATATTATGACGTATTTTTAAAAAGTGGTTACTGCCCCTTTAGACATCTGCAATACCAGAGACATCTTGGGAGCGTTAGTATTCCAGAGTCAAAGGTGAAATGGTTGTAATTTTCCGCTCCTTCAACAATGGGTTTTATTTTGACAATTCAACTACATCCATTGCGTTATTTACGTTGTTGAGCAGACACATTTTTCAAGCATATGAAGCAATGGATTAGCAATATCCTTCAAAATGATTTAGATTGAGATTGATAGTGTGTTACGCAATTAGGGTGCTGGTATGCTGTACCGCTGCATGGCGAAAGAAATACAGTTATCATGGATTCAGTACATAATTCTGAACCCACCTGTATTGTAATGACTAGAAGGTCTAGAATCGCGTGCTGAATTCATGGTTACAGTTTACGCGTCAATGTCCCTGCAACCCTGTATACCTAATATGGTGGTTGAACGTACTGTCCCGAATGAACTTCTCACAATGAGTTGTATTAGTACCTATTCGCATAGATTATTTACCTGCACTGGCTCAGGTTTTACATGCATTATTTAAATTCTTTGAATCTTAGAGACAGACAGCGGTCGTTGACTTCTAAACGTTCATTACGTTATGTATAAGCCAACTTCGTGCAGAAATAGTTGGAACCTACCGAGTTGCTTGGCGACGATAAACAAGACTCGCGTGGTTTCTTTTTGTTTTAGTATCACGTACACAGGGGATGCTTGTGGTATATGTTCGTTTAAAAGGGACGTTCTATGCATGAAGAAGGAGGTATCGAGGAATTTTACAATTGAATACCGTACGCACTACCTATTCATACAATCACTTAATTTAAATAATTAAATGGTACACCTATGTGTGGTATTTCTTTCGTTAGATTCTTGTTTTCTAGAATTCCTAAAAAGTGATTAAAGTAGTAGTATCTTAGGGCGATCGACCGTGTCGACTTTTTGCAGCGATTCAGTAGCGCGTTTCGTTTGCGCGCATCTTTATCGCTACTTTTGGCCGTTTGTCGTATTCGCAACGCGCGATAGAAGCGGTTCAGTGGCAATACAATCGCATAGTATCAATTCAACATCGCTACTTACGCGTCGACCATCAATGTCGACTTGACTATGTCCCATTATTGCAACTGTAGTGTCCACAAGCATTCACAAGTAGTCACTATATTATACGACTGTATCGATACTGCATCCCGTCTGTATACATCATCGCGCCTGTGTCGATGCTGAATCGCGGTTGTATCGCGATAATAGCGATGCAGAATCGTGGTTACGTGAGCGAAGGTATACATCCAGCGACAGCATCGCGCCTGTATCGCGGTATTTTTGCGATTGTATCGCTACAAAAAGTCGCTGTGGGCGTGGGCCTTAATCACTTTTTAGGGATTCTTTTGTCCCAACTTACATGATATTCGTTTAATGAAGTTAGAGGGGTGTTACATAGCCCTGGGGATGGTAATAGATGACCCTGTCTTATGTCATGCTATCGTCCGTTTGGATATGAATTAATAGTGTTATGCATTATGAACACTTTGCACGCAACACCTAATAAAATAAATTGTATAATTTATTACGAACACAAAAATAAGGGGAAAAAATAATTGGGAACAAATGAGAATTTATCATAGTTAAGTTGTGAAGGTCAGATAGGCAGTTGCTACAAAATTCTGGTATTCAGATGCATCGGTAAGACTTAAAGCCGACCCCAATATAGTTGGGAAAAGGCTAGATGGTGATGAGTTATCATTATTAAAAATCCTGAACTTGCACTTGCAGCTTCTATTTCTAACATAAGGTCATCACTCGACCCCAAGTCGGTGTAATCAGTTATCAATCCACTTTATCGGAACTTTCAACTTTCTTTTCGGAGGTCAAATCCCAACAAAAGAACCTGCTTCTCTCAGCTCATGATAGTGATCTTCCTAAGTAGTACTTACAAGCGATCATAGGCTTGTTTTCAGGACATTCTCGAGTTTATAATGACTTACGTGGAAGCCGTAAAGGACAAAATTGAGTTGAAAAAATAACGGATTGCCTGTTTCTTTTTTGAGGCAAAGTTTGTGAATAAAACAAACAGAGAAAGTTTGGGATTGGAAACTGTTACGTGTTTTATTTGTTTGTATTACGCGTTTTTACTGTGAAGAGAAAAGTTTTAGCGGAAAGTTAAATTCACGGATTTTAGCCGCAGCAGGGTGCAGGGTGGCTAGCACCTGGATGAGAGTAACCGAGGCCGAAGTTTTAGCTAAACGGTGAATTATTGGAGAAACCTGGTTACAGGGTTGCAGAGACAACGATCGATTTTTCGTCGGTTATTAAAAGAAATCTGCTGTTAGAAAAGTGCAATACTGATGCTGTAAAAATGTATGGAACAGCAATGGTTCAAAATCATTCAAATTTCATTCGAGAACATCCATCGGTTTCTTACTAAACTTCAACTATATCCGACGATCCTGCATACTTATCTCTTTTGTTGACTGTACCTACTGAATCCATGGTAACAGGATGTCCGTCGTTGTCCCTGACAGCTTGTATATCCGTGTTGTTTATTATTGCAGAAGTAGCACCATGGAATTTTTCGCCATCAGCAGTCCCAATAAGCTGATGACGAAAGATTCCATGGTGATGAAAGCTTAAAAACGTGGTTAACGTGTTGGTGGTTAGTTTCGATTTCGAAGTAGTTCAAACTACATTTATTCGAACATCGTGGTTAACTTAAAATAAATTTTCCATGTCCGTCGGAAACACCTGTCCAGTTGGGAATAAGCTACGTTCGCCCTGGATATGTCAAGAGCTCTGAACCGTGCTGAGTGACACTTCATTTAATTATTATAAGTATACTTATATTCTACAGAGAAGAGGTTTCATTAAAAATATATTTTTTTCTGTTGACATTTAGATAAGTATGAGAATTGTCTTTTGAAAACCGGGTTCCCTAGTAGAATGGTTTTAGGTTCAAATATTAAACATTCTTTTGAATGGATGTATTTTTTAACATACGTAGGCGAAGTTGGTACATAGGATGGTCTTTTGAAAGTTTCATGCTGTTAATATTAAGAAGATTGTGCTGGACAATTTCTGTGCTGTGTTTAATTACCTACATATATGTGGTTATCAGACATAAAACATAAACTAGAATGTTTTCAAATCACACATAGAAATGTCAAATTACTACAGCTTCGCCCGTGAGTAGGTACCATATTTCGAAGGTTACAAAAAAAAATCAGCTCTTTCATAGAAAAGTGCAATGCCTACCTACGCGGTCAAAATGTATCGAACAGCAATTTTTTTATAACCGACAAAGAATTTCAACGCACCCTGCGTTGAAATTTTTAGGTTCATATGCTCAATTCATGGTTAAAGTTTGCGCATTGATGTCCCTGCCACCCTGTATACAAACAGAAACCTTAAAAAATACAATAAGCAAATACCAACAAAACCATACCTGAGCAAGCCTGTGGCGGCAGCGGGAATATGAGCGTGGTGGAAGACTTGCGCCTGGCGACGGCGCAGCCCAGAGATTGTGGTTTGAAGCTGCGTAGCTGCTGCATGAAGTCGCTGCACTCCATGAGCGCCACGTCAGCGAAGTGCAGGTCGCACAGGATCTGGTTCTTGAAGCGGCGTGCGCGTTTCTGCGAAAAAGATGATTTAGGATATAATTTGATTTTTTTGACCTGGTTTTAATATAGATTGGTTGTCTTATTTAAATTATAGTGGCTAGTATATCAAAAGAAGCTGTGCATGACTTCTGCTTGACAAAAAATCTAAGCAGTTGTTCTTTTCTTCTGAATATCCGTCGTATCTACATCGCTTGCTAACCTACATATAAAATCTTATCCATAGCATAATCAGCCTATAATGTTCCCACTGCTAAGACGCAGACCTCCTCTCGGTGAGAGGGAGCGGGCTGTAATCCACCAAGCGGGCCCGGTGCGGGTTGGTAGATGTTACGTCTTCAAAGTCAAAGTCAAAGCATTTATTTCAAATAGGCACATAAAAGGCACTTTTGAACGTCAAAAATTATCTTAAAATAGAATTGATTCTAGTCGCTTCTAGTATCTAGTCTTCGATTCTTGGTTCTAGGATATGCCGGTTTCCTCACGATATTTTCCTTCACCGCTTTGAGAGCAGCGGTGATGAAATAATTTAAACAAAGTTAAGCGCCAGTCTGGGTTCGAATCTATAACCTACAACTTGTAAGTCGCGGCCGTTACCACTCGACCCCATTGCTCCTATAACAAAATATATCTCTGTATATTTTTTTAGAATGGTCATCGATGATCATAGGAAAACCGACGTACCTATCTAACCACGACGAGAACTGATACAATAAAGTTCCATAACCCTCCGTATAGTTACCGCATTGATATCGGGCAGTTCAAACCACAAAGGTGTTAGATACGTCTTGTTGATTGTATTCAGACGAAGGGGGTTCCAACTCCCACACTTCAAATGATATGTTTGAACCAATGTAGACACAATCCATCTCTTTCAACAAACGCGACGAAAAATGTTATGGAAAACCCATTTGGTAGATAATAAATTCAACGGTGAATAAATATTACACCTTGAATAAAACACATATTATAACTGAAGTGAAGGTAAGCCTTTTGGGATACCTTTAAACAATAACAGCTGGACGAAATTACAAATTAATATGTTCGCAGTATTTCATTTTGTATTGAGATCCATTTAGCCTTTATCTGTTTTTGAATATTGCCAATTTATTTCAACGTTTTGGGTCGTGTGTCCCTTACCTAAACCAGGTAGGTATAGGTTGGTACATGTTTGGACTGTTTAGCATTTATTTATTTATTAGAATTTTTCAAATCCAACTGATAGTTCCAGAAAATAGCGCGATCAAACCAAAAACTCTCAGCTCTTCAGCTTTATTATATTACTAGCTTCTGCCCGCGACTTCGTCCGCGTGAAATTTCTTGCTCCCCCGACCCCCCCCCCCGTCGCATCACTTCGTTTTCGCTTAGCATTCTTTTCGACTTTTTTCCCTTTTTGCACGGCTCCAAAGTGTCATAGCGTGATGATAAAAAAATTGGGTTAAAAAATGCAAAAATATTTTTTCAAAACCCATTAGCAGTTCCAGGTATTAGTGCGTTCAATTAAACAAACCGATCGGTTTTGAAAAATTCTTTTTTATTCGATAGCCTAATTCTTGAGGAAGGCTATAGGCTATTTAACATCGCGCTATGGCCCTTAGGAGCCAAGCAAAAAGAAATAAGTCAGAAAGATCGTTAAGAGAAAACGAAGTGACAGCGCGGGCAAATGATGCGATGTGACACGGTGGATCGGGAGAACAAGAAATTTCACACGGGCGAAGTCGGGGGCAGAGACTAGTAATTTAGATAAAATTAGAATGCTTTTAAATCACTTCACTGCCTCAGAATCCTATCCTATCTTCCGTTCCTAACACAAAATATCGATAAACTAACTCTTGGCCCAATACAGCAGATTCCAATTTCCTGTCATTGTTAATAAATAAATAGCTAAATAAATAACTAAAGAACAAAGCACTCGTTTTTGTAACAAAGGTTTGCCTATTATCACCCTTATGAGCCTCAAAAGTAGGTACCTAAATCTCTTGGTTATCGAGGATCAGTGATTGTACCCAAAAAACAATTTCCTAAAGGTATAATAATTACGTGAAAAGTGTCGGTAAAACCTATTACTTACCTGCTTGAAATATTACGGCTACGGAATAAAAATTACTTTATCGACTTTTTCTAGACCTTTCAGTAAGGCTAAGGTAAGTTTGTTACGTGAATTCGAAGGGTTTTTATAAGTAAAAAGGTGCCATATGTATTATTATTAGGTGATTTAAAGGCTTTTATGTAGAGAACAATTTGTGAATATTTCCAAGGTGAATATGAAAGATCGAGAGAAACAAGAAATTGTTTCATACATCTGTTTACCTATTTGGGTATGTAAACTTATTAATTAATTAAGAGGAGAGAGAGTGCACCTACTGTGTCTACGCGCACACTTGTGCACGATAATATCTCCCGCGCCGAAGGCTAGCCTCCGTTGAGATTGTCCGCCGTGACGCCCGTGACCGAAATACGGCCTGGAGGACTTTACTTAATTAATTAAATTGGTGTTTAAGTAATTACTTTAATAGCTGTTATACTCGTATGTCATCTTCATCTGCCTAACTTTCTCCCAACTTTTCCCTTTTCCTTTTTCTTTCTAGTTATTGTATATGGTCTTATCTAATACTTAGGTAGGTACTCTTTACCAAAATATCAATGAACGTTGCAATGCCTTTCTGCAAATTGTGAAGTTAATACTAGTAGTTCAGAAAGAAAAAAATATTGTTTATAAGCAAACAATAATGAAAATAAACAAATTTTCTTTCTTTTCTTTTTTAGCGTTCAAATTGTTTTCGTACATTACAAACAAACGCAGCATAAAATGGGAGAAGTCATGAAATCTAATAAAACGTAACACCCTAAAGGCTCCTACACACATGCCGGCGACACAGCCGGCGGGTTTTTGCCGCGCGGGTATGCCGCCGGCATAATCAGGCGGCCGCAGAGCATCATTTCAGTCGTGCAGCTCGTTTGTGCGGCAAAGCCGGCGGCTTTGTATGCCGCCGGGTGCACGGCGGCTTGGCCGGCGGCTTACCCGGCGGCCCTGCCGCCGGCACTGTGTGTAGGAGCCTTTACACAGGTAGTAAGACGAGCGTACAGCTGCGTCACTGGGTGATAGGATTGCGTGCCAGCCCTGTCATGCAACAATAGGCGCGGGCGCAAGTTGGAAGAAAACGCGTTGGTTTCCCAATTAATTTTTCTTGGATTTGTGTGTTTTCTCTTGATTTAGGAAAATTGTTTGATAGGCACGCAACGTTAGGTAAAAAAACCGGCCAAGTGCGAGTCGGACTCGCCCATGAAGGGTTCCGTAGCAGCAAGTAACATAATATAAAAGTTCTTGTACTTAGTTCGTTGTAACTTTGTGAAAGGTAAATTGCGGTTTTCGATTTATGACGTATTAAAAAAAAAACTACTTACTAGATCTCGTTCAAACCAATTTTCGGTGGAAGTTTACATGGTAATGTACATTATATATATTTTTTTAATTTTATCATTCTCTTATTTTAGAAGTTAGAGGGGGGGGGGGACACATTTTACCACTTTGGAAGTGTCTCTCGCGCAAACTATTCAGTTCAGAAAAAAATGATATTAGAAACCTCAATATCATTTTTGAAGACCTATCCATAGATACCCCACACGTACAGGTTTGATGAAAAAAAATTTTTGGAGTTTCAGTTGTAAGTATGGGGAACCCCAAAATTTATTGTTTTCTTTTCTATTTTTGTGTGAAAATCTTACTGCGGTTCACAGAATACATCTACTTACCAAGTTTCAACAGTATAGTTCTTATAGTTTCGGAAAAAAGTGGCTGTGACATACGGACGGACGGACAGACAGACAGACAGACAGACATGACGAATCCATAAGGGTTCCGTTTTTTGCCATTTGGCTACGGAACCCTAAAAAGACGGGTTGCACTCCGGGAGTGCCGGCAGAAGTGAAAACTTGAATATTAACGTTGAAATAAATCAATTATGAATTGAATTAATATAACTATTTCTGCGTCACTTTTTTCATTGATGCACTTTGTTCAATTTCCATATTTTAAACACTTTATATACACGAATTTTACGAATACACAGCAGTGTGGCTACTACACAGACGGCCGAGCCATCAGCTGTCCATCCATCCATCCACATCCACGTCCACCATCACCGTCACCGTCACCGTCACCGTCCCCGTCACCGTCACCGTCACCGTTACCATCACCGTCACCGTCAACGTCACCGTCACCGTCACCGTCACCATCACCGTCGCCGTCACCGTCACCGTCACCGACACCGTCACCGTCACCGTCACCGTCACCGTCACCGTCACCGTCACCGTCATCACCGTCACACCGTCACCGTCACCGTCACCCCGTCACCGTCACCGTCACCGTCACCCCGTCACCGACACCGTCACCGTCACCGTCACCGTCACCGTAATCACCGTCACCGTCACCGTCACCGTCACCGTCACCGACACCGTCACCGTCACCGTCACCGTCACCGTCATCACCGTCACCGTCACCGTCACCGTCACCGTCACCGTCACCGTCACCGTCACCGACACCGTCACCGTCACCGACACCTTCACCGTCACCGTCACCGTCACCGTCACCGTCACCGTCACCGTCCGCCCGTCCGTCCGTCCGTACGCCCGTCCGTTCGTCCGTCCGTCGGTCCGTCCGTCCGTCAGTCCGTCCGTCCGTCCGTCCGTCCGTCCGTCCGTCCGTCCGTCCGTCCGTCCGTCCATCCGTCCATCCGTCCATCCATCCATCCATCCGTCCATTATCGTGTCTCACTTGGTTCACTTCGGTTGGCGCCGCCGTAGAAATAGGGGGGGGGGGGGAAATCTCTCCTGACGGTCACGTGTCCTGACGCGATGTCCTGACGCGAGTTTAACATTTTTTCCCCATTACAAAAAGTGTGCAACGCCGCTAAAGAAGTCTTCACTTCAAAAATTTTAAAGTTTTATTTCAGCTATGAAAGAAGTCGTAGAAGTTTTTCAAATTACCTACGTTTCGTTTTAAAGCTATCTTTAAAAAATCTTTATATAATTTTTGCTAAGTTGTTGAATTAAAATACCAGCGAGATGATTGCGTAATACTCATTTTGACAGTACCATATTCATTGCGTTATTTATGTTATCGAACACGAGAAATTTTCAAACACATGAAGCAATGGATTATAAATTCCCTTCTAAATCCTTCGAATTGTGTTAGAACGTTTGTTACGCAACTGGGTTGGTTGCAGGTATCCACCAGAAAGTCGCAATTATAAAACACACAATCAAAAACTGTTCTTGTGAAGAAACAAATTCATTAAAAAAACTGCGAAAAAGCCGTAGCTTTCCTCTGGGACTCTAGTGAAAATGTAAGGCCTACCATAACCTAACAGCGAATTCAGACATTTTGCGTTTACATGACTCCACCTATTGGTTCCAATCGAAGCCAACATATTGGTTCCATGGAAATTTATTAGCCATACCTACTTTATTGCATTGGAAAAATGCTGACAAATATTGGACCTAAAATGGGGTTCATTTGACTAAATTGTTCTTGGCTTACACAGGCCAATAAGAAACACGCTTTATTGACGTATGTGTGGAAGAAAGCGTGCATGGAAAGCATTTTCTATTCCACACAATTCGCTTAGTCTTGCATTTTTAAACAGTATATTACGATGTCTGATGTGGGTAAATGTGCAGGTTTGAGCAAATAAGGTTATCTTTATTTACAGAACGCTATCTACATCTATACGAGTACTAATCTTAATGCTGAAGAGTTTGTTTGTTTTGCTAATTTCTAAAATAACTAACTAATGATCGCAACTCGAACATGGTTTGGAGCCTGGATGGTAGTGAGTTATCCATTGTGTTTTGATAAATGGCTCCCAGGTTGAGATATAAAAGTTATAAAACTTTGGCTTGTGTACTTACGAGTCAATATTGATTTAATATTTCTAACAATAATTTGTTTGAGCTTCAAAGTTACACAATATAAATCATTATCCTAATATTAGTATAGTATAGTTAGTTTGTTTGAAAGAGCTAATCTCTGGAACTACAGGCGATGCGATGCAACGGGGAGGGTCGGGGGACAAGAAATTTCGCGCGGACGAAGTTGAGAGCGAAAGCTTATACTTTTAAAAGCTCTTACCGTTCAAATAAAATTCCAGTATTTCTGAAAACTGGTTGAGAAATGACGACAGTCAAAAACATTTCTAACAATCTACACATTCACGTTAATATTCTCGATAACTCTCCAGCGATTGAAATCGATTATTTCCAATCGACTCAACAAGGTCTCTTTAGCTCGAGAATCAAACTTGGTCGTTACATTGACAACCACTCAAAACACACTGTGGAAGCTGCGAGTTTAAGAGGCTGTTAATGATGAGTAAAAAACTTTATTTTATGCCAAACACATCCCCAATTATCGTTCATTGTTATTTATGACATTAAGTTGTAAAAGCTTAGCTAAGTAATAACAGCCGCACGGGTCGATCGATCAAGTTAAGCTACGCTTGCCGTGGTTGGTCCGTGGATGGGTGACCATCTTTACATACCAAGGCCCCTCCGTGTCTCGGAAAGCACGTTAAGCTGTTAGTCCCCGCTGTCTTTCGTGAATTTTTGACAGCCGTTACGGGTCGTCAGAAGCCCGAAAATCTGACAACTCGTCTTGCCAAGGGGTATCGTATTACCCAGTAACTGGATTGTGGAGGTCAGATAGGCAGTCGCTCCATGTAAAATACTGGTATTCAGCTGCACCCGGTTAGATTGGAACTTGGAAGGCGACCCCAACATAGTGAAAGTACTAAAAAGTATGTTCTAAAATAACTCGTGTTTTTACTTTTCGAATGTCAAATGGATTGCCTTGTTGGTCTACTAGTGGTCACTAGCGCTACTGATGAGCATCAGGTCCTGGGTACGATTCTCAGGTCGAGTAAAGTGCTCTTGGGTTTTTTATCAGGAATTTATTAGTAATAGCCCGATTCTGGATGTTTGCCCGGTTGTTGACAATAGGCGCGCTCCCTGTTATAGGACTTAAACATAACTAGCGAAATATCTGCCTAACCCTTTGGTGATTACAGGCGTTATGTTATGTTAATATAATTGTTTGTATCATTGTTGTTTTTGTTTTGTTTATTAGTGTTAGTTTTGTGATTGTTTTCTGACTTCAAGCGTTACCGTTGAAGTTGAAACTACTTCTGCTTAACCGTCCCGGGAAAACAGGCTTTATGTTGTTTTAAATGGAATAAAGATTTTTCGTACCTTCTGAAGGGTTTGCTTTCGTGGCCACGACTACGAACCGTAACATTGGGTTTTATTGTCAATATTCTTTGCGTTTATTTCAAACTGATTGAATTCGATTTAGCGTGACAGATTGGAGATGTTCAAATCTCTTTTAACTTCTATAGACAGGTAGTTGGTTTTGTGTGTCTTTCATAGAATCATCTAAATACTATGTTAGGAAAAAATATTGTCTACCAAGTACCTATGAGGCTTTTCAATATTCACAATGTATTTTCTGAGTTTATTTTGGACATAACTGACCTCGGTGAAGAAATACATCTGCATCGTAAGAACACCTGAGGGCAATTCCAGTTTTTTAGCATTCTAATTTCAGTCTCAATCTGTCAAAAATACTTCTAATTTCTCTACCTACATATTTGACAAGTTTTTGACATTAATTGTCGCTGACGAAATTGCGATTAGATTTTGAACGCCTTTAATTACGAGAATTGATCTCCTAAGTCTGAAATCGCCACCCCATCTTGACCAAGCGTGGTGATCAATGCTAGTGCCTTCTCTGTGTGAGAAGAGGACTGCACTGCAGTGGGATTATAACAGGCTGGTTTTATTATATTATTAGCAGCGCCCCGCGGTTTCACCCGCGTAAGTGTCGATCCCGTGGAAATATCGGGATAAAAACTATCCTATGTCCTTTCCCGGGACTCAAAGTATCTCCTATACCAAATTTCATCGAAATCGGTTCAGCGGTTTAGGCGTGAAAAGGTAACATACAGGCAGACAGACAGAATTACTTTCGAATTTATAATATTAGTATGGATTATTAGACTAGAATCAAAACTAATTATGATTTGTTTGTTTTTGAGAATACGGAATAAAGAGAAGATTTACCTGTCTCACACAGAATCGCGGCAGCAAAAACCAAGTTGCATATTTTACAAAAATGTCAAATGCCACAAAATACTTACAACATTTTTAAACATAAACATCGTCACATGTCAGCGAGCATTCTGACAAAAAGCAAGTTTATTTAAAACCTAATTCGGTACAAAAGCCGTTGAGTTCGAACAAAATAAGGCTGACTTGACTCGCCCTTTGTTTACAAGCGCTGGGAATTTTATGCACTCTTTTGAACCCTGTCTCCGCGCCTCGAATTTATTCTTCTCCTAGCGTATCTTCGTAGTTTCAGAGCCAGGTTTATTTTCTCGTACATCATATTATGCTCTGGCATTTTGTTGAAGTCTTTGTTTGGGGGTAATTTATGCATCAGATTTTTACATGAGATTCTTCTTTGTTATTTAATTTTGGTCCTTTTATACGAAGAATATTGTTTGTTTAAGTTTATCAAGGTACTTCTTGATCTGCCATTCAAACATTTTTAATTATTTAATTATCTTTATACCAATATAAAACAACAAATTATAACTGTTGTACCTTATTGAGAATCTCAAACAAAGCAAAAATCTAATTAAAACCAGAGCCCTACTCAGGGTGAAGTTTAAAGTTTGATGGATTTATTTGATACCTGCCAGGGTTTGTAAGCAGGCCTCGATCAAAGATGTCCAAAGCCGCTAACTTGGGCCGTTATTGCTGATTGTTCACAATTTCAAGGAGACAAATTTTCACTTAGATCAATAGGAGATAAGTGAAACGTTTCAGATAATATTATCGGCGATATCTTCAATAGATTTTATTTCTCAGAGACGAGTACCTACTGTTCAGTTGAGAGGTTTTAAATTTCTTCTTTGATTTGGTGGTTATCATCGAATTTTGATCTTTTTTTATTCAATAAAATATAATTAATTATGGCAACTTAGTGCTGATATACACGAGCGGCACGCGTCAACGGCTGCTTACTGATACTTACTGAAACAGTCTCAGTGGGTAAGTAATCACAATTATTGATTTTAACAGAATTATACAGTATTAGCGTTTCTCATAATCTGCCCCTCAAGGGTTGTTCAAAATTTGTACACATCTCAATAACTACTACACAGACCTATCATATTTCCAGAAATGAAAAAGAAAAATAAACAGATACCATGCAGTGACCCACCATATTTTATTACCGTATAACTGTAGCGTTTTTATTGACTAATTCGACTCCCTATGACTTATCAATTTATCATAATGTATCAAAGCTGAAGTGGAAAAATTTCAACCAACTTTAAGAGGGTACCTACCTAAAATAAATTTTCCCATTCAGGTAGATTTAATTAAAAACCATTTATTTTATTTTGTAAACCAATCCAAATAAATAGAATGTCTATTTAAAAAGAGCCAATGTTGGTTCCAATGCCGCTTGGCTGGCAAACCCACCAAAATTTCCCTTAATTTACTGTGCAAATATGTAATGGACCGGTTGGGTACTGGTGTGGAAACCTGCCTGTATATTTGAGGACAACATATGGAACGAGGCTTGGTATAAAAAATTGCGATTGGCTTTGCGCAGAGGTAAATAAATATTGATACCATGTACTGTAGGAGACAAATTAAATATGAAACGCTTGCAGAAATTTATTGCACGCGCGGTGTATTGGTTTCCATTAAGCAACAAATTATTATCGCAGTACATCATTTAAGTAAATTAAGTTACATACATTTATATTTTAAGTTATGTTCAGTTTATTTTCATGTAACTCTTTGTGGTAAAGGAAAACATATTAACTTGTTTTACTACCTATATCGCGTCGCGCGAATTCACTCGGAGAGATGGGCAAAGATCGTCACTCACTAGACGCCTGAAGGAGGACATTGCCGTCGAGATAGACCACGGTGAAGGTGTGACGAATTGATAAGGTTTGCAGGGCCAACATGTCTAGAGACCGCACAAGACAGGGTTGGAAAGAAAAAGGGGAGGCTTTGGTCAAGCAGTGCAGTGGGACACACACCTTAGACTAACATAAAAAACCGGCCAAGTGCGAGTCGGACTCGCCCATGAAGGGTTCCGTAGCAGCAAGTAACATAATATAAAAGTTCTTGTAGTTCGTTGTAACTTTGTGAAAGGTAAATTGCGGTTTTCGATTTATGACGTATTAAAAAAAACTACTTACTAGATCTCGTTCAAACCAATTTTCGGTGGAAGTTTACATGGTAATGTACATTATATATATTTTTTTAATTTTATCATTCTCTTATTTTAGAAGTTAGAGGGGGGAGACACACATTTTACCACTTTGGAAGTGTCTCTCGCGCAAACTATTCAGTTCAGAAAAAAATGATATTAGAAACCTCAATATCATTTCTGAAGACCTATCCATAGATACCCCACACGTACAGGTTTGATGAAAAAAAATTTTATGGAGTTTCAGTTGTAAGTATAGGGAACCCCAAAATTTATTGTTTTTTTTCTATTTTTGTGTGAAAATCTTACTGCGGTTCACAGAATACATCTACTTACCAAGTTTCAACAGTATAGTTCTTATAGTTTCGGAAAAAAGTGGCTGTGACATACGGACGGACGGACAGACAGACATGACGAATCCATAAGGGTTCCGTTTTTTGCCATTTGGCTACGGAACCCTAAAAATAAAAACGACCTATACGAAAGTTTTTGTATGTCAAGCAAGGCAGAGATATTGCAGTCTTTCGCCGTTGTAATTAAACTACAGTGTCTTTTATCCACTCATTCTTACTCTTATATATATCTAAATTAGAAAATGTTCTTCATTTAAGTACAGTCAACAGCAAAAGTAGATGATGAAAATCAGAAGTTCAATACTAATGAACGGAGTTCGTGTCAGAACTGTGAGGCGTCAAAGTGATTCAAAAGTATGTGATTGAAAATTATACCAAACATTTACTACTAGTACAGCTGCCATATATTCGTGATCAGTTTTGACTTAGTATTGAATTTCTGATTTTCATCGTATACTTTTGCTGTTGACTGTACTTTTGTACGCTTGAAGAATGGAAAACACCGAATTGAAGGAACAATAGGCTAGACCTACAATGGTCTAATTAGCCAAACTCATTCATCTACATTGAATAGTCGTATGAATGACAAAGGAATTGAATTTCACTGAAAAATCACTCCAGTATTTTGTCATTTTGGACGTAGGTATTCGTAGATCTTTGACAATCGTTACGGATCGAGAGAAGCCCAAAATTTTGACAACCAGTCTTACCAAGGGGTATCGTGTTACCCAGTAACTGGATTGTGGAGGTCAGATAGGCAGTCGCTCCATGAACAATACTTATATTTAGCGGCATCCGGTTATACTGGAAGTCGATCCAAAAATATTGGCATGGTAGATTGGACGTATTAGCTTAAAACTATGAAGAAAAACGAATAAAAGTGAGTTTTATTAAAATGTCTGTATCCGTTTCCTTTGTATAGGCCTTATATGCAAACAAAATAAACGTTTGCTACATATTTATTAAGTTGACTAGCCGGCCTTTGTGTTTAGGAATTCGGTACGGTATGCTTTGGGTCTCGGGTTGAGTTTGTCGAGCCCATGAGCTCGTATAAAATTTAAGAAATAAAAAGAGAGCTAGGACGGAAACATGGAGAGACAATACCTGCTTAATAATATCATGCGTTTAATTTGTTACATAACCAACATCATCTGCCTAGCCTTTTCCCAATTATGTTGGCGTCGGCTGGCAGTCTAACCGGATGCAGCTGATTAGCAGTATAACATAGAGTGACTGCCTATCTGACTTCCAAAACCCAGTTACTGGAGCGACTGCTTATCTGACCTCCACAACCCAGTTACTGGGTAATATATACCTAATCTTTACCTCTTAGTAAGACTGGTTGTCAGACTTTCGGGCTTCTGACGACCCGTAATGACTGTCAAAGATCCACGAATGACAGCCAGGACCAACGCCTTAACGCGCTTTCCGAGGCACGGAGGGGTCTTGGTTTGTAAAGGTGGTCACCCATCCACATACCAACCGCGGCAAGCGTAGCTTAACCTGAGCGATCGACCCGTGCGGCTGTTATTACTTAGCCAATTGTAATTAATCTGTTACATAACCAATTGATATAATAATTCGCGTCATGCCTATCATTACCTACTCGATTTCCCGAATTTGAATATTGTTGAATTGCTTTGATGTGATCTGGGTTATGTGTAATGTACACGCGTTATGTTAATTTTGATTTTAGCTTTAATGTCACACCAAGATACTAAACTGACATGATACTTCCAGTTTCATAATTTAAGCAAATAAGGCAAAGCCTCATTTGTCTCAAAATAAAATAAATTCTGTTAATAATAAAGAGTAGTTACAGTCAGCCCCAAAAATATGTATATGTTGCAGCCACCTGGTTAATTAGCCGTTTAGTCAACCGCCTGGCCTTTGGAAGTAGTGCTCGCCTCGCTTCTCTCTCTCGGCTCGCACGCGGGTGATCACAGTTCTAACCTAACCCATTTGGTCGGGGTGCCCTGGCTTACTTGCTGCGACCAATTCAGCTCGTGCGTTATTGGTTACAGTTCCAACCTAAACTATAATTCAATATCATTCAGGCCGTTAGTTGAACGGCCGCCGTTTAGTTAAAAGGCTAGGCGGTTAACTAAACGGCTAATTGAACCAGTTGCCTGCGACATATACACGGAAAAGGAACCGTTTTAATGTCTATAACCATGGTTCTATAACATTGTATCCACCGTACAGTAACAACACATAGTAAACAGTTTATTTTACCAAAACAATTTGTCCCAAGACATTTTATACACCCTATGAAAACCAAGGTTTTCAGTTGTTCATCGGTTGAATCCAATTATATTCATTTCATTTCAATATTTCATTTGAAATGAATGTTGCGATCTGTTTAAAAACCGCCGGATATTAAGTTCTGTACTTCAAACAGAATGAACAATTTCTTTGTTTCCGGAGAGATGTTATTAAGTTATTATTTTGGACGTGCCGACACTTTAATGTTCTCAACAGAATTATTTGAAAGAGAATCGAAATATTGAGGGTTGAAAAATACTCGGGACTTCTTTTTGTCATAGTGATAACAATTACTTATATATTTTAGTAAAAGTGAAAAGAAACACAATTATATTGAAGAAATAAAAATACCAAACAATGATGTCTGCGACGTGTTACTAGATAGGAAACATTTTATTGGCGAAATGATGGGTATACTATTGGTACACCTCTGTCTAACCCTTTAGTAAATACAGGCGTGAAGGTAAGATATGTTAAGTTAATATGGCCACAAATAAGTTCACTACTTTAAAATAAAATATTACGAAGATACTGAGTAAAGTTTTATTAATGTGATATCTACATCCATAGTAATATTATTACCTACTGCCACTAATAGGGCTGCAAACACCCTTTGAAGTACCTAATTATATAATATCTCAACCACGTGTTAATAGTATAATGGCTATTATGCCATCAAAGGCAGTATTCTGCGAACTAACGGAAGGAAGCCTTTTATATCACCCTCTTTAGTGATAACAACCCATAGTGTGTGGACAAGAATAGGCCTGTGATTGTTTGTTATGACAAAATAACGAAAGCGTTCATTGTTGAAATAATATAGGTACCGTGGAATGGGGTTAGTTTGATTCACGGGGTAACTTTGATAAAAACTTTATATTTTAAAAAAACAGGAATTGTTTAATTTCTGAACGCAACCGAAAGATTTCGTCTTTTGCGTTGGCAGCACTGAATGTCACTCTTTGACATTGCCCAGCGCTTGGGCAATTTAAGGGATAAAAAGGGTCCTATAAAATATGAGTGATAATAGAGTGGCCCTTTTTGTGTTCATTGCAACATTAGAAAAATGAGGAAAAGCTACCTTTTTAATGTTCGCTGCTTTTTATAATACTTAAAATTCCTTGTCATTAAGATGTCTCAAAATGATGGGACAAAGCTTTACTTCGTGGAAAGATCGCTACGAAAAAAAAATCTCCCTTGTTAATAGAGCCACTAGAGCCTGGGGGCCACTTTTCTTCAGCAGGGCATTCAATGTTTCATGTAATTATGAGAAACTGGGCATTTCTTTGAAAGCTATAAGTGGGTCAATGTGTTGCTGGTATCAGTTTGAATTGACCATGTTATAAGTATAACATGGTCAATGTCATGGTCATGGTCAGGCTTATTATTAAGTAATAATAAGCCTAATAATTGTATAATAATATCTTAAGTTTTAAAGTTAACTTTTAATAGTATGTAAAGGCAATGCTTTCACCATTACGATAATAATTGATATATTATAACTTTTACACATCGGCCAAATATACCTCCAAGCTGGAAAGACAATTGAACTGACTTACATTAAGGTGAATGGGTAGTTGTAGCCCGCGAAATTCAATTTTTCTTACGTTTTTTGCAATTTTCAGGTCAGTGTCAGGTTGTATCTTGATCAAAATATGATTCGCGACTATAACCGGTACGTATTTACAGAATTATAATAATTAGAATTATTAATACATCTTTCTAAGTTAGATTTCTACCGTTAAGAACAAATCTCGTATTGAAAAGTGTTTATGGTAGAAATCTAACTTAAAGAGATATATTAATGATTCTAATGACTATGATTCTGTAAATACATGTCTGTTATAGTCGCGAATCATATTTTGATCAAGATACAACCTGACACTGATCTGCAAATTGCAAAAAACGTAAGAAAATTTAAATTTCGCGGTCTACCACTGCGCATTCACCTTAAGCAAAGTTGGCAAAAATACGTAATCAATCTATATCAAAATTGTGGCCAAAATAAATCAAATAAAACCTCATTAATCTTGAGAGGAACTCCGAGACAAGGAGTACTATTAAGTCAATTAAGGATGACCCAGACCTCCTCGATCCCTCCTTGATTTATTACTCTCAATATTTTCTGAATATTAAGACAATTTAGCTGTTATGATGATGAAGATGTTTTTAATTAACTTAAGCTGATAAAGGCAATTCGAGTTAGATTACAATGGATGTTGGCAAATTGAAAAAGTATAATAATTATAATACTAGTTCCTCTCTCTGGAGCCCTGACCGCCGGTAGCTTGGACCCTGTTCCCGATACCGGTGGGCTACTATTTTTTATATTTTTAAATGTTTTTATATATTTTTTATACTAATATTTAAAAATATAATTTATATGTATATAGTGAAATAAAGGAAATAATACTAGTATGCGTCTATATGTTTCACGATTTAGCGGCTATTTAGTACTTAGTGACTAAAATACGGTTTTTGCAAAGTGGAACTTGAATGAGAACAGGTTTGCGGAAACATAGCACTTAGGCAGTACTAGCTAGGTGAAAGCTAGTTATTGAATTCTAACTATTTTTCAACCGTTGTGTTGCGAGAACCCACAGAAACTACGTAATTTTGCCAGATAAGAAGTATCGTATGTACAGCCGCGGACAGTGGCGGTCGACCACTTTTCACCCTTATGCCCTTGTTAATAAGGTTGAAAAGTGGTCCACCGCCAGTGACCGCGATGGTACTCGTACATTGGTATGACATATTCTAGCCCATAACAAAGTACGCCAAACTTCGATCCATTGCAGCTTGAAAGAGGGACGAAAAAAACACGCTTTCACATTGATTTTTATGTTAGTAGGATGGCCAGATTATTCATAATCAATTAATTCAGGCTACCGCAATCCACTGCGCCATAACACCCTTTAGAATGTCCACACATGTGCTAAATCCCATAGTCGTTCAAGCTGTTGATGCTAGATGAACATTTCAATAGAGTCTATAACTAATAGTTCAAGCACGGAGGAAATTGCAGATCGACTAAATCAAGATTGAGCCGGAAGGTCATGATAGCGTCCGGGATTAATCACGCCAAGCTGTAGCCAGCTGCTGAGGGAATTCATAGCTTCATGTAGGTAGGTACTATAATAGTCGTGCGATTGTGCAATACTGATTAAGATTTTTGTAACATAGTGTAAAAAGGCAGCAGATAATTACAATTTAAAACGTGTAATTTGAAAACGCTTTTTATACAGGATGTTACGGAAAGGGTATATCAATACAAACGGGTTGAAGCGTGTATCTGGTCTAGAATCTCTGTACAAAATTTCAGCTCAAAAGCATTAACTTTGAAAATGCTTCATATTTTTTTATTTCGACATCACGGCGCTGCACTGGCGCGCGGCGGCGTGATGTGCGTGCACTAGGCGCACAGACACACTACAGATAATGGATAATGACCCTCGTAGTGCGGTGACACGTTTGTTATGATTTCAATTTAATAAACTATCGAAATAAAAAAAATATTAAGCATTTTCAAAGTTACTGCTTTTGAGCTGAAATTTTGTACAGAGAATCTAGACCAGATACACTCTTCAAGCCGTTTGTATTGATATACCCTTTCCGTAACACCCTGTAAATAAGTATATTTCATGAAGTTTACAATAAAGGCTAGAACGCTAAATTACACTATTTTAGATGAAAGGCGATAGCGCCTGTTGATAATTTGGGTATTTATGATATGTCTCGTGGTCGTTCTAAGTTCTAATGTTTTGTTATTTAACGTTTTGTTTTTAAAAAAAAAGTAATATACAATGACACAGCAGAAAAAAACATTAAAAATATATAAAATTATATACAGTGTGTGTGTGCTTCACGGCTGCGCCAAATAGGCCCAATTCGGTAAAATGCCAGACCACTAGTGCCTGACGCTGGTTTTCAACTGTACTTTGAAAAACATTTCTAATCTCTGGAGCTTGTAATGTTTCAAAATAATTAAAAACTAATCAGTTCACCATAACACCCTTAATAACAACATGAATCTCACATAAATCACAAGAACCCCTCCAATTTCCATAAAATCTTGCCTCACAACCCCTAAATAACCATAGTCCATCCGAAAAGAGATTCCAGCATTTGTTTCGTCATTCTCGTGGTGATTGATTCGCTTTCACGCAGTAATAACTCTCCGGCGGGCTTCCCACATAATTCGCCTTTGATTAATTTAGATCAAAGTAACCGCATCCTTGCCATATAAGTACTGAGATTTAATTTATATGCTACGTCAAGGTCATCTGTATTCATTGAGAGATGTAGTAATGTTGGGCTCAGGGTGGGTTGACTTTGACCTGTAATTTGCAATATGTGGGCCAGAAACGATACCTTTTTGGCTTCCATTGATATATGAAAGGCTGCAAGCTTTTCTCGAAAGCATTCGCTAGGTGTACCAACTTATTTTTCGTCTCATCTAAAACTACTGTCGCTTTCAACTAACATGTTATTTTTGTGCAAAGAGATTTTGTGTAAACGAAACGTACCAAATATAAGAGGCGAATCAGTAAACGAAACGTTATTCAGTGCCTACCAGAAGTTGCGAAACACATAGAAACTTTACATCGCTTTGACTAAAGTTTTTGTAATTTAAAATGCTCTCAAACCTTTTTTATCACAAAACCAAAACACTCTAACAGATGCGTGAAGTGTTAACGAACATTAATTTTCTATGAGCAAAATCTCAACATTAGATGGCAAGCACCAAAAAACCTCTTAACGCAGTAAGGTAAAATCCATACAGCCTAATAATTATTTCACCAGGGCTGTGGGCTAACCCTACTCAATGTTTCAGTACAAAAGGGAAGCATTTTGCGTGATTGACAGCTCGATAATGTAGGGCACATTCGCCATATTCTGACTAGACTGTATTTTCTGTGAAAGAATCTCAGAATTCATGACAATCCAGAAGGCGAAGAGGTGAGCAGTAGTGGCGCAGTAGTAACGGCTGCGATTTACGAGTTGTAGATCGTAGGTTCGAACCCAGATAGGCGCTTTACTTTGTGTAAATTGTCACCACTGCTCTTAAACGGTGAAGGAAAACATCGTGAGGAAACCGGCAAGTCCTACCTAGTACTAAAAATTCGAAAACATGTGACATCTACAAACCAGCACTGGGCCCGCGTGGTGGTTTACGGCCACTCCCTCTCACCGAGAAGAGGTCTGTGTCCCAGCCATGGGGAAATGATAGGCTGATTATGCAGAAAGCGAACAGAAAGGTAAAAATGTACTCTTATTGAAGTTGAGACTTGAACTTGACGATTTTTTCGACCCCTTTTTCTTAATTATCAGTCTGTTGTTTATTTATTACTACTGTGACAGAAAGGAGTCGAAATTTTTACACAAATTACGCGGGTGGAAAGAAAGTCAGTCTGTCAAGTAGGTAGTGTTTGTTTCTTTTTATTTTTGTACCCAGTCCGAAGCATGAAATTATGATCGAAGTTGCCTTCTGGTTAGTTCTGTATTCTGCGGTAAGAGAGTACCGGCGACCGACGTCGTGGACCGGAATCGAGAAATGATTGATGACTTTTTGTAGAAGCAGGTAAAATGGGCTAGGTTTACCTCAGAATGAAGGGAACTATTTATGAGGAGTCGCTAAAGTGGAATATAATATGAATGGGTTTCCGGACTCTAGACTTATACAAATAACATGGAAATTGATGGCGCTTTCTGCGCTTACCAGACATATTTGACCGACTCCCATAATACAAACCCGGGTTAACTTGGATATCAACCTATTTCAACCTAAGGTAAAAAATAAATTAATATTGTATTGTTTCTATGACGAATAACATTTAACAATAAAAGAAAATAAGGAAATGGTTCACAAACAAAGTCACGACAAAATCTATAAAATATGAAATATTCAAGAAAATAAATAGGTAACTACAAAGGCTTCGTTTATTCATAGTGGGCGTGCTTACCTACTTGAAACCTATTTCGGTCGCGTTTCGAAATGTGTTAACCAAAATGCTTCCAAACTTTGCTTAGTTCAAGGCAATCTATAAAGGTTAAGTTAGCTTTTGTAGTTTAGCCTAGCCTTTACGTAATGATGTCATCATCATCATCTGCCTAGCCTTTTCTCAACTAAGTTGGGGACGGCATCAAGTCTAACCGGATGCAACTGAATACCAGTATTTTACATGGAGCGACTGCCTATCTGACCTCCACAACCTAGTTACTGGGTATTACGATACCCCTTGGACTGGCTATCAGACTTTTGGGCTTCTGAGTACCCAAAACAACTGTCAAATATCCACGAATGACAGCCAGAACCAACGGCGTCTCGGTATGTAAATATAGTCACCCATCCACAGACCAACCGCGGCCAGCGTAATAGTTATATTAGAGCCAGTAATGTGAGAAAATTATATAATTTTCAAGTTATGAAACATGAAAGTGAATGTCATACTTAACCAAGTTCAAATTCCATTGCAACCAAAATTTTATTAGGACCTTTTATTACAAATGATCACTCAAAAATCAACAAAGTACGTAACTGCGATGGAATGTAAATTATCTGAGATAATAGACTGTTAATAATTTATACTCATTTCACAAGTGTAATTTCAATTTTATATAAAACTGTCAAACTAACTAAGACCATTTAAATAATCACAAACTTATTACAAACAGCTATTAGGGTGTTATTATTCGTAATAACATTAAACACAGTTATCAGTAATTTGTTGACATAGTTTCACACAACAGAAGTAAGTTTTGAGCCGATGAAATTATTATTTTAATGTGGGACATCGGTGCTCCCACACTGCAAAAGCAAGTTTTAAGCCGATGAAATTATTATTTTAATGTGGGACAAGTGCTCCCAAATTGTAAATAACAAAAATTGTAATTGTAGTTAACGTATACCTTCACATTTACATAGTGTTCGCATTTAAAATTCGTAATTTCGCAAACGGTATTTTTTGTGTGTTTGCCGTATTTTCGAACACAATAATTGTATTGACTAGGTAAAGTCACGAGCATAAATATATGACTACGGACAGCTCGGCAATAATATCTGATATTTATCCATTAATATCTGTTGTTAAGGTGACGGGAAAATAAATATTTGTGATCATTTGTGGAGGGCGTATAATAAGTAGCAGCACAATATTATGTGACATCGAAGAAACACCAATACTATCTGACGAGGCAAGTGACGCCAAAATGTAGAATGCTGCATCGGCTTAGGTGTATGTATAATGTATATTAGTATGTCTTAGATGGCTCTGTCGCAAAATGACCACTTCTCAAAATGACTTCTGGTAGCAAAATGTCCCTTTCTCAGAATGGTCTTGACGCAGAACGTCACTTTCGCAAAATGTCCCTTTCGCAAATTTGCTTACAATTAGCACAGTACTTAACTAAAATATGTATTTTTACTTGAGTCAAAATTTTATAACCTGCCTACCTAGCCTTTTCCCAACTACGTTGGAGTCGGCTTCCAGTCTAATAGGATGCAGTAGAATACCAGTCTTTTACATAGAGCGACTGCCTATCTGACCTCCATAATCCAATTGCTGGGTAATACGGTACCCCTTGGTAAGATTGGTTGTCAAAATTTTAGGCTTCTGACTACCTACCCGAAACGACTGTCAAGTATCTAGGAATGACAGCCGGGAATGCTTGTTGAAGGTCGCTGCATAGGCGTTAGAACGTGGACGGGCCGGAGATGGAACGTGGAGTTATAAAAACACTTTGTTTAATGCATAGGCAACACGACAGTTATGCGAATCTAAAGTGCTAGAGTGAAGAATAAGAAAAAAAAAAACGTGTTTGTCCCGTCAGGCACGAAGTTCCTTACGAAATACTCGCAATAATCGCACACACAATCGTAATAATAGAAAGAGAGGGAAAGTGTGAATTTAATTGTCTCTGAGTTTCTTCTCTGTGAAATTAATTTATCTCTCTCTTTCTTTATGTCTACTTCTATTATACAACATTATTTTTAGTATATGCGAAACCTGAATATAGTTTGTTCAGAATAAGTAACTGAATCGATTCCAATAATTTTTACCCCATGTTATATTTTGGCCCAAAAATATTTAAAAAAGGTTAAAGCTTGGACACCACGAGAGCGACGCGTTCGAGGAGGTATATTATAGTGTACTCTGTGTTCGAGGAGCGACACTAAGTAGGTACAACAATAGCGGCGCGGGCGCACAGCGAGCGGGGCGACCGGGGCGGGGGTGCAGCAACCCCTTCAGTCGCCCGGGTACCACAGGTTGGCGCGCACGTGTTCGCGTTCCCGTCCAACTGCATAATCGCGAGCGCGCGGCCGCCGCGGGCCTTACAGTAATTGTGTTTCGGTTGATCGTGTACCTATCGTATGTAAAAAGTGTCGTGTAACATTTTTAAACACGCCAAGATGGTTAATTGTAGAAAGTTATTATTTGTACCTACAGCCTGCTGTGGTTAAGTAATGCGATGTTTAACACTTTTCATCCACTTTGAACTTGGTTGACATAAGGTGCAACAAATCGCATTGACTACATTGTAACACTTACGGCTTACGAATAAGTAATTACTTATTCGTAGCTTACGGCTGCATTTATTTACGAATAAAGTACATTATAATAACTACCTACACTTGACCATTACGACAGTCCAAAGCCTGCAAGTGTGATGGAAAATGTTATCACCAGTTAATTACAATACAATCGCCCGAACGCACGCGGCGGCGGCGTGGATGACCATGTTTTTGTAAGGACAAACAGGTAACATAACAAGCTTATAACTTTGTGATTATTCATGATACAGTTTTGAAATTTTGTACATAGATTCTTTACATAAAAATACTAGACACGTGTTTCGGGTTTCGCATATACTAAAAATAATGTTGTATAAAGAGAGAGACAGAGTGAGGTAAAGTTGCATGGAGGAGTCGCATACCGCTTTTTTGTTACCTGACGATTTCTACAAGCTTACTCCTATCGTAAGCCGTGTTAAAGAACTTCGTTCCAAAAAGCTCTCCGGAGTCCGGAGGGACTGTATATACGCAGCGGAACCACGGACGGGACTTGGCGCGCGCGCGGATTGGGTCCTGCTAAACATCGTCACCGACGATATTTTTCCCGTCCCTTGGGTGCCACGTCGCCTTCCCGTCCGTGTACCCGTGACGTATGGTCTTACGTATACATTTTCTATGATGTTTCTAAAAATAGTGGTCCCGTTCCGTCCGGGTTAAAACACGTTACATATGCAACGACTTTAAGGCTTTGGGGATTAACGTGCTTTCCGAGGCACGAAGGGGTAGCTTAAAATGTAGTGAATGGTCACCCATCCAGAAACCAACCACAGCAAGCGTAGTTTAACCTTCGATCGACTCGTGCGGCTGTTATAATTTTGCCCTAGCACAGTTTACTACAAACTAAAAATATTGTGACTCGACTGACACTGGTAAACACCTATTTCGAACAAAAACCTATTTCGTTAATTTGTATATCTTTGGCGAACGCATTACAATGAAAATAGGCTATTAGCACATTGGTTGAGCCTTGAGCCGGTATCGGCTACATCCTCATATTGGTTATCGTCCAATAAGGGTGGGTCCGGCCCCCATTAGGCTCTCCAAATGTATTTGTTTCCACGAACCCATTCTAAAAGGGTAAATTGAATGGAACATTTGTTCTAAATATAACTGAGAATCCAATTTACGAAAAAAATGGTTATTATAACGAATAAAGTTGGAATTAAATCTAATTTGTATTGCAAGTAAAGTTGTGTAAGGCTTATAAGAGGTAATATTACTCTGTGAGTTATGGAATTGATCCTGGTTTTTGGTCTACTTGTATTTTTAGCTTCGAGAAAAATCGGACAATCACGTTTTGTCTAAAAATACATCTAAACATAGTCACTCGTGGGTCACATTTAAAATTATTTGAAGGTACCTATTGTACTCTACCTATTGTTGACGGAGGTTGTATTCCCCTTTAAATAGCATAATTGTAAATCTCTAAGTGGTAGGTATACAACCACAGAAGTTACAAGGAGATTATCATTTCGATTCAAGAGGTTTTCATGGCCGAGAGCACAATCTATATTGTTTACAAACTTCTTACTTAATTCCATATTTTGGTTAAATACTTCAAACTTCCCCGTCCTCAGACCTTTCAAAAGCCGTTGCTTCAGTCCACAAAAGCGTAGAAAATCCTTTGGTTTACATTCAAATACTTCGCCACAATATTGCAGAGACGCAAAACCTGATCTGCATATTTTTGGAAGTCGCTTGAGTCTTCTCAATATATTTTTCGGTTATCCTGCTCATTATTGTATTTGATTTCTTATGTACTTGTACATATTATTATTATTTTAAGACGGTTAGCTTTTCAAATTATGTTAATATCCTTAATTAAAAAAAAAATATCTTAGTAATGAATGACTCATGTAAGTACTTAAAAGTTATTTATATGCAAGTCTGTTTAGTTTCATAAGGTAAGATTAAGTTCAGCCAGGGAGATTAAAGTGATGAGTTTTCTGAAAGGTCAGATCTATAGGTATTTGTTTGCCTGGTAAAGTCTAGTCCAGGTACACCCGCAGATGTATTCTGTAAAAATCTCAACAGATGTCAATAGCATCCATGAATATCGGACAACCATAAAGCTTAAACATCCTGGTAAGTGGAAGCCTTATTGTCACAGCACAGTCACAACGTGCAACTGCCGACTATTTCTATTCTCGGTTCGTGATTATGTACTTATTTCTTTTGTTTTTTATTTTTCTTTATTCGAGATAACTGATTTTGTTTGCACGCATTTCTTTGACAAATTAACCTAATTTTTATTTCTTTCTTACTCAGCATAAAAGTAAAAAAATATCTATGAATTTAAAAGATAACCTAGTTTATTCTAATGAAAAGAAACGACAAAAACTCTTAACAGTTTAAATTCGAATTGAAGAACGAAAACAATTATTTAAATGAATGAACAAATTCAAGTATTTTACTAGATCTAAGGATTGAACGAAATGGAGGAAACATATCGAGGGTATTTCAGTTTACAAACGTTACACACATGTAAAAAAGATTAATCGGGAAAATCGCTAAAAACTTTTATTTGAATAGAAGAATTTACTTTGAAGAGAAAGATATTTAAAACCATTACTTTATTTTTGTTCCTAGCAATTGGATGTTTACGGGAGGATATACAGAAGATCGCGAGGCGGAGAAGTCCTGGATAAGACTCGCACAGATCAGGGAAGCATGGTGCAGAAGGGATGAGGCATATACCCTGCAGTGGGTGGAGCAAGGCTGCTAAAGATGATGATGATGAATTGGTTGTTTTGCCGTACCTACGAGTACTATGTACAGGAGTTCTTTGTACGGTACAAAATGATGATATACATAGGTACACGTATGTGTTAATGATGTAGACACGGATATCTATGAATGTAGATATACCTACCTGTACCTACCTATAGGTATACCTAGGTCAAATATTTTCTTATACCTACTTACCTATAGGTATAGGTCAAATATTTTCTTTCGCGGTTATTCCACATTTGCTTTGTTTCTTAATAATGTGGATTTTAGTAGGTAATGCTATTGGGTACTACTCAGATTTCGGCAGCGATATTTTGGTTTACATATGTATTTCTAAATATCTTTCCTTATATATAAAGGTATCAGAATATTGTATCACTTCTTATGTAGCCTCTTTTTATTCCGTTATCCATTCTGTATCCAGACGTCTGATTTGAATAGATTTCTTACTGAATTAAGCCTCAATCTCATATTCCGATTCAGGCTTACGAACCTACGTTTTATAAAGATAAAAATTTAACGTGGAGCAATACAGGATCACTTTCAACATGTTTTGTAAATTGTAGCATAATTATAACCCCCTTACTAATAAACGTTGTAAAGCGTCTGTATAGTTACACAACGTTTTGTCTTCTTCTTTCGAAAATCAAATTACTGACGACTAGAAGAGAGAAATCGGTGTGTAACTATTCATCTGATATAATACGTTTATTAGTAAGGGGGTCCTAATAGTCTACAACGTACGGACGAACCCACTGTCGTTCCGCCACGCCGGCCCAGTGCGGGTTGGTGGTTGTCACATGTATGTATGTATTTCGAATGTTTTGGTTCTAGGACATGTCGGTTTCCTTACGATGTTTTCCTTCACCGTTTTGAGAGCAGCGGTGATGAAATACCTAAGTTACACAAAGTAAAGTAGCTGCCTGGGTTCAAACAAATCAAACAAACTGGGTACACCATGCAGGTCGGGCCCGTAACCACTAGGCCAACACTGCTCTCATCATTTGTAAATTGTACAAAGGTTTAAATATTTATCAGACTGTATTTTTATGTTTTTGCATGAGTTGATACCATAGAAATATATAAAAAAAAACATCTTATACCTATCTATGGTTGGTACTGACCTGGTTGGGCCCGGTGAGGTTCAGCCCGCAGGAGTTGCAGCGGAGACATTCCTCGTGGTAGTGGTTGTTGTCGTACAACGGGGATGGTTCTGAAATATTAGAAATAGATTAGTAATTTTTTTTTTTTTTTTTTGTAAAAACTGTCCAATATCTATAAGGGTAAATATTAAACAATAATTTTCGCTTACAAATCACCGAAAGAGATAAGTAATCAGGTCGTCGGATATTGTTGAAGTATTGGTAAGAAACCAATGGATGTTTTCGAATGAATTTGATAAATGAACCGTTTGTTTTCTATTTCCCGCTAACCTATACTGTCCCACTGCTGGGCAAAGGCCTCCCCCATATTCTTCCACCTTCCTTTGACCTGTGCCTTCTCCATCCAATCGGTTAGGAACAAGTCCCAATCGTCATGCACGCATGCCTTTTGACGGCGGCCGTCTTCAGGCGCCCACTGTGTGACGATTAATTAAATTCTATTTTATTTGAAAATATCCATCGGTTTCTTACTAAACTTCTACTATATCCGACAACTCTGATTACTTATCTCCTTTGGTGGCCGTACCTAAAGTTAAATATATCATATCTCATCGGGTAATGTGTAAATATGGGAACAATGTATAGGGAACCGCCACGTGCTTAGAACCATTGAATATTGTCCCAGAGATACCCAAGGGTGGAGAGTCGATGGCCTTTTCTTTTTAGAAAACGCCTTGGAATGTTTTAAGGTAAAGCGGCTCCAATTTTATGCTCAGAAAAAGTCGTGGCAAAACTGCAAACATATTGGTAGATCGTAACCACACAATGCTACGACCAATGCAAGATATGTTAATCTCCTTACTAATAAGCGAATTATATCAGATGAATAGTTACACACCGATTTCTCTCTTGCAGTCATCAGTAATTTGATTTTCGAAAGAAGAAAACAAAGCGTTGTGTAACTATACAGACGCTATACAACATTTATTAGTAAGGGTGTTGTACAGCAAGCATATGGTTCTCATGATATTCTTAGTAATTACAGAATTAAAATAAAAGGAAGTATTTTAGGCTTATTAGTTTCTCTTGACATCACACACACATTAATGCGTATTCACGTACTTAATGCTTTCAAGTTTAGGTACCTACTCATATTCAAACAGGTAACTTAGTTGGTAATCAAAGTCAACATCGAATGAAACCGAAGCTTAAAATTGCCAACTTTGTTTGCCATAAGTTTCGAAGTAGAACTCAATAAGCTAACTTAACAATCGATAGTTCGAAGCATATTAATTGCCTAACTTAATATTCTTGTTCTGCTCTTATTTTTCTTCGCCAATTTTGGTACATTTTAGGCAGTATTTAAACATATCGTTTAAATAATAATAGTAGATTGTTTGCCAAGGGAGCAAACAAGTATTTTGAAGGCGAAAGTGTTTCTTTGAATCCAGAGCGAAGCGAAGGATTCTAGAGTAGAATTCCGAGCACAGCGAGGGGTTCTAAAGTAGAATCTTGAACGCAGTGAGATATTCAAAATACGTCACTCGAGCTTAAAATAGTGTTGCTCCCGAGGTGGACACTCTACTTTTTATAAGTAAGTGCAACTTATGAATAAGAATATTACGTTTATTTATTTCATTATCACTACTTGAGGAAGACGTACTCATTTTTTATAAAACTAAGTAAAATCCTAATTTGAGGAAACAATTACAAACGAAGGCAGAATGCTTTTCGCGCGTTTTTTATATTTTCACAAACTTTTCTTTTTTAATTTGGCGCGCGCGCCTTTTTTATCATACAGCCTGTTACTTGTTCATACAATGTTCGTGATTGATTCCTTTGGTAATTGGAACTTTTACTAACAATATCCATATTCCAAATTCAAATCACTTTTAGTCAGCTATTTTAGTTCCTGTTTACGAAAAATACACTAGCTCTTTTTGAATAGATGTGATAAAAAGGTTTTTTTTTTTTTGTAAAACAATTACAACAACCTACTAGCAATACTTTGTGTATTTTCAGCCGTAAAAATACTAGGTGAATCAACTTACCCATATATTTTCACATGACCCAAAAATTCGTACAAAGTAAAGTGATTAAATTTTCGCAGACCAACACAAGGTGCGCTTATAAATCATAATAAGGGACTCTTAAGGAAACAGATGGGTCTTCAATTTGCTCTCAAGATGAACCTATACCTCATAATAATTGAGCAATAAAAATTCTATGGGCTGCCTAAAATAGTTCGGGACGTAAAATGAATTTGAATACATTACAGGCCTGAATCAAAGCATTGGCTGTACCTAGTTCAAACCCGACTCTAGCCTAAGAGTGAAACCCTTTGAAAGGTTTCCTTGCAAATAACCATCAGTGTTTGCTTGTCGGTCACTTTGTACTTAGGGTCCTATCGTATCTTTAAAGAGATAGCAAGTTTTGAATGGCGAGGATAACCTCACTTAAGCACCATTTACACGACGCAAGTTTCAGGCCCGTGCCATACCATAAAATTGAAGCAACAAATGACTTGCATAGCCGAAACACTATTTAGATGGTGGAAGTTTAATAGTTGCTTAAACGTATTGCATAGCATAATTAGCCTATAATGTTCCCACTGCTGGGACATAGGCCTTCTCTCTGTGAGAGGGAGCAATTGCATGCAATTGGCAATTAAATCCCAAAGTGTATATCAGTTTTTATTTTAAAACTTTATAGAGCAGTCCAAGAGACTGCCAGCTTCTTTTGTTTCTCATATTATTATTATTAGTTCGTCGTTGATATGAATGCAAAGTCAACAAGAATTATGTACCCAGGATTTTGTAATATCTTGATTTATTAAAAGAGTGTCCTTGGAGTTTTTTGCCCATTCTTCTCCATAGAGATCTACATTTTGGAATGGGCAACTAGCTTCAACTTTCTGACTAACTAACCGAATCTTTGACAATTCAAAAGTGCCTGTACCTAAATGATTTAATTGAAATAAATGCTTTGAGTTTGAGTTCGAATAATCACTCACGGGCTGGAAATTAGCTTGTATAGAATACTAGCTGCACCCCGCGGTTTCACCCGCATAAGTCTCGATCCCGTGGCAATATCGGGATAAAAAGTATCCTATGTCCTTTCCCGGGACTCATACAATCTCTTTATCAAATTTCATCTAAATCGGTTCAGCGGTTTAGGCGTGAAAAGGTAACATACAGACAGACAGAGTTACTTTCAAATTTATAATATTAAAGTATGGATAAGGAGCTGGCTATTCTTGTGACACACATCACCGCAGCCTTTCACGCCCTATGTGTCTGCCTCGCAAAGAGAGTGGGTTGACCTATTATTAGCCGCATCGGAATCCTTATAACATGTTTTTAATTAAATTATCAAGAGCTCGTATCTATTCATCTTGAATTTAATCTTTACAAGATTTTATGGCTGCGATCGTAATACACTAACATGGTAACACTTTAAGTTTAATGCTTCTGTAAGATCCTCAGCGGGAACTGCACATTTTAGTTCCAGTAACTTTTCAGCTTGTAGCCTTAGCACCACTAAGTTGTATTTGAAAACTTTTTATTATCTTAAACCAGCGCTGCCTGGCGAAATTACAAACCCATTTGTTAAAAAGTGAAAGTAGAATTTCTCCGTTGGCCCCGCGCCAAAGGGCATAGTGATGTATCTCGGAAACTTGCCAAGAATCCAGACTTAACATTTTAAGACCAAGTTATTGACGACTCTTGTCGTAACGTGTGACAACCACTTAGATATTCTTTGCGGACTCGCGATACTTCCAAACATAATACATATTGATCAACCGTATTTCTTCTAAAAAATATAAGGTAGACAATCTTGACATGAGTACCTTCGTTCATGAAAAGGGTCTCATTTTCTTAAAAAGGTTATTCTGACAGCAAACTGACAGCTTTTTATTTGGATGAATGAGATTTTTTCTTTGCGAGTTTCGACGTTTTACGAAACCAATTTTTCTACGACAAAGTTTTGATTGATCATAGATTAAACTATTTGATACTTTAATGCCACTCGAACATCGTTTGGAGCTTGGACGTTAGATAGTGAATTGTTCATTGTGTTTCATCGAACAAATTTTGATAAATGGCTCAGGTTGAGATATAAAAGTTATAAAACTTTGGCAGTGTACTTAGAATAGATATTGATTTAGTATTTTTAACAAATAATTCTATTGAGTCTTAAAGTTACACAATATAAATCTATAATTAATAAAGCTGAAAACTTTAAGTTTGTTTTTTTGTTTAAAAAGGCGGTGGAAGTCGCGGATCGAAGCTAGTTAATGTACAAAAATTGAACTTCCCCGTAAAGTGGAAACCATATTGTTGCTTACACCATGCTCAGAGAATTCAATCACTTTACAAGTTAATAAAATTTTAGGGCTCTTAAAGCCCACGCTGTATAACGAATTGAAACAGTAATATAACAAAGTTACCTCGATTTCTATATTGAAATATTAAACGATCGCCATAGAAAACAGAGCGTAATTAATATGATCATAGTACGTAATAAAGTGGGCAGTAAATAAGTATTTTCATCTTTTTATAGCCGAGGAAGTAATAGCGGCGATAATATTGATGTTGCGATAGTCTATTACAATGTTGTTTCAATATGCTATGCGTTTATCATTTTCGCCAGTACTGTAATGGAGTTTGTTATTAAAATAAGGCAGGCGTCGTATATTGGCTATTGCGAAGATTTTATGTTAAGCGTATTTTATCGCTTGGCTCTTGATGATTAACTGTTTCTAAGCATTTTGGTTATTTCGTATCGTAACGAGCGGAACGAGAATCTCGTGTCGGGGACAGACGATTGCCAGTGAGCAAGGATGTAGTAACATCAAATCAAAAGCACTTTTTGACGGTCAACATTACATATGACAGTCCTCAAAAACACCCGCCCTTCACCACTTTCTAGTGCTTCAGCTGAGATGAAGAAGTGGCGCAACAAAGTCTTCAGCAGCACAGCTGTCTGTTCAGTCAGAAGAACTGAATTTGCCTGCTGATTACCTGACGTTTTTAAGAATCATCACTTGTAGAGCCTGTAGAATCTTTTTGATTGCACTTCTGTTCATGTTATGTAATGCAGAACATTGTATACAGTCTGAACTGAAGTGATAAGGCTGGTAAAGTCGTTGTTTCAGTAGTTTTCAGGAGGGCTGTCACATGTGCACTTGATGCTCTTATAACTGCGTCAGTGAGCGGAGTTCGCGCATCTAATTTTTGGGCCAAAGATGTTTCAGCTTTTTGCCATCGATACGCTAAACGCGCTACGCTAGAGGGCTTAAGTAATGCATGGGAAGTAACATCCACCCGTGCAATATAAGCATCGAATCGATCTTTTAGACAAAATTAAGTCTTTTTTGGAACTTTAAATGGCTCGGGGAATAAAATAGAAAATGCTACAGAAAACTAGACTAGACTAGTCATTGAAAAATAATTTGGCAAGTGTTGTTGAATTTTTTCAAGGATCTCGTTATTGAAGTTTCTGTTGTACAATAAATCATTTCAACTGTAGTTTTTAGAAAGTTTTCAGACGAACTGGATCTTAACTGTGTCTATAAATCTATACTACTAATGAGGTTTAAGAGTTTATTTGTTTCTTTTTTTAAACGCACTAAATCTCTGGAACTAGCAGTCGGATTTGAAAAATCTTTTTACATTTGATGGCGAAATTCTCGAGGAAGGCTATAGAATACTTAAAATCATTCTAGTACCCTTAAGAGCCGAGCAAAAAGGAAAAATGTCAGAAATAACGCTAAGCGAAAACGAAGTAATAGCGCGGATGGGCGATGCGATGCGACGGGGTAGGTCAGGGTAATATTATAAATGGGAAAGTGAGTTTGTTTGTTACACTTTCATATTTAAGAGGAAATGCGGTCGGAGAGACTTGAAAAAGCCTATGTATAAAGTCATAATGCGAGGTTTGGCTCTCGCCTATTTCCTCCTACAATATTGGACCAATTTAAAAGATATTTCATAAACTGAATAAGAAGGATATATACTGCGTCCCTATGTTTTTCTTTTTTTATTAATAGTTGTCAAATTTGTACACTAGGCTTCTGTTGACAGCGGATTAAATCAGCAATTTTAAGGCCCGGTACTACCTCAGATTGCGAAAATTGCCTTAGCATTAACGGCTGTAGTTCCAACAGTTCTGCAGTTTTCACTTTGAAATTAATATACGATAAAGATGAGAACTACTGCGAGGTGTCATCGGTTGCGAAAACACGATTGCATAAAATTTTCTCGATACAAAGAAGTCTCAAAGTTACCTCTAAACCGCAAAATAAAAGGAGAATATTCAATGAAAATTTTCAAATTAGGCCATGAAAATTTGCAAGCTAATTGAACTATGCATAAAGCAGGTGTCATAGGTTCGTTTTTATTTTTTTAATCGTTAAATTTTACGTAAAAAGATGAGATCCGAAATATCCAGCTTTATAACCACTCATACCTTGAACCGCTCTGCCGCCCGGCCCCCGACAGGACCCCGATTCAGTATTTGTCAGTACCGCTTCGGCTATCAGACGGGGAACCCGTGTCACTTTGCTTGCGCTCAAAAGACCCGATTGACAACGTTTTATGTTCTGAAGAAATTATGTAATAAAGTAAAATGAAATATATATGTAAAATATAAGGCCTCGTATTTTTATTTTTTCCAAATTTTGTAGTTTTCATTCATAAAATAATTTTTGAAATGGTTTAAAATCGTAATCTCATGTCAATGTCAAAACATTGTCAGAAATTTAGGGAGGTAAACGTACCTATTTTAGACAGTTCCCAATGTGTAATGGTGTTTTCAATATATTCAGCAAAACTATTTTTATAAATAATTTTATCTATTTATTGATACAGGGTGTAAAAAGACTTTAGCCGTCGTACATCAAACTAAGTAACATTGCACAAAAGATCTGTGACAAAAGTAATTGCTGGAAATCGACTTTAATTTTTGGTGTAAACATTTGCTGTATGCGCACTACCACAAACAGTAAATTTTGCACTGGCATGTAACTATACAGGGGTCCTGGAGGTATTTAAAGTTGTGTTATAATATCAAAACTTGTTTTCGTAAAAAATATCAGTGAAAGTTGTAATTTTGACCTCAATAATAATATCTCCGTAACCAGAAAGTTTCTAGTACAAAGAAATGATTACAATAATGGGGAGTACAAGTGACTCTCGGCTCGTTGTGTCTTTTTAAACCCGTTATGTTGTAATAGGAGACCAGAAACTATGATCTGCATTAACAAATTTTGAAAAAAAAAAATACAGTCAACATAAAATTAGCCAATTTACACAAAACCTTTATATTCTCTACGGTTTTCATTCATCGCAAGTAATCACAAATTACGACTGATAGATTTTGAGAATTATGTACAGACGCCAGCACATCAAGCTACTACAACCTGTCAAATTTCTTTAATAGATTTTCAGCTTTATCGCTAAAACATATGGTTCAAAATTGATTGGGAAAATTTAAAAGTTTCGGCTAGCTTGATGTGTTGGCTGTGCTTGATACATGTAAATTTTTTTGGTTTAAGTTAATACATTTTTGATCAATATTCGGCCCGGAGGCTGAGTTGTGCCTCTTTTCGTCTTCAGCCTCCGAGTTGACGCAGATGCTAAACGATCTTGGCACGGCAAGCCTAGAAGTTGGACTTCAGATGAATATGTCAAAGACCAAGTTGATGACGAACAGTGCGCATCGCAGGATCACTGTGACGGGTGTGGAGGTCGAATACGTTGATGAGTATCTCTATCTTGGGCAAATAGTCTCTTTCCAGGCAAGACAAAACAAAGAATTTGCAAGAGGCACCGAAAATGCCTGGATGAGCTAATGGGCTATGAAAGATCTAATGAAGGGTGATCTTCCTTTGTCCCTTAAGAGAAGACTCATTGACGTGTGCATACTTCCCATCCTCACATACGGTGGTCAAACATGGTCTTTGACAAATCAGCAGAGGTCCACGCTCGAGGTTTGCCAGAGGGCTATGAAACGGAGTATTCTGGGTATCAAACTAACGGATCGGATAAGGAATACGACCACCCGTTCCATCACAAAGATAACTAATGTCACTTGCAACTGCAAAACAGACCAGGTCTCGAAAGAGTCAGAAGCTTGTTCATAGAGCACAAACGTAAGACAAAGGGGCCGGTTATACTCTTCGGATTTCTGTATAATTTTTGGCACTGTGTGGATGTGGTCTATTGTGCTGTATCTTCCTCGAAAGCCGTCTGATCCGGTGGCTAAAACTTGGTAGAGTACAGTTCTTCGCGCTAGAAGATTCGTGACGATGCTTGAAAACAATTTATAGACACGTTACTAAAAATTGAAATGGGTCTGTACTTTCTAACCATGGTAATACAAAATAAAAAAAAAATGACAAAAAAAACCGACTTCCAAAAAAACTACAAAGTGAAAAAATAACTTATTTTAAATTTCGTTCTATTCTCCTCCTCCTCAAGTCGTACTCCTCATTACTGAGGGTCGTGATCCTCCCTTGAAAACAACTTTTCTCTGACGATGTTTCGCCATCTCTGTCTATCCTTGGCCAAGTGAAGCGCATCATGAAATTTCGTGTCAAGAGAAGAGCTTATCTGGTCAGACCATCGCAAAGGGCTGCGACCTCTTGGTTGTTTACCATCCACCTTGCCGGTAACCATCAGTTGTTCAAGGTTATTGCGTTCTATTCTAAACCATCGTTAAAGCCAAAATGTATGAAACTTTATAATTGACATCAGTCATTCCGATGACGTATTATTATGCGTTATAACCATTGCGTGCTCATGTCAGTGATGGGTTGCCAGCTGTCTTAGAACCCAATGGCTTGGCTCGCGACGATTGGAAAAGACCAGACAGATTGACCATAATGCCTTGGAAGTTAGGTCGGCCTTTGGTGTGTGACGCAACATGTATCTACTACCTTGCCACCGCATCTTCCTATTACGGTGGGCTGTGCTAGTGCGATTACTGCGGGTGCAGAAAACCTCAAACAGCGCAAATAAATACTCTAATCTTAATAAGCCGACTTATATGTACCAGCCGTTTGGGGCTGAAACACTAGGGCCACAGGGTCCGAGTGCCCACTTAATTTTCAGAGAAATCGCCAAGCGATTGGTCGACTCTTCACGTGACCAGAGGACTAGCCTATTTTTTGGCCAAAGAATCAGCAAAAAGAAAGTAATTTTAAGGCCGGCGCTCACTGACGGCATGGCACGGCGTGTCATGGCAAAGGATTTTATTACTAATCAAGTTATTTTAAATCTTATTTCAATGAGTTTAGAGTTCATGTTACTTTATTTCGATACCACGATGCCGGGAAATGACGCTACGTGCCGCGGGACGCTGCGGCATGACGCGACGCGCCGAGGGATGCTGCGGCATGACGTGTTATGCCGTTTCATTCCACGTAATGCCGCGGCGCGCCATTGCATCCCGCGGGACGTGTGGGTCACTTTGTGTCGAGGAATTATGATTGCTAAGCTGGTTGAAATAAGGATGAAACTTGTGCATCGGGCATTTCGGTTAATGGGGCGCAGTCCAGTCAGAGCGGGCTTTCAGCAGGATGCCACGGAACGCCGCGGGATGCCGCAGCACAACCTGCCGTGCCACGCCGTCAGTGAGTGCCGGCTCGTATTTGGCTGTCGCTGTCTTATGGTGACAAATATATGGCGGTAGAGCAATGTTCTTTGGTCGGTCATAGAACACTAATGCAGTAGGTACATTGCGGATTTCGCGGTAAACTTTGCTTGCGTGATGTAGAATTGTGATGTCAAACAAAAGATTGGTGTATTTCGTTTCTATAAACGAAACAACGTCTAAGTCTATACGTCGCTACACAAATACATATTATGTAGGATAAATAATTTTGTCTTTGCTTTGTATTTGCTATGCGAATGATGAGCGTCCCATGTTTTTTTTTTTGTTATTATATTATTATTTACCTGTCCATTTAAAAGGATTTTATATATACTGCACATAGGTACAATGTGAAAGCTAATTTTTATGTGAATGTAATAAATTAATGTTAAGTTTAATCATTTTATTTCTTGACATCCTTCCAACAATAGTTCGGTTCACCCTAACTGAATCAGTACGTCAGTGCGACTGGGATAGAATGATACATAGCGCGGGGAAGTGGGGGCAAAATCTGAATTTGAGCTGAACTATTACAAGCCCTTAAGCATTATTTGAGGGTCCTAGTGCTTAAAAAATAATGTATCATCAAAAAGGAAAACATAGGGACATACAAGTAGTTAATATTTATTATTATGTAAAAAAAACATAGCTTTGGTGGTCATTAACCAAAAAGAAAACAGGCGAGAGCGTTTCTATGGAGAAAAGACCACCCGCATTTTCTCTTAAACGGCTAAAACGGCTTTGTAGGAAATTTGGGTAAGGATAAAGGCTTCTTTTCATCCTGGAACGTAGACAAAGTCGCGGGTAACAGCTAGTAATAAGATATTTTTGAAGTATTTCGTTGCCTGGCGATAAAAAAAGGCCTTTGAAGGCTGAATCTGAGCACTTAACGTAAGATGTGCGATGAAAATAGGCATCCGGCGATACACCTGGGACTTTTTATAATTATAAATCTAGTTTTACTGTTGTAGTAACATTCTAGTAGGGTTTTTTAATGGACTTCTAAAAAAAGATGAAGTAGGTACCTAGTTATGTTTAAGTTAGCAGAAAGGCTGATGTTTAATGATTCGAAGGACCACGTGCTTTCTTTTATAGTAGATGAAGAATTTGATGAGACAAAGCAAACTGAACATTCTTAAAATTGAAAACAGATACGTGTTTAAAGGACTTGTGTTGCGTTTATTAGTTATAAATACGGACTATCCAATCAGTGCCTTAAATCGCCTGTCTGCGCTTAATTTCGCTATTTTGATTCCCGTTCAGAGACCATACTTTTCATGATTTCTATAAGAGCCAATTTACTCATCAAACAAAACATTATTTCACTCTCTATCTCATTGTTACACGCAAAACCTATCAAATAAAGAGCCTACGTGTAACAATCGAAGTTTTCCTTCCAGAAACAATTTGACAATAGCAAACTCGCTTTCAAAGTCGTATTGAGAATTGAGACAAGAGTCGATAGGAACCACTGAACTATTGAATGAACGCTAGAACACGGTTGACAAGAGACCATCACAATATCTATGCCATTTCGATTTTCAAAGGGGTTCGTCCCTTTGTTGTTTTTCAGTAGGGCGAACAATTATATCAAAGGCCTATCTGGATGTGATTGCTAAAGAAAGCGGACATGACACAGGCCGGTTGGAACTTTAAAAAAAAATACATTTTTGAATTATGAAGATCCGAGGTTTTGTCTGCGGCTAGACCCGCGTGGAAATCAGAAATTATCCCCCGGTAATTTACCAACGGGCTAAAGTCCTAGCCCAGGTCATGGTGTACTTGTGTGTCAAATTCCACCTAAATCCATTCAGCCGTTAAAGCGTATAAAGGTAACGGACGGACATACCTACAGACAGAGTAATTTTTTCATTTATAATATTAATAAGTATGGATTTGCTTGTGAAGGCTTGCTGCCTACCTTACGTCTATAGTAAGACGGCGAAGGGATTTTGAAAGAAAGTGAAAAAAAAAAACTTAGGATTCGTTATAATTTGGTTAAAGTTTTGCGGTTCAAATATTAGATAATTAATATTGTTTTTGGGAACGATAATATCTAAACATTTTATTATCGTTCCCAAAAACAATATTAATTAATGTATCCCCAATAACGAGTTTCTATCACGTCTATTTCTTTATATTATAGGAAAACAAGATTTTTTTTGATGCCCAATGAGCTCTTGTGTCTTTTTTTATTTATATCTAAACTGATTTGAACTTAATGAATAAAACATGAAAAAAATTGCCTTAACATTTTTTTTTTATATAAAAATTAATTTACAATTAACAACTCACCATATCGTTTCGGCTCAATTTTGACGCACGTGATTTAACTTGTGTGGAAAAGTATAAATATTATTTTTATATTTTACAAATATTAACTACACAGGTAAATAGCTCTATATTTATTTTTACGCTAACATTTATTTACGACACGACTACTACTTGGTGTTTTGTTATTTTATGGTACACTTATATTTACCTACAGGTTATATTTAGTCCTAAGTTAATATTGTTTCCCACCAATGACACTGGCTTCTGATAAGAAACTACTCTTATCACTTAAACCTTTCCACGACACGAGAACAAAATATACCATAAAAATATTTTTTCCGAGCTTACAAATTGTGAATTGTCAAAAAACAATTTAATAACACAAACCGAGTTTCTAGCACGTCTATTTCTTTATTTTATAGGAAAACAAGATTCGTTGTAACGTCTACGTTGAAAAATTGCTCACGAAATTTTTCTCGCGAATTTAGGCTGTCAATGTTATGTTATTTGAGGTTATTCGTTGTGTACGGCACGTCACTTTCGTTCTAGTAAACATGGCAGCATTCGGCAACAGATGACAGGGCGCGGGCGGGCGAGCCTGCGCCGATCGCTCGCGTTCATCTCATCTCGTGGTCCGCGCGACCGCGCTGCCAGTTCAAAGTGGCCGCCCGAAACCAGCCGGGCCCGACGGTGGCGCCACTCGGGCCCCACTCCCTCGGTAAAGAGGGATTTTCACTCGTCAACCCTCTTCTTCCCGTCGGTAAAGCAGTACGGTAAGACAGAGACAAGCGAGAAGCGCGCGAATCGATTGGCTGATGAAAAGGGGCGGGGGCCGAGCACGTGGCAATGGCTGTTGTCAGTGAGTAGTGCTCGACTGCTCGTATGGCGATTGAGTTTGCCGTTGTAATAATGCGTTTCACGTTCCGCAAAAGCTCTTTAGCGCGCGTTAGCGGAAAGTTGTTCGCTGCCCGCTTAAGCAACTTCGAGTACCGATTTTTAGACATAGGAAGGTACAAATATTATGGAAATAGTTATTAAACTTTCTTTGAAGCCCGTTTTGCCATTTTAAGGATTTTTTACTCAGAAATATTTAAAAAAGTTATCAGAAAGTAAAAAGTTTATAACTTACCAGTTTGTGTACTGGAATCGAAGAATGTGCTAGTGGTCTCAACAGTCATGGTCCCAATAGTTCCATCTAGTATTTGCGTCGAGGAATCTCTGCGGCCGCGGGCTCGCATGCAAGCATCATCACTTTGCGAACTTTGACGACGAAAGTTTCGGCACCGAATCATTTCTTCAGTAGTTGACTGCCGTCGGAAGCCACGGGCTATAAGTATTTCTTCAGTAGTAGATTGTCTACGGATCATTGTTCTCTCTGCGGGTGGCCTAGCGCATGGACTAGGATCCCGGCTTGAGCAGGAACTCGAATCTGGACTCCGAGCTCGACCCAATCTGACACATGAAGCTTGTCTTCGCAATCGACTTCGTCGCCTTGCAGCTGATGGACTCAACTCTCCCCCACCAGCTCGATCTGGGCTCAGTTGCGAGCGCTCCCGTCTCGGTCTTACTGCAGAATCAGGGCTCAGAGAATCTCTTCTAGCCCTTCCTTCGTCATCAGGGCCTAATGATGGCCCCGAATCCCTACGCCTAGTACCAGGTGGTCCTGTTGGATCATCAAAAGCAGTAGCTTGACGTTGTAGTCTGCCAAGTCTGCGTTCAGGGCTAGCTGCAGCCCTAGAATCCCTACGAGCTCTGCCGCATTGGGTAGTGGAGTCTCGACGGCCACCTAAGTTTGGTGGAGAGCGGCCGCTGGGAGTAACTTGAGTACCTTGAGCAGTTTGCGACGTTTGGCAAGTCTGCGCTGTTTGGGAGCCACTACTATTGGGTGGCGTAGGTGAAGTAGGTGAGGGTGTCACAGCAGATGTAATAATAGTTGGCATTGTCATCATAGGTTGACATTCGCCGTCGGAGCGGCTTGGTTCATGGATAGCGACTACAGTCACGCATGGCAAATGAGTGGATGGTCCAGGATCAGAAGACGCATCAACAAACGACGGTGGTGCAGGAGTTGGTGGTGAAGTTCGTCTTTTTCTGTGGGTCGCCACAATTCGCGGAGGTGCAGCGACAGAGTCACGACGATGGCGGTGTCCATCTACTGAGTCTCTGCGTTCTTTGCTTTCCTCAGAGCCACGTCGCCTGATGCGCCGTTCTCGCGTCGGCATGATGGTTATTGAGTCTTTGCGGTCCCAGTTTGCGAAATCAGCGCGAAAATCTTGAGGTGCCGCTTTTGAGTCGCGGCGCTTGGAGGCCATTGATTTGATGCCAGAGTCGGCGGAGGAGTCGCGTCGGCGGCGCGGCGGTGGCTCGTGGCGCGCCCAGGGTAGCGAGCGCGCGAGGTCCGCCAGGGTTTCGCGCCGGGATAGCGGGGCCCGCTGGCGCCGGGGCGCGCTGCCTCCACCTCCCCACTCGCGCAGGATATCGGTTAATTGAGCCAAAGAGGAGCGACGGCGACGAGGTCCACCTATGAGCAAATGATTTATTATTACATTTTTGAAAAACTTAAGCAGACGCGAACGTTCTTTTCTAAATATGCTTTTAATGGCTACAATCACTGTATGCTACGTACCTCTGGGTTGATTGTCGACGTCTGGCTCCGGCGGCGAGAGGCAAGACACTTGTGCTGCCGAGTCTCTTCGACTGCCCAGCCTTTGCCTCAGAGTGGATTCTTCTAAGGTAGATCGTGTAAGCTCGTCCCAGCCGTTGCCTCCAGCCCAGACCAACCCAACTTGATGAGACAGTATCGGTAGGTTGCAAACGAAACATATTGCTGTCATAGTCCTGTATAAAAACAAAAACACTGTTAGAACACTTGGTTGAAGAAATGGCACAGAAAGTTTGAAGATTTTGTTGAACTAACGATTTATTATTCCGAAAATTGATACTGCGAAACATGGTGGTTCGTGCACCCGGTAGTCGGTGTGAATAAGCGTGAAGCGACATATCGCGCCCTTGTGCTCGCATCACCGGCCTGATAACCGAACTACCGATATTAAGTAATAACCACTCCCCTAGCTGTCGACGTGTACAATAAACAATTGATGCGATACTATAATATTCTTGTCGGGTTATAATTGTATTGATTATCACCGACAGAAGCGAGCTTCTTTATCATCTTGTTACATTCAGGGATCAGTGAATTGGGAAAAGCTTCGTCGATTCGATTGAAAATGCTTTCCCCTACTATGTTATCGTCAGCCTTGGAGACATGTGTTTATGATAAAGGTAGGTATACAAAGTCCGTATCGCTAGATAAACGCGTGTGATTGTTATTGTTGCGGCATAGTGAGTCGACGCATGATGTTTTGATAATGCGTATCTGCCGGCTATTCGGATGAGCGAATCCCGCTCAGTGTGACTGACGATTGAGAAGCGGTGTTTAATATTATTGAAATGGAAACATAGAATGTGCTCAGTCGGTTTGAAATCTCTCGACAATGGGATCCAATTTACTCATAAACTTCGAGTACCTTGCAATAGATAAGCCGATACATGGGAATGAACACTTGAAGCGTCGAGTTTCATGATCGTTATTAGGTGTTGAATTAATAAAGAAGCCATTTTGTTCATTCTTGAGTATTATTGATTTTTAGCATATTATTGAGTATTCTATGAGCTATTTAAATTAAGTAGGTATAAGGTATTTACGGACTACCTGAATAAGAACTTTTACCAGAAAACAACATTGTTCTTGAAGTAAAGGATTTGAACAAAAACAACGTTGAAATACGTATAACAAGTAAGTAAGTATATACTACCTAAGGCCAAAAAGTGTGTTCGTTTCAGAAATTAATTAAACGTTTCTGGTCAAAGTTCTGAAATTGTTTAAATGGGTTAATTAATTATAATATAATCTGGAATTTAATATTTAATACTAAGTTAATTTTAAATAGGTTTCTATGATTTTAATCTACAATTTATGCTTGAACTGTTTACCTATTAGATAATTTAGAACAAACTTTTACAAAAAAAATTCCAATTCATCCTACCGACCTACTTCTATGTCTACAATACTATCTTATGAACTACTTATTATTATGTTATGTATTTATAATAAATGATATTGTGTTATGTTCATGAGTGTTCGTTATGAAGTTGTGTTTCAAGAAAAGTGCAGATTGATTGAAAAAGTTTAGAAATCACGGAGACAGTTTTATAAACAAGGTAATTTTTCGGATAGTATTTTTTTATTTTGATGGCTCGTCTGGTTTTCTTAAGAAGGTAGATTTCCAAAAAAAAAACCTCTGAAAAACTGAAAGTCCTGAGAGCTACCGCAAAACGGGGCTACTTTGACTTCCAGGGTTACTTTGACAGATGTTGGAACTACTTTAACAGAGCGCCAAAATCGGTTTTCACGTGTGCTCAGCAAGTGTGCGTGCCTCGAGTAATATTGCGCGAGGTGCGGGGTGTGGGGGACGCGTCATAGCGTTGTGATCGGCCTTGTCAAAGTAGCCCCGCATGTTCAAAGTAGCCCCGTTTTACTGTACCTTTCAGTCCTGAAAAACTATTCAGGTTTTAAGGTGTTTGAACTGAAATATTATCTTTTTCCATGATATTTTATTTAGAGGTCAACCTTTCTAATAAAATGTTTCTTTTTAACAATAATCCGCATAGAAATAAAAATAAAAAACTGAAATTAAAAAGCAAAAGATTGTGTGGCAAAGCTTCGTGCGTTCAGAATGCGTATGATTTGTTTTATTTTTTATTAATATATTTACAACGCAACTTTTATTTTCTGTTTACCAATATTACAGAATATTGGGTTTTAATAAAATAAGATTACACAGCGAAGCATGCTTGGATATCATGCGATTACAAACTTAAATGCTTTATGCTTAAGGCAGATTTTTGATAACATGCAAGGTTCATACATGTGTTTTGCGGATGATGTTCGATGCTCATGATTTCATGCTTGGTTCAAAGTTTTCATGCTTGGTTTACATAACCATGCTTGGTTTTCAGGGACCTGTAATGGCGCAGACGAGGTGAGGGGGACTGAGGCATGTCGAAAGCCGGGTCATTAGGTCAGGGCGCTAATTGAGGGTAATTCCCATATACAATTATCACATCAAACACTTTGTACATCTGAAACAATAAGTAAAATAAATTAATCGTATAATTGCAGAATGAGGCCGTCTTTAGTACTTATCGCTGAAAATTTAAATTTTGTGGAAGATTAAAAATAGTTTTAAAAAGTTTGTGTTGTATTTGTAAGCACTGAAAACAAGTGTGTAAAATTAATAAAAAAGTAAAACATAGTGTATATTGTGTTGTTTGTATACTTAATAGCTAGAAATCAAATATCACTTAACATAACTAACCTACTCCTACTATATATATATATCCTACCCAAATAGTAATTAACACAGTACATAACCTGAATATGAATTCCCGTGACTTACAACGTTCAAAAGCGAGTCGCTATCTCATCTAAGTGACAATAAATGTCAAAAACTTGAGAACTAGATCAGACTGTGAACGTTCGTAACGTTTTAATTACGGGAATTGCCTCTGATCTCAGTCTCAATCTGTCAAAAATACCTCTAATTTCCCTACATTTTTGACAAGTTTTTGACATTGTCGCTGAGATGATATTGCGACTAGATTTTGAACGTTTTTAATTACGGGAATTGGCCTTCTGATATCTATACCTAAAAGTAGAGGCGCCAGCACATCAACCTACTACAATCTGTCAAATTTCTTTAACAGATTTTCAACATTATCGCTAAAACATAAGGTTTAAAGTTGATTGGGAAAATTTTACAGTTTCGGGTAGCTTGATGTGCTGGCGTCTGTACCTGCCAGTACCACGATTCATTCATGGACAAAATTCCATTTCCTAAGTATATTCATTGTACAAACAAAAGAAATAAACAGCATTATTCCCTCCTTAATTATGTAAAGTATAAATGGAGGATCCGTGTACGGTGTCATAAAGTAACAAATAAAGGTCTGTGTTGTAGGTAAGGTGTCGACTCGCGAAATTGTCCTGGATACATCAAATATTTGAAAACTTGACAGCAGACGGTAAATTTAGCAGATTCCACCCAACCGTTATTATATAAATATATATATTTTTTTAAATAAAGAGCTGTAAGGCATTAGATACTAATTTCCTTTGGTAGTATGGTATGTTCCAAAAGTAGGTATCTGATAAATAAATAAATCTTTATTTCCAGTTTTACAATTTACATTTACCACTTGGTATAACATGATAAATATTTTGTCATATAAATTGTAGGTTCATACAGTGATATAATCCTCTGGCACCCAAGCTAAGATTAAACTTGATGAATGTGTAAACAAACCCTCACTAGAGGAATCATCGTACCTATTTAGAAGGTTTCAAATTAAAATCTCCAGTTTTTCCAACAATTATTGTTTGAATAACGTTATTAAATTGTAGGTAATAGGTAATTAAAAAGTCATCAACATTAAGGTTAGGAATAAAATAAATGAACCTCAATTTGTCACATGAAAAACATACAATTAGAATTTCGGGTTTAAGTCTTCGAACAATAAAATCGCTCGATTTGTAAGTGGCACTACCAATTATTGATATCTACGTTTTCTAGTTCATTTGTTTACCTTTTATCAGATACTTTTGGAATAAACCTTAAATAAAAACTATTCCATATTTCAAATATAGAAACTATCAAATTATTTATTGAAAACAGCGCCACACGGTGACAATTTCCCGCACCATTTTCCGAAAGCTAGGCGAGTTTTCAGCAGTGTTTGCTGAAAATTGTAGATGGCGGTGCAGTGTCCCGCGCGAAATGAAGCTTGCATAGAGAGAACGAACTTGTGCCGTCGTTACAGAGATGGCGCTAGTAGGTTCATTGGTATTTACTAGTTCCATGCCTAGAATTTATCTGCTACCACTTCATAATCTACTACTAAAATAAGTTTTCTTTTTCAGTTAATTTTGAAAAAAAAAAACTTCATTTCGAAGGGAAATGCAGCATTACGAAGTACTGTTTTAGTATTTTTCAATTTTTGCATTTTTGCTACTTAGTGCAAAGTCGCTGTGAAAACTCAACGATTCCTACAAACGGAATCTATTAAAATAGGTGAAAATATATTTAATTTTTGTTATGATTTATTCCTTTTTAATATATTATGGATATTGTTCGGAACTACTTGCACGTTTAAAATATTTTCAATTGCCTTTCACTTTTGTTTTAGGTACCATCAGAAATTCAGGTACTTGATTTGAGCTTCTTATCAATTTTGTTGAAGTGTTTTCCGCCAATTAATTGAAAGCAGTAAGTGCCTTTTCATTTAGGTAAGAACTAAGGTAGATACTACAAAGACTTATAATATTATATTTATGATATCCAAGAATTCGTATCTAAATGTAGGCTAGTAGGCTACCGTCTCAACTTAAGTTTTACCTAGTAATAATAACCACCTCCTCTAGAATGCGTAATTTGAAAGGTAAAATAATTGGCAACATCCGTCGATACAACCACTTGAACAGATTAAATTCTAGAGAAATGCAATCGTCTGAATTGCGACTGGAAATAATAAATATTATTATGTTGCGTTTCGTGGCAGCTATAGGAAATGGAAACGGGAAACGTAAGTCCTAGCAAAGAGGGCTTAGCAACCTGTTTCATAGGTACAACGCAACCAATTAGACATTTCACAAGCTGACTTTATTCTCTTTCTCAGGAATTTTCTCAATTAATTTTCATGTCGGGCTTCCATCTTTTGTACGCCCTCCAGCAGCAACCATAAACGCAGTTTATTTCCTCGTTCGTAATAACGGAATAATAGCATTCATTCAAGTGGTTGCTTTTAAATCTTTAACATTTTTAGAGAATAGGCCATGAACGAACGGGAATGTTGTTCAATTTAGATTGGTTTTTGATTGATGGGGACGGGTCAAGTTTTAAATTAATTTTGTTGGGTGCGTCCCGCCCGCGGGCGGCTTCTGTCGGCCCGGCCGCTCACGGCCGTAGCTAGGGGGGGGCATTGTGGGGCAATGCCCTACCTTGAAATCACAATGCCCTACCTTAAAAATACTAAAAACTAAGATAAATTATTATAATTAAATTGTTTGTTCATAGTTTGAGATAAAAGAAATTGTAGCGATAGGTATAGGATAGCACTGCAGTGTGCGAATCTACGTTTATAGGCCTCAAAGGATGTCAATGGGTCACGAGAGAATGGCTGGTATGGTATTTCTGGCCTTTGAAAAAAAAAAAAGAACAAAATCAGTTGATCTGAACGAAGTTCTTCGCATTTTTAATAACATGGCGAATCGTAGAATTCAGCTGTTTTAAATATTTTTTAATATTATGTTAATAATTATAATAAGTTTGCAGAAACAATATGATCTAAATGGTATTTTTGGTCGTATCTATTTACTCGTATCACGGAGTATCACCCCTCCCAACAATTAATTATTACCTCACTCTCACTCAGACATGGATCTCTACATCCAAATCTGGAAGTTCAACCATCTTGTTCGCTTGTTCTTCATCATTGAGGATTTAATAGTTCCGAGATCCATGCTGCTCTGTCACAGAAATTATTTGTCTACGAATATCTATTGAATGTACATCACCGACCTAGAGGTCAATGATATACATGGTGATTGATTTAGGAGCCCGTGCTTCGAGGGCAGATCAACTATGATATTTTTTTTACTTTCGCCCTACCTGTAACCAATGCTGCCCTACTTCAAATTCGACTCTAGCTACAGCCCTGCGGCCGCTTCATTCAATTAGGCCTCAACAAATAATACGCTCGCAGTAACGACATATTTGGGGCGTGAAAGAGTCCATTACGTATAGCGTTTTCGTAGGTACGTTACAAAATTGATCGCAGCTAACATCGTTATCTAATGTAGTATGTTGGTTATGTTGGTAATGTTGGTATGTACATAGTCGCTTTCCCGTACACAGCGAATTCAAAATTAGAGTTTCGAACAACACTGAATGTTGAACGCACAAACAACTTTTGCATTACAAAATGTTCTGTGAAGCGCAAATTTATAAACTTACGGTTACAAAGTGTAACAGTTTAATGGTAGTACATTGGGAATGTTTCATTTAAACAGAAATTTGGTTATAGGAGAGCATCGCGATGCGAATGCAATTCTCCTGGAAAATATGTCTTAATGAAATTCGTTGTCTTAACAATGTATGAATGAATGAATGGGGGAAGTAATTATTGTAGCTATATATCTCGTTAAGCAAGCCTGGGCTTAATTCAGGTATTTGATGTTATCGTGTTACGTGTCTGGTCCACAATATTGGACATGCTTTGTTACTGTTGGCAGGTAGGTTGCCTGTATTGTGAGTCCTGTGTTAGTGTCTGATTTTTATTATTGGATGTTTGGTTATAGGTATAGACGCCAGCACATCAAGTTACCCAAAACTGTCAAATTTTACCAATCAACTTTGAACCTTATGCTTAAGCGATAAAGTTGAAAATCTATTAAAGGAATTTGACAGATTGGAGTAGCTTGATCTGCAGGCGCCTGTACCTCTACGCCTCTAAGCTATTGTACGTGTATTGAAAACGGTAATTAAAAAATCCAGTGTTTCAGCGTGGCGGTTCATGTAAGTTTGGAAAGTAAGAAACCCATGATGAGATTTTTTAATGTTGAAGCTTTACTCTAGTAGTTATAGAAGTTCTTAAAGAAGTTTTGTTAAAACGATAAAAATTGCATTGAGTTTTAACAAAACTTCGTAGTTCGTAGCAAGCTGTCCGTCGCTTATTTTATTTTCGTCTTATTTTGTCTATTTCGTTATAATGTGCAATTTCATAGATTTTTGCATATCACCCATTCTTTATAAGTAGGTACGTTTGCGACTAGTCATGACGTAGTCGTAATTAGTGTTCATATGTATACACCACTCGCATGCATCGGTAGAGGTGTTAAGATGTATTCGCTCGCAGAGATGGGCATAATACTCTGCTTGAGCTAGGTCCATCCAAGCGTTATTATGCGATATGCGTTTATCCAAGTATGTCTAGATTTCTGACACTCAAAGGGCTTCGTAGATTGCAAACAGTCAGTAAATTGCGTAGGAAGGTGAGTATGATATAGGTGGCAAAGTTATATCAGACACAGATATTACTTTGGTAGCAATATCAATATCTCAACCGACGATCTCGTCAGTTTATATTTAGCAAGGTCGTACAAATAGAAGTCGAAGATCATAGAAATCGCGAGACATTCAAATGCAGCTTATATTCGTACTTTAAAAGTATCTACGCTAATAGATCATGATCTAGGGGAGGGCTTTGCGGAAGCCCAAGACAATCTCAATACTGGTGTTAAATAAAATATTTATAAATTTATTTTATTTTTTGTTTTTATTTTATTTATATATATTTTTTATACACTTTAGTGTACGCCACAAAATTGCATAGAAAAAAAATCAACTACCTACAAAATTACTAAAATCTATATAGGTACCTAATATATGTTAGTTTAGTAAACTTTCATATTCATGTTTTGTAAGATCAGATATCATGAAGTGTACCTACCCAGCTCTAAAAATATTATGTGCTCAATGTTACTCCAAAAAAAATTCTTTGTTTTGCTGACGTTAACTCAAAATATGCGGAAAAGAATGAAAAATTACCTACCGGAAAAATGTATTGTTGGATTTCGCCAGTCATTATTTGAAAATAATTTTGGCTGCGGTACGATGCGTGATGGGAATGTAATGACAATGGCTTTTTACCTGTTCTACCTTGCAGTATATTTTTAACTCTCCTAATGGGGTTTATCTTGTTCAACATTTAGGCTCGGTTGCACCCCAAATCACTTTAAGAACGATGTTTTAAATTCGTTTAGCATAATCAACCTATAATGTTCCCACTGCTAGGACACAGGCCTTCTCTCTTCGAGAGGGAGTGGGCTGTAATCTACCACGCGGACCCAGTGCGGGTTGGTAAATGTCACATGTCTTCGAATTTTTGGTTCTAAGACATGCCGGTTTTCTCACAATGTTTTCCTTCACCGTTTTGAGAGAAGTGGTGATAAAATAAATTATACAAAGTAATGTGCCTGCCTAGGTTTTAACCCACGTAAATCGGCGCTGTTATCACTGTTATCACTGCTAAAAAATTCGTTTAGCGCTAAATATATTTAGTGACTAGCTTCTGTCCGCGACTTCGTTCGCGTGAAATTCGTACTTTCCTCGAAAAATTTCGAAAATGTATGTTGATATGATCTTTTTAATTAATTTAGATAAATAAGTATTCGGGCCAATTTTTAAGTTTATAGAACAAAGGAATCAGATTTGTCAACTAAACTGTATCCCCGCTTTTCACCCCCACAGAGGTGGAATTTTGAAAAATCGTTTAAGATGTGTTCATAACTTGACTCAAAGTTTATTTATACCAATTTTCGAGCTAATCAAGCCACGCAGTAAAATCCTCCCCTTCAAAATTAACTACTTATTTTCACACAATTAGGGGTAGATTTTCGAAAAACCCTGATACACATTATTAATTATTTTTAGTCCTTAGTATAAATACTGAGTTTCAAGTTAATCGGACAGGGCGTTAAAATTCTTCCATACAAATTTTGACACCCCCCAATACCTCTTTAGAAAAACGCAAATTCCAAACTTCATAATTTACTTAGATAAGTATTCGTGCCAAGTTTCAAGATTATTAACTCAATAAATAAGATTTTTCATACAAAGTCCCCCCTTCTCACCCCCTTAAAGGTTGAATTTCCAAAAACCCCTTCTTATTCGATACCTACTCTTCACAAAGAACACACCCTCCAAAATTCATGTCCCTAGGACCAACGATTTAGACTGTGCGTTGATATTTCAATCAGGTCGTTCATCCCCCTTTGGGGGGGGGGGGGGGAATTATCAAAAACGCTGAGACACGTATAAATTAATTTTCAATCGTTAGCCTAAATACATAATTTGAAGATCCTAACTTTTAAACTGACGGACTTTCATACACAACTTCACCCCCCTTTTTAACCCTTTGGGGGTAGAATTATCAAAAAGGCTGAGACACTTATAAATTAATTTTTAGTTGTCAGCCTAAACACAAAATTTGAAGATCCTAACTTAAAAACTGATGGACTTTCATACAAACTTTCATCCCCTATTTAACTCCCTTAGGGGTTGAATTTCAAAAAATCTTTCCTTATTCCTTGTCTACATTATAAAGGGAACCATTGTGTAAAATTTCAGCGTTCTAGGTCCAAGGGTTTGGGCTGGGCGTTGATGAGTCAGTCAGTCGGTCAGGCCTTTTGTTTTTATTTATAGAGATAGATACTTTTCCGGGATAAAAAGTACCCAGTGTGGTGCCCAGGATATTAAAGAATAATTATACCAAGTTTCATCGTAATCGAACCGGTAGTTTTTGCGTGATGACTGAGCAAACAGACAGACAGACAAAAAATTTTTTAATCACATTTTTGGGTTCGGTGTCGGTCTAGCCCTGCCATTTATTTTTTTGATATTTTCAATGTACACATTTTCACCTCTACAGATTTATTATAAGTATAGAATAGATTTGTGGTGCCAATGGGCCAATAAAAATACAGCAGTATACATGTTGATGGATGGAGAGGGAGAGGAAGACCAAAGAATAGATGGATGGATTGTGTGAGGGATGATCATAAAACGAAAAAAAATTAAGTTAATGATAGAGTGACGGCTGACAGGGGAAAATGAAAGAGAACAGCGTGTCGTGCTGACCCCCCGTAACATTGGGCAAGGGCCGGAAGATGATGATCGTGCAAACGGGCCTTAAAGCCACATACCTGCTGCATGTGACCTGAAGGCCAATTCTATTAATTTAAAACGTTCAAAATCTAGTCGCAGTTTCATCTCAGCGACAAACAAAAGTCAAAAACTTGTCAAATTGTAGGGAAATTAGAAGTATCTATTTTTGACAGATTGAGATTGAGATCAGACTGTGAACGTTCATAAAATAACGAGAATCGCCCCTCTGATGGTAGTTATTCACTTATAAATAAAAAAAAAAATAATCGGTAAGAAAAAATCTATAAGTACCTTAGATAGATGAAATACCCAGTAACTCAATCAAATCATAATAAATAACGTTTTTGTAAAATTGGGGTTTATTTATAAACGTTGCTTAAAGTTAGGTAATGATTTGCGACTATTTAACCATGTACAGTTTTGACGTTTAAACGTCTCTTAACTATAAGAATCGTTTTTAAACAAAGGGGTACATTATAACTATATTATGAAACCGGGTTTAGACAACTTTTAATTAAAGTTTTCGCAGTTCTGATATTATGGTTTCATATTAAAACAACTTATATTTGTTCGATACGCAGCTCGCAGTTATGAACTATCGAGTTTCCTCGTCAGATAACCCTTGTTAAAACTTGATATCAGGAATATTCCAGGTACCCTCCGATTTCGAATTTCCAGTTTCGGTAACACGAGTATTGAGTAAATCCTAGATTTGAGGTTGTAAAGGCACTTCAACCGGCTTTAGAACCTTTTACCTGTTCTGCGGTAATACCGGGAATCTCTCTAATGATGCAAGGGAGCAAGAAAATTGTACGGTAAATTATTATTATGAAAATTGGAATTGATAGCTGTCAAATAATGTTGAAACGGAAAATAGCGTAATTGAAAAGTGACAAGAACATTATTTGAGCGGGCGTTTGTTGTTCTCTGGTATAAAGCTATGGTTACCACAAGGCTAAGTGGCTTACTCTACCAATTATTATTGTTATCATTTAGGTAAGCAGCTTTGGTGTATTTGTTTAAATATTGCCATATATCAGCCGTACATTTTTCCCAATCTAAATTATATTTGAAGTATTTGCATTGTTTGTATCATAGACGAACGAATGAAGCAAAAGTATGTAAGGTTCGCAACTGCAATTGCGTTTCTGCATACCCCCATTCGAAAAAGGCGTGAGTTAATATAGCCTGCATTTGCGATTTATTTGCCAAAAATTTAAACAAATAATAATAAGAGTTTATGGAAAAAGTACTTAAAATCCTACACAATAAAGTTCAGTATACACTACAACTTCAAACATTTTTATAACTTTTTCAATAGTGCTAGTCACTCTGAAATCAACTTAATTACTATTAAAATAAAGTTGATATTTGCTTAGCTTGAAATAATATTAATGTGAAACATAAGTTTGAATAGACTGTATGTATATTATGTAGATAGTCACTAACCTTGACCCTAATAGCGTAACCCTCTTTCAATCGCAATCTGAACAATTTTAAATTAACTATACTTATTGCCAATCCATTGCTTCATATGTTCGAAAAATGTGTCCGTTCAACAACGTAAATAACGCAATGAATGTTGTTGAACTGTCAAAATGAAAGCCGTTGCTACTTTTAGTGTGTTACGCAATTGCCTATATGATCTGTCTACGTCTTCCAATATATGACGAAAGCCAAGGGCCGTGTTGTCTCAGATAACGTTAATCATTATTAGATAAGACTAATGAGATTACTGCTGTCCTCCCAACGGGCAGTCTGCATCAGTTACAAGACGGTGAATAATGGCGCCATATCTCATACATCAACATAATTTCTTTGGAGTTTTCTCGTGAAATGTGATGAGAAACTAGCTTAAGATATTCTAAAATGCAATATTATAATTTTACTTCACAGTGTAGAAGCTACTATCGTCTGGTAATCAGGTAGAAAGGAAGATTGAGCCAGCCGTCACAGGCGAGATGAATCATTCTCCACGAATGAAAAATAATACAAAAGCGTAAAATAATATGGATAGTTGATCGTCAAGAAAATATACTAAAGCGTGAAAATGTTAGAGAGAAAGAAAAAGAAAATACGTTTTGCGGTAAACATGACGCAGAAAAGAACATAAACACAAAAAAAACAAATAAGAAAAGGTTGGGGGAAATATGCGTCACATCCACGCAAAACGGCTATCGCTCAGCATTATGCTGCGACCCTATGCAAGACTGAGCCCCATCACTGGTTTTCAGCGACAGCCGGCGCTAACGTAATGACGTCGTCCGGTGCAGCAAACAATTATTAGGACGCTGTACCAGTACAGCGTACTTAAAGAAAAATAATTTAATTTAAATGTGATAGAATATACTAAACAGGAATATAAAAAAAAGGAAATAGACATACATGCTATGAGACTATCATCATATGTATATAAAATTCAAAGTCCTGACTGACTGACTGATTATATATCAACGCACAGCCTATATTGCTGGTCCTAGAGACATGAGGAGGGTGTGTTCTTTGTGAAGATTAGGTATCCACTAAGAAAGGGTTTTTCGAAATTCCACCCCTAAGAGGGTGAATGGGGGGAGGTTGAAATTTCACGCGGACGAAGTCGCGGGCAGAAGCTAGTCCTCAATAAACGTTAGGTATCCTTATAACAACCTAAAGTCATAGATTCAGAAGATTCAGTTAAATATTAGTTTTATAAGATAGATAGGTTTTTACATACACAAACATACTCCTTCCCATGGCGATAGGCAGAAACTAGAGAACGCCACCTGCTGCGATTCTTACTTCGTTTACGTTCATACTCACAGATATAGATATACCTAGATAACGCAAGTATCACGAACTGTATGAAAACTAAGCGTGCCACTTTTTGACTACCTACTATGACATCACAAGCTCGCGTTCTCTCGCTCACGCTCACCCAGCCAGCAGTACGCAGGACTGAGCGCGTAAGTGGCGGCTTATGATTTTCGATCGTAAACTGGTGCGATTTTTGGCACGCGAAGTAGGTGCTCTTGTGTTATCTAGGTGTATCTATATCTGTGTTCATACTCATAGGTTGTTCATACGTAGGTGCTTTCCAAAATGATGAGGTATCGTGGCTCCGTAGTGAAAATAGTAATATTATGTTGAAGGCGAACATTACATATTTATAGTAAATTAGTAACTAATACCATTATCATAGTGAAGCTCTGCGCCGTCTCCGACGATGTTATGGAAGCACCGAAGATTTGAGCGGAGAAAATTTAATACAACATCGACATGACAACAGGTATAGATACACCTAGATAACGCAAGAGCACCTACTTCGCGTGCCAAAAATCGCACCAGTTTACGATCGAAAATCATAAGCCGCCACTTTCGCGCTCAGTCCTGCGTACTGTTGGCTGGGTGAGCGTGAGCGAGAGAGCGCGAGCTTGTGACGTCATAGCAGGTAGTCAAAAAGTGGCACGCTTAGTTTTCATACAGTTCGTGATACTTGCGTTATCTAGGTATATCTATATCTGTGGACATGACGAATAAGAGTCAAAAAGAAAAAAAAATCCTCAATGTTCATGATTGCACCTAGGTACTATTGTTTGTCCCTGCATCACCCAAAGGTTGACTGGTAGAAAATGCCAATGACATTAAGTCCGCCTCTGTACATTTATGTGCTTGAAGTATTAAATAAATAAGAGTAACTTATCATAAAACATTTACACTGCCTACCCCAAAAAATCGCTGACTAAACATGGGTTTATTGTCAACTCGTCGTGATTGCGTGTCGCCGACCCCCGAAACAGAACGTGTCAGGAACTTTACATAATATAAACGTATCTGAAACCACTTTTCCGTTCGTCGGGCGAATAAAGCGAGCTTTAAACCCGCGGGACGATTTCCCTTTATGTCCCGATGGTCATAAACAGGTATATGCAGGTTAAAATAAATATATGGCATGTATTTTTTATGTTAGGAATGATAATATACATACAATTAACCTAGCCTGCCCAAAGTAGGTATAGGACACTAAAACCAGTTGCCACCTTCTCAGTAAGTTCTCATACACACGAGCGGTACGCGTAATCGGCAGAGGCAACTGCAGCCGTCGACTCTCTAGTTCACCCGACGCGTGCCGCTCGTGTATATGAGCGCTTACATTGATCAAGAAACTACCTTCATACGGAGAAGACGCATAATGGTATTTACTGAAGTGAGTGTAATAGGACAATCTGCTGTTACATAGAAAAGTGCAATACCTACGCGGTCTAAATAGAACAGCAATTATTGTTTTTAATAACCGACGAATTTTAACGCATGGGGGTTCAGAATCATGTACTGAATCCATGGTAACAGGATGCGTGTCGATGTCCATGCCTCCCTGTATAACCCCCTCGGTTACATGATTACAAAATTCATGTAGGTACCAACATAGCACCCGAGATGCGCATAGTTTGTAAGACGTACACAAGTTTACAAACTTCGCGCTTTGAAACATTAGGATGCCCATCTAGAATGCAGTAAAGTATCTATAAGATGACCCTTGAGCATTTGATTTTCATTGAAGCTCTGTGTGTTGAAGCACAGTGCTATTCTGTAAAAATCACCATGTAAACTTATGTGAAGTGAGTTTGAAGTGATAGATTCCCTAGCGTCAGTGGAATGACAGGTCACGTCAAGCTCACTTCACCTAAGTTTTCACGATGAGATTTTTTACAGAATTGACCGGCTGTAGTCCTATTCTGTAAAAACTTTACCGTGAAAACATAGATGAAGTAAGTTTGATGTGAGCTGTCAATCCTTAGATTCGAAGAAAACTGAAAACATATTTCTGTAACATAAATAAAGCGTAGGTGTTTTATTAAAATTTAAAAAGAATGCAAGTTGAATTAACACATTGTTTCAATTTCCTTTTGATATTTCGCTCTTTGTGATTCTGCAGAGCATGAATTTTGATACGCCCGCCAACGCATTTCACGAACAATATAGACACTACATTTATCAACGAGATTTCAATATGAACCGGAATAATTATCGAAAATGTTCACTGCTTTCATATTTCGATATTCAATATTTTGATATGCATGTATTTATTGACAATAGAATTTGTTAAATGTGTTGGATTTGAAAACTGTTTCGGTAAAGCTTTGAAATGTAGGTTTTGTTTAGTTGCGAGTAAAACGTTATACCTACTGGTATGTAGAATTTAGATTGAAATAATGAGTTGTATGATTTCACATTGCTTTTCATTACTTTTTCATAACATAATTGGCTATTGAGCCAATACTGGATAATAATAAATAAGTTTTAGAAATAGAGTATTATTACATTACTTCCCTGTTTCAATAATTAAGGTCCGTGTATATCAGTGTTGGCATTTAATATAGTTTTCATATTTCGTAGTGGTAATAATTTCCGAGTAGCTATGTATGCAGGTATTGCTAATTAGGACGAACATGAATTCATTAAACAAATATTGTGGAGTAATTATGCCTGAATTGAGATTGTTAAAATTCTCTTATGCAAAAATGGACCCTTGGACTACATTTCTGTAATGTGTTGTTGTTATTAAATATTCATGAGCCACTTATTATTATAAGTCACTGAGGAGATACATACTTCATGACCGTTAAAAGAAAAACATCCAACATCAGCAGGTTGGATGAATTTTTCTTTTAATACGCCGAAATTTAAATATTACGTAGGTTTATCACTTTTAAAATGACAAAATAACTGTTACAACAGCCGATCTATTCTGTCAAAATCTCATTGTGAAAATTTGGGTGAATTGAGCTGTCATTCGATCTGACGCTAGGGATGGGCAGTGTTGACAGCGTACGTCACCTAAGTTTTCACGGTGAGAATAGCACTACTGTCCTATGTAAACTTTCTTTCGAATAACCAGCAAGGTCAGGCATTTTACATTAAAAGATTCCAAGCAGAAAAAAAAATCAATGACAAAAAGAAAGATTTCAACATCTTCCTAATTTGAATAAGCAAAACTCGGAGATAACGAGGTCTAATGAATGGTAAATGAAAACAAACCGTTGTAAAGTTTGCTAAGGCCTGGGGTTATGATAAAAAGGTCAGATTATGGTTTGCCGGGAGTATTTGGTAACTTTGAACATCTAAATAATTCCTACTAATACAAAACGTGAAAGTTTGTGAGGATGGATGGATGTTTGTTACTCTTTCACGCAAAAACTACTGAAGGGATTTTGATGAAACTTTAAAGTAATATAGCTTATACATCAGAATAACACATAGGATATTTTTTATCCCGATATTCCGACGGGATTGACACTTACGTGGGTGAAACCGCGGGGCGCTGCTAGTAAATAAATAAAAATGAAATGCTGTTCCTTGGTAAGCGCATCACTTGAGAACGGCTGGACACGAAAAAATCTAGTTTTTTGTTTTATATTGTTTGTTTTTATGTAAGGAAAAATTGGAAAACTATTCCGGAAAATGTTCAAATTCGGGAAATTTTAACGTCTTTTTTCTATGGGATTCAAGATCATATCAAAATTATGACAGGACAACGATTAGTTAGCTAGTTTTGTTAGGGTTCCGTAGTCAACTAGGAACCCTTATAGTTTCGCCATGTCTGTCTGTCCGTCCGTCCGTCCGTCTGTCCGTCCTCGCTTAATCTCTGTGACCGTTAGCACTAGAAAGCTGAAATTTGGTACCAATATGTATATCAATCACGCCAACAAAGTGGTAAAATAAAAATTGGAAAAAAATGTTTTGTTAGGGTAGCCTCCCTGTATGTAAAGTGGGAAGTGATTTTTTTTTTAATTTCAACCCTAACGTGTGATATATTGTTGGAAAGGTATTTGAAAATGAATAGGGGTTTACTAAAATCATTTTTTGATAATGTCAATAATTTCGGAAATAATCGCTCCAAAAGTAAAAAACAATGTGTCCCCCCCCCCCCCTCTAACTTTTACCATAAGTTTAGAAAATATGAAAAAAATCTGAAAAGTAGAACTTTATAAGGACTTTCTAGGAAAATTATTTTGAACTTGATAGAAACAACAGTTTTTGTACAAAAAAGACAAAAAGTTGTACAAAATCATTTCTGGACTAAGTTCGTAGTATAATCGTATATGCAAGCATTTTTTTTTAACTTCGTTTAAATATTTTATTATCCTGAACGTATCTTTTTTCAAACAAAAAAATAATTATTAAAATCGGTTATCACAATCCAAGATTACCACCGAAAACTTCTGGCACGTCTATGTATTAATTAGTAACCCAATTCCCCAAGAGATGGCGCTGTAGGTACTTATTACATTGGGTCGGGTATTATCGAATTGTACGTGGGAACACTTATTGTGACGGACGGTAAACTACGGAACCCTACACTGAACGTGGTCCGACACGCTCTTGGCCGGTTTTTATAAATGTAGTGTCATCGCGATTGTATTGTATGTCGTAAGTAGTACGATTATGGTGGGGGCACGTACGGTTTGGCACAGCTGTGGTTATAGGAAGTTGGCAGTATTTTTACGGGCGTAGGGATATTTCAAGGTAGCAACCAGTAACAGACATTGGTCTATTACAACTAACATTCCATCTGATGGAAACTGGAGAAAACGTTAAATGTCTCATATTCCTCGTTATTCCAGTAGTATGCGGCGGCCGGGCCTGAATGATATTCAATTATAGTTTAGGTTGGAAGTCTGTAACCAATTACGCGCGAGTCGAATTGGTCGCAGTAACTAAGCTAGGGCACCCCGACCAAATGGGTTAGGTTAGGTTAGAACTGTGATCAACCGCGTGCGAGCCGAGAGAGCGAAGCGAGGCGAGCACTACTTCCAAAGGCCAGGCGGTTAACTAAACGGCTAATTTAACCAGTTGGCTGCGACATATACATAACGTAGTGTGGTAGTACTAGGTGCTTCAAGTCATACATTGCACCTTATTTTAATTTTAGAGAGACTTTACATTTAACATATTCACACTTATCACATCACATTCAACTAATATTATAAAGGCGAAAGTTTATGAGTGAGGTCATGTGTGTGTTTATATGTTTGTTACTTCTTCACGCTCAAACGGCTGGACCAATTTTGATAAAATTTTGTATGGAGGTAGCTGTCACCCTGGATTAACACATAGGCTACTTTTTATCCCGATATTCTCACGGGATCGACACTTATGCAGGTGAAACCACGGAGCGCAGCTAGTATTATATAATATCACGCCTATAAATATAGGAAATCCAAGAAATCCAAGGGTTAGGCAGAGGTGTAACTATCGTACACCCACTTTTCGCCCGTTATGTTTAAGTCGCATGTAATAGGGGGCGAGCCTGTTGGCATCAACCGAGCACAAATCCAGACTCCGGGCTGCTACCACACTCCATACAACACTCGCAAAATAATTACCTACTACTACTACATTAAAAAATGACGTCTGTATACGTATGAATGTGTGCGTGAGGTACTTGTGTTTGCGAGCGCTCTTGACGAATACGCCGAAGTGTGGGGTGAGGTGCGGTAACTGATGTTAGTGCGGGGAAGGGAGTGGCCTTTCTGTACGTAGTACTTTAAGTATTCTGTGCTGCTACTGAGAAATTCCAGATGGAATAACCCAATAAGACGTTGCCTGACCCGGGAACCGAACCCAGGACCCTCAGCAGCAGTAGCGCTTGCGACCACTAGACCAACGATGCAGTCTCGTTACTTTTGCATAAATTTTTAACTTAAAAAAAAATTCTAGCAAAGGTTCCACTATTTGGTAAAGTATACCTAAAAGAAAACACATCACGCACTTTACGTAAGTCGTAAAAACCGTCTAGAAATGGAAAAGGGTTAGGTACCTACACATTGGCCACACGGCATCATTAATTTCAATGTACAACGCCCTATTTTGACAGGAACATACTGTAGGGCAGGAGGAACCTTGACCTGAATACACGTAGTTTTGTGAATACAAATTATTTATAGAGGCTGATAACACTTCTGTTTTTGTACCGTGGTGGAAAATCGTCATGTCCTCCGCCCTGGGGGTCCGCCCTGGGGGCCCTGGGTCTGTCGGACTCTTACAACCTAAAAACCACCCCGGTGTTCCCTTTCCACACTTGGACTGGGGATGGGGATGATAGGAACTTGTACGCCTTCCACGAACCCCAGGATAGGCTGATAACACTGACTTTTAAGTGTTAAAACTTACAATTTAACAAATAACGAGTTTTGACATAAATTTGGGGTACATATTTGAATGTCGAACATTAAAATACCTACGTGTAAAATGTCAACGTTCAAAACATCGAAAATTTAAATATCGGTTATATCATAATATCGAAAATTGTTATACCTAAGCACAAAATGTCTAACATTGAAATGCCGAGTTATAAAAATATCGAATGATTAAAAACATCGATAATCATTATACCTAAGTTCAAAATGTCAACATTCAATACACTTTAGTTCATTATATTTACGTTAAAAATACCTACTAGTTAAAATATCGAACTTGCAGGCAGGCATGGTTGCAGGATGCAAGAGAGAGTGAAGGGCAACCCAGTGTTAGGTTAGGTTAGGTTACTTTAAACCCTTTACACAGAAATAGGGGCCCCGCGTAGCGGGGCTCCGTCGACATAAGATGCAAGAGCGGGCGCGGCCTACAAATGTGTTTTTTTTTTAAGTTATTTATTATGTGAAAATAATATTACTTAAGCATGCAGAGTGCAAGCGAGCATGCATCATGCAGCAGGCATGGTTTCTGTCACGGCTCCGGCGCTGCGGGGCTCCGGCGGTCCCACGCGAGCTTATCGTCGTCGATGGTTTTAACGCTCACCACCGCAGCTTCGGCTTGCTGGCCGGCTTCGCCGGCCAGCCTCAGCCGCGGCGGCGGGCTTTAAAGCCACCTCCGCCTCAGCTCGCGGGCCGCCTCGCCCCTCTGCGCCTACGCGGGCTTAAATTACACTCTAGGGGTAGGGCAGACAAGACCACGTGGAGTCGGTTTTGCAGCGATTTGTTTCTGTCACTAATTTTTGTAGCACAACATATAAATAAATATCGATATTTAGGACATTCGATACTTTGTACTTCGATATTTACATCATTAGATAATCTGTACTTCGATATTTAAGCCTTTCGATGTTATGTTTGTCGATAATTAGATTTTAGATATATTGGACGTAGATTATCTAACCATTCGACAATATAAACTTACGTTATTTTAATTTTCGGTTTTATGGTCGTTCGATATTTAAATTTTCGATGTTTTGAACATTGACATTTTAACCGTAGATATTTAAATTTTCGAAATTCAAATATGTACCCATAAATTTGACAATAACAAAAATCGAAAACACGCATATGTAATGCTAGGTATACACGCAGTGACTCTATTTGCCGGTGATTCGCTGGCGATTTCAAAATGTCACGTCCACACACAGATTTTGACAGCCGATTTGTCGGTAGCGATTTTAAAATCTGTGTACGGACGGAGTTAGTCGATTGAATCAAAACAATGTCAATGTTTTTATTACTTACTAGCTGCGCCCCGCGGTTTTACCCGTATAAGTCATGATCCCGTGGGAATATCGGGATAAAAAGTACCCTATGTCCTTTTCCGGGACTCTCTCTATCCAAATTTCATCAAAATTGGTCCAGCCGTTTGAGCGTGAAGAAGTAACAAACATATAAACACACACACACACACTCACAAACTTTCGCCTTTATAATATTAGTGTGATAGTGTGATAGCTACCTACTGTTGAAACTACCTCATAAGGGAGAAATAACGTGAACATAATAGCTACTTGCACCTACACTAGTAGTTTGATCCGTCATAAAAGACAGTTGCAGGAGTAAAAACAAAGAAAAATAACGACACATCATGTCGTAGGGACCATAAAAGTTGAAAACAACATTTTTATGGAATAGGGGCATAGCTTTTATTGTTTATGGCTACGTTTATTGGTTTTAGGACATCGTTGCGACAAGATAACACGTCTTTCTCGTGAATAAATAGTGGAATAAGTGGCTAAATGGCTGAAACTGACGATTGGACGATTGGAAAATAAAACTGGTTGTGAAAGTTAGCTTTTATTGCATAACATAACATCACGCTTGTAATCCTCAAAGGGTTAGGCAGAGACACTTGGCGATTTTCAATTGCGATTTTTTCGTGAAATAACGAATGCAATGTTGAAATACGACACTTAACATAAACCTATGGGTTTGAAAATACTATTTTCGTAATAACATAAAATTTCATTCAAAAATAAAGGAGAAATACGCCTTTGAATAAAGCCAAGTGTATATGTTACCGGCCAAACCCGATTTCAGGACAAACTAGTTTAGCCTAGGCTAAACTAGTTCCGTCGACATAGGATGCAAGGGCGAGCGAAGGGCACCCCGAGGTTCGGTTTGGTTAGGTTACTTTAAACCCTTTACACAGAAATAGGGGCCCCGCGAAGCGGGGCTCCGTCGACATAAGATCCAAGGGCGAGCGAAGGGCACCCCCTATCGCGTATAGGAAGAACTAGTTTAGCCTAGGCTAAACTAGTTTGTCCTGAAATCGGGTTTGGCCGGTAACATATACATACTTTTAGACGTGACTGTACCTATAGTACACCCACATTTCGCTACTTATGTTTAAGTCCCATGTAAAAGGGGGCGAGCCTATTGCCATCAACCGGGCACACATACAGACTCCGGGCTACTACTGAGAAATTCCTGATAGAAAAACACAATAACACTTTGCTCGACCTGGGAATCGAACCCAGGACCTCAGCAGTAGTACTTGCGACCATATAAGACCACCGAGGCAGTAGCTTTTTTGCTGCGTATTTATTAATAGTTTATGTGATAGTTGCAAATTGTGGTGTATTGTATGTATGTAACAGGTTGCCTCCTCCAAATTATACTCGCAAGAGCCAGTTACTAACTAGCGAGTCAACGACTTTTGTTGTCGTTTAATTTTCACCTCTAAATATTGGAATTATTTGCGTAAGTTGTATTTTTATTTTACGTAGGGCTTACTGAACGAAACTGAAATGGAATTACATAAATAGGTATCGGCTGAAAACTTACTTATAGGTATGGGCTGTGTTTTAGCCATTTCATATCAATTGTCAAAACATGATAGTCTGTTGTGATTTGAATATGCGGACAAATTAGGTCGGTAGTCAATTTGCATAATAATTGATATCCCTGGCTTTATATACTATTTATCTATCAACAACTATCTTTTTGGTTCAAAAATGTCTAATTTATTCATATTAGTACAGACTTTAAAACTCAGGTGTAAGAAACCTTTTAATCACTAACTCAAATAGTACTTTCCTAAGTACCTTTAAGTACGTAGTTTTTGTTTGTTCTTAAGTACTAGGCGCCGAGGATGCGACCAAGAGTATTTTAAACGATTTTGCACTAAGTAGTATCTTAATTGAATTTTATGCTAATTTATTCTTGCTAATGACTCCTGTGTGGGATTAACAATGGAGATACTTTGTTGGGAGGGAGTTTTTGCTTTGCTGAGTTATGTAAGGAAAAGGAATTTTCAAGTTTATGCTATTCATACAGAGTGGTGATTTAGTCACCTGTATCCAAGAAGGAAAGAAAGAAAGAAAATACGTTTATTTGCGGCAAACACAAAAAACAAAATAACAATTTGGGAGAAAACATGCGTCACTTCCACGCAAAACAGCCAAAGGGAAGGGAAGGGGGTGACAACTACGTCATACTAAACAACTTTCCCGATGGAATTCAAACTCGATTGTTAAAAAAAATAAAACTTTTCATAAAAGCATCGAAATAGTCTGTCTTCTGTTGTATAACAACTTGTGAATCTAATATCATTCGCAGGGCCAACATGGCTAGAGATCGCACAAGAAAGGGAGGTTTTTAAGAAAAAAGGGGAGGCCTTTGCCCAACAGTGGGACACAAAATAGGCTAACAAAAAAAAGACGGGTTGCACTCCGGGAGTGCCGGCAGAAGTGAAAACTTGAATATTAACGTTGAAATAAATCAATTATTAATAGAATTAATATAACTAATTTTTTTTCACTATTTCTGCGTCAGTTTTTTCATTAATCGATGCACTTTGTTCAATTTCCATATTTTAAACACTTTATATACACGAATTTTACGAATACACAGCAGTGTGGCTACTACACAGACGGTCGAGCCATCAGTTGTCCATCCATCACCATCACCATCACCATCACCACCACCACCACCACCACCATCACCATCACCATCACCATCACCATCACCATCCATCCATCCATCCATTATCGTGTCTCACTTGGTTCACTTCGGTTGGCGCCGCCGTAGAAAGAGAGGGGGGGGAATCTCTCCTGACGGTCACGTGTCCTGACGCGATGTCCTGACGCGAGTTTAACATTTTTTACCCATTACAAAAAGTGTGCAACGCCACTAAAGAAGTTTACACTTCAAAAAAAATATGATTTGGGTATTATTCTACTGTTATTTCACGAAATGAGAGAACGTTGTTTTAATTTTCTGCAAACACTTAGAGCTAATGATAATGAGTAGGTATCTATTTTGTGTAGAAGGATAGTGTTTATTGAAAATGCTGTTTATTTCCTTTCCCTAGCGGTGTGCAAGTACTTATAGAGAATACCCTAAAATGTAGTACTTATTCCTTTATTCCTATATGCTAGTACCTTATCAGTAATACTAATAATGCATTTAAACCATTTGTTTAACTAATAAGCTGGATTACTTAATTACTGTAAAAAGCCATACTATTTGTAAACCTTATCCTCACGTGATTAAAGAATTGTAATAGAAATGTTAGGTTCAAAGAACAAAAAAAAATTCATTGACCAAAAAAGACGTTCACAACGTGTTGTGGTCTCTTTAAACCCTCCAAAACATGTGTTGCACTTACTTGTACGACACTTGTCAAAACAGCCACAACGGATTGTGGATTGTGGACTAACTTAGAAAGACCACAGAGAGCACAATTCGCGTCGCGGTTACACTAAGACAGTGTGAGGGTCCGGCTTACATTATGACGTCATTCTAAAGTAAAGTAACTATCCTAAAATGTTTCAAACTAGTCAACGCTACATTGGAATAACTTACCTAGTCTTAAAAGTACCTAAAGAAATAATAAGCTACAATTCTTACTTCAAATGTCAAAATAGTTAGGCTATTTTGTGTTAATGAATGTAAATACCAATTTGTATATTTTTTTCGATTACCAATTACCATTAACAGCAAACCACGCGGTATCGCGTACTGCAAAATTAAATCATTGTTAATTGGAAGCTCATATTAATTTACGTAATTACTGGCCGTGGTTGCTCGCTGAAAACAAACATTATTGTGGGTGGAAACGTTTAATGTATTTGTACTTACATTTTGCTTAATATATATCACCAAGTTCCCCTTCAGTATTGTCTGTTGCAGCATCTGTAACAATAGAGACAAGAAATTAATAGGTAGTCTCTTATTTCAACCCATCTTCACTTCTTCGTGTCGTTGGCACGACAGTTATTTAAATTTAGTTGGCCCAAAACATCGCCACTTCCACGGCGTATTCGGTGGCAGCGCATTTCAACTCTGATAGCTTTTTCTAGGCAGTTTCTTCGTATAAAAAAAGGTTTAAGGTTTCTGAAAGTGTTTTACAAAGTTTTACATAATATAACTTCTGTAAATTTATATAGTTAGTTGTTCGGAGTTTGGTCACCCAATCAGCTGTTATTTTGAAAATCCGATTCTTTTCATAGTGATTAAAAAATAAAAGGGTTAGGCCCTTTGCACACAGCACGGTTTCATTACGGTGCGTCGTATAAACGGCGCCGTAGAAAACACGTGTGCATCAACAAGCTTCCATAGTGATCCATACAACACTGACGAACCGTGCCTGCACACGGCGTATAAACCGCTCCGTAGAAAAAACGTGTCCGTGTATAATATGATCCGTACAACACTGACGACCGTCCCTCCTTACACACGGCGAATAAACAGTAGTTTATCACGGCAAGAAAAACGTGTGTATAAAGGGCCTTTTCGAAAACACTTTTTTTTTCTATGGCTATCATCCCTTTAATCTTCAAAGTCAACAATTACGAGATACAACTTCGGCTTACTTATAAGAACAGCAACTTATGTTCGATACGAGTATTCCCATAGCAGTCGAACTTACACATAGCTATAAAGAAGTACCACTAGCAAAGTATTAACTACTTTATTTTGTAACAGAAGTTCAGAGTTAAAACCCTACACAGTCGTTTGTACTTAGTGGAAACTAAGGTTAGATTACAACTACTAGGAACACAATGTAATGAGTTGAATACAATAGGAAAAAAAAGTTAGGTCTTTCTGAGAAGTAAGAAATAGAAAGTCGATTTCAGTAGTTCTAACAAATAAATCTGTTTTGTTCGTTTGTATTTTAAAATGGTTTTCTTTTTTTGTTACGAGTACTCAATGGAGGAACATTGAACATTTTCAACAAACACATTGATTTTGAGACACATTTTTTTTTTTTTTGTTTTTTGTGAACATTTTCTATACCAGCGTGGCGGGATATCGATGCGCAAGCTGAAACCATGAATTAAGCATTTATGATTCTAGACCCTCTAGCGTAGTTTTTCATCGGTTATCAAAAAAAATCAGCTATTTCATAGAAAAATGCAATACCTACACGGTCAAAATATATGGTAGAGCTTATTTTTTTTTAATAACTGAGGATAAATATCAACGCAGGTTTAAAATATATTACTGAATCTATGGTAACAGGTTGTGCTTCAATGTCCCTGACACCCTGTGTGCGCCAATTAGGAAAGTTTCAAGATCAGAGAAGTTTTTTATGAAGAACTATTTTTGATAGGCATGCGGAAAAGATCCCCGCATTAATTTTCTGATGCATTTAAAGATCGTGATTTTTCAGGAGAATTTCAAAAGACGTTTTGACATAACGTTTTCGAGATGCTGTGAACCAATCCATTAGTATCCCCAGTAGGTGTTGTTTAACAAAGTAAAATCCAAGACCCCTTTAATTATAAGCCCGAAGCCTGAGGCCAAATTACAAGTCCTTAAGATCACGCCCTTCGTCTTTGTAGTCCATTCAGAAATACACGAGGAAAAATATTTTATTTGTAGGTATATAATAATATGTTTTTTCGTTAATTGGTTTGTTACTGTCGAGTTTCTGAACGAATCCCCGGCTCGCCTAAACTTTGTGTCAACTTTTTTGCTGATGGAGATAAATTCATAATTACATTTCGCAAGTTTGTGGCAAGACCACCACAAAATGAGCGAGATTTTGTATTTAATAAATAGTTAATTTGTAATATGTCATCTAGGGACATTTATGTCTGAGAGGAGGTCAAAATGCGATAAATATTTTAGTTATCTCAGGTTTTAGTTTCTTCGTTCGTGGCTAAATAATAACAGCCGCACGATTCGATCGATCAGGCTAGGCTTTCCGCGGTCGTTCCGAGGATGGGCGACCATCTTTACATACCTAGACCTCTCCGTGCCCCGGAAAGCACGGCTGTCATTCGTAGATTTTTGGCAGCAGAAGCCCGAAAGTCTGATAACCAGACTTACCAATCGTTTTATCCAGTTACAGGGTTGTGGAAGTCGGGATAGACTGCAGTCGTTCCATGTAAAATTCTGGTATTCAGCTGCATTCGGTTAGACTGGAAGCCAACAAACATAGTTGGGAAAAGGCTAGGCTAGCCTTTTCTCAACTATGTTTGTTGCCTATACTCTTCCTCATCATCTGATGAGGATGAGTATAGGCTGATTATGAATGTTCCCACTGCTGGGATACAGGCCTCCTCTCTGTGAGAGGGATTGGGCCGTAATCCACCATGCGGATGCAGTGCGGGTTGGTAGATGTCACATGTCTTCGAATTTTGGTTCTAGGACATGCCGGTTTCCTCACGATGTTTCCCTTCACAGTTTTCAGAGCAGTGGTGATGAAAATCACACTATCATACAATATATATTATATATCACACTAATATTATAAAGGCGAAAGTTTGTGAGTGTGTGTGTGTGTGTTTATATGTTTGTTACTTTTTCACGCTCAAACCGCTGAACCGATTTAGATGAAATTTGGTACAGAGATAGTTTGAGTCCCGGAAAAGGACATAGGATAGTTTTTATCCCGATATTCCCACGGGATCGACATTTACGCGGGTGAAACCGCGGGGCGCAGCTAGTAATTTATACAAAGTAAAGCGACTGTCTGGGTTCGAACCTACTACCTACAACTCGTAAGTTGCGGCCGTTACCACTGGGCTACCACTGCTCATATATATGTAAGTACGTATGTGTAGAGTAAATCTCGGGACATCAGCTTGTTATAACGGTACGGTTGGCTGAAGTAACGAGAATGTGATACACTATTTGCGACATATGTGCACGTTCGTTAGTTTAAAGTTTGAGGAACTGATATTCATATCTGGCCATATCCATCTTGTATCTATTATATTCTTATGTTAAAACTAGCTGCTGCCCATGAGTGACCTCGTCTGCGTGTGTTTTGTCATATTTAGCAGCCTGTCCCCCCTTCAGGTCCCAGGCTACCTATTTGTGCATAACGATCAGTAACGATCAGTCAAAAAGTAACAGATGGACAAATAAAAAGAGTTACTTTTGCATTTATAATATTATGACTTATTTACAGTAACATAAAAAAAAAACACTTTTCCCATTGACAGCAGTTCGGACGATTTTGTGTTATATGTATTATAGCTTAGAGTTTTAAAATGTGATATCAATATTTGACCACATAGCACGACTCACCGCGTCGAGAGACGGCAGTCTTAAATAAACGCTGAAAGTGCGTTGAGTGCCCAACTTCTGTCACGGACCGTCTTTAAAACCGTGCAAGTATCGGTGACATGCTTGGTTTTATTTATTATTAATATCCAACTTATATTTACAGTTTGCACCACACATCCAAGTTATCGGTCAATACTAATAATAATTATACATCCTACTTATCCTATCCCACTATCCCACTAATCCCACTACACCCACTATCCCACTAATATTATAAACGCGAAAGTTTGTGAGGATGGATGGTTGGATGTTTGTTACTCTTTCACGCAAAAACGGCTGAACGGATTTTAATGAAACTTTACAGTTATATAGCTTATACATTAGAATAACACGTAGGATCCCTTTTATCCCGATATTCCCACGGGATCGACACTTATGTGGGTGAAACCCCGGGGTGCTGCTAATACAATCATAAAATTAATTTAAATTGGAATAAAATTATTAATAACAAGATAAAATTTAATTTATTTACTCCAAGAAGTGTAATGGGAGTGGCAACGGATTCCAGGATCCAGCAGCAGTGTTCAGGAATTTCAGTTTAGTACTTATATGCAAAGAAAGTGTTGATAATGCCGCCTCTAGCAACAACCATCGAGGCGTCTCCTCTGTGCTTACAACCCTCTATGCGGGATTAAACTCTATATTTGTAGTCATAAAAGGCCATCGTATGCGGGTTTACAGTTCATAATTTGGTTGATTGATACGACGTATTTTCAAAGAAGCTGTCAAAGGCCAGTTTTACACAAAGCCAGAATGTACAACACTCGTATGGACAGCAACGTAAGTTGTTTCACATTTCAAGGTTTTCGGGTTCCATAACCAAATAGCAAAAAACGTCATAATTTTTTCATGTCAGTCTGTCCGTCTGTCAGACCACAGCCATTTTACTTGGAGATTATTAGCACTATATTGTCGATGATAATTGGAAAGAAAGTGTATTCTGCGCACCGCTAATCAATGGTGTGAGAAACTATGAAATAAATAATTAAAGGTGGCACTCCCCGTTCATGAATGATGGATGAATATAATGAAGGAGTTATTTTTTTTTTAATAATTATTTTGCTTCTATGGGCCCTGCTATTTAAGTCAACAGTTTTTGAGATATGGGATATTTTCCGGTACAACCACAGAAAATACTATGTAATACTTATTAAAAAAATACTACTATGTAACACTTGTAAATACTATGTAAACTTATCTTTACGGCCGGTAAAATCGATACTGTGCATGCGTCATTCAGCCAAATATTCCAATCATTCATCCCGAGTACAGAACTCTTCACTGTGCGTGGAAAAAAGACCTGCCAAGTACGTGTCGTCTTTATTGTTAATTATTGAGTAAAACATTATAAAAATCGAAACAGACGAACTATTTGAAGAATATTTACTATAAGCTATTTTACATGAAAACTTGAAAAGCAGTTTATCGAATCATTTTGTGCCAATTTTGAATATTGTTTATTTCATTTATGTATGATCATAAATGTAAAAGCGAAAAGTTTTTGTAGCTGACCGTACGAACATATCAATTTCACCCGAACTCTCAATACATTCGAAATTGGATTTTTAAACAAAGGATACGTGGAAGCGAAATAAAGCAAAGACTCCTTTTAACGGTATTGGCCGAAATATTCAGGCTAGTGCGCGTATGTAGGCGTCGACGCTGTTACACAAAGCGAATTGTGGCGAATGTACTCAGACGGAGTGACCTCGGCAAGATGATGGGTGAACGTTGTTTCTCGGCAGTAACAATATTGCCATTCGAATATTTGTAGGCTAGGGCCCAGACATCATGGCTTCATTTTTAATTATTACCGACTTCAAAAAAAGGAGGTATCAATTCGACACGTATGTATGTAATATTATTGGAACTGCACTATATTCACATATGACAATATATTAGGGCTTCTATACAAATATACAAAATTTTAGAGATTTAAGTATGTTTTAGAAAAACCTAAATGCGCAGCACTGTAAAACAAGCAATATCGATATTTAGTTTTTTAGTTCTGAACATTTGGAGTACGTCCCTCAGAGCTTTGTGTACTCGTATGAATGAGTACAAAGAACAAAGAGTGTTCCAATTCCATTGCCTTTTTTCAATGGCACGGAACAAAGTTGATAGTTTCGTGAAAAATTGGATATCAATCCAATTATGAGAATTCGGACTAGGATTTAGAGACATAGGTATGGTGAACTTTGATGATTTTTCTAAGAAAATAATCAACAGGTACGTTAAAATTATTTAAGCTTTTAACAAAAGAAAAAAGCAGCGAAGTGCGAGTCGTACCCGAAAAAAAAGACGGGTTGCACTCCGGGAGTGCCGGCAGAAGTGAAAACTTGAATATTAACGTTGTGCATTTTTGATATTTTCATTAATAGATGCACTTTGTTCAATTTCTATATTTTAAACACCTTACATACACGAATTTTACGAACACACACCAGTGTAGCCACTACACAGACGGTCGAGCCATCAGCTGTCACCATCCATGGATGCGCGTGGCAGGCACGCTGTAACATAAACACACATGAACATGCGCGCAAGCGCCCTGCGGCGCCTAAACGAAACAGCAGGCATACATTTTCGCCGCGCCGTAGAAAGAGAGGGGGATACTTTCTCTCCTACGCCGCGCCGGCTGTCTACTCTCCATCCGTCTTACGAATTTTCGATCAGGTCACGTGTCCTGACGCGAGTTTAACATTTTTTACCCATTACAAAAAAAGTGTACAACGCCGCTAAAGAAGTTTTCACTTCAAAAACTCGTTTCTTGTACCTATGGGGACCGCCTGTAATCGTTAACTTCATTTTATTTTTATTATATTTTGATATAAATGCCACAATAGTACACATTCTGTGAAAATTTCAAGTGTCTACCTATTACGGTTCAAAAGATACAGCCCTGTGACAGACCGATATACGGACGGACGAACAGCGGAGCCTTAGTAATAGTTTTCCGTTGACACCCTTTGTGTACGGAACCCTCAAAATATTTTGCTTTCAACTTATCGCTAACCTAACAAACCCTAACAGCTTGCTCCATGAAATTCAAACTAACATTTTAGATGCGGAAGTTTGGATTATATTTTGCAACCAACTGAACGGATTTTCATGATACACGAAGTGCGACTAGGGCCGTTATGAAGTATTAATGCCATCATGATTATAGTTTTAAAAAGCGATGGTGCTTATTGGTCATGTATAGCTCCGTCTCTCTCTCGCACTGGAATCATGATGGCCTTGCATCATTGCACCTAGATTGTTTTAAGACACATCATGTGAAACTTTTTGTTCCAGTAAAAGGCACACATTTATTGAAATTGGTATTGCGCAAATCTAGATTTTTCTGTTTTAGACAGGCCTTAAAGAAAACAAAATAATATCCTACAAAAGTATGAGACAAAGTATGAGAATATTTAGGAACCACAGTGCTATCAGAACATGCTTTTTCTCTTTTTAGCATGGCGATGGCAATCTAATTGGACTCGGCCCAAAATTCGCCTTCGAGTTTGGCGCCATCACAAGCGTCCATCAGTTCCTGTAACGTGCAGCCGACAGGACACGGTAACCCATTGTTTGCTGCTCCCGGCGTAAGTATACTATCCATCAAGTGCTCAAATATATTATAATATTAACAAATCAAGTAAACATGTCCCTTTTGTTAAAAGCGAACAATCTGGGAGTCAGTGTAGGAATTAGTACAGCGTAGTAATGCGTAATGTAGTGTAAAAGAGTGAGAGAGAGTGGGTATACAATTTCCGTTCATTCGTTTTTGGTCGTATACATATCAGGGCACAGCCAATGTTAATATATCACTGACCTCTATTAAACAGTAAAATCGAGGTCCGTGTATTCTATTTTATATTTCGGCGATTGAACTGCAATGTTCCCTAATCAAAAAACACTAATGCTTGGTTATCTAACTCGGTTTTCTATTTTTTAGTGGCGCAACGCGTCATAAGAGTTAAAATGTTAATTACTTAACACCGAGTTTACAAATTCTACATTTATTCATTTAACCCGACTAAACAAACAAGTGGACCTTAGTGGGTTACGCAACTACCCCGCAGGTCCATTCAAAATTGCTCTTAAAGTTACTAAACAGGAAACATACCTGGGTCTATTCAAAACTGTCCCTAAAGTTGGTTGAAAAGCGGCTCTTTTGAACAATTTAAACGTTGGTAAAATCAGTGAGTCAGTGTGGAAATTAGCACAACGTAGGAGCGAGTCTTGTGACACTGCTCATCACCGGAACAATTGAAATAGGCATTCCAATTTCCTCCGCCTGAAGGCTGTTCCCGGAAATAGAAACGTTTTTAAACGTTATTTTTAGTTGCGTGCGCTTTTCATACTTGGATTGTTGAGTGAGTGGTGTTGTGTTCGGCTGGGTTTTGATGTTGTATGAAATATTCGGTTTGTTTAGGTTTTAACTGCACTGTTCGCTTGTGCAATTTTTCGAGCGTTAGACAACAAATCAAACTACTAACTCTTTTGACTGCACATTTGTGCCTATAACATGTTACATACGAGTTTTTTATTCATATAGTTTTGTAATATTGGAATATTTTTTATCATTGTTTTGTAGTAGTAATATGGCCAGACTCTTTTAGGACCTTTCCCTAATTCCTCAGTACAAAAATTACAATTATTATTTACTCCAATAAGTTGTACTTTCCCAAGCATAAAACTCAGTAGCCCAAAAACTTGGCGAGGGTAAGTGAAATCCATACTAACTGTTCGTCATGTAATGTGGGCGATTACTCCGCAACAGTTTGTCCCCCGAAATTAATTACGTCCCAACTTGTGTCTACGATGAAACCTTGTGAGTTTTTCTGTTTTCCGACAATCTTGGGTCTTTTGTTGGCTGTTACAATATGTTCTTCGGAGGGGAGAACATAATAATAATTTGTGTACACAAAGTAGGTATGTATCTATTTAAGTGGCAGCTAGTTTTTCATTCAAAATTGCGCACAAACGAGGAAATAAAAGACAGGAATGACAGGTTTCCAATATTTTAGAGTGCATTCATTTTGTCTGTGTGTGCTCGAAACCACTCTGTTAGCATTGTCGGTACCTGCTCGGAATATGGGTTTAATTTAAAGCATACCTACTAGCTTTTGACCGCGGCTTCGCACGAGTGGTTGTCGGAAATTATCTCACATAATTTAAATAAAAATATCCAAACCCACTAACCCAGGGCATGGTCTACCTGAATACTAAATTTCATCGAAATCTGTTCAGTGGATAAGCCGCGAAGAGGTAACATATAGGCATACAGACCGACAGAGTTACTTTAGCATTTATAATATTAGTATCGAAGTATGGGTTGTTAAAGTACTCGTATACCTATCTCTTTTATTATGTTAATAAACACATTTACAGATTCATAGTTAAACAAAAGTAAACACACTTAAGCTGTAAACTAAACCGAAAATCAACACTTACAAAATAGCCGCACGAAACCGTGAAGTAAATAAAAACAACGTTAAAAGCTTGGTCGGGTTTCCCAGTAACTCTAACTTCCATAAATAACATGCATTTTAATTAAGCGAAAAATATACAAACACTTTTGTTATCATTTCACCCAAGAAGGTTTATTAAAGCTATAAAGCTATATCGTTTTGTTTGAGGCATAGTTGTCAAGTCCATTGGAAACTTCTGGAATGTTCAATGGAGCGTCTGAATTTGAACTGAACCCACCTTGATATATTGACGGCGTTCAGACGCAAATCTGCAAGCGTTGCCCCTTAAAAACATTGATCAGGTCTTGGAAATAATAGATCTGCAAGTTCATGACTTAGGTAGGATATAAGTATGATGTAAGAAGTGGTTTGAACTTTCGGGTTTCGGATTTTCCTAAGGCGGTTAATTTGGAAAAGCTGTGCATGCGATATTCACATTATAGCACCTAGAAAATGTTGACTTCCATTAGCGAATTATTTTGCCGGCACCGCATGATTTTTAACATAAAATGTAGTAGGTAAGCTTGTATGTATTTCAAATGTATTACCTTAATTTGGAAGAGAGTGGAGCCCACGACACAGGGAACCCTAGCGTGGGGCCCAGGGCATTTGTAAAAAATTTAGCACCTAAGTATCCTATGTAATCTGTTACGTGTTTTTTCTGAACTGAATAAAATTATTATTTATTTATAAATGTAACTGCCTGAGACAATGATATTAGTACAATGATTTTATAATGTTCTTCGCAATGTTGTTGACGGTTAGAAATCTAATACATTTTATACCGGGTTTTCTAATACATCTCTTCTTCTATACCCGGAAAAACATCAAACGAAAACATAAGACAATGAATCTATAGATACAATCCAGTAAGTAATGTTTGTTTTTTCATCTAAGAGTGGTATTGTTAGAGAAACCAGATTAACAACTAAATTAACCTTGGATAGCTAACATTTACTGGAAAAACTTTTCCCGCTGTCACGAAAGAGGGAAGAGGGGAGGAACATGCAATAATAACACAATTAGTATAGTTAACAGTTGGGGGAAATCTCGGTTCTTTCATTTATTATGTTGTTATGTAGCTGGCAGATGATTGAATGTGGCTTTGATTTGGTCCTGTTACAAACCTAACTTGATTTTAGTTGCAGAGGTTTTGGTTTTAGACTAAATTGGTGAAGCAAAAAGTAAAGGCAATTCTGTTGATGATTTTTGGTCTGATTAATCGCATAGTAGATAAATAATATGACTTGATCTACCGACCGTTACTGGTTAAAACACTCATTTATTTTTACTAATAAAGTAGCCTGTATAGCAACATAGACTACTATCGTAGTTTTAAGACCTTTATAACTAACAATAATTATGGATGTACAGATGCCAGCACATCAAGCAACCCGAAACTGTCAAATTTTCCCAATCAACTTTGAACCTTATACTCTAGCGATAAAGTTGAAAATCTATTAAAGAAATTTGACAGATTGTAGTAGCTTGATGTGCTGGCGTCTGTATTTACACTAGTGTTTTAGTTGTGTATGTAAGTACTAACAAATTGGATTTTATGATCTGAAAAGTAAATAAATGAATGAATAGCTCAGCATTTATTGCTGACCCTTTAAAAGAATTTAAAGGAAAATAAAACAGTTTTCTCAAGGGACTTGTCAAATATTACGACAGTTTAATAAAACCGTTTTGCGTTCAAAGATTGTTAATCAAATTAAACCTCCGAAGTAACGAAACGAATTTTCGCTAAAAATTACAACAAAATATGGCGCTAACTGTTTAGCGTTTTTGGTTTCACCTGATCACAGCACTTAAGTCGATTGAGAAGTATCTACCTACCTATCTAAAACGATTTCTTAAAACATGATTGATAAATACTTTAGGAAAATAAACGATACAAAAGAAACTGTCATTGATTGATAGCACTTGGATTCCGTATAATTAATGATTGTCAAATCAAATCAAATCAAATCAAATCACTTTTATTTGTTAACACAGGTAAAAAAAAATACAGATCTTGAGTTTGGTGTACAGAACGCTATGTTATGCCCGGAGGCGTACAAATATGGTGTGCATCTAGCTCAATATTAAGAATTTACATTTCAAAATAAAATAAAAAACCAAAGATGTTTGAAAATCATGCATAATGTCATAAATGTCAAAAAATAAAATTAAGTCATTCTGATATAATATAAATTCTCGTACATGTCATATAATTTTTTTAATTGTTATATATTTTTATCATTTAAAAAGTCTTTTATACAATAATAACATTTTTCTAATAATAATGCAGTCAGCTTAGATTTAAATATTCGTATAGGGTGTTCTTTAAAATTGTGCGGGATTTTATTGTATATTATAGGGCCCATTGACATAATATTTTTCCTAAGTAGTGCTGTTTTGTAATTGCCTGTATGTAATAAATTTTTATATTATGTTCTCATAGTGCCCGAACGCGTTCTAATATCGGCTAGTGATGGAAATAAATTTAAGTTCATTTTAACAAAAATTGCCACTTCTAAAATATACAATGACGGGAAGGTCAGTATTCTCAGCGACTTAAACACAGGCTCACAGGAGTCCGTAGTTTTCAAGTTTGACATAGATCTTATGCAACGTTTTTGGGCTTTAAAAATCTGTTCCCTATCACTACAATTGCCCCAAAATATTACACCGAACCTTAATATTGGCGCAACAAGTCCATGGTAAGCAGTCAGGAGTATATCATTGCTTACTTTATGCGACAGGTTATACAGCACATAAGCTGACTTGCTCAATTTATTACAAACGTCTTCAGCATGAGGTTTCCAAGTGAGACTGCTGTCAACTAAGATACCTAGGAATTTTGTCATTACTCATCCCTAAAACAGATGAAGGGATTCAGGTAAGTAAGGTATATTAATTTCAATTTATATTGAAGACGAAAACGATTATTATTTTTAAAGAAGGTTTTGTTCTGTTCACTCAATTCAGTTGCCTACATATTCTTTGAACCGTTTGAATAATTACTTTTTCTTTACTGTACCTAAAGATTCCGGGGTCGGGCAAAGTGTTACTGGGTATTTCCATCAGGAATTTCTCAATAGCAGCGCGGAGTTTGGATTTATACCCGGGCTCGCCCCCTATTACAAGGGACTTAAACATAACTGGCGAAATGTGGGTTTACTGGTACACCCACATTTTGCAAACATGTCTGCACTTCTGCCTAATCCTTCGGGGCGTAGGTACAGACGTGAAAGTATTTTACCAACATCCATTTCATCATCTATTTCATGAATCTTTACATATTGTTTTATAAATCTAATTTTATCTTTGTTACTGGCTCCGCAGAAAACTACATGTTCTTTATGAATATTATATCTAACTGTTATGACATTATTTTACTCATCGAGACTTAGCTATTAGCATATCATAACTTAGCATTTATACTTCTTTTAATAAAACAGAAAGACTAAAGTGAGCTGTGCTTTTTGCTTTTGTAATTAAGTAACAAAGCCAAACGAAAGAATATGCGAATGCGGGCTATTATTTTTCTCTAAATTAACTTGGACCATTACTGAATTTATGTTGTGCTAAGCTTATCGTAGATTAACAATTGCGAACGTAAACCTACGCAAATTAGCATTAGATTAACCAGTATTGTTGGTGATTGTAAATATTCATGATTTTATTGTTGAATCTACGTGACACGGAGTGAGAACAGTCGTGCACAATGAGCGTTTTATTTGCGACAGTACTTTTATGATTTTAAAATACATACACACATATATCAACTTCTAAAAAATCTATATATTATATCTATACTAATAATAAAGCTTAGAGTTTTTTTTTTTGTTTGAACGCGCTAATCTCTGGAACTCCCTGTAGGATTTGAAAAATTCTTTTTGCATTTGATAGTCCAATTCTTGAGGAAGGTTATAGACTAACATCACGCTACGACCATTAGGAGCCGAGAATAGAATAGAATACTCTTTATTATGTACACCATATAAATTACAGACATATCTAAATATGGAAACTTTACAATGGGTGACACAATGGGCGGTCGTATCGCTAAGAGCGATCTTTTAAAGACAACCTTTGGATGGATTAAAAAGAAGAAGGACAGACAAATACTGTAGGTAGTCTGTGGTGTACCATTTACACAATACAATAAATACATACATAAAGTATATTATACTAATCTAAATAATAAACATGAAATAGGAGCAAAGAAAATATAATGACGATGTTTAAGGAGAGAGGTATTGGACAAAGTTTGAGCTCGCCTTACTGACACTGGCAAGTCATTTTATAACCGTACTGCGTGAACAGTAAAAGATTTGTCACAGAAACTGGTGGAATGCATCGGCATCTCTGATCTCAGGCCGAGCAAAAAGGAAAAAAGTTAGAAAGAACGCTAAGAGAAAACGAAGTAATAGCGCGGGCGAAATGCGTCGAAATTATATAAGTAAGATAATGAGCATAAAGCATTTAGAAAATTTATGATTTTCAAAATGAAAATTTGAGGTAGGTTGTTGGAATTCGTAGGAGAAAAAATGAAATTCACGCGAAAAAGTCGCGATGAAAGCGATAGACGTTGATAAAAACCAGGAAACATGTCACAAAGACATTTGGCAAGCGAATTTTTATATAGTATTCCAACTCTTACGAGAAGAACAGTATTTTTTGGCACAAATTATGAAATAATATAGTCACAGAGAATCACGCTTTAGACACGGGTAAATGTGTCTAAATTCAACCCGAACATTCAGCACAAGTGTTCCAATTGCAGGAATTGAATTTCCCAACGACATTCCCGCAGCTACCTAGACCCAGCGATGAAAATTTCGGTGCGGAGTGGTGCGTTTTAAACAGATTATTGGTGGGTCCGAATCATGATTGGATTTTCTGCATACGTTGGCACTACGCCTGCGAGGAGTGCCGTGGTTGGTTCGCTGATTTGTCGAGAAAATCTTGTTAAATACACCGGTGAAACCACGATGGATATTTCGTGAATTTTGGTGAGGTTTTGGTAAACATGTTGTGGGCGTGATGCGTGTGATGTGAACCATTTTAAGCGATAAACACGCTTAAACGGTCAAGGACCGCGGGACACCGATCGGTGACCAAACAATAGAAAATCAATTGTGTCTCATTAGCGGAGCTTGACAGATTATAAAAACTTTTTAACAAAAAATTAAACCTCCGAAAAAACTGAAAAGCAAAAAATAATAAACTTTTTTTATTTAACCTTAATAAATAAGTTCTTAAACTAATGCAAGTATACCTAAGTAATTTTGAGTCGGCGCCAAACAAGCAAATTAATTCGTTGCGAGTGGTCGTGTGGAGAGCGCATTTTTTGTTTGAAATGTTAATGTTTATCGCTATAGATTTCACGTTGCTTATTTCTTTAAATTTAAGGTAATTTAGTAATCCTTGTTCATTGATTGTTTGGCGCCGACTCAAAATTATTTAGGTATACTTGCATTAGTTTAAGAACTTATTTATTAAGGTTAAATAAAAAAAGTTTATTATTTTTTGCTTTTCAGTTTTTTCGGAGGTTTAATTTTTTGTTAAAAAGTTTTTATTTTATAATTTTTTGAGGCCATAATTTACTAATTACTACATGCTTAATGTTTGATTACTTTTAAAATACCTACCTTACTTTAGACATTAACTGTTATATACTCCTACTTTAACTATTATTTTTTGTGTAATATAATACTAAATAATATAATATAAAACTTAAAAAAAACAGGCTTTATATACCAACATAGATAGGCCTTTTATTTTAATTGTAATACACAGCTCAGCATTAAAATCTGTGAATGAACAATAAGTCACCCCTATTTTCCCACCCTTAGGGTAAGTTTTTTTTTTCCAAATTTACATGGGACCAACTTCGAAGTATGTCCTATCCAACAAAAGAAGAATGATCAAAATCGGACTACTCTGTAAAAAGTTAAGCGTGGTCATACATTACAATCAGTGAGTGAACAATCAATCATCCCCTGTTTTCTAACCCTTAGGGTTGGAATTTTTTTTCCAAATTTATATGGGACCAACTTCAGGGTATACCCTTTCTAATAAAAAAAGAATTATCAAAATCGGACTGCTCTGTAAAAAGTTATGCGTGACCATACATAAAAAAAAAAAAAAAATAAATATATACGCGTCGAATTGAGAACCTCCTCCGTTTTTTTTCGTCGGTTAAAAATGGTTGTCAGCATAGCAGCAAACACATTTTGTTTTATCTATATCTATCTATCTATACATATTATAGAACAAAATCACTTTTCATGTTTGTCTATGTGACCGCTTAGATCTCCTAAACTACATATTTTTTATTTTTATTATATTTTGTACGAAGAAATACAAAAAAGATACGGCCAAATTTGTAACCAACAACATTTTCCACGGAATACACATAAAAAATAATAATCTTTACAAACTATGCTAAGTAAGTAATAAGGGATGTGTATGCTGTTTTTCACCATAATTTTGGGAGCATTTTTCCCAGAAGTTTTTGGTCATACTCATAATACAACTTAATTTTCAATAACACATTAATATTTAACTCAGATAAAGCACAGAAATCTCAATGTCGCCACATTAGTAGACTCCAACTGTGCAAAGCAGTGGCGGGTCGCTAGTTGAATACCCCATTATACCCCTGTATTTATAATCGTTGCTGACTTTGCGGGACACTTAACGACGTAATAACAATAAAACTTCTATTGTGTTTCATCACAGTATAATATACAGTAAGTTATCTAAGGCCGCCCGCCGAGTTATTAGCCTACTCTTGCGTTGATCCCCAGGGTTGTCACTTTTACTTTTAGTTAATATTTTCGAACAAGCAGCACTTGATATAAATTTATGAAATAAAAAGCATATTATGATTGAATATTTTACCAATTTATAAATTTAGTAAAAATAAAAAGCCTTTATTCACATAACATTTATTATACTAAGTTACAAATTTGATACCGAGAAAATTTTTCTCCTGTTTCTGCACGTCCGGAACGCTTTATTATTATTTGTTAATGTAAAGTAAATTCTCATTCTTATGTACAGTTTTTGTAAAGCTTTTGGGAAAGCATGGACAGGGCATCTTAAATTCTATATCATTCAGTTGATCGTAAATTGACCGGCCAATTTTAATGTTGATGTGGTCCTTTTCGAACGCTTTGCGAAACACCTGCTCCATCCTTTCTACATTATCGACAAAATCATCAGGTGGGATCATGAGTAAATTTCGATCTTTGCCGTAATTCCTGTAATGGGTGTATCTAGATTCTACACTTAAATTACACGCTCGTTGATTAACGTCGACGTAAAGCAACCCTAAGCGTTAGTCGGTCACATGTTACTGTAATTTTGTTAAGTTAATATTATGATTAAGACACCATATTTGGATTGAACAACACATCAGACAATAGAAAAAATAATAATTTCAATAGTAATTAATTTGCAATATTAATTATTGTGAAATTGCCCTTATTACAACTATACGCGACAAATACGTTTACCTAAACGATGTTTCGTACTCAATCCTCTGTCTTATAATATAAAAACTTTTTTACAAAAAAAAAACAACCGACTTCAAAAAAAAAACACTACAAAGTGATAAATAACTTTAATTTCGGAAGTCGGTGTCGTTGGTTCCGCATTTTCGTTTTTTGACACCGACTTCCGAAATTAAAGTTATTTATCACTTTGTAGTGTTTTTTTTTTAAGTCGGTTGTTTTTTTTTTGTAAAATAGTTTTTATTTTTCAATTTTTAGTTGTACCTACCCCACAAAAAAGTAAACAAAAAGATCGTTAATGTAGACAATGTAGATAAATTTTAAGATTGTTGTTGATTTTTCAAAAACCGCTTGTCCGATTTCGATAAAATTTTCATGGGACCATTTGGGAAGTAGGTATACCCTTTCCAACAAAAAAAGAATTTTTCAAATCGGTTGGCAAGCAACGGAGTTATGCGGGAACAAACATAAAAAAAAAAAAATACAAACATTCGAATTGAGAACCTCCTCCTTTTTTAGAAGTCGGTTAAAAACTAGACTTCTTAAAATAAACTTTAGCTCTAAACATAGTATTCAGAAAGTAAATTTGGGAATACATTTATATGGAAAAATGCGACTCGGCTACGCTCTTAATAAAGCAAATAAACAATACAATACCACATTTTCTAATAATATTTAAGTATAAGTAGGTACTTACATTTCTGGTTGAGTAGGAACTATGAAGAATGATAACTCCGGGTTTGCGAAATCATTATTGAGGCACCCGAAAACACTACAATATTTTTTTCCCCTTTTTGAAGTCATGATACTCGTAATTTAAGTGGCCGCCGCCGGCGAGAGTTGACGAACGCAAGCGGTCATGTAGCGTACGCGCGTGCTCACAGTCGCGCTGCACAGCCCGCACTGCCGCCACCTTATTCCCTCATATATTATGCTAGCGTGTGCGTGAAATCGCGTGCCGACATGGCGCGCGGCGCGCACGCACACATTCAAACCGAGAGCGGCACGTTTGTATGAAGATGTTCTACTGTATATTATACTGTGGTTTCGTTCAATGTCCTTCAATGTGTAAAGTTAACGTCAAAAATGTACCAATGGTCAGTCGCTAACTGTTACTTAACTTTAAGCAACATTTATAAATAAGCCACATGTACAAGGTAGGGCAAAAGCAATGCCATAATTAGAATTAAGGCTTTTTTAAAATTTTTTTTTTTATGGATGGGAAATCATCAAATGACTCCTCCCGCTCTGGGTGAAGCGAAAGGGAGTGTCAGACTCTTACTGACTAAAACCCATCCGTGTTCCTTCCTTAGCCCTTTATGTTCCAGGTTGCAGTAACCCTTTCGGACAATCCCGCACCCCCGGCAGGCTTCGGCCCTGGCAGGCCCCTTCCTTTTTGCTGACATCTCTTTGAGGCACGCGTGGAACACGTAAGCGCCGTCCGGCACGGGCCTGGTCCTGATCGGACGGTGAGCTACCCATTACTCTCCGTCCGCAGGCCATGAATTAAGGCTAAGGCTGCCAATTGGTTGGAAATGAAAAAAAATTGGGCTCTGTTTTCACGGAAAGTTTATTTAATAGATGTAAAAATGTATGATATTAAGTTGAAAAAATGATATCGGTCAAACGACCACCTCTTGAGTTGATGCACATTTGTGCTCGTTTTACGGCATTTTGAATATTAGCTTTCAAGACTTGCAAGGTTTGTGGTTTGTTGTGTTAACGCGAGATTACAAAAAACCCCAATTAAAGAGTCTGGCGCCGTCAGATCTGGCAGTCTGACTGACCAGTTCAAATCGCCAAAACGGGAGATCACACGGCCCCGAAATTTGTGTTTCAAAATCTCCATTGTTTCATAAGCTGTGTATTGTCCATTGTATTGTCAAATAATTCTTTATCTATTTACAACATATGTAGCAAATCACAATGACATTATAACGCCATTAGCAAAAATTATGGCAAATTAACATTATGACATTACTTTTGCCCCACCGTGTATTAGGAAATTGAGACTGTTATTATATTAGCTACTGTACCCCATCAAGTGTGACTATTAGTACCGCACCACTGAGTAAAAAAGTTTCCTTATATCGGAAATACGCCGATGCTATAAGCTCTGTCTGGCTGCAATACAAAAATAACAAGCAAAGCATTAGCTGTTACTAATGCGATTCCCATGTCTGCTAATAAAATGGAATTGTGATTTCTGTAGCGAAGAAATATGCCTGAAGGCAATTAGAGGTACATTTGTGTTGAGTGAATAATAGTGGAAATGAGCTTTGTTTATTTTTAGTCTAAGGATTTTTGTTGGCCTTAATTTATAATGCCAATTGCAATAGGGTCCATATTTACATAACGTCTTGAAATATTGTCATAAACTTCTATTTGAAGATTGTGTTTCTATTTGATGTTTATTGTATGTGATTATGGGTTTTATCATTTTTTAACATCGAACTTTTCACTGTTTTCATTTCATTTTTATTTGTTCTTATCTGATGTACCTGTATTATACTGTGTGCCTTTTAGTCTGTGCTAAATAAATGGATTTTCTTTCTTTCTTTGAAATCTCACTAAGAACAATGTGTGTGCGTTGTAGAAATCCTTTCATAGATAGTAGACTAAGGCCCATCAAGACTTAAAACTAGTTTCAACCAATCAAATGGCTTTATCCATGCTAATATTATAAATGCGAAAGTATGTCTGTCTGTCAATCTGTCTGTTACCTCTTCACGCTTAAACCGCTGATTTAGATGAAATTTGGTATAGAGATAGTTTGAGTCCCGGGAAAGGACATACCTATGATAGTTTTTATCTCGATATTCCCACGGGATCGAAACTTATGCGGGTGAAACCGCGGGGCGCTGCTAGTAATAAATAATGCTCATTTATCTCATTACTAGAAGATATTTGTCGCTCATTTAGTTTCCATTTACAGCAAGAAAACTGAAGAGTTTCAGGTTCCCGAAGAATCCTTTTTACAATGTAATTTGATCTATTTGTTTTACTTCTGAGTTTAGTTAATCAGCGTTTCCGTTATTAGGACGAACCGACGAAACGATGATATTGATAAATTAATTTTGCTATTCTGTTATGTAGATAAGTATCAGTGATTAATATAGGTACATAATTTGTATATTTCTATAAAATTTAATGTTTCTGAATCTTGTACTTGCTAATTGCGATTTCGAACTTCAACCCCTTACTAATAAACGTTGTGTATAGCGTCTGTATGATTACACAACGCTTTGTCTTCGTCTTTCGAAAGTCAAATTACTGATGACTGAAAGAGAGAAATCGGTGTGTAACTATTCATCTGATATAATACGTTTATTAGTAAGGGGATCTTGACTAACCGTTCACCCCTCCTAACTCAGTCCCCTTTCTCTATTCAAGATTGTACATTATATAAGTGCCTGTAATATGATATTGAGATAAATAAAGGTTTAGGATTATAATTATATAACAGCCGCACAGGTCGATCGATCAGGTTAAGCTACGCTTGCCGCGGTTGGTCTGTGGATAGGTGACCATCTTTACGTACCGAGACCCCTCCGTGCCTCGGAAAGCACGTTAAGCCGTTGGTCCCGGCTGTCATTCGTGGATCTTTGACAGCCTTTACGGGTAGTCAGAAGCCCGAAAGTCTGACAACCAATCTTATCGAGGGGTATCGTATTACCCAGTAACTAGGTTGTGGAGGTCAGATAGGCAGTCACTCCATGTAAAATACTGGTATTCAACTGCATCCGGTTAGACTGGAAGTTGACCCCAACATAGTTGGGGAAAGGCTAGGGCAGCTGATGATGATGCTTTATATGTTTATAGTTTTCATTTGTTTCAACACCGAATATTTTATTAGAATAGAATAGAATTTTATTTTATTCAACAAGAATATCGAGTCTAGTCTAGTGGTAGCCAACGATACAAGTCTGTCGCGCCAGTATCTAACACTGCTGTTTTCCAACATTGCCACACTGTGCTTGTTGTGTTTATCATACTCGTGAGTCTTGTTGACCTGCAGTAGGACACACCACATGCAGGTAAAGTGGAACTTTATAGGAAGCAGGGTGAAAAACACTTTCCCCTTTTAGCCGTATACGATGCGTTTGATGTGTGCAAAAGGGTGTGCGTTTGTTTACAAAAGTGCGTTCTCAAAGAAAACGTAAGCAGAAAATCAGCGCCCCTATTCACTAAGGCGAACAAGTAACGAACTGCAAGCTGTATATCTACTGAGTTTAACGCTTATCATGTCTTGTTGTTAGCAAGTAGCACTTATAGATTAAAATTTTGCTATGCTAAGATTCATGCGTATCGAATCAGAAATGAAGAGATCCGCAGGAGAACCAAGGTAACCGACATAGCCCGAAGAATTGCCAAACTTAAGTGGCAGTGGGCAGGGCACATTGCTCGCAGAACAGATGGCCGATGGGGCCGAAAGGTTCTGGAGTGGCGACCGCGTACCGGAAGGCGTAGCGTTGGAAGGCCTCCCACAAGGTGGACCGACGACCTTGTGAAGGCCGCAGGAACTCGTTGGATGCGAGAAGCACAAAACCGGTCGAAGTGGAGGTGCTTGGGGGAGGCCTATGTCCAGCAGTGGACGTCTTTCGGCTGAAATGATGAAGATTATACGAATTAACCCCTAATAAAGCTCTGGCCTCATTGATGGCGCGTGGGATGCGGGACTCGACAGCGCGCGTCGATTGTTTTAATATTTGAGAACTCATGCGACTAATCGAACCAGTGTCGACACCGCTATACAAGTTAGTGCTCATTCACACGAGGGACACGCGACAACATGCCGCTCGTGTATTTGAGCACCGTACTCGCGGTGTCGCTCGTGTGTAAGCACACTTACTTGAGATAATCGGTGCGAGCAAATTCGTCCCGAATCCCGAGCGGGATACGCCTCCGTTTGGCCAGAGTTTGAAGGGTTACAATAACTCGTGAATAAGCAATTAGTACAAACTACGTCATCAGTTAAAACCAGACTTAGATACACTAATCTATTACCCGTATCACAGATATCTTACTAACAACTTTTATCACATAAGCAATTCTGAGTAACACGAGCCCCAACTTCAGAGAGATAAATACCACTTGGGAGTTAACTAAGTACTTGAAACATTTATGCTAACTCGTGCTACAAAGTAGTTCTCATACTGTTTATATTTAAACGGAGTAATTGAAGGAGATGGCGTCCAGGTATGAAGGGAGATAGTTCGTGTAATCCTTCATTGTTGTTGTGTTGTCATTGTTAAAATCGAGTTTAGGTGTTTGAGTGTAATTTGGTGTCACATACATAGGCTGTCGTATGTCAGCGGTATGTTCTTCTAACACAAGCAATTCCTTGCTTAAAAGGTGATCTCTCTGATCTCTCTCAAAGTATCGAAATGCCCTTTGTAATTGAAATAAACATTTTTTTTTAATGTTTTAGTCAATCATTCATGAATTTTTGCAGCTGAAAGACGTCCACGGCCTCCCCGGCCTATGTCCAGCAGCACCGCCACTTTCGACCGTTCCTGTGCTTCCGACATCCTTCCAAGGTCATCGGTCCACCTTGTATGGGAGCCCTTCCAACACTATGTCATCCGGTACTTGGTCGCCACTCCAGAATCTTTGGGCCCATCAGCCGTCTATTCTGCGATCAATGTGCCCTGCCCATTGCCACTTAAGTTTGGCGATTCCTCCGGCTCTCTGTTTTAGTATTGAACAGCTATTTAGGAAAACCAACCATTCCATATCGACACCCTCCGTGACTCGGTAAGCACGTTAAGCCGAGGGTCCCGGCTGTCATTCGTAGATCTTTGACAATCGTTACGGGTAGTCAGAAGCCCAAAATGTTTGACAACCAGTCTTAACAAGGGGTATCGTGTTACCCAGCAACTGGGTTGTGGCAGTCACTCAACTTAAAATACTGGTATTCAGATGCATCCGGTTAGATTGGCAGCTGACCTGAACATTATAGTTGAACTAGGCAGATTGATTGAATTATTTCAAAAACGAACGCCGTTTTGAGTTTATTTTTTTCAATTTGATTTGTCCTATTATCACACCTTACACGAGTTCCCTTCAAAATATACCTTTCATGCTCCTTTAGAAACGAGTTAAGATCGGTTTCATTGATCATTACGGCAATAGACATACATTCACAAAATCATTTTCAATTAGAGGATAATTATATTGGCTTTAATTAATCAAATCATCACTTTACATCAACCATAATGAGCCACCTAATAAACTCTAACATATATAGCTAACAAGCTAATGATTATTGATACAAGTATCACGTTCAAACACGACTCTTTATGATATTTGTGTAGGTGACAGCCTCCCGAAGTTGAGCAAACTCATTTATATGTGGTTTGCCGCCGCTCGGAACCGTACCGTCCCAACCGTGTGTGTTTTATTTACCTATTTTCCTTGCAAAGTCAACGGAGTGTGTATTTTGCCAATTTTCTGCTAAAATACGTCGCTCTTTAAAAGTTGTGGAGATGAAACAAATAAGTAGGTGGAAAATCGTTCGTTTCAAAGTAACCTACGTATTAACTTTAATACTCTTTGTATCTTTTAAGTCTATATTGATCCACGATTCTTTATTAACTTCATAAAGACTATGTGTCCGTTTTTATGCGGCTCAAAGCGCAGTAATAAGATTAAATAACTTTCTACCTCTCAAACACAAAAGGGGTAAAATCACGAAGAGATAAAAGGAACTTTGGTAAAACAATAATAAAGCACACATGCCCGCGATATGCTCATAAAACATTCATGTTTCTTTTAGCAAATTATTATAGAATAATCCATGTTTATGTCTGTCGTATCTTGTATGTAAATAAGCCACATTTTTGATTACCCTCTCTTTCTGTAGCAGCCTTTGTTCGAAACAAAGAAGTTAACAACAATGGTATTAACAGATAAATGGGGTGTTTGAAATCGCTATGTAACAAAAAAGCGTTATGATGTGTTTGTGTGTTTCCCTGAATTAAAAAAAAAATGTTGAATGGGCCTGCTCTTGATTTCGATCACGCCTGATAGAAAACGATAACACAGAGGGGCAATTCTCACAATTTTAAGAACGTTCACAGTCAATCTGTCTAAAATACCTCTAATTTTCCTACATTTTGAAAAGTTTTTGACATGTTTGCCGCCGAGATGAGACTGCGACTAGATTTTGAACGTTTTAAATTACGAGAATTGGCCTTCTGATAACTGGAAAATGTGGATGTTACTATCAGTACACCTCTGCTTAACCCTTTCAGGAATACAGGCGTGGTGTTATGTGTTCAGTAAATAGTCAGTCATTAACTTTAATAAATGTACAGACGTCAGCATATTAAGCTACTACAATCTGTCAAATTTCTTTAATAGATTTTCAACTTTATCCCTAAAGCATATGGTTCAAAGTTGATTGGGAAAACTTGACTGTTTCGGGTAGCTTGATGTGCTGGCGTCTGTACAATTTTTACTTTGCAGCGCCAAGGTACTTAAGTAATAAATAAAAGAATATGAAACATGCCTGTCATCATATCATACCTATGCATGTCTCGTCAAGCGTTAAATTTCCCTTTGAATTATGTAAATAATTTCAATTTAAGCAAATGAAAAGTTTTATTGACGAGCTTACGCTATGCAATAGCACCAAGTTAATTTGTTAGAAGTAAAAGCGGGTTTTGACAAAGTTAAATTATGTTGAGCGAGATACTGGAAAATTTGAGGCGTTAACACAGTTATTTCTTATCGGCACGGCGCGCGGCGCCAGTTAAGACGATTTGCTTGATAACGACCATGAGTAAGGTATTGGTTACTTGTCACATAGACGTGTAAAAGTGTCTTAAAAGATCTACTTCAAGAAATAAACATTTCATTTCATTTATTAAAAACTAGCTGACCCGGGGCGAACTTCCTTCCGCCTCAGTATCAATAAGAATGAATGTAAGAGAAAATTAATTATCTTAATTTTTTTTTTGGCGAATTTTTCTCAGGATTTGGTAGTTATTAGTATGCTATTAGGGGCGGAGACAAATCTAACAAATCAAAGATCATAAAAATTGGTCGAACCGTTCTTGGGTTGTAAATGGTGTAACAAACCCGAGTTTGTTTGATTTATATAGATAACTAGCTGCATCCCGCGGTTTCACCCACATAAGTGTCGATCCCGTGGGAATATCGGGATAAAAAGTAGCCTATGTATTGATCCAGGGTGTCAGCTACCTCCATATCAAATTTTATCAAAATTGGTCCAGCCGTTTGTGCGTAAAGAAGTAACAAACACATAAACACACACACACACTCATAAACTTTTGCCTTTTTAATATTAGTGTGATGAGAACCAGAACCATTACATTACCTACTTTGATAATAGCTGAAAAAGGAAGTTTAAAACTAACCCAACTATGACAAAAACGCCACCTAAAAAAGTATAAACAAGATATCGAGTTCTATATTTGTTTTTTTTTCGGCTTTTGTATAGCCGGAGTCACTCGTGGTCGTGCCACCTGTTAAAGGAAGCCGCCAAAAGAAACCGCTGTCAACGTACACCCGCAGGAAATGTAGGCGCGTCCCAGTGATAATGTTTGTGTAAATTGCAAAACAAAGTTATAATGTTTATCATTTTTTCCTGATCCTTAAAGTTAAGTATTATAATTTTAGTAAGTACTTAATAAAAATGTATTTAGCTATCATCTTCTGAGTGTACTTTTAAGCTAAACTGACTTTTAATTAAGTTTTTGAAGATAAAAATAAATCGGGGTCCTCCGAGACGGGGGCCTCGGGGATCGGGGTACTCAGGGAGTAACCCATTAGTACGATTTATGCCTTAATTACGTGACTTAGCAGTGACGCTCGTTTTTCAAAATACAAGGAGAAATTTTGGAGTTATGGGACAACAGATGAACATACATAAATAGCCTGTTAAAATCATTTAACCCAAAGGAGGGTTATGATTTGCTGGCTTTGCCATAGTAATAGTTTGGTTTGGCTTAACCACATGATGTTTCAGTCTTTTGTTTTTTCACCTAGTTAAAGAACGCACATTCTTTAAATAAAAAAAAGTGATTATTTGCCTACTCATTCATCTGCCGAGCTTTTTCCCAACTATGTTGGGGTCGGCTTCCAGTCTAACCGGATGCATGTGAATACCAGTATTTTACATGAAGCGATTGCCTATCTGACCTCCACAATCCAGTTACTGGGTAATACGATTACCCCTTGGTGACACGTGACTGGTTGTCAGACTTTCGGGCTTCTGACTACCCGTAATGACTGTCAAAGATCCAGGAATGACAGCCGGAACCAACAGCTTAACGTGCTTTCCGAGGCACGGAGGGGTTTCGGTATGTAAAGATGGTCACTCATACACTGACCAGCCGCGGCAAGCGTAGTTAAACCTGATCGATCGACCTATGCGGCTGTTATTACTTAGCCACGAGCCCCTGTTTTTTTCACCTAGTTAAAGCTTGAAAAATCTTTAAATAAAAAAATTAGTTATTTACCTACTCGTTTGGTCCAAACTTGTAAAGTAACTCGAGAATAAAGCTTTCAAAGCAGATTACTTATTTGGTCAACTCTTCAACCATTAAAGGAACATTTAAAATACGGTAGGTTTTTGCAACTCTCCTGCCATAAAAGGGAATAATTAACTAATTGAAAATGTACCACTGCAACCACTAAGAGCATACATAAATGTTTACTGAAGTACTTTCATAGATTTTAAGTTCCTACCTCCGTTTCTGGCCTCGGCCATAAAATATTCGTAGACTGCCTACGACTGTAGCATATTGACGTAGCACCTTCTACGCCGTAGAGGCCTACGCCGTAGCAGTAAATCATAGCTGACGGTGCAAATGGGGAAAAATATTGCCCCATTAAGTTTAAAGGAGTTCTTTGGGAACATTTGTAATCAGTACGGTTCAAGTTGTTCCCAAATAAAGAACAGTAATAATTGCTTCTAATAAATTAAAGTCACTCAGCGGAAACGTTTGACATTAATATTATTTTCCTTTTGTTGAAATGGGTGCTGTTTTGTTGAGGCCAAAATATGTTTTAATTGTTTATTTTTTTTTCGTTGTTATTATTATGTCGGTAGTATAGGAAAATATCGCAAAAATAATGTTTAATGAGATTCATAGATCCACATACCTGCTTGGCTACTCCATTTTTGCATTTACATGGTTACTACGTTTTTGCATTTACACATCCACATGTGTAAAAAAAAATTATTAAAATAAAAAAATATTAAGCATTTTCAAAGTTACTGCTTTTGAGCTGAAATTTTGTACAGAGATTCTAGATCAGATACACTCTTCAACCCGTTTGTATTGATATACCCTTTCCGTAACACCCTGTATAATAATCTCACACAGTTGCAATTATGTTATTTCTTTACATACTTCAATAAACCACTGTCTCAAAGACAGTACCTTCTCTTTACATGTTTGCGAATAAAAAAAAATTTTTATTAAATATTCAAATATTTACATAATTTAAAAAGCTAACAGCCTTAAAATAATAATATGTACAAGTATATAAAAAGGGAGGGGAAAGAATCAAAGGGCATTAAAGACATGAGTGTTTGCGGAACGTTCCGCTCTCTTCTTGTGTAGGAGTAATAAATGGATTAAAAGATTAAATAAAGCTAATACACCGCCCGCAATATTTTCTGATACAAGCCTTCGCAATATACATTAATCCTTACTCGACCTTTCTGCACATCCACATAAGTATACGTAACATATACATATATAGCTACTTTGTTCTAAAACTTAGGTCTCTGAAAGTACAACAAAAGATACCTTTTTGTTGTATGAAAACCTAAATAAGGCTTAGGCCTCATTTACGGAGACGCGGGGCGTCGCGCGTCGCGTTGAGCGGCGCGGCCCGCACTGAATTCAAATATATGGCGTTGTATGAGTGCGTTTACGGAGAAGCGATTTTAGACGCGTTTGTTTGAATTAGGGCGTTTTTTGCGGCCGAGCCCGCGGCGGGCACCGACGCGTCCCACGCGGCGGCGCACGCGGCGGCGCACGCAGCGGCAATTCTCGATGAAGCTATGTCCGAGGCGGAATCTTCTGTCAGTCTTATTTAGAAACGAGCGGCATGTTCCCAACGGCAGAGGTAACTGCAGCCGTCGATGCGCGTCGGCGGCAACCGTCGACGCGTCGACGGCAACAGTCGACGCGTCAACGGCAGCCGTCGACATTTCAACTTCGAAGATATAGGTCGACGGCTGCCGTCAACGCGTCGACGGCAACAGTCGACGCGTCAACGGCAGCCGTCGACATTTCAACTTCGAAGATATAGGTCGACGGCTGCCGTCAACGCGTCGACGGCAACAGTCGACGCGTCGACGGCATTCGTCGACGCGCGTCGACGGCGTCGACGACCTATATCTTCGAAGTTGAAATGTCGACGGCTGCCGTTGACGCGTCGACTGTTGCCGTCGACGCGTCGACGGTTGCCGCCGACGCGCGTCGACGGCTGCAGTTAGAGCTCTTACACACGAGCGGCATGTTCCCAACGGCAGAGGTAACTGCAGCCGTCGACGCGCGTCGACGGCAACAGTCGACGCGTCAACGGCAGCCGTCGACATTTCAACTTCGAAGATATAGGTCGACGGCTGCCGTCAACGCGTCGACGGCAACAGTCGACGCGTCGACGGCAGTCGTCGACGCGCGTCGACGGCGTCGACGACCTATATCTTCGAAGTTGAAATGTCGACGGCTGCCGTTGACGCGTCGACTGTTGCCGTCGACGCGCGTCGACGGCTGCAGTTACCTCTGCCGTTGGGAACATGCCGCTCGTGTGTAAGAGCTCTAACTGCAGCCGTCGACGCGCGTCGGCGGCAACCGTCGACATTTCAACTTCGAAGATATAGGTCGTCGACGCCGTCGACGCGCGTCGACGACTGCCGTCGACGCGTCGACTGTTGCCGTCGACGCGTTGACGGCAGCCGTCGACCTATATCTTCGAAGTTGAAATGTCGCCGGCTGCCGTTGACGCGTCGACTGTTGCCGTCGACGCGTTGACGGCAGCCGTCGACCTATATCTTCGAAGTCGAAATGTCGACGGCTGCCGTTGACACGTCGACTGTTGCCGTCGACGCGTCGACGGTTGCCGCCGACGCGCGTCGACGGCTGCAGTTAGAGCTCTTACACACGAGCGGCATGTTCCCAACGGCAGAGGTAACTGCAGCCGTCGACGCGTCGACGGCAACCGTCGACCTATATCTTCGAAGTTGAAATGTCGACGGCTGCCGTCGACCTATATCTTCGAAGTCGAAATGTCGACGGCTGCCGTTGACACGTCGACGGTTGCCGTCGACGCTTCCACGGTTGCCGCCGGCGCGCGTCGACGGCTGCAGTTACCTCTGCCGTTGGGAACATGCCGCTCGTGTGTAAGAGCTCTTATACAACTGAATGACCAGCCATCCACAACTGGGGTCGCTCCTGTATTGCAGAAATAACTAGTTCCAATTTTTCGTCATTCGCGACACGTGCGCTCCCATCTCTCGCCAACATAAAACTAGTCGATTTGATCGAGGCGAGCGTGCGCCGCCGCGATGCCCGCCGCGGGCGCCGCGGCGGGCACCGCCACGCTTCCCGTCTCGCTTCTCTATGAACATGGTCGTATATTGCTATAAGTTTGTGTTTACGCGTGCGATGATGCGTGCCGCTGCACGCGCCGCCCCACCGTAAACAGAAAAAACGTCCGACGCGCCGCGAGACGCCACGCCACACGCGCCGCGCGACGCCCCGCGTCTCCGTAAATGAGGCCTTATGCCTACTCTTACTTACAAGGGTCTTGGATTATTGGAATAAAAGTAGATGCTTTTATCGTATTTATAAAATGGTATATTTAAGTGACGCTCAATTTGTTTTTATAGATGCAGCCTTTTGTCGATCTAAGTCGAACGAAGGCACTTAGCAAAATATTGTCGGAGTCAGACGAATTACAGCGTACCTACTCGTACGTATTCTTATTCAGAAAAAAAAAAGAAAACGCAAAATTGCGTTAACAATAAATAGCCCGCCGTACCTTTCTTCGCAATGATTTAAGATCTCATTATTTCTGGAACAGATACTTACGAGCACGACGCAACTGAATTAATGATTTAGTCTGAAACATGGCTGAACTTGATTTAATATGAAGTGGATTTTAAGCGTCTGCTGGTAATAAAATAAATTACTTCGTTGCAGAGAATTTTACATAACATAACGTTACACCGTCGAGTACCGCGAGGGTTGGTTCGAAGTGGCGCGGGAAAACAGCTACAGGAACGACTTGGGTAGGCCTTTGCCCAGCAGGAGGACAGAAAAGGCTTAAAAAAAATCAAGCCTGTATTTGTCGGAGATGCCAACCCTCCGGGGAATATATAAATACTAACAGCGTCCCGCGGTTTCACCCGCATAAGTGTCGATTCCGTGGGTATATCAGGATAAAAACTATCCTATGTCCTTTCCCGGGACTCAAACTATTTCTATACCAAATTTCGTCTAAATAGGTTCAGCGGTTTAAGCGTGAAGAGGTAACTAACAGACAGACAGACATACACACTTTCGCATTTATAAAATAACTAGCTGCGCCCCGCGGTTTTACCCGCATAAGTCTCGATCCCGTGGGAATATCGGGATAAAAACTATCCTATGTCCTTTTCCGGGACTCAAGCTATCTCTATACCAAATTTCATCAAAATTGGTCCAGCCGTTTGAGCGTGAAGAAGTAACAAACATATAAACTTACACACACACACTCACAAACTTTCGCCTTTATAATATTAGTGTGATTAGTGTGAAGTGTGATAGGTTTCAATCTCGTGGGAATATCGGGATAAAAAGTAGCCTATGTCCTTTCCCGGGACTCAAACTATCTCTATACCAAATTTCATCTAAATCGGTTCAGCGGTTTGAGCGTAAAGAAGTAACAAACATATAAACACACACACACACTCACAAACTTTCGCCTTTATAATATTAGTGTGATTAGTAGTATAAAAAATTAAATTAAAAATTTAAAAAACCCCCGACTCAAATAAAAACCTCTAAAAAGTAAAATAATAATATATATTAGCCCTTTAAGTTGCAGGAAATATTTTGATCCAAGCATCCTCACGTCGGGGGACGGCTAATGAAAATTGGAAGTTAACAGCAGTTATGTTTCTACAATAGCTACGTTCATTATTGCTGGGTTTATGCCTCATCTGTTTGGCGTTTTCATTAGCCGTCCCCCGACATGAGGACGCTTGGATCAAAATATTTCCTGCAACTTATATTAAACTTAAAGGGCTAATATATATTATTATTTTACTTTTTAGAGGTTTTTGTTTGAGTCGGGGGTTTTTTAAATTTTAAATTTAATTTTTATTTCTTGCTTTTTAAACTTTATAATATTATATAACTGGTAAACATACTATACGATCCACATGTGATTAGCCGAAATCTGCGCAGCTGTACGTATTTTTTTACCACAGTGAAGCGAAGCTAGATAGGTACTCGTGGTCGTTGGCGTTCATTCCATACTAACGTATTCCTCTGTGAATTCGCCATTTCTGGTGGCGGCCATCTTAGATTAAAAATTTGTAATAGTGTATAGTATTCTACTAGTCAAGCCCTTTCATTTGATACCCATATTGAGGGAATTATGAAAAAAAAAAATATAATTCGCCATTTTGTGGTGGCGGCCATCTTGGTTTTGAAATTTATCGTAGTGTTTGGTATTCTACTTGTCAAGCCCTTTCATTTGATACCCATATTGAGGGAGTTGTGAAAAAATATGTAATCCGCCATTTTCTGGCGGCGGCCATCTTGGACCGATTTTCTTCAAACATAGCTAAGAACACTCGCGACTAATTCACCTTTCAAACAAAAAAAACAAAATCAAAATCGGTTCATCCGTTCGGGAGCTACGATGCCACAGACAGACACACACACACACACACAGACACGTCAAACTTATAACACCCCGTCGTTTTTGCGTCGGGGGTTAAAAAGAGGCGAGCTTGTTGCTATGAATCGAGCACTAATCCAAACACCGGGCACTACTGGGAAAAGTTTAATGGAAAAACGCAATAAAACTACCTGGGGATCGAACCTATAACTTCTTGCTCAACAGTCGCGCTAACGATCTCTAGACCAGTAGTCAGAAGATGATGCCTTTTTTTATTTTACATATCTCGGGACCAGTGGCGTGCATTGGTTTTCAAAATAGGTAGGCACTAGGCCGTGTCTAGTCTAGGCAAACGCGGTCACTAATCAGAAAAATAAAGTGAGGTCAAAAGTGTGGTTATTTGAGTAGGCATGCGTACTAAATTGCGAACGTCATGGTATTACGCGTAAGAGGCACGAATTTTTCATTTTTTTTTTTTTTTTGTAAAGTCCAATGACAATGTGCGGGAGCTGAGTAGGCCGTCCGGCGACTGCCTACTGCCGCGCGTGTTTGTATGAAGATTTTGTTTTTTGTTAGGTATGATAATTTAGTGAGTTTCTTAATTATTGTGAGGCACACACACTAAAATGTAATTGACAGGCTTATGTTGATATATCGAGGTAGGCACTGCTTATATGCCTATATGCAATGCACGCCACTGCTCGGGACCATGGGGTCCCGGTCCTTTGGAAGGCGTACGAGGGGCCTAAGACAATTTGCAGAGGCCCATTAGGATTTTTTTTTTAAATATGGACCAACCGACGATTATCCTTGTATGCACTATGCAAATGCACCCAAGGATAACCCCCGGTTGGTGTTAGACTATTGCAGGATATAGAAAAATCAAAATTTGAACTATGGGTTTGGGTGGCTAAAGTGGAATGGTACAGTCAGCATCAAAAGTTGATTAACAGTATCATTTTTACGTGTTATTAAATTGACAACAATTTTTTTCAATAATTTCTGACCGTACCAAGAACTATGGACGAACTATGACCCCTGCCTGATCAATGTTTTATAATATATGTTACACGAAAAAAAATATGCCTTTTTTATTGTTATTATTCTAATAATCTCTAACAAACAAAAGAATAACTTTTTCCATCGGCCATAAACTGTATCATCATAAATCTTGCACAAGTTGACAATAATTTTGATGTACCGCTAGCAATATCTCGTTGAGCTCATCGCGCGACCAATTTGTAACGACGCACCTGTGCCTCGATTGAGATCAAACAAGCTTCTGTAGGCACTGAACACATCGTCTTGAGTTACGTGTCTACTTATCTCGGCATAAAGGTAATACTATATATGCTTGTCATCCCTAGCTTGACGACAATGTCAACTGTATGAAAGGGGTGACCCTTTTTTCTATGAAGGTTTTTTCAATTATGTAAGACTTGCAGCGCCCCGCGGTTTTACCCGCGTAAGTTCGATCCCTTGGGGGATATCGGGATAAAAACTATCCTATGTCCTTTCCCGAGACTCAAACTATCACTATACCAAATTTCATCGAAATCGGTTTAGCGGTTTAGGCGTTAAAAGGCAACATACAGACAGACAGAGTTACTTTCGAATTTATAATATTATATATTATTATATTATATAATATAAAGTATGGATTTACAGAAATTTCAAAACGGCTGGTTGACAATTCCCGTGACCCAAGGGCTGGCTTTTACCTTGGCCAAAGGCTAAGCATTGCCATACAACGTGGCAATGCCGCCAGTCTCTTGGGTACATTACCAGTCGACAGCGATGCGGATGAACTTTTCGACGCTATATTTTAGTTTTTGTATAGTTTTAGTTAAGTTAGTTTTTAATCTTGTTATTTTTGTAAATTAAGTTTTTAAATTCAAATAAAAGGAGTCCATAGCCAGTATGGATTTTGTAACGTAAAACCTAGACTATCTTTCGTAGAGGTTATAGTCTAGCAAGTCAATTCAAATTACTTAGTGTTAGATTTATCAACGAAAATACGAAAAAAAAGTACGTACCAATAGTTGCTTCGAATGTTAATGTTTATCTGAAACATAAAGAAAAACATTATTAGATTATTTATCGAAATGCTTCACAAATACCTAATGATGCAATTTCTATTGACAGTAGGTACCCATCATTCGTCTTGTAAGGCACCCATGGGGAAAATATTTTTTTCTGCCGCGTACGGATCGGGATGAAACGATACCATCTAGGTATCGATACATTTACTCGATACCGTATCGGTCATAAGGTATCGATATCTACTCGGTTAGAATGAAAAGTATCGATGCTTACTTGTATCGGACAATTTTTTCGAAGGAAGTATTAGAGACAAAATATAAGAACAGAGGTAAGTACATGGTCTAAGTATTTATTAAAATTTACTAAAGTATTTATTGCACGTAGCTGTTTTCTATTTTTTGTTTTTCAAAATTTAGCCACAGCTCAGATTTTTGGGTCCCATTTTCACCGATTTGATTACCTTATTTAAAATTCAGTCACATATGTATAACAAACAAAAAACGCACGCCGCACGCGATGATTGGGTTTGGGCGAAGAACGTCAGAAACGCAAAATGACAGATTAGCGAATTGTCAGAAACGCATAATGCCGGGTGTCATTTACGGAAATCGCAAACAAAACAAAATCGTCATAATGGCGTCTGCGTCTATTCTATCTATAAGGAAGGTTGCCAATTGAGCAATGGAAAATAATTATGCATTCGAAACAAAAATTCAAATTGGACACCCTACCATAGTGCAAATAATCTGTTGTGCAAACGCGTTTTTTGACAAGTAATCACTGATCAGTGGTGTGTGACCAACCGAGTATCGATTCAAGTACTTACTTCACGATACTACTTGTTACTCAGTTCTAAAGTATCGATACCAAAAGTACTTGGTATCGAAAGAAAAGTATCGAGTAAGTACTTACTTGTATTTACTCGTATCGTTTCATCCCTACTGTAGAGTCATAAAACACATACAACATATAAAAATACAAAACTTCCAAAGAACTCGGAAGAAAAACGTGCTGGTGATTATGTTCCCCCAAATATGATGTCAACGAGTGTTTACGCCCTTTTTACGCTCGGTATATTACTTTACGAGTACGTACCTACCCACTTATGTAAACTGCAAACATACAATAAGTCACACACATCAAACTGAGTTGAAAAAATAATAAAGGATGCTCGTTCAGCTCGTTGCGCCCTGTTTTATTCTATACTAGCTGCGCCCCGCGGTTTCACCCGCGTAAATGTCGATCCCGTGGGAATACCGGGATAAAAAGTAACCTATAATTATATTAATGAAGGATGTCAGCTACCTCCATACAAAATTTTATCAAAATTGGTCCATCCGTTTGAGCGTGAACAAGTAACAAACATATAAACACACACACAGACACACTCACAAACTTTCGCCTTTATAATATTAGTTTGATAAAAGAATAGTACCTACCCATACTTTTTACATCTACTGCGGTAACACATCTGCATCTGCATTTGCAGAAGTCAAATTATGAGCATATAAGTACGAGAGCTGTTGAATACTAAGTGGCTACTCAGTAGTTCTTGCATATTATATTATTTTTGTTGAATAAAAGTGTTGTGTATGTTATTGTAAAGGGTCAGTTTGGCAATGATGGTACAGGTAAGGTAATATTTTAACGGATAGACCCTTAAAATATTACCGAATTATCCTTTACAGGGCACTATTCCAAGTCCCACTTAGTCGGCCTTAAAAAAGATCCAGTACATAATTCTGAACCCACCTGGGTTGTCCAGAATCATGCGCTGAATTCATGGTCGATGTCTCTGCCCACCCTGAATCCCATCCACCCTTATTCTGATGCCCACCCTTATTCTTAGTAAACGCCCTCACTTTAGTTAAATAAAAGAATTACTGTCACTTTTGAACGAGCACCTTCTAAATATTAAAAAAAAATTGTAGTCAAATAATGTAACCTCTTCAACGAGATGCACATCGGTCATGAACCTTTAGTTCTTTCAACTTGGACTCGGTTCACGAACTCCCTTTGAGCATTTCAAGTGTACATTTTACATAAACCTGCTAACATTCCATTGTCAGCGTTCATTGCTTTTATTATGACCTTCACTATGTTCTCATTTTATTGGCTGTCTCTTGTTTGCTCGTTAATTATCTGTGAAGTAATTATGAGGTATATTTTGGCGGTATTCGTCGTCAGCACATTTTACAGTATTAACGATCTTGAAATGTTGAAAGGATTGGTGAAAATTGTTGTTTACAAAAAATTTGTTACTAAAAAGGAATTTGCTTGAGAAAAAAGTAGATAGTTTGACCTACCGAAACAATAAAAGTCTGTTTCGCGGGGTAAGAAAACACTTCAACAATCTGGTAAATAAAAAAAAATAAAACAGGTTTTAAGTTGACAGGAATATTCAAGTTAAAATTTGATTTATTTATTTTACCATTTATGTACACACATATATAAACAGACAAGAAAAAAACAGAACAGAAAAATAGGTACAAAGGTGATGCTTATTTCTTAAGAAATCTCTTCCAGCATACCTGCGATAGGACCAGAAATAAAGAGATGTAGACAGCGTGTTAAAGGGTAAAGGAGACAAAAAAAAAATACACAAAATCTAAAAACGTTTTACTTAATAAAACTTAACAAATAATACGAGAATATACTTACATATACAGGGTGTTACGGAAAGGGTATATCAATACAAACGGGTTGAAGAGTGTATCTGGTCTAGAATCTCTGCACAAAATTTCAGCTCAAAAGCAGTAACTTTGAAAATGCTTAATATTTTTTATTTCGATAGTTTATTAAATTGAAATCATAACAAACGTGTCACCGCACTACGAGGGTCATTATCCATTATCTGTAGTGTGTCTGTGCGCCTAGTACACGCACATCACGCCGCCGCGCGCCAGTGCAGCGCCGTGATGTCGAAATAAAAAAATATTAAGCATTTTCAAAGTTAATGCTTTTGAGCTGAAATTTTGTACAGAGATTCTAGACTAGATACAATCTTCAACCCGTTTGTATTGATATACCCTTTCTGTAACACCCTGTATACAAATAAACATACATACTTCTAAAATAAATATCACTAGAAAGTAAATAAAATAATTAAAAATACACACACAACTATGATAGGGTGTCGAGATAGTGTTCTGAGTGTGTGTGTGTGTGTGGGGGTGTGTTAGTGTGTGTGAGTGTGTTCTTTTACTGTTGGTTTACAAGCAGCTTCCGTCTAATGTTTTTTTTTAAATGTTATGTACACCTATAATTTGCTGTACACATTAGTAGTAATACCTGTCCTAAATACTTTTGGAAACTCATATTGAATGTATAATTACGCTGTTGGAAATAAATCAACATTCTCGGGCGTGGTAAAACTAGCCATTAGTATCAAGTTATACGGTCATGTAACTATAAAACAGTACCTCACTGAGTCGTACCTATTAGGTAAAGTAAACTCCACTATCTCCTATTACATGACTTAAAAACTATGTCAACGTGAGTGAAGCGAAATCACGTCCATTTGCAGAAAGTCTGACTTCATCGCTTCAAGCGTAGGGACACTTCAGATGGGAACGTAGTAGTTAAATACGTTTTCTTCTAAAGGATGGAAGCTTACGCCACCATTAATTTTCTAATCTCGGGATTCGATTAAGGAACTGTTGATTTTAGATGAAAACCAGAGTCGAAAAGATGAGGAACAGTATATTATATGTATATCTACTCTTTGCCAAAGCTGACTTCGGCAAAAAAGATCGTTTTTCTCCTCTTGCTATCATTTGTTTAAGTTCCGTTTTGAAACGGATTTGCTTTCGGTCAGAATTTGAAGAAATTATCGAAACGATATGCTTTGCATAAAGCTGGATAATTTATTTTTCTTCTGATAAATAAATAGCATAATCAGCCTATAACGTTCCCACTGCTGCATGCTGGGACACAGGCGAGTTCTGTGAGAGGGAATGGGCCGTAATCCACCACGCAGGCCCAGTGCGACTATATGTCACATGTTTTCGAAAGTATATATATTTTTTTTTGTTAGCCTTTACTCTCCCACTGCTGGGTAAAGGCCTCCCCCAAATCCTTCCAGGAACTCTTTTCCCGCGAAAAGAGCAATAAACACGGCCCTGTTTATTATAAACAAATTGAAATAGTAAAAGCAACCAACAAGCTATTAACAGCTCCAAAAAGCGAAAACCATACGTTGACAATACAAGTCCTCCATCCCCCGTAACATGGCACATAATTCTGTCGTCACATCAATAGCGTCACACAAATCAATACCATGGCGATACCGTTGCAAAGCATTCAATAGGCCTATCAAATGGATGACCATTACCTTTGTGATGCGGCTTTCAACCACTTCTGTGGTGGCTCACTCCGGCTAATTAGTTGCTAGTTCGACTGAATGCACCCTCCAATCTGGCATTACATGGAGATACGTTCATGGTATAGGTAGGTAGGTAGGTAGGGGCCTGGGATATGAACGTCGGAATTTATAAAGTCATTTGGAACCGGTGGGTGCGATGTATCGTTATTTTATGCGTTGTTGGCTTACTTATTTGATGGCTGGCTTTTAGGGGTTCCGTAGTTAAATAGTAAAAGCATGTCGGTAGCTTAGCGAGAGTATTATGCCCGTTTTCACTAACACCAGAAAACAATAAATGAACGCTTAAATATTATTATACTGTGACATTTTCAAAATTCTCGGCGCTGAGTCGAGCGATGAAAATCAAACAGTACGCTTTTATTTAGGCATCCATTTAAGTAGCTTGTTATCTAGGTAGCTAGAAGTGAGGGAGGGGCCCGTGGCTAAATAATAACAGCCGCATAGGTCGATGGATCAGGTTAAGCTACGCTTGCCGCAGTTAGTCTGTGGATGGGTGACTATCTTTACATACCGAGACCCCTTCGTGCCTCGGTGGTCCCGGCTGTCATTTATGGATTTATGACAGTCGTTACGGGTAGTCAGAAGCCCGAAAGTCTGACAACCAATCTTACCAAGGGGTATCGTATTACCCAGTAACAGGGTTGTGGAGGTCAGATAGGCAGTCGCTCCATGTAAAATATTGGTATTCAGCTGCATCTATCGACCCTAAAACAGTTGGGAAATGGCTAGGCAGATGCAGTTGATGATTTAAGTGTCACCAAGTCAGTGTCAAGTGCTAGTGAAAATAGTTCGTTGCAACATTCATTCACAAAATAAAATATTATACTTTCTCTAGTCCGAAAACTCAAAGTAAACCCTAATGAGTTCTGTTTCTGAGAAAAATTAAACACAGTTAATCAGTTCGTACACTGTAAAAAGTTCATTTATCCTTAGTGTAAGGTAGGATTAAAAAGAATTACCCAGACTCAGGTACCTGAGTATCTACCTACCCATAGTTTATATTTAAGCACAATTATATAGGGTCCAACCAACTCCTCGCGTCATGAAAGCAACTAAAATACCTAAAGACAAAAAAATATGTATTCATTAACAAAATTAGGCAATTACTAGACTTCTTGAAAAGGAACAAGAAGTTTAATTATAACTAGATACTTATTATAAAAAAAATTGAGCATTTATGAAGGTTATATTAGAAACTAGCGATCCGCCCCTGCTTCAAACAGGTTTTTGGACTTGACAAAACAGCGTGCTTTCGATATTATATTATGTAATTTTAAAACAAAACTTACGGAATAAATCCTCTAAATGATGGTGAAAACCACATCAAAGGCCGTTGCGTAGTTTAGAAGAACAGCGCGGTCAGACAGACAGACACGAAAAGCGACTTTAATTTATAATATTTATAGATATAGAAGAAATAGATTATATAAAAATTTCTAAAAATTATTTAGAACATACTTCTGCATGAATACTAATTGGCTACCTTATAGTTTAAATTATACACCGATTGTTACGTAGTCATAGTCGAAAGCATTGCCACTAGCTTTTTGAGCCTAGCCCGCGGGGCCCCGCTGGATAGAAACACATTCAAGTAGACCATCTGCATTCACTTTTGTAATGTCAAAAAATACGCCAGTAAGTCAGACATTGTCAAATAGGGACGAACATAAACCAAATAAAAATAAATCTTCTCCGTATTTACAGAATTTACTTCCCAAAAGCCTGTTATGTGGGTAGTACAGACAAAGAATGATAACATCTTCCATTTTTGTGCGCCGGGTTACGACAGAGGGAAAACAAAAAAGTTTTTATCTCATCCTCTCTTTGGAGATAGCACAGTGGAAACAAATATACCCTGTTTGAAGTAGAAAGCGAAACTGATGGTTCACGTTCCGAATTTACATTGTTTTATGTGAAAAATGGCCGATATTTGGTTTACTGGTTTACGTGACCACGAATTGGTCGAGTTTGTTTTTGTCTTTTTGTAAGTTATGTTTAGTCAGTGAAATCGGTTCTTTTTATGCCAAATTGTTTTTATTGGTTCTTTGCTTTATTTTAAAACTAGCTGCGCTCTGCGGTTTCATCCGCGTAAATGTCGATCCCGTGGGAATATCGGGATAAAAACTATCCTATGTCCTTTTCCGGGACTCAACCTATCTCTATACCAAATTTCATCTAAATCGGTTCAGTTGTTCAGGCGTGAAGAAGTAACAAACATATAAACACACACACTCACAAACTTTCGCCTTTATAATATTAGTGTGATTTTGTTATGGTGGTGTTTGGAGAACCAAAATTTCGAAGATATATGACATCCACCAACCCGCACAGGGACCGCGTGGTGGATTATGGCCTACTTCGACCCACAGAGTATGCCTGTATCCCAGCAGTGAGAACATTATAGGCTGATTATGCTTTTTTCTATTTCACTTAGGATATTTATGTTCCTATAAATACCTTAAACGACTGTCAATACGATTTGATTATACATACAAGTAAATTAGACGCAAAAGATCCATGTATAAATAAACGGTTTGTCTGTGTATAATATAAAAATCAGCAATACATCACCGTCACCGTGAAATAGGCTGATTTTATTCAATACCCGGAACGACAAACAATAAAAAGTCTTGCGCAAAAATAAAGGCAATCCCTAGAGATGAATTTACATAATAAAGAATGGTTTTACCCAAGGTTTGGGGATACAAATATCTGCGCATAATCGAGCACTTTCTGGGGGAATTGAATTCTACCTTCATGTAGTACCTACCCACTCTGTTAAGTTCACTTCGAACCTCATTCAAGTTACCGCACCAAGAGGCCAGTTGACAGTTTTTGGAAAACCAATTAGTATTGTTTCCTGTGGTCTATTTCCCTTAAAATATGAATATTTCAACGAAATATTAGCATTTTCAGAACTAATTTTTCATTTTCATACCGCAATTTAATTTCGACTGCCAAAACGAGACATAGGTACTCGTACTGTCATGACGGCTCGCCTGTCGTCGGAGTTGTTTTCCGCTTTCAAATCCGCTTTTTTTTTTTCAAAAACTTCATTTAATACTTCTGTCGGAATGCTGTAATATTCGGTAGTCTTAATTATCGAAGTTTTTGAATATTAAAAAAGTATTGTTCAAAACAGACAAATAATGATTTATGTTAATGTTCTTTTAAACCCTAATAAATAATAAGAGATTTTTAGTCTGAGAGACAGAGAGATATACATCTTTTATCGTCAAACAGGCATCTACCTAACGTAAGCGCGTAACCAAAGCGGATCAGGAGCCGATACGTCGAGTACTCGGCTACGGCTAGGCGACGCCGCGCTTACGGCTCGCCGACCAACCGCTGGTTGATGGTGCTGCAGGCAGGCCGCGGAACGGGTGAGAGGGGCAAGGGTGGACGAAGAGACGTAAGCTCGGGTACGGAGAGACGTAAGCGCGGGGACGACGAGCCGTAAGCGCGGGAACTGCAAGTTGACCACGCATCGCACCGTGGTTCGTGAGCTTGTCCAGAGACGAGGCGATTATGTTACGATTCCGATTAATGTGCGTTGCAGTAGGGAGTTTCATGAAAAGAATACTGAATGGCTGACGTAATAGATAGTCACCCATCCACGAACGTCGGTCACAGCAATCGTAGATCAACTATCGATCGATCCGTGCGGCTGTTATCATTTAGCTACGAGCCACACCGATTTAATTCCTTACATATACTAACCAAATATGATCACTAATTAATACTAAGACATTGTTACACCTATGTCACCAAACAGTAAATTCTCATCAAAATTTCCCTTGTCCGGCACGTTGTCCGATATAAGCATGAAAGAGAAATAGTGTGTCACCGCTTGTTTCCGCACGAAGTGTGAGGGACAGCGGGACAGCGGGTCATCACTCAACCGGAAGGGAATAGGTTAATATCGTGCTTACAGAACGCGAGGTAAGTTATCCCTCGTATTCTGTTAGCTTAGCTTTTTATTATAGCCCCGCGCGTGACCGATCGGTCACGAGATAATAGAAAATCAATTGTGTCTCATTAGCGGAGCTTGACAGATTAACAGGTTGTTAAATCTCATGTCTAGTATATTGACAGTTGTTACCAGAGAGTATGTAATAATGAAATTATACAGCACGAATCAGAAAATTTTTAACCGTTATATTTTTAATTAGAAAAGCGAAGAGCAATGAATTTCACTGTCACGCGTTACGTACAAGGAAATTGTATCTGTAAAAGTTGATGTCACAAATAATTGATCGACGTACGAAGTTTCTTGGCATAGATATCCGATGTTTCTTGCTGACGAAAACGTTAAAGTTGTCAGCTTACCTGTTGAGTGGGTACATGTGCCTACAAGTTGTATACATATAATTGTATACTATTAACTTTTGAATGGGCAAAGTTAAATGAGAGTATGATCCTCCACAACTTGGTAACACGATACCCCTTGGTAAGTCTGGTTGACAGACTTTTATGCTTCTGACTGACATACGAATACCAGCCGAGACCAACGGCTTAATGTACTTTCCAAGGCACGTGGTTTTCTCTGTTCTTCAGAACAATATTATTCCATATACAGAACATAATACATACAAAGCTTCAGTTACCGTTCAAGCTATACCTAACAGCCGACTTATAGTCAAGCACAGTTGCTTTCCTCGATACTAGTTAAATCCCTGTACAATAGCGTATTGCATTTACCATTTACAATAGGGTATTAAGTTCAGATATTGCAATTCTGCTTGCGTACTGACAGGCCTTTGTTAACGCATCCAACTCAAACTCGCTTTGTGGTTACTCTCCTAGATGTATATTTTTGTTATTATATTTAAATAACGTAGGTTATGTGTACGAACAAAATACTGTCATTTCATTACACATTGGTTTTGAAGTTATGATTATTCATAATTTAATTTGACCTTAACCTAGTTTTTTGAAGTGAAAACTTCTTTAGCGGCGTTGAACACTTTTTGTAATGGGTAAAAAATGTTAAACTCGCGTCAGGGCATCGCGTCAGGACACGTGACCGTCAGGAGAGATTCCCCCCCCCCCCCGCCTCTCTTTCTACGGCGGCGCCAACCGAAGTGAACCAAGTTTAGTGACACACGACAATGGATGGATGGATTGGATGGAGTGGAAGTGGAAGTGGAAGTGGAAGTGGTAGTGGAAGTGGAAGTGGAAGTGGAAGTGGAAGTCGAAGTCAAAGTCAAAGTCAAAGTCGAAGTCAAAGTCAAAGTCGAAGTCGGAGTCGAAGTCGAAGTCAAAGTAGAAGTAGAAGTCGGAGTCGAAGTCGAAGTCGGAGTCGAAGTCGAAGTCGAAGTCGGAGTCGAAGTCAAAGTCGGAGTCGGAGTCGAAGTCAAAGTCGAAGTCGGAGTCAAAGTCGAAGTAGAAGTCGGAGTCGAAGTCGAAGTCGGAGTCGAAGTCGAAGTCGGAGTCGAAGTCGGAGTCAAAGTCGAAGTAGAAGTCGGAGTCGAAGTCGAAGTCGGAGTCGAAGTCGGAGTCGAAGTCGAAGTCGAAGTCGGAGTCAAAGTCGAAATAGAAGTCGGAGTCGAAGTCGAAGTCGGAATCGAAGTCGAAGTCGAAGTCGGAGTCAAAGTCGAAGTAGAAGTCGAAGTCGAAGTGGACGTGGACGTGGACACACTGCTGTGTATTCGTAACATTCGTGTATATAAAGTGTTTAAAATATGGAAATTGAACAAAGTGCATGGGACGCAGAAATAGTGAAAAAAAATAAGTTATATTAATTCAATTAATAATTGATTTATTTCAACGTTAATATTCAAGTTTTCACTTCTGCCGGCACTCCCGGAGTGCAATCCGTCTTTTTTTTTTAATGCAACTTTTGATGAGTTTTTGCCCTGACTTAATATCCCTAGTCTTTTGTTTTCCTAGTTTTTTTTTTTGTCTTTAGTCCTATATTTATGTCTGTAATGTATATAATGTACATAATAAAGAGTATTCTATTCTATCCTATAGGTACCTCATCCTTACTTCCGTGGAGTTTTTTGTCATGAGGTTTTAGTCGATAAAATTTCGACATAACCCTTACAATAACCACCGTTTTTCACAAAAGACCTACCTAACTATGACTGGTGCTCGCAGTTACCTCCAATCCCATCCTTAGAGCGGTTCTGCACTGCATCCGATCCGAATTTGAAAAATGTCGGTCCGAAGTAGCCACAGTGCTTTTTGTATGAGTGGTTGCGCACAAGATCTGAACTCTGTCCGTTAGAATTCAGAAGAGAGTGAGAGTCAGTCAGAGTCAGAAGTCAGATTCGGATGGGATGCAGTCCAGAACCGCTCTTACTAACTTGTTGTTATGACAATTTAACCTATTGTCATGAAGAGCATGCCAACATGTATTAGCTGCTTAGATTGAAAACTGAATTTGAATTTGGAATCTCTTCTCCTACCTATTACTGAAGAATCAATAAAACAAGCTTGAAATCACAATATTTTTCAAAATAAAAGACACAAAATATCTAGAGCATGCACGCACGACGTACCTATATAACGTGTGCACGATGCGCACTGACCTGTCGCACGATTTCACGCTGTTGCAAGTTTAAAACAACACTGGTCCGAGTTGTACGCAGCCTACAAGTACATGCACGACACATCAAAGGGAAGCGCCGCGACATAGAGAACGGTGAATGGACGAGCCTTCGATTCTGAATGGACTTTGAATTTGAATTTCGGCCTTTGGGATTGGACCAATGGGTTTTGATGTCGTTGTAGTTGAGTTTGAGATCCATTCTTTAGAGTGTATTAGATGGTCCTGTAGGTTTTGGTCTCTGGTTTTTGACGGCTTTGTGTGTCTTTGGAAACATTCTACTGAGAGTGAGTTAGACGGTCCTTTATGTAGCCGGCTGCCTTTGGATTCTGGCGTAGCATAGACCTCAATACGTTTTGACGTGTTTGGCGTGTATTGAGTCGTAGGACCATTTGTTTAATATAGTGAATTAGACATTTTTGGTCCTACAAAATAGATAGCCGGCCTTTGCGCTTAGACCTACAGGTTTTGATGTGAGTTTAGACTAAACCGTTCCACAGATGGTAAATAAGACGTTGGTCCTATAGGCCGGTGAGCAATGATCTCCTGATTTTTACTTGTTTTAACATAGTTGTGGTAGATTAACATTGATGGCATGAAAAAAATATTTATTATTATGTAAACATTTCAATATGGTTTTGAGTTCAGTTTTTCCCGAATTTTCCAAATTATGGGGCACCTTTTCCATTGTTTCTTTTCCTAAAAACCTAATTCGGAATATAATTAATATTTTTTAATTAAAAAATGGCTAGATAGCGCTTATTTTTGTTTTGTTAACATAAACAAAAATAAAAATTTACTTAGAATAAAATAGAATAGAATAGTCGACTAGTCGTTATTATGTAGGTACACCATATAAATTACAGACATAAATATAGAAACTATCATTCAAATTTCATTCTTTTTCTTTCATTTCAGTTCAGTTTTTCCAAACAGAAAGCTTCAAAACTGAACAGCTAAAAACAAAAAGAAAGCTTTTTCTCCTACCCGTCAGTATGTCACCCGCTTCGATTTACATCAGCTGTTGTCCGAGAATATAGCGGGGGCAATATGACGTCCGCATCGGTCCTAAGTACACTCTCGTCTGTGGACACTCGCCATCCCCCGTTATTAACAACATCCACGTGGCCATCATGGCCGTACTGGACGTATCCACTCAAAATGATAATTATATACGTTATAACATTGCACAGCCGATATTGAGGGTTCATTGTGTTTAGATTGTCAAAATGGGTGTTTGATTTTCGCTGAATAAGGTTGGTGCGTTTTGTCGTATAAGGTGATGTTTGATGTAGGTAATATTGTGTAAGCACATTATGAGCCAGCGTGGTAACCCAGTGGTTAAGTCCTCGCCTCTCATGTACGACGTTGTGGGTTTAAATCCGGACAAGTACCAATGTTCCTTTTTCAATTCAAATGTACTTTTTAACTTCCTGACTTTGTTTTGGAATTTACTGACATCGGTAAAGTTGATTTAATCCTGAAACTGCCAACCCGTCTTAAGCAAGCGTGATCTATGTTCGTGTCTTCTCCGTGTGAGAAGAGGCCTTTGCCCGGCAGTGGGACAGTTATAGGCCGGTATTATTATAGGTAATTGAATATGATGCGATCCGACCGATTTGGGCCAGTGCGATTGCTTCAACTCCGCAGTTGTTGTTGTTGTTGTAGGTCAGTGGCGTGCATTGGTTTTCAGAATAGGTAGGCACTAGGCCGGGTCTAGTCTAGGCAAACACGGTCACTAATCAGAAAAAAAAGTGATGTTGATTCGCCAAAGATCTGAGCCGGCAAAATTAATACTCCACCCAGCATGCATTGAATAAAGAAAATTGCATATTTCTCGCCGGTAAATTTAAAAATACATTTTAAACTACCCACGCTTCATAATGATCCCTTTCATTGTAATTAAAGTTTGATTTTAAAATAACGTAAATTTCAATCTGTACAGAGTGAAATTTAATTGAAGACTTTGTAATTAAAATTAATTGAAATGAGAGAATGTAGTATTTTATTATCAGTTACACTGGAATATATTTCATTCAGGTAGGTATTTTTTTCTTAGACCAGTGCGTGTTGCCAGTGATGACATATATATAGCACTGAAACGTGGTCGCTCACAATAGGCCTTATTACAAAGCTAAGACTCACCCAAAGGGGAATGGAGAGAGCTATGCTTGGAGTTTCCCTGCGCGATCGAATCAGACATGAAGAGATCCGCAGGAGAACCAAGGTAACTGACATAACCCGAAGAATTGCCAACTTAAGTGGCAGTGGGCAGGGCACATTGCTCGCAGAACAGATGGCCGATGTAGTTGGGGGCTGAAAGGTTCTGGAGTGGCGTCCGCGTATCTGAAGACGTAGCGACCCACAAGGTGGATCGACGACCTCGTGAAGGCAGCAGAAACCCGTTGGATGCGAGAAACACAGAACCGGTCGAAGTGGAGGTGCTTGGGGGAGGTCTACGTCAAGCAGTGGACGTCTTTCGGCTGAAATGATGATGATGATGAGGTATTTTTAGGGTTCCGTAGTCAACTAGGAACCCTTATAGTTTCGCCATGTCTGTCTGTCCGTCCGTCCGTCCGTCCGTCCGTCTGTCCGTCCTCGCTTAATCTCTGTGACCGTTAGCACTAGCAAGCTGAAATTTGGTACCAATATGTATATCAATCACGCCGACAAAGTGGTAAAATAAAAATTGGAAAAAAATGTTTTATTAGGGTAGCCCCCCTATATGTAAAGTGGGAAGTGATATTTTTTTTAATTTCAACCCTAACGTGTGATATATTGTTGGAAAGGTATTTAAAAATGAACATGGGTTTACTAAAATCATTTTTTGATAATGTCAATAATTTCGGAAATAATCGCTCCAAAAGTAAAAAACAATGTGTCCCCCCCCCTCTAACTTTTGAACCATAAGTTTAGAAAATATGAAAAAAAATCTGAAAAGTAGAACTTTATAAGGACTTTCTAGGAAAATTATTTTAAACTTGATAGAAACAACAGTTTTTGTACAAAAAAGACAAAAGTTGTACAAAATCATTTCTGGACTAAGTTTGTAGTATAATCGTATATGCAAGCATTTTTTTTTTAACTTCGTTTACATATTTTATTATCCTGAACGTATCTTTTTTCAAACAAAAAAAGAATGATTAAAATTGGTTCTCGCAATCCAAAATTACCACCGAAAACTTCTGGCACGTCTATGTACTAATTAGTAACCCAATTCCCCGAGAGATGGCGCTGTAGGTACTTATTACATTGGGTCGGGTATTATCGAATTGTACGTAGGAACACTTATTGTGACGGACGGGAAACTACGGAACCCTACACTGAGCGTGGCCAGACACGCTCTTGGCCGGTTTTTAATTAGTTTTAATACCTCATTTGGTGAAAGCAGTTTTAATTAGATACATAGCACTATAATTGTGTGCATAGTACTATAATTGTTACTACTGCGCCGTATACTGTTTGATTATTATTAATTTGCAGGTAACTTAATTAGGTGAAGTAAAGTAAGGTTGTAAATTGCTTCGATCAAGTTCAATCATTGACTAAGTGACGCCCTTTCATGTGATCATTTAATTTGCATGAAACTAGAAGCCATAATTATGACAATATACTGTTGCAGCATAGTAAGATACTAGACTAGATGTTTTAGCTTGTCATTTGCTTGCGTAACGCTTTTGCACACTTGGTGACTTTTCGACCATTTTGATCAAACATACACAACACACTTTTGAGGGTTCTGTACCTCAAAAGGAAAAACGGAACCCTTATAAGATCACTTCGTTGTCCGTCTGTCTGTCCATCAGTCAAGACCCTTTTTCTCAGGATCACGTGGAGTTATCAAGTTTAAGGAACTTTGTTCCAACAATTACATAGAAGAAACCTAGAAAAATCAATCGACCTTCAACTTTCACCATAGTGTAATCAATTCAGCGGGTCCATTTTGTCTTGCAAAACGCCTGATAACCGCTTGTAGTTACTCTCCGGCTACACAAGCAGCCTACCCTGTGGCACACGCCTATAATTTTCAAAGCAACCGTTGATTACTGCCGAGCTACGTTTGTATGGGCCCATAGTTATACTGACCCAGTTCACATTGTTCAAATAACCTTGCTTTTGTGGTCCTAGATGTTTTCTTGTAAGATGTAAAAAGATTTTATTCGCTTTAGCGTAGACTAAAAATGAGTTCGTTTTTAAAAATGTAGTCGTGATACCTACTCGTGGTACTAAAAAGCGAATTGATTTTTTTTATTGTTCGTCATTATTGGTATTAGGTACTTAAACTTGGTATTGTTATTGGAATGTAACTTTGCTGAAGTTAAAGATGTTATTTTTATTATTGAGTTAAAACTGTTTCCTCTACTCTTCAGACTTAAAACATCTCGTATATTCTTGAAAAAAAAAGACGGGTTGCACTCCGGGAGTGCCGGCAGAAGTGAAAACTTGAATATTAACGTTGAAATAAATCAATTATTAATTGAATATATAACTAAGTTTTTATCACTATTTCTGCGTCACATTTTTCATTAATCGATGCACTTTGTTCAATTTCCATTTTTTGAAACACTTTATATACACGAATTTTACGAATACACAGCAGTGTGGCTACTACACAGACGGTCGAGCCATCAGCTGTCCATCCACGTCCGCGTCCGCGTCCGCGTCCACCATCACCATCACATCACATCACATCACCATTACCATCGCCATCGCCATCGCCATCGCCATCACCATCGCCATCACCATCGCCATCACCATCGCCATCGCATGACCATCGCCATCACCATCGACATCGCCATCACCATCGCCATCACCATCGCCATCACTATCGCCATCGCCATCACCATCACCATCACCATCCATCCATCCATCCATTATCGTGTCTCACTTGGTTCACTTCGGTTGGCGCCGCCGTAGAAAGAGATGGGGGGGGGGGAATCTCCTGACGGTCACGTGTCCTGATGCGATGCCCTGACGCGAGTTTAAGATTTTTTACCCATTACAAAAAGTGTTCAACGCCGCTAAAGAAGTTTTCACTTCAAAAAACGCAGAAGCAGTGAACCCAAATGACGGTATTCATCTGTATGGGAAATACTAAACAACCATCGAAAATGCTTCATACTAGAAAAAAATCAATCATCACATCGGTAATATTTTCTCATTGTTTGTCTTATTTCATTTTAGTAAGTATATTCATGTATTTATGTATATTTATTTGTGCTTATATTTATATGTAATTAGGTGTATATTATATTCATAGTTTTAATAGGTTTATGCGTATCCTTATATTTAAAAATTCCTCAATTTTTCATGATTGAATCTACCACCGTTTGTCTCTGCATCACCCAAAGGTTGACTGGTCGAAAATCCCTATGGCATTAAGTCCGCCTCTGTACATTTATGTGCTTGAAGTATTAAATAAATAAATAAATCTTAACAGAAAACCTAAAAACACGTAAAATTTATCGTAGACCTCACTTTCAGTAGCCAGGCCTATTTGTTCACTGAACCAATTAGGAGCCTCCATCCATATGACCACTATACGAACGAATATCATTAAACCCTGAGGTGTTCCACAAACAGTCATCATTGTTCATTCGTTGTTTCACTCTTACAAAAGAATGAAGTCAAAAATATGCTCTCGAAACGACAAAGTACGTTTTATTCACAAAGATTCTCGCATCAAAACTAAAACATTGCAAAAAGTCCAAACATATTTCTCAAAGCCTTTTAAAGCTGAAAAGCATTCCAAAAATTCCTAACGAAATGCTCTCTGAATCGGATTCCCACGAAAATCTGTTGCCAAGCATGAGTTGTATTTACTACTGTGAATTCCGAAATTACAAAAACTGGTCAAGTGCGAGTCGGACTCGCGCACCGAGGGCTCCGTACAAATTTGTAGGTATGTAAATACATAGTTTTAATTTTTTTTTGTAATGTAACTACAATTTTACAGTTTTCGAATATTTTCCTTTACTTGTGCTAAATGAGATTGCTTCTTGCCAAATTTCATTATTCTAGGTCAACGGGAAGTATTCTGTAGGTTTTGATTTCTGAACATAAACGCCCGTATCTTTTGATTGCGTTGACTTAGAAGTTTGATTTTTTCACTGCTTCAAGGGATTGCAGCCCAGTATTTGATATTAACTTCAATTTGATAATTCCATGCGTCCCTGAGAAAAAGGGTCTTGACTGACGGACAGACATACGGATAACGAAGTAATCTTATAAGGGTTTTGTTTTTCTTTTTGCGGTACGGGACCCTACAATTACAAAATTCCCTTTAACCAGCAGGTATTTTATAGTTGGTACTATTTTGCCAAAACTTGGTGCAGATTGGCGAAAGACAGAAGGGCATGGAAGCATTTGGAGGAGGCTTTTACCGCCTACGGCGGTCCTATACTTAGAAAACTAATACTAACACTACAATTTAAGATTATATGATAATTGATAAGTATCTACTAACATTTTATTTCAATTTTTATATTTTTCATTTGTTAAGTAAGGAATCAATAAAAGCTATTTTATTTTACTATTTTGCTGGCCCACCTCGTTGGCCTAGTGGTCGCAAGCACTACTGCTGAACATGCGATTCTGGGTTCGATTCTCGTATCGGGCAAAGTGTTATTGGGTTTTTCCATCTGGAATTTCTAGCTCCTTATTACTTGGTGCTTACACATTATACATGATAATGTTCTATACCCAAAAAATCGAAGATATATGACATCTACAAATCTTCACTGGGCCCGCGTGGTACAGCCCACTCCCCCTCGAAGAGAGGAGGCCTGTGTCTTATTACAGTGAGAACATAAGAGGCTGATTATGCACGCGCTCAAAACTTGTTTTTTGCAATTCTTGAACGGCAATAATTGAACCTGCTTTATGGCATGCGATTATTGCTCTTAAACGTTCTAGAAACTTGCAACGTGTAAATGAGGCTTAAAACATACTCCAGTTACAGCGCACAAGACTCGCTCAACGTGTAACCACTATAAACATTACATTGTAATACAACGCTCCGCCAAATACTCGTTTCATGTGGTGTGACCCGGTCTTTAGTTTGCAAACAAAGACTTTGTAACTACTTAATTATTTACCATTCCAATGAGTTATGCAATGAATTAACGAGTTTAAACTGAAATCCGTAAAGCTACAGTGCAAATTGTATTCATATTTATATTGGTTTTAATTACTGATTCATGTTATTTTTTGTTCATGATTTTATTGTTGAAACTAGCTGCTGCCCGCGACTTCGTTCTCGTGACATTAACACTTTTATTTATTTCACTTTCTACCTTTAGTTACTCCTTATAACATTAGCTATCTGCCAGTGAAAGTCTCGTCAAAATCGGTCCAGCCGTTTCAGAGATTAGCGGGACCAAGCAGACGGACAGATAGACAAAAATAGTTTTTTTGTTATAACTAGCATATATACTTTCATGTACATTTAGCAACAAGCTGTTATTTCGACATAATGAACAGCCACTTCAATTTTATTTATTTGTATAGATGTAAGCTATATCTTTCAAAGCGTGTCTTAGCTAACAGTCTTTGAATCAAGATTCATCTCGAATCGCGAGTTTGCCTCTCAAGGCTTTCCATCTTAAGCCGCGTACGCACGAACGAACAAAACCATGGTGAACACGTTCATCGAACACTTTGTTCGCACGTGCGTACCACTAACGAACATAACACTGTGTTCGTCAAAAATGTTCGTGGCGATCCAATATGTTCGTGTTCACCATGTTTTGTTCGTTCGTGCGTACGCGGCTTTACATGCAACCGGGAGCTGAAAGATAAAAGACGGGGATACGTCACCAAGCCGCGCTACAATCCTATTGGCCTAATCTTGTTCAAACTGGTTTTACCAGCGCGTGCAGAACAAATTCTCATAATCCGTTGATATGACTGGTAAACAAACTCTTTTCTTCCGTATACTGAGAGCACTGTATAGGCTATCTATGTAGCTTTACCTTATATAGTGCTAGCTTAGACGGGAATAAGTAAATATGTTTATAAAATATGTTTAATTACTTGAAGGGGCTCTTCAAGATGTTTTCCTTCGCCGTTTTGAAAGCAGTGGTGGTGAATTTACACAAAGTGAGGCGCCTGCGTAAATTATTTCACCACCTGTACCTGGATGAATGTATATGTATCTATACATGGTAGGTCTATAGTCCGCGAGGAACTAGTTGGCCGCTGAGGTGGGGACACGTACCTAAGGCGCGGCTAACTACGGAACTAGTTGGCCGCACCTTAGGTATGTGAGCGGTGGGACGGAGGGGCGGGGGCGCATTACTCAGTACACGTTGCGAACCGCCGCCTCACCCCTGTCCCCACCTCAGCGGCCAACTAGTTCCGCGCGGACTATAGTTACATTTATCCAGGTATAAGTAATATTTTCCCTAGCATGCCAGCGAAACCGCGAGCAACAGTTAGTAGTTCATAATAAAGTAACTTCATGCAGTAATCCTTTTAGCTTTACCGTAATGGAAAAGTAAGCTGAGCGTAAATTTCATTTGCAGTGTTTTATGTACAGATAATAATAATATTTCAAGCCATGATTCAATAAAATAAACCAAAATCAATCAGTTAAAAGGATTACCTGATTGATTTTGGCTTATTTAGCTGATGATTATTATGTTCATGTTTCAGTACTCGTTGCAATTACAAGCAAAAAATTATTGAAAATTATTATTGTATTGTTTGCGTCTAAATTATTATTTAGTTTGTATTAGTCGATCGTGTGCTATTTATTTCCTAATTTACTCGTAACAATGTATGGAGTATTCCCGTTTGAGCACGTATTTTTAGAGCACCAAAGCACTAATCAATATTTTACCGTGGTGCTCAAAGGGGAACAATAAAAAAATATATATTGTACCGACCTTTTTTGTTTCCACTTTTTATCCTTAGCATTTTCAGTGGAAACTTTTAAATGGCCTTTAATTACATATTGTTTAAGAACACAGTATAAATAAGCTGTAAGCTTCCCGTATAGAATAAAATAAAAATAATTTTGTGTTACTTGAATTGTTAGTTAACGAGTTTTGTTATGTAATAAGGTGTCAAGTACATTTACTGACAGAGCGTAAATAAACTTCATTGTTAACTGACAGTTAGCTGTTTATGTAAGGGCTGAATTTTCCAACGCCAGATATTTTTCCCGGAAGAATAATTTCGAATTTTTGACAATTCTTCCTTATAATAACTGTCAGACGTCAATTTTATTCCACGAATAAAAATTATCTGTCGATTGAGAAATCAGCCGTAAGTGGTATTTTGCGAAGCAAAGCAAAAGTCCACATAATTTCTGCGAAACACAAAGTCAATTAAGCACGGTTAACTGAGGGTGACAGTTCCGCTTGATTCGTCTTCACGTGAATTTCTTGATCTAAATGGATTCAAAGTGAATAAAAGGTACTCAAAAGAAAAAAGTATTATTACAAAATACAAAAATATTTATTTACAACTTAAACATTATGTCATACATAAATTGAGGCAGCCCCAGTAAGTTACAAAAGTACTTGTGTCGGAGCTGCCTCGCTCTTCCCATATGTGGTAACTAGATACAATGATGAGGCGTAAAAGGTTTAAAAAGGAAAATAAAAATAAAGTAAAACATTAATTTAGCAGCTCTGTGTGTATGAGTATGTATGTGAGTGTGGGGGTGTGTGTGTGGGGGTGTGTGAGTGTGAGGGTGTGGGGGTGTGAGGGTGCGTGAGTGGGGGTGTCTATACGAGTGTTAGTGTACCCAATTTTTTTTTTCTTCAGCTGACGATTACGTCACTGAACGTATGCTGTCATTACGATGTATACGAGAGAGTATTTTGGGTTTTATGAAGTTAACTTGCAGTACCTCGCGGTTTCACGCGCATAAGTTACGATTCCGTGGGAATATCGGGATAAAAATATCCTTTGTGTTTATCCTGGTTATAAACTGTCTGTGTGCCAAATTTCATCTAAATCCCTTCAGTAGGTTTTGCGTGAAAGAGTAACAAACATCCATCCATCCATCCTCACAAACTATCGCGTATACAATATTAGTAGGAAGTTGGATAGTAGGATATTTTGTACTGAATTCTGATATACTTGACGGCGCAGCATGTGGGGCCGCCTCATTTTGTTACGAAGTTACTGGAATCACCGAAAGGTCGGATAAGAGTAACACTGGCTGGTGGCTGTCACTTTGGACTAGAAGATCGTCGCATCGATGGTTGTGTGGAGGCTGTCTTCTGATGACAGAAGAGGACGTCAGGGGAGCCGCCGTCGTACCACGTCCACGATGAACTGCTATGTTCCGGCACAATCCTAATGATATTGAAGCTACTGAACCACTAATACAAGTACCGCTCTTAGTATAGGCTATCCTGCGCCGTTATACCTATATATAACTGTGAAGTATTCCCGTTTGAGCACCTATTTTTTGAGCATCTATGCATTGAGCACCAAAGGTAAGTTTCAAAAGAGCAAAAATAAAATAAAAACCCTCTAACTGAATTCTCATAACCCTGTAACTGCTCCAAACATCAAAACAGCGACAAAGAGGAAATAAAAATAGAAACAACAACGTGCTGCGAATATTTGTATAACGGATAGTCATTACAAACATCACACACCGCACAGATTCGAAACAAATAACTCGACATGCAATCAAAATATTTCAAAATATTTCGTTTCTGTGTTGGTATCGAATTTTAAAACTAAAAGTTCATCCATGATAAAACTGTACTACCACATGTAGTGTATAGGAGAACATCGTGAAGGAACGGCATGTCCTACAATCAGAAATTCGTAAACATGTTAGGTACATCCACCAACCCATACTGGACTCGCGTGGTGGATTACGGCCCACTCCCTCGCACAGAGAGGATCCAGCAGTGGGGATATTTCATAAGTTGTTTATGCTAAATGCTAAGCTCGCCCCCTATTTCATGGGACCTAAACATAACTCGCAAAATGTACTTGTATGTGTTTCTACTTACTTTCATAAATACAAAAATAAGTTTGATAAAAAGTAAAACGCGACTAGTGAAAAGGATGAAACAAGAAAGTACCTTCCCGTGGTCGCATGCCGCTGTACTAAAATACTTATAAGCTATGGTAGCATGCGACCACGCGAAGGTACTTCCTTGTTTCATCCTTTTCAGTAGTCAGATTTTAATTTTTTAACTTATTTTTTATTTAATTATTTTGGGGCTTATTTCAGAAACATTTATATTTTTGAAATGTGCTAATTATTAAGCCCTTTCATATGACACCCAACAAGGCACCATCCAAAATAATTATTTTTAATGTATTATTCTATGTCTTAGGGCGCCATATTGAATTTAATGTGACGTCACATAGCCTACAACCAGCGGACTATCAAGACGCTTCTACGATACGTCATTTGTCAAATTATTATAAGTACTTATGAAGTTATGAGGGAACAGATGAACATAAATATTTACAAACATACCGGTCAAAATCAATAACCCTCCTTTTTGCTTCGCCGTAGTTGGGTAAAAAGAACATCCACAAAGGCTCTATAATTACCCACGAAACAACTTCGAAGTTCAAACATTAGACCGCAACGACCAGTATTGCTACTTCCAATATTGAGAGCAAACATCAGCCCGACTTGTTGCTACTGATTCGATCCCGGAGCGCTCAGTCTTACTTGTTGATATCGCGGAGTTATTTATATAGCCCATTGCAGTGGAGTGTTATGATCTGGGATCGTAGACCTTGGGTTTTATGGATGAGGATAAAGTTACGGGTGTTTTGTTCGTCGAATTATGTTCGAACACAATCGAATTTGATCTATAGCCTTATAAAATACATGGTTATAGATTACTTCTTACATAAAGTTAAACTCGAAAAATAAGCTGCGCATATTTGATTAGATCTTTCTTTAACAACGCGAAACTTTAACCGAACATCGTTTATCGCTACGAAAAATCTCGCGTAGCGGTAACATCACCGCGTAGTCGCTACGCGATTGCTACGTCGCTACGTCGTAGCATCTGTGAAAGCGTCTTGGGGAGATGACTATCTCCGATAGCGGAGGAGTAAAAATGTCGATTCAATATGGAACTGACATTTATGAACGGATCACGTGACATTTCGAAATGTCAACCTTGAACATTTTATTGAAGTTGCCTTGTTCTGTGTTCTTAACCATTTTGTCGGAGTTGACAATCTTTTATTCAATAAATTGGTTAAACCTGAGTTTAGGCAATGTTATTTTGAATTAAAAAAAAAAACTAGCTGAAGGTTTTTAATTTGAACATTAGCTTACCTAGTTCTTAATTAATTTTCACGTTTTATTGTTTACCTTTGTGATTTACGTCTACGTAAAATGAAATTGGAAACCTTGGCGTGACAAGTCAAATAGGTGTTGCTGAAAGTGTTTCAAAAACATTTATTACAGTGGCAAGGTCGTCTAACAATTTCAAAAATATAGCTTGTAGCAATTTATTTAACACTTGAAAACATTATTACTGTTATAAACGTTTTTTTAGCGAAGTCTAATGACTACCTATTTAGATTGAAACTAACTTATAATAATTGTATAACTTAATAAGCAAATAAGCATAGTTTTTATAAATAAAAAATAAAAGCTTGTAAAAATTCTTTAGCAACAGTATCATATTTCACCTATGTAATCATGTAGAATGCTGTAATCACACTAATATTATAAAGGCGAAAGTTTGTGAGTGTGTGTGTGTTTATATGTTTGTTACTTCTTCACGCTCTAGCTCAAACGGCTGGACCAATTTTGATAAAATTTTGTATGGAGGTAGCTGATGCCCTGGATTAACGTATAGACTACTTTCTATCCCGATATTACCACGGGATCGACATTTACGCGGGTGAAACCGCGGGGCTCGTCCGTAAATAAATGTGAGTCCCAGCTAGACAAACCGACGACCATAAAAAGTAACTGGGAAAGCGGAGGACAGGGTGTTGCGGCGCAGCCTGGGAGAGGCCTATGTCCAGCAGTGGACTGCGATAGGCTGACTTGATTGATTGTATTGTGTGCTACCAAATGACTCCAATTTCGATGCAACAACACGATGACGAAAAGCCCAATAAAGCTGGTAATAGAGGATATAAATACAATGCATATGCTGCAGTTGACACTGACAGATGTCGTTTTTAATTAACGCTATATTTTTAACCGTCGTCCATTCATTTTAGTGCACTTTTAGAACAAAAAGCGTTCCTTAGTTTGCGTCAGTTTTGTGGAATTTAATATCTGTCACAGTTGTACACATTGATATATGTGTACGATTGTGACAGTAATTCCGAGAGTGACAGCTATAAAACGGACTCGGCCTAGAATTCGGCTACTTGTTTGGCGCCATCAACAGCGTCCATCAGTTCCTGTAATGTGCAGCGACAGGGCACGCAGGAGACGATATTAAGTGTCCCATCGTTTGTGGAACAGCACCACATTTACACTCCAAGGTGGAATCGTCTATGAATCTCCAACTAAACAGGTTTTCCTTGCTTCGGCCAACCTGGGTCCGGAGTCTGTTCAAAGACTTCCAGGTTACCCAAGGTAACTCATGTCCAGGCGGGAGGTCTTCAGCGGGTGCAACGAATGGTTTGGGTAAGGAAGCACTTTCTCGCCACAGTTTCGTTTACACGGTAACAATGGGTAATGTTTTAAAACTAGATGAGTTCTGTGTTTCTTATCCGAGTTCTCTGAGAAGAAAGACCAAAACAAACTCAGGAAGCGACTGTCTATCTGATCTCCACAACCCAGTTACTGGGTAATACGATACACCATGGCCAGGATAGTGGTCAGACTTTCGGGCTTCGCGTAACGATTCAAAGATCTACGAATGACCGGGACCAACTGCTAAACGTGCTTTCTAAGGCACGGAGGGGTCTCAGTATTTTATGGATGGTCACCCATCTACGGACCGACCTCGGCCAGCGTTGCTTAACTCTAAAGATAAACCTGTGGGTCTGTTATTATTTAGCCACGAGGTGTAGTTAGTTGCTTATAACAACTACGACGAAAACAACGATGGACAAGGATATTTGAAATAATAAAAAATGCACGTGCGTATCATCATCTGGCTAGTCTTTTCCCAACTATGGTGGGATCGGCTTCCAGTGGAATCAAATCACGAAACTCATAAATATCCACCCAACGTGCAACGCTCCAATTTGTATTCCTGATACGACCTACCAACGTAGTAACTATAGCAACAGTGCGAATGTAATAAAAATCAGTTTCCGCAGTTAACGAGCGTGTTAAGGCTCTTAACACAACACTTAATCCGACTTTTAGGCTTTCAACAGGCGTCCCTCACGAGGCAGCGATTTAATTAACATATCTTGACACGTTACTTTACTTGCGTGCCGGACGCCCGAACGTGATGGTTGTGCAGCATGCTACCTTTTGCTATTCAACTGTTTATTTAAGGTGTAATGAAAATCGGAACCTTTACAATCTGAATTTCTTGCCCGCCTATCCCAGATCATACTACAACTTGGCTTTTTCTATTGTTGTTGTTTTAATTTAATTTAAAAATCAAGATAAAAATACACACGGAACATGGTTCAAACAAGTACAGATGGTCTCGGCTACAAAAAGAAAAACTATGAAGCGATCCGTACAATTTCGCACTTTGCTATTTAATTAAATTCAACACCCCAATTTTGTAACTCAATCTCAATCATAATCCGAATAATTTGAAGAAAATTCCTAATCCATTGCTTCATATGTGTGAATAATTTTCGACTCGACAATGTAATTATGCAATGAATGTTGCTGAAATACCAAAATGAATGACATTGCTATGGTAAGCGCAATTACCCTGCAGGTTTTCTTCGCCGTAGGTATGTCAGTGTTTTCTGATTTATTTAGAAAGTAGAAGTAAGTACTTGAGATTGTAAAAGTCACTTGTGTTCATTCTAGGTTAGAACGTTCTGAACTTGCTACGTGATAGCTTACTAAATGCGACATCACGAAGTTCTTAATTAAAAAGTCTCAAAAATAGGAACGGTTTTTTACTTTTATTAAGATTGTAACGGAAAAACAAACCATCGTAAAGTGAGGCGCGACAGCTCAAAGGAACATGTTCTAATTAATATTTAAACTGCTTTTTTGAGACCAGTCGTATGTTACTTTGAAGGAATTGTTCGTAAATTTTTCTCACGGTCCCACGGATATCAACTGACATTTTGGTGTATTGACAATATTTTGAAGTGATACTAAAAGTATGTCTAAATGATTTACATGTACAGCTTTTTGACGTATTTTATTATGAACATGTTTCATCATGCCTATTTGCCCCGCAGCGTTGGGCAAAGGTGTTAATAGGTACAGACGCCAGCACATCAACCTATCTGAAACTGTCAAATTTTTCCAATCAACTTTGAACCTTATGCTTTAGTGATAAAGTTGAAAATCTATTAAAGAAATTTGACAGATTGTGGTAGGTTGATGTGCTGGCGTCTGTACATCCACATTTCATCCGTGTAATAGATGGCGAGCTTTTTGCAATCAGAATCAGCCGGGCACAAAACCAGACTTTGTATTCCGTCTCCTACTTCTTCTAAACCTACAGGTTGCACAAGGAGGCCCAACCCAAGCGTCGGGCCTCCTTGTGCATTTGCGCCAGGAACGTTGGTCCCGGGTTGTCTCAGGTGATAAGTTTTTAGATTTTTGGTCCTTCGCGACAGTTGACCATAATTTGGGCACTGGTTTGCCTCTACCTCTTGGCTGTGTGTCAATGTTAAGAACAGTCTTCACAGAGTAGTTGTCATCTCGGTGCATTATATGCAACAAAGTCTGTTCTCGTAAAGTTTGTCTGAAAGTGGGGCCACTTTGAAAGATTTTCGAGCGTTTTCCTACGACTCCGTATTCCCTATTTTATGATTAAAATAAATTCATGTTTCCTTCACCTTGATGGTCAAGAAACATCTTCAAAGTCTACTTAACAGAAATTCTACGTAAAGTCTTCATAAATTCAGTTGAGTTCCGAGTCTAAAGTAGAATCAGAAAGTATAAGTCATGCTTTAACATGAACGTTTATAGAACAAGCTTAGTTGAAGCTTTCACTGTACCTATTGAATGTTACTGCAATACTGTGATTTCTTGTATAACGTTTATTTTTACCCGACTACGGAGGGTACATGATTTTAACCGGTATACAATTTATGTTCATCTGTTCCAAAAATAAAAAAGGTGCATATTTGCTTAACCTTTCGTGAATACAGCCGTGATCTTATGTGTATTTTCTTTTAAAATAACTTTTGGTTCTTCGATGTTTTTACTAGCATTGATATAATATTACGATTTTATAAAAAGGATTGCTTCATACCACGCTTCATACACTTTACACACTGTAGGGTAAACCAGGCAAACGTGCCCCACTATTCGAAGAATCTAAATAAAAATCATTTTTTGTTCAGAACTTGTTTATTAAAGTAATCCGTTTTAACCTCTGACTCAATTGGCATAACAAAAACTAAAAAATCATCTAAAATATAATTAAAAATAACTGAGATCAACAATTTTGTGAAACTTAGGGTGGGGCACATTACAAGGATAGATCAGTCTTATGTGCCCCAGCAAAACCTCTCATTTAGAGGTTCTTTTTCCTTTCCCTTTCGTTGTTGCATTTCTCTCTATAATTTGTACAGTCTTCATGTAACCAGTCAGAACACTGCAAACACCGAATCCATTCACTCTTCTTCTTGGTACGATAGTAATCCTCGTGACACTCTACAGAAGTGTCTTCATTTTCATCAGAACATTCTTCGCTAGATTCACTAAGCTGCAACTCTACTTCACTTTCTGATGACGATGATAAATCCGTCACAACATTCTTCTTACGCTTTTTCTCTTGTAACTTTTTTTATCTTCAAACAGTTTACGAGTTGTTAAATGAGTTTCTGATGTCAAAACCTTAACAGTTTGATTCCTTTTACTTACGTTGAATAATAGGCAATGGACTAATTATTTGTAAGGTCTTAGATGGTGTTCCTTCTTGTGTAGTCACAGAAGATTCTGGTGATTCTGAAAACTTTAAAAACACGAAATAATATCGAGCAAATACTTTTAACTAACGTGAAAATAGATATAAAACAAATTCATGTAGTCATACAAACCTTTTAATGACTTTTTCTCACTCAAACTAAATAAAATCCAGCACTGTGTTGTTTACATCGCGGCCATACTTGGGTTACTGACTAGCTAGGATCAAATAAGCGCCAAGTTTAAAATGCATCACTGAGTTTCACGAGTGGGGCACGTATCCGACGGGGGCACGTTTACCTGGTTTACCCTATACGAAAAAAAAAAATTGTTTTTGTTTTTCAATAAAGTGAAGTGTAGGACGATGTTTCAGAGTGTTCCATATATGAAATTGTTATTCAGTGAATTGATCCATCCCCGGCGGTGATACGCAGAGTATCTGGCACTTTGGATTTACCTTCCATTAGTTATTTCGCTTTTAGTATTAGCTATATAGTGATAGGTACATATAACAGAACAGATGGCCAATGGAGCCGAAAGGTTCTGGAGTGGCGACTGCGTACCAGAAGACATAGCGTTGGAAGGCCGACAAGGTGGACCGATGACATTGCGAAAGCCGCAGGAATCCGATACGAGAGGCACAGAACCGATCGAAGTGGCGATGTTTGGGGGAGGCCTATGTCCAGCAGTGGACGTATTTAGGACAAAATATGATGATGATGTTATACATAACCATAACTATCCAATTTTCTTCAGTTATAAAGTCTGGTAAAATTATAGTAAATTAATCAAAATAATGAGTACAAATTCACTGTATAATATCGATCAAGCAAAGCTTTACATCCGGCATTAAATCGACTACAGCCCGCGGCTATCAAACCTGACCTCAACGCAATTACGGTTAAACGGATATTTTATACTGAAAAAGCAATCACCACGAAAATAAAGGTTTCAGAAGAAGAGGCTATTTACATAATTAAATCAGAAGACAATCAGATACTCGTTAATATGCATTTTTCCATAAAGAAGGTGGCGAGTCGGGTGAATTGTGTAAAAATGGAAATGGATAAAGTTGTTAAAATGGTGAAACCACTCGTTTTTTTACTTACTTACTTTAAAGTATCTGCAGTTTAAGGCCCTTTTAAAAAAAAAAAACTTGATTAGACTTTGACTTTATTATTTTTAAACACAAACCAAACATAACATCACGCCTGTATCACCCGTAGGGTCAGGCAGAGGTGTACCTTTACCAACATTACGGTATGCTAAAGTCCCATGCGGAGTCTGGATTTGTGCCCGGTTGATGGCAATAGGCTCACCCCCTATTACATGGGACTTAAACATATCTGGATAAATATGGGTGCACTATAGGTCTGCCTAACCCTTCGGGGAATTCAAGCGTGATGTTATGTTTTGTGTAGTAATGAGACTGATAACAATAACATTATGAAAATTCATGTTAGGTTAATTCGGGGTAATTGCTTATCAAATTGACTACCTACTTATATTGTCCGCATATTCAAATCACAACTATCATTCCTTGACAATTGTATGAAAAGGCTATAATACGGAAAATTTACTAAGTGTGTTAATTTTATATAACCAAATAATTTCCCTAACTTACAACAAAAAGGCAAAGAGCACACGCCCGCAATAAAATTATGTTTACGTTATGTTTATGTACCCACTAGCTTCTGCCCGCGACTTCGTCCGCGTGAAATTCGTACTGTCCTCTAAAAATTTCGAAAATACAATTATGTAGGTATGATCTTTATCATTTATTTAGATAAATAAGTATTCGGGCCAATTTTTAAGTTTATAGATCAAAGGAATCAGATTTTTCAAATAAACTGCATTCCCGCTTTTCACCCCCACAGGTATGGAATTTTGAAAAATCGTTCGTGATGTGTTCATAACGTGACTCAAAGATTATTTATACCAATTTTTGAGTTAATCAAACCACGCAGTAAAATCCTCCCCTGTAAAATTAATTACCCCTTTTCACCCGGTTAAGGGTAGATTTTCGGAAAACCCTGATACACGTTATTCTATATTTTTGGTCTTAAGTATAAATACCGAGTTTCGAGGTAATCGGACGACGCGTTAAAATTCTTCTATACAAATTTTGACACCCCCCACCCAAATCCTCCTTTAGGGGTTAGTTTATAGAAACAAAAAATGCCAAAGTTCATAATTTATTTAGATAAATATTCGTGCCAAGTTTCAAGTTTATTAACCAAATTAATAAGATTTTTCATATAAACTGCATTCCCGCTTTTCACCCCCACAGGTATGGAATTTTGAAAAATCGTTCGTGATGTGTTCATAACTTGACTCAAAGATTATTCATGCCATTTTTCCAGCTAATCAAGCCACGCAGTAAAATATGACCTTGCAAAATTAACTACCCCTTTTCACACAGTTAGGGGTAAATTTTCGAAAAACCCTGATACACGTTATTCTTTATTTTTAGTCCTTAGTATAAATACTGAGTTTCAAGTTAATCGGATAGCGCGATAAAATTCTTCCATACAAATGTTGAAACCCTTCAATACCTCTTTAGGGGGTAGTTTAGAAAAACGAAAAATGCCAAACTTTATGATTTACTTAGATAAGTATTCGTGCCAAGTTTCAAGGTTATTAACTCAAGGAATAAGTTTTTTCATACAAACAAAATCCCCCCTTTTCACCCCCTTTAAGGTTGAATTTCCAAAAACCCTTTCTTATTGGATACCTACTCTTTACAAAGAACACACCCTCCAAAATTTAAGTCCCTAAGACCAGCGGTTTAGGCTGTGCGTTGATATCTCAGTCAGGTCGTTCATCCCCCGTTAGGGGTGAAATTATCAAAAACGCTGAAACACGTATAAATTATTTTCAATCGTCAGCCTAAACACAAAATTTGAAGATCCTAACTATTAAACTGACGGACTTTCATACACAACTTCATCCCCCTTTTTAACTCTTTGGGGGTAGAATTATCAAAAACGCTGAGACACGTATACAAATTAATTTTCAATCGTCAGCCTAAACACAAAACTTGAAGATCCTAACTTTAAAACTGACGGACTTTCATACAAACTTTCATCCCCTATTTAACTCCCTTAGGGGTTGAATTTCAAAAAATCCTTTCTTATTCCTGGTCTACATCATAAAAGGAACCATCGTGTAAAATTTCAGCTTTCTAGGTCCAAGGGTTTGGGCTGGGCGTTGATGAGTCAGTCAGTCAGTCAGTCAGTCAGGCCTTTTGTTTTTATTTATATAGATAACACACTGCGTGAGTGATAGTTAAACAAAGTAATGTTCCCGGAAAAGCGGTAGGTAATATCTGGCACAAACTATTTTTGGAACTCCGACGACATTACTCTGAAAGGCAAACATGGCCGCAACGCCAAAACTCTCAAGAGTAAAGCCGAAGTCACACAGGTACACTGCTACAAGGATCCTTTGGCGCTCGATTGACTTTGACAGACGGCCGCTATAAATAGATGATGACTAATATTAGAAATGTTCTAACAAATACCATGTTTCTGGTAAATACATATTCTATTCTATTCTAATAATGTTATATCAAAGAAGACATAGTAAAATGTATATATTTAAAAATATTTATTCCTCAATTTTCATCATTGCACCTACTACTGTTTGCCTCTGCATCAAACAAAGGTTGACTGGTAGAAAATACCTATGGTATTAAGTCCGCCTTTGTACACGTACATTTATTTGCTTAAATTATTCAAAATCGAAGAATAGTTAAAAAAAAAAAACACCGGCCTCTAATAGTTTTAAAATATTATTAATACTCTTATCTCGATATTTCCAATGTATTTACGTTATAAGCATTGCCATCCAACGTGGTAATGCTGCCAGCCTTTTGGGCACTTATCCTATTGACAGCGATGCGGACGAATTTTTTGATGCCCAATGAGCTCCTGTCTTTTTATTTTTATTTGTATACAGGCTGTTACGGAAAGGGTATATCAATACAAACGGGTTGAAGAGTGTATCTGGTCTAGAATCTCTGTAAAAAAATTCAGCTCAAAAGCATTACTGGCGCGCGGCGACGTAATGTGCGTGTACTAGGCGCACAGACACACTACAGATAATGGATAATGACCCTCGTAGTGCGGTGACACGTTTGTAATGATTGCAATTTAATAAACTATCGAAATAAAAAAAAAATTAAGCATTTTCAAAGTTACTGCTTTTGAGCTGAAATTTTGTAGAAATATTCTAGACCAGATACACTCTTCAACCCGTTTGTATTGATATACCCTTTCCGTAACACCCTGTATAGTATATATATATTTTAGTTTTCACACTCATTCGGTACTGTTGTTTTGGACCAAAATTTACTTATAGCCTTCGCTCCTCTCATCTATTTATGTTATTCGATATTTAATTTTCAGGTATAAAATATAAATAACCATGGTTTTACTACTCGGCTTTGTTATTAAAAAAATACTGCTAAATCCAATGTGCTGATCCCATCAAACGAAGCTCCTAGCTACACAGCTCACAGACACCGGCTTCGAGCTAAGTATGCCTTCGGGATACATCAAATTTTCAGCGATCGAAAAGATGCTCGTGGAAATAAAATCAATTCGGATATTCCCAAATCACATTCGAAAATTGTACGGGATACGATCTGTGTCACATTCATTAAGGAATATTCTACGTTTGATATTTTTCAGGGACAGAAATAACATTTGTAGATATGGACCATAATATTGGTAAAAGTGGTAGGAGAAAAGCAAATTTAATTTAACTTTTGTAAGTTACATTCACATATAATTATTTTATAGATTATAAGTACATTTATACGGTTTCTTTCACGATCATGTTTCGGGTATACAATTCTCGGAATCGATCGGGGCACTTATTAAGAACTAATTAGGAAAAGCCAAAATCTATATTTTGCTTTCCCTAATTAGTTCTTAATAAGTGCCCCGATCCCTGCCTGTGGCCTGTGTCCCAGCAGTGGGAAGATTATAGGCTAATTATGCTATCATAATAAGCCTATAGTCTTCCCAGTGCTGGGACACAGGCCTCCTCTCTTCGAGAGGGAGTGGGCTCTACCACGCAGGCCAAGTGTGGGTTGGTAGATGTCATATGTTTTCGAATTTTTGGTTCTAAGACATTCATGCCGGTTTCCTCAAGATGTTTTCCTCCACCGTTTTGAGAACAGCGGTGATGAAATTATTTACACAAAGTAAAGTGCCTGCCTGCCCACGACCTACATCTCGTAAGTCGGGACCGTTGCCTCTGGGCCACCATTGCTGAAGCCAAATATTGGTGTCATCATGTTATAGAGGTATGAGGAACAGGATGTAAAGTTCTCTTATCCTCCATAGAAAAGGGAGAATCCTTCGACCAGATGGGGGTTGTGTCTGGCGGCCAACTGCTCGATGGTTCATGTCGGGCCATTGTACGAGTATATATGTATGCTAGTTGCGCGGTAAACTTTGCTTGTGAGATGCAGGGTTTGCGTGACGTCAGCATGTTGCGTAGTTCCCATGTGGCGTTGTACAATGTTATTGTTTTGTCAACTTACTTTTATATTCTTTTTTTGGAATAGTAATTTCACCTTACACACTGATTGAAATAAGATAAATAAATATAATACCAGCTTATTATTGTCTCAGTTCAAAGCCTCTTCTCATGCTAAGACGGCACGAGCATTGATTGAGCATTGAGCAAGCGTTGCTCAAGAGGGGTGGACGATTTCAGTCTTATATGAAACTAGCTTCTGCCCGCGGCTTCGTTCGCGTGAAATTTCTTATTCCCTCGACCCATCTCGTCGTATTGCATCACCTGCCCGCGACTCCTGCTCTATTACTTCGTTTCCCCATAGCGCTTTTGCTCGGCTCCTAAGGGTCGTAGCGTGACGTTAAATAGCCTATAGCCTTCCTCAAGAATTGGGCTTTGAAAAATTCTTCTTGCATTTGATGCAAGAAGAATTTTTCAAATCCGACTGGTACTTCCAGAGATTATCCCCTACATACAAACTTACAAACAAATTTTACCTCTTTATAATATTAGTATAGATCACACGTGACACACTGTATCTCAGTATTTCTTTCGATTTATTCTTCGTTCGTCCCGAAGTTTTGTCCCACATTCCAAAAAATTCTTAGTTTGTCCCATATCACTATTAAAGTGGCGTTTCGTCTCAAATTTAAAGTATTTTAAAGGTACACTCAACAAAAAAAAGTACTATTTGTGAAACAATAATCTATAGTATATATAAGAGAAGAAACGGACTGACTGAATGACTGACTGACTGACATATCAACGCACAGCCGAAACTACTGGGACTCATTACAATGTGAAGGTCAGTAGAAGTTCTTTTGTTTTTCATGGATGCATAAGTGAAATGATGAAAAAATCTCAATAACGTACCCCAATCGATGAATTATTTATTTCGTTGAATGCTTTTCTTTCATAATGAAAATACAAACAGTGTGTACACGTTCCATTTTATACTTGCGTTCCCATTGAGGGACCACATTTAAATTTTGAGCTTTTGAATGCGTCAGCCTTTAGTAAAAGTTTTCAAACAATTGTAAATTCAGCCTTTAATTTGTAAAAGTAGCCACTCAAAACTTACAATCGATTAAAGGTGGTCCCTCAGTCGTGACTGACAGGCATCCCTATCTCAAAACCTAGTGAAAATTTGCAACTGCTATAAATTACTACTCTTAGTAAAAGATTTGTAAAACTAATTTATTTGAATATCAACCCTTCCTGTTCAAGGAATAAAAAGAACTAGCATGCGGAAGGTGGTCCCTCAACCGATCACCATATGTTCACCTTGAGTGGAGACCACAATGGAATTTGAAATTTACATATGGGTCTAGCGTTAGTAAAAGTACTTGAACGATTGTATATTCAACCTTTAGTTTGTAAAAGAAGCCATTCAAAAGTTACAATCGAATTAAGGTGGTCCCTCAATTGAAACCTTAATCATAAGAAAAATCAATTTACGTAGCATTCGGAGGTTAAATAGACGAATGCTACAGTCTATCCTTTAGTAATTTTTTTTTACTAACGATTATTTTACCATACAGTATCAAAAAATGTACCGTTTTATTTTAAATAATAATCAAATAGCTGGGAAGAAATACTAAGATAGAGGTGACCACACAGCAGGGTTTTTCTAGTGACTGTTGATAATAATTTTTTATAAAAATAAAATCTACGCGTCGCGTACCTACGTGAATATACTTAAAAAACATTGGTTCAATGACTAGTAACTCAAGCCGCAAATAATTAAAAAAATCCGGATAAGTCGGACTCGTGCAACGAGTATTCCGTACAAAGGTGTGTAAATAGTTTATCACAGTTCTTTTTTAATATAACTACAAATATACGGTTTTCGGATTTTTTCCTTTATTTGTGCTACATGACTGCTTTAATGAGGCTTATGTTGATGATGACATAATTTTAATGTATATTAAAGGCTTGAATGACAATAATTACAAGATAGATAATATTTACATTCTGAGAGCACAAATAATTTCCCAAGCTTGTAATAAAAAGAATAAATTCAGAGACGTCGTTACTTACAGTTGCGAATGTAATGTATCTACCGTTTTCGAAGAAGTAATTAATAAGATTTTTTTTAGTGTCAAATTCTCCAAACTGTGTAGCAATGCATGGTGTCAAACAGAAAACATTTTAAAAAGATATACATTTATCAGTTTGAACATTCAGCTTATTAAAATGTTTGGCATTAGTATTCTGGAAGAAGCCATTTTAATTCGTGACGAAATTAAAGAATGTACATTGTGTAATAATCAAGTGACGTACGAATATGAGCTTACAGATTTTATATCTTTCGATTTAAACGACACACCTAAAGGACCGATTAGCGAAATACCTCGAACGATCAAAGTCAAACAAAATTTCTACAAATTAGTTGGGGCTATTGAATTTATTCCCGGAGCTAGCGCCAGTGAGCTCGGCCATTACAGATGTCTCTACTTTTTTAATGAGAGCATACGTTCTTACGACGACTTACGCTTTAAATTTGATGACAGTCCTCTAAACGAACAAACTTTTATACATACACTTTGCTACTGTCTCATTAGTAGTAATGTTTAATGTAAAAACCTTTTTATAAAAAAAAACAACCGACTTCAAAAAAAAAAACACTACAAAGTGATAAATAACTTTAATTTCGGAAGTCGGTGTCGTTGGTTCTGCATTTACATTTTTTGACACCGACTTCCGAAATTAAAGTTATTTACACTTTGTAGTGTATTTTTCTGAAGTCGGTTGTTTTTTTTTTGTAAAAAAGTTTTTATTTTTCACTTTTTATGTTTACCTACCCCACACAAATTCAATAAGCACTAGTGCACTGAAGAATTGAAGACACCGACTAGAAGAATAATCAAAATTCGCATAGAAATGCTGCATTTATGCATATAACTTCGTACATAAGAATAATTACCTAATTTATTATATACTAAAACCTTCCTGAAAGTATGTAGATAACTTTAGTGAAGAATTATCAAAATCGGTTTTAGTTTTTGAGAAAATCGCGGACATACAAACATACATACATACGGGTCGAATACAGAACCTCCTTTTTTGAAGTCGGTTAAAAAGTTCAGAGTTACATTTTCAGTGCAGGGTAAAATTTTGTTTCTTTTTTTTATTATCATAAGCATTATTTTCTTTGTGTTTTTATTTAGCTAAGTGATGTCAAATATTAATAAAAATTAATATCAACAAACACTCACTAGTTTTTACTTAATAAACAATCCTGCTGTGTGGTCACCTCTATCTTGGTATTTCTTCCCAGGAATTTGATTATTATTTGAAATAAAACGGTACATTTTTTGATACTGTTTAGAAAAGTAATCCTTAGTAAAAAAATACTACTAAAGGATAGACTGTAGCATTCGTCTATTTAACTTCCGAGTGCTACGTAAATAGATTTTCCTTATGATTAACGTTTCAATTGAGGGACCACCTTAATTCGATTGTAACTTTTGAATGGCTTCTTTTACAAACTAAAGGTTGAATATACAATCGTTCAAGTACTTTTACTAACGCTAGACCCATATGTAAATTTCAAATTCCATTGTGGTCTCCACTCAAGGTGAACATATGGTGATCGGTTGAGGGACCACTTTCCGCATGCTAGTTCTTTTTATTCCTTGAACAGGAAGGGTTGATATTCAAATAAATTAGTTTTACAAATCTTTTACTAAGAGTAGTAATTTATAGCAGTTGCAAATTTTCACTAGGTTTTGAGATAGGGATGCCTGTCAGTCACGACTAAGGGACCACCTTTAATCGATTGTAACTTTTGAGTGGCTACTTTTACAAATTAAAGGCTGAATTTACAATTGTTTGAAAACTTTTACTAAAGGCTGACGCATTCAAAAGCTCAAAATTCAAATGTGGTCCCTCAATGGGAACGCAAGTCCATTTTATTTATTGACTGCTTTCACATTCATTTTTGTGATGAAAGAATAATAAAAAGTGCAGTATTCTTGTTCGGGCATACGTTACTAAGTTTTATGTAGCAAAATGTGCTTGTGATTTTACTAGAAAATGAGACTTATGTTTATGGAAACACTTTCTATAGGTATAATTAATATCAATATCTACCTAGTGTTTCGACACCAAGTAACTAGCAACAGTAAGCAGTAAGTATGCTGGAACAGATTTCTTTAGAAATAAGCCTTTGTGCGTACTTTTCTGTTCCTTTCTTCTGGACTGTTTATATGTGTGTGCATAAAACGTTAAATAAATAAATAAGATTAAAAGTGTTCGATGAATAACGAAAATTTTAATAAAAACACTTATAAAACACTTTTATAACTAGAATGATGTCACAGTTAGTCGAGACGGGTAGCAAATTTTGGGGCCACGTAAACTCAAAATGGTGCCAACAAATTATTACATGCAAAGACGGTCGTAAATAATTAGCTCACAGCATTCCTGAACTCGACTCTTGTCATAGAAGTATACGCAAAATTATACCGAGGTCACACAGAGAATGTTTAAAGAAGGTGTGGGTAGACCACAGGTATGTACCCGGCCTAATATAGCCTCATAAAAAGATTAGGATCATAAATTAAGGCATATACTCACTCTATGTAAGAATTATGTCTTTGTTTAGCAACTTTTGGGTATAAAAATGATTAAAATAAAGGTGTATTGTTGTCATAAGTTATGGCAGTAATTAGCGCCTTATAATGAAACGTACTCAAAATATCAGGTTTCTTACTAACGTGAGAGACGCAAATTAAGTAAGACAGTAGAGGACTTGTGTTTCACTACACAATGAAGCTTGTCGGAGTTTATACAAAGTGACTTTGAACAGTGAACAGCAAGAATGAGACAAGTTCTGTATTAAAAAGTTATCATAAAACAACGGAGAAAGTTCATAAATGAGTCATGATCAATCATTTCGGTCGACATCAAACCTAGCCACGACGACAACGACACGAAACGAGGCTAGACGTCAGATGTCCACTGCTGAACATAATCTTACCCCAAGGATTGCATTGAGGATCGATCTTGACTACATTTTTTTTTATTTTTTATTAAAAAGTGACAACATACAGCTAATATAAGGCATAGAAACAAGAAATTAAAATAGATAGACAAACTTTCAGAAATCATTCAGATCACCAAAATAAGGCTGATGGTAAAAAATATATATAAGAAAAACGCATTAGATACTTACAAGAAAAATAATCAGCTAACGAAAATACCTACACTAATGCAATTTATTATTTTAGGCCAAAATAAAATCACTTTAATCAGTGTTTTTTATGCTTAGATATCTTTGGTTAGACGTACTGAGCGCTGTGTTAAAATTTGTCCATCTATTTTAATGGGACCCTCTATACATGCAATATTGCAGCCCACAACGCCGTTCACAGATGAGCTATAGGACACACAACAGTGCAAATAATCGGTAGGGTTACAACTATATGATTTTTGTTTGTTGGTCATATGTCTACCAACCAATGTCTGCTGCTATAAGCTATCCTGTATTTATGGGTACACATACAAGTGACCAAGAAGTTATCGCAGCCTTTTTGTCTTTTGGAAATACGACTACATAAACACCATTAAATAACATACCTACTACTAAAGTTGATTGAATATAAGATTCATGATCTAATCCTAAAATACCCGAAGCATACGTCTTCCGAGGTTGTAGGCAAATTGACCCAAGGTATATACGGTCTTGTGGTTTAATATGTACTCGTAGGTACACCACGCAGTCTACCTTTAGAGCCACTTAGTGGAGCACCGCATGCTCTGCCCGAATGGGTTTTAAATAGCGTACACCATTTGGTATGAACAGTCCCGAAAATACATAGGTACTACCTGAAAGTACGCAAAATTCAAAAGTGTTTTTCTCGTGGAATAAAAATTGTAAATTTGAGAAAATACTTTTTTCATAATAGTATGATTACCATTAACTATCTATCAATCCTTTAGGAGAAAATCCCTTTTGAATCTTGCGCAACTGTGAGTTATTTATGCTCATGACCCTTGATGGTCAAGTTTAAATAATCACGTGTCCGCAGTAGCTTGATGGACTGAACTCTTTACTGCGACCCTGCGACCCTAAATAGTGAGGGTTAACAGGTCACCAGTTCAATCTGAGGCCCTAATACGAATACGCGACGTAAACGTAGCGTAAATTCGAATGATTCATTTACCTAGATTTTTCCCAACTATTTTTGAAGACGGCTTCCAGTCTAACTGGATGCAGCTGAATACCAGTATTTTACGTGGAGCGACTGCCTCTCTGATCTCCACAACCCAGTTACTGGATAACATAAAACCCCCTGGTAAAACTGGTTGTCAGACTCTCCGGCTTCTGATGACCCGTAACGACTGTCAAAGATCCACGACGGACAGCCGGCAGCAACAGCTTAACGAGCTTTTCGAGACGCGGAGGGGTCTCGATATGTAAAGATGGTCACCCATCAACGGACCAAACGCGGTAAGCTTAGCTAAACATCATTGATCGACCCGTGCGCCAATTATTACTTAACCACGAGGTTGATTCGAATGATTATTGAATGGAAAATACTACTATCCTTTAGAATTTTGGTAAAAAAAAATTGTGGCAATTTGTATCTCCCATAGATATGAATGAAGCTTTAACAGTAAGTAAAATGATACGAGCCAAACGAGTATTTTAAATTTTAAAATCGTTTGAATTTACGTTACGTGTACTCCGCCCGTTCGTGCTAGGCCCACCGAGCAAACCGAGTACCTAAGGGGTCATTGTGGGAACGACATACGCCTAAGAGAATTATATATGGAATTTCTGTCAAACGTTTAAGTTACATAGTAGTTGTAAATACGAACTATTCCGTAGTTCACTTAGACATAAACCGATCAAAGAGAAATTAGATTTAAACTCCTCTATGCTGAAGGTATCTCTTCTAATTACCATAAAATTCCCGCGGCCCATTTTAAAAGCTATAAAGGTACTCTACAGTTTAGATCTTCAGACACTAGAACACCTATAATAATCTATCCTACAAAAAATAATGTCCTAATATAGAACCTTAGAAGTAAGTTAAAAATCTAAAAACCATTCCTCCCCGACGCTGGACACTCCTGCGGTATGCGGTGCACCACAAATTACCGTCACAGATTTTGTGTACAATCTTTTGCAGTTTAAGCTCGGAGCCAACAGTTTTTTTGCAAGATCCAGCTGTGTCCACAAAGAGGGGCTTAAAACAAAGTAAGAAATAGTGAAACTCTAAATTCTGTTGGCCACAAAACTTTGTGCAAGCTCTAATTCCTTCCAACCTGTAGTAGCTTAATTACCGTTTTCTTTAAGAAAAAGAATGACAATATATTTATTTCAAAAGACGCACATAATTAGTAAAAGTGAAGTACATACAGGGTGTTACGGAAAGGGTATATCAATACAAACGGGTTGAAGAGTGTATCTGGTCTAGAATCTCTGTACAAAATTTCAGCTCAAAAGCAGTAACTTTGAAAATGCTTAATATGTTTTTATTTCGATAGTTTATTAAATTGAAATCATAACAAGCGTTTCACCGCACTACGAGAGTCATTATCCATTATCTGTAGTGTGTCTGTGCGCCTAGTACACGCACATCACGCCGCCGCACGCCAGTGCAGCGCTGTGATGTCGAAATAAAAAAATATTAAGCATTTTCAAAGTTAATGCTTTTGAGCTGAAATTTTGTACAGAGATTCTAGACCAGATACACTCTTCAACCCGTTTGTATTGATATACCCTTTCCGTAACAGCCTGTATATACCAAACATATTTTAGGTACCATACGTACCTATACAAACTGCCTTCTGTAATGTACCATTATCAATAATCTATTCTCAAATCAGTATCACGACAACTCGTCCCGAGATAACTCGACCCCGTGACAATTCAATCCCAGGAGAACTCGAACCCGACCACTTGACCCCGATTATAAGACCCAAGCGACTGGATCCTAACCTTGACCATAAGAAATTGCTCGTAGCAACTAAGCTACCAAATGTGCTAGGTTAGAACTGTGACCAACGTGCGCGAGCCTGCGAAACGAGCGGTGCCGCAGCAGCAACAATGTTGCGGTGACAATATTTCAGTAGCTGTTTGTTATATTAAGTTGTAGAAAAAGCATGTTTCCGAATACCTCGATACCTTTAAACGAATATCAACTCTAATCTGTACCCACAAGATAGTAAGTGCCTAGATAGGTACACGTAAGTCCATCACTATTGACTCTCAATGTTACACTAAAAGATCATTCAGCTGATATCAGCCACGGAAGTATTTGTCGTTTTCTCTCACGGTGACAAGGGTAGCCACTTTACTTCGATGGAATCGAGCTTCTTTTTTACATAGGTATTTTCGAAGAAATATTGCTTGGTACAGAGAAAAATAAGATAACCTTGTGTTGTTTTTTTTACGTGCAAACAAGGCACACGGAAAAAACTCAAATGTTTAAAGTTGGAACGAGTAAAAATTTTCAAAACTTCTTGGAAGCTAATATGAAGTAATTATTATTTTTATTTAATTAATTTTACAAAATGAAGGAAATCTCCATAACCGACGAATTTCCGAAACCTTGAAACCTTTTATTAACCGACTTCATGTATAAAGTGAATTACCTACAAAAAAATTATATATGTGATGAAATATTGTTATTCTGGACAGAGTTTAAAGGCTATACAGGGTGTTACGGAAAGGGTATATCAATACAAACGGGTTGAAGAGTGTATCTGGTCTAGAATCTCTGTACAAAATTTCAGCTCAAAAGCGTTAACTTTGAAAATGCTTAATATTTTTTTATTTCGACATCACGGCGCTGCACTGGCGCGCGGCGGCGTGATGTGCGTGTACTAGGTGCACAGACACACTACAGATAATGGATAATGACCCTCGTAGTGCGGTGACACGTTTGTTATGATTTCAATTTAATAAACTATCGAAATCAAAAAATATTAAGCATTTTCAAAGTTACTGCTTTTGAGCTGAAATTTTGTATAGAGATTCTAGACCAGATACACTTTTCAACCCGTTTGTATTGATATACCCTTTCCGTAACACCCTGTAGATAGAATCCTAGTAGGAGGCTAGGGAAACCTTTTCCCTGCAGTATTTATGTTTTAAATATCGCAGCTTAGATAGGAGCCTATTTTTATTCCATTTTTTGTTTTTATGTTCTTTTTTGCGTCATGTTTACCACAAATAAACGGATTTTCTTTCTTTCTTTCCTTTTTTGGCCTCGCACAGGTTTTTTCGCTTGCTTATTTTGTTGTTGTTTTAAATGTATTTTTTTTAGTTTTTAATACTCCTTTTAATGATTGTATTTCCTGTGCGTGTCCCAAAACGGGACCCGAGCTCGGGACCCTAGTCCCCGTGCTTCACCCGGCGGGGCAATTGCGTAACACTTTATCAATCGGAATTGGTTTAATTTTGAAAGTTCAACAACATTCATTGCGTTATTTACGTGTCGAGCAGACAAATTTTTCGAACTTATGAAGCAATGTGTGCAATTGGCTTCTTCATTTCTTTCCCTCAAATTAATTATTTCCTTTGCCAAAACCAACTTCAAACCATTGACAATCTGCACATTGCCTACAGAGTCTCAATCTATAGTCAATCTATGTAGGCGTATTAATCAATCTCCATCAATCTATATGGTTCCAAGCGTTCGGCATACCACCCCGTCTGGTCCTTTATCAATCCGTTCATTGTTTTCTTGCTGCTTTGACAATATCTGTGTACATCGGCTTTATGGTTTTCCTTACCGTCACTTTACATACTACCTTTAGATAGTCTATTCGGAAATTCGTCGGAATATTGGGGAGTGGATTCAAGTAGATTGGTTTCATGTGGGGAGCAAGGTAGTAATGTACCTATGTACATTGGACCTACCCTATTTGTAGTGGATACTTGTTCTAAATAATATTACGTACAGATACAAACGATGGATGGACTGTGTGAATGATGATATTGTTAAAAAGGGGGTTACTACCGAGATAACGACTAATAAAGAATGTGGACATGTTGTGCCAAACCAGAATAAATTGGGATGAGGGCAGGGGAATGATGACGAATGATGATGACATAAACTCTCACCTTCTTCCCATGATCTAGTCCTAAATATTTCTTGTTAACACCTTCGGCGCCATGTGCATCTTTTTGTCACACAGTGTCTGGAACATTGTGTATCTAAAAGTATACACATCTTTCTACTTAGTAAATGCGATGTGTATCCTTTAGAAATACGTTTTCTATACATTTATTATGCAAAAATGAAAGCCCTGACCTGACGCATTTTTTCAGTATAAATGGTCTGGGAAGCTATGGATTATCCTTCAAAATTATCCGGATTGTGATTGATAGTGTGTATTTAGGGTGCGGGTCTATGGAAATATATGGACCTGAATCCGGACCCTCACTAACGTGTAGATTCGGCCGTAGTGCACTAAGATCAAATTAAGGTAGCAAGAGTGACAACCAATCCACTCATGAAAACCAAACTTTAATTTATAGAAACTTCGAGTATTGACGAAACACTCGTGGAACTAAATTCGCAAAACCACAAAACTCTATAAACAATTTTTCTTTTCTTAATTGAATTCTCAGATATTCTATTAAAAAGTCCGTCAGAATTTGATACCGAAACGAATGAAACTTTTGTACCATACAAAAGTTTCAACCATGAATTTGGAGCCCGTAACAATATTGATCATATTGTTTTGCAAGTGGGTATAGAAGACAAAAGAATAGAGAAATAGACTATTATTTATGGAGTTATTCCGGTCTGATCCGCTGAACTCCCCTCCACCCGCCCCCCTCCTTGATCCCCTGCTAGTTCGTCTTCTGTTTTAAACTTTGTCTTATCCACTATAAGCTTTCTCATTCAAAATTCATTTATACAAATAGGCTGAGAATCAGCACGTTTTTAACGTCAAAATTATATAAGACAGTCGTCCAAAACGCCCGCCCTTCACCACTTCCTAGTGCTTTAGTTGGGAAAAAGAAGTGACGCAACCAACTCCTCAGCAGCACAGGTGTCTGTTCGGTTAGAAGACCTTACACGTGAAGGTAAAAGATAACTTTTCTATGTTGACAAGTAACATCGAGTGACTATGTCTCTCATTGGCCTGCATTTTTACCAACCCATCAGAAAAAGTAATCAGACTTTTGATTAGGTTTTCAGCAAGTAGGTATTAGTGAAAACGCAGTGAGGTTGAAATAAGCTATGAATTTCAGCTTTAGTCAAAGCTAAAAATCATAGCTTATTTCGATCTACCCTATCTGATCTAGTGTAGGCAAACACGGTAGAAAGCTAAAGGCTTGAGTAATTGGTAGTTTTTCCGCGCACCCGCTTTCAACTCGCTATTCTGGTTTGTTTGTTTGTGGATGGATGAAGCGTCCATCTATGTTGAAAACATTTATTTTTACTGCAATCAATTCAACTTTCATTTGAGTATGTAGTTAAGCACTCTTCTATTACGAGCTCTCGCAGACGAATTGATATCAGCTTGTGTTATAGAAGGCAAAAGTAGTATATGTATTTATATATTAAAGCCCTTTGTACTTGCCACGGTTTCTTTGCGGTACGGCGTATAAAGCGCGCCGTAAAAAAAAAACGTGTGCATCAACAAGCTTCCATAGTGATACATACAACACTGACGACCATGCCTACACACGGTGAATAAACCGTAGTTTCTTTCACACGGCAAGAAAAACTTCTGTGTACAAAGGGCCTTATTATGCTTATGCTATTTATTCAGTAAAGTCACAGAACAGAATAAAACTGTTCTGTTAGTAAAATTCAGTCTTGTCAAACCTTCGGGATCAATGAACCGCATTTATTTGAATTACGCTTGCTCCAGTGGGTTACTAATGTTCTTAAGATTTATGTTGATAAACAATTACCTACTGAACAAACTCAGCAATCCAAACTGATATTATAAATGCGAAACTAACTCTGTCTGTCTGTCTGTCTTTTCTTCACGCCTAAACTACTGAACCGATTTGTGTGAAATTTGGTACAGAGATAGCTTGAGTCCCGGGAAAGGACATAGGATACTTTTTATCCCGATATTCCCACGGGATCGACATTTACGCGGGTGAAACCGCGGGGCGCAGCTAGTATATAATAATATTATGTTTGTGGTAAATGAAACTACTGCTATTAGGTTATCACATTAATTGAAACCATTCTACTGAATGGTTAGAAGCTAATGTCCTATAATACTTTATAGGACACTAGCTTCTGCCCGCGACTTCGTCCGCGTAAAATTTCTATAACCCCAGATCCACCCGGTCGCATCGGATCGCCTGCTGTATTAATTCGTTTTCGCTTTTTCTTTTTGCTCGGTTCCTTAGGGCCTAAGCGTGATGTTAATAGACTATAAGCCTTCCTGAAAAAATTGGCTATCAAATGCAAAAAAAAAATCTAATCCGACCGCTCCCGAGATTAGCACGTTCAAACATACAAAAAAACTCTTCAGCTTTATTATTAGCAAGTATAGATAGATTATATTATATGTAGAGGCTGGCTGTAAAGCCACACCTCTTTGTGGGACAGGCTGGCTATATTTGAAGACATGTTCCATTCGAACGTTCAAGCGTGTGTCAAATATTCTGTTAGTGTTTTTTCTTATATTAGAAGCAGGGTTGGTTTTATCGTTGTACAATAAGCTTCTCTTAAACAATAAATGCTGTTCAAAGCTTAACACCTTCTAGTCATAATTATGTCGTAAGCACATCCATTGCTACAAACCCCTCTACAGTACATTACGATCTAGTTAGCGTTTAACACCCTCGCCTGTGTCCCAGCAGTGGGAACATTATAGGCTGATTATGTAACCCTCGCCTCGCTACTTAATTTCACGCATCGTACACTATTTTATATCTCGTGTGGCATAAACCCGCACTTAGGTAAGTCACGCTTTTTTGTGTAAAAATGGACTACTTAAGGGGCTTACAGGATCTAAACGCAAAAAACGCAAGTTTTAGAAACAATAAAAGTATATGATCGACTACAGTAAAAAAATCAAAAAAATATATGATATTCCTCAGGTAGATAGTGTGTTGAAAACACAATAGGTACAACTAATTTGGTATGATAGAAAAAAATCATGAAGATACCTCTAAAAACTTTCTTTTTACAATAAAAACCATACTAATTCACATACAATCATTATAATTTTTTGTCAGCAACAACAAGCAACATACTAAAACTCTAGTGTTTTCATTTTTTAGTCCAAACAATAGATTTTTCGTAAATAGATAATTGCTTCATATTTTGCAATAAATTACCAGCGTTGTGTCATCGCGCTTCTCTTTCTTTTCTATGCAGTCCGACAAAGCCCGCGCTTTAGGTCATGTAGTCCTCTTAAGTCACTGAAAAGCGTGACTAAAGTGCAGTAAAGCAGTGCTGTAAAAATAATTAATAACAATTAACATTCTAGCCGTAAGACCTTTTTTCGTTTGAGTATTTAACAACATTAAACTTAATTTATGATTATTTGGTAACCCCACGCGCCCCGCGCGTTTCTAGTACCTTATTATCAAAGGTGGTTAATGTTGTGTAAATTTTTTAAGCTATTTATTTAGTTTGAAAAATTCAGTTTTCTATTTTTAGTAAAATTGATTATATTATTATTTTAACAACTTGTAATAACTACTTTGTGATAACCTAATCGCCATTATGTATATCTATAATTTAGCATTAAAGATCGACAGCTATTTTTGTACCGAAATGTGTGTTTGTTCGATACTATACGAATCCATATTTCGCCCTCTTCTAGTGTTGTATCCATTTGAAACTAGAAACTCTGCAAATGTATTTAATTCCGATGAGAAAGATACAATTTCATGGTAACATCAAGATGGTCTGATGGATCTGGAAGCTAATGAGTTTTATGAACTTTCACTTATAAAAAAGTGAAGCGTGTTCCTTATTTTCTTAATTAATTTAAATTATTTTAATTTATTTTGCCTCTTACAAACTTTTCACGCATGTCATCTTTATTAGGTAGATATATTTTATTTATTTATATAAAATATTACCAACTTAACACATACACAGCATTAGCCTAAAGTCTTTGTCGTAATTTAGATAAATTAACAATACAAACATGACACAAACATAACACAATTATAATAACACAACATAATTTAAAACATAATAACTACAACAAAACACAACATAACATAATTTAATCTTTTTTTTTTAAGTTTACATAACATAATTTTAATTTCACGTGTGAAACTGGTATTCAGCTGCATCCGGTTAGACTGGAAGCCGACCCCAACATAGTTGGGAAAAGGCTAGGCAGATGATGATGTGTAAAAGTGTTTTTTTAAACCAACAGAAATAAATATCATTTATCAACAGAAATTCTGACTGCTACTGAAAATTTTCTGATGGAAAACCCGATTACACTGCCTGGGAATCGAATCTAAGACCTCCATGTACAGCAGTAGCGCTTGCGGCTAATAGACCAATGAGGCAGTCTGTCAAATAAAATGACGTCAAAAAATATAAGGTAAATAAACACTACAACCGAAAATATTTTACGCCAATCCTACAAGCTACCCAGCACCCAGCACTTGGCGCTCCGAAATCCGTAGATTATTGAAAAATGATCCGCGAGCCTTACCGAAACGGTTTCCAATTCGATGGAATCTCTCGTAAATCTTAGCCAAGATTTTGCTGCCAAAACTCCTTTTAATCTTATAAATAAAGCGGCCAAGCGCGAGTCGGACTCGCAGACGAAGGATTCCGTACCACCGTACAATATTTAACACTACATATTTTTTCTTAAATACAAAAAAAAAAATGCTTTAATTTTTATTAACTTTGTTTTATTTTGTTTTAGCGGCCATAGTAGTACACACTACTAAAAAAAGAAATTTCAAGTATCTACCTGTTACGGTTCAATAGACACAGCCCTGTGACAGATGGACGGACAGTGGAGCCTTAGTAACAGGGTCCCGTTGGCACCCTTGGGGTGCGGAACCCCATAATAATTTATCACCTTTTTCTTTAAGATTAAATTTATAAAAATGCTTCTTATTGCTTGGCGGTTATACAAGATGTTTTTTTTATGTATTCCATAAATTTAGGGTATGATTGAAACCATATCAAAGAATCAACTGGCATATGATTTATTTTGCAATTATAATTTTTTTTTTCATTTTTCATACAAAATAATTCGACAAAGTCACGATTTAATGTAATGAATGATTGGTTTGAACTAAAATGAATTACTCGTATTTATCAATGAAACTTACATACATGATATTTTCGAAACTATGCATTTTTGGACCACATATTCTAGGACTTTTTGTATTATTTTTACTTATAGAATATAACCATAGAGTTATGGGATATCAAAAAACACGTTGCATAAATGCCCCTATACCGATTCTGACGAGATGTGAATGTAAAATGATCCTTTTCGTGTGGTTTAAATAATTTAAATATAACGCTTTTTAAATGTTATATTGGGTACTTAACTCAAATATTCCATTGTCAGAGAAGTAAGAGTTTCTCTTTTAGTTGAAACCCTTTCTATTCTTGGACATTTATGCTAGAACTCGCGTGTGTATGAAAAAAAAAATTTTCAGGTTTTTGGCTGTAAGTGTAAGAGAAGACCAAAGAAACTATGAATCGACTGTGTGAATGATGATATGGTTTGAAATGTGGTGTCTACTGAAATGACGACTAATAGAGAATAATAGGGACGTGAGAATGATGATGATTTAATCATGAGGAAACCGGCATATCCTAGAACCAAAAATTCGAACACATGTGACATCTGCCAACCCGCACTGGGCCCGCGTGGCCTACTCCCTCTCACTGAGAGGAGGCCTGTGTCCCAGCAGTGGGAACTTTATAGGCTGATTTAATAGGTATCTGATATAAATCATCATCATCATCATTTCAGCCGAAAGACGTCCACTGCTGGACATAGGCCTCCCCCAAGCACCTCCACTTCGACCGGTTTTGTGCTTCTCGCATCCAACGAGTTCCTGCGGCCTTCACAAGGTCGTCGGTCCACCTTGTGGGAGGCCTTCCAACGCTACGCCTTCCGGTACGCGGTCGCCACTCCAGAACCTTTCGGCCCCATCGGCCATCTGTTCTGCGAGCAATGTGCCCTGCCCACTGCCACTTAAGTTTGGCAATTCTTCGGGCTATGTCGGTTACCTTGGTTCTCCTGCGGATCTCTTCATTTCTGATTCGATCCCGCAGGGAAACTCCAAGCATAGCCCTCTCCATTGCCCTTTGGGTGACTTTCAGCCTTCTAATAAGGCCCATTGTGAGCGACCACGTTTCAGTGCCATATGTCATCACTGGCAACACGCACTGGTCAAAGACTTTCGTCTTGAGACACTGCGGTATGTGGGACGAGAAGATATTGCGTAGCTTCCCGAACGCTGCCCAGCCGAGTCGGATTCGACGATTGACCTCTTTCTCGAAGTTGGACCTACCTAACTGGACAGTTTGTCCTAGGTAAATATACTCGTCCACGACTTCGAGTGTAGCGTCTCCGATCTTCATGAGAGTGGGTGTTACATGGGCATTTGACATGACCTTCGTTTTGTCCATGTTCATTTTCAGACCCACTCTTTCAGAGGCTCTACTGAGGTCATCGAGCATTGTACTGAGGTCCTCCATAGTCTCAGCCATGACTACTATATCGTCGGCAAACCGAAGGTGAGTTATGTACTCGCCATTGATATTAATGCCAGCTCCTTTCCAGTCCAGAACCTTGAAGACATCCTCCAGAGCAGCGGTGAACAGTTTCGGAGAGATAACGTCTCCCTGTCTCACACCTCGCTGCAGAAGGATAGGTTTCGAGGTCTGGTCCTGGAGTCGGACTGACATAGTGGCGTTTTCGTACAGACACTTCAGCACCTCGATGTACCAATAGTCGATCTGGCACCGTTGAAGAGACTGCAGTACAGCCCATGTCTCGATCGAATCAAAGGCTTTCTCGTAGTCCACAAACGCTAAGCAGAGAGGCAGGTTATACTCTTCGGTCTTCTGTATAACCTGTCGTAGCGTATGTATGTGGTCTACGGTGCTAAAGCCTTTACGGAATCCGGCTTGTTCGGGAGGCTGGAAGTCGTCAATCCTGCGCGCGAGACGGTTCGTGATGACTCTCGAAAACAGCTTGTAGACATGGCTCAGAAGTGAGATGGGCCTATAATTCTTAAGAAGGGCATTGTCACCCTTCTTAAAGAAAAGTATCACCACACCTCTGTTCCATGCCTGTGGTGTTTTACCCTCGAGTATGACGGAATCAAACAGCCTCTGAAGGGCCTTAAGAACGGGTTTTCCGCCGGCCTTCAGGAGCTCGGCCGTAACTCCGTCATCACCCGGTGCCTTGTTGTTTTTAAGCTGCTTCAGAGCCATCCTAATCTCGTACAGGCTGACGTCCGGGATGTCTTCGGTATAGTGTCGGGTCAATCTAGCTCTTGGGTCGTTTGCCAGATTCGTAACGGGGTTGCTTGTTGACGTGTATAACTGTCCATAGAACCTCTCGATCTCTCTCAACAGCTCAGGTTTGGCGGATACGATCCTGCCATCATCAGTCTTCAGTTTCATAAGCTGGCTCTGCCCAATAGACAGATCTCTAGCAAAAACCTTGGAGCCTCTATTTTGCTCTATCGCTTCCTCAATACGATCTATATTGAAGCGGCGAAGGTCGCTTTTCAAGGACTTAGAGATCTGTCTGTTGAGCCGCCGGTACTTTAGAACATCATCTGAAGACTGCAGGATCATCTCGCGCCTCTCCTTCATGAGCCGCAAAGTAGGATCAGAGAGCTTCTTTTTCGTATTCGTACGACGGGTCTTGAAGATCTTAGACCCGACCGTATGGACAGCTTCCACGAACCCATCGTTATATTCGTCCACGGAGCTCCCCAGGCACTCGAAACGATTCTGAAGTTCGAGCTGAAAGCTCTCGGGGTTTTGAACTTGGATCGGCGCTGGGCGGAGCGTAGACCTCATTAGTCGAGACCTTTCCAGCTTTATATTTAAGTTCAATGTGCCTCTTACCATGCGGTGATCACTTCCGGTTTTCACCGCGTTGATCACAGAGACATCATTGAATATTTGCTTCTTCGTCGACATAATTAAGTCAATCTCATTTTTAGTTGCACCATCCGGGCTCTGCCAGGTCCACTTCCTGTGCTCACGTTTTCTGAAGAAGGAATTCATCATAAAGAGGCCTTCCTTCTCCATAAAACTAGCCAGTAGGTGGCCCCGGTGGTTCCGTCGTCCAACTCCAAATTGCCCCATTCGCAGCTCATCATCGCTTCGTTTACCCAGTTTCGCGTTAAAGTCCCCCATGACAACGGTGAAGTGAGTTTTAGAGCCATGCATGGCTCTGGAAATATCCTCATACATGGTCTCCACCTCATCGTCGGGGTGTGACGAGGTCGGGGCGTAAACCTGTACGACCTTCAGCGAATACCTTGCGGATATTCTGAGTATAAGGTACGCCACCCTGATCGACACACTCTCGATCTTCACCACGTTGCTCACAAGGGACTTGTGGACGATAAACCCGACACCACCTTGGGACTGCTGGTCGCCCTCCCGGAAATAGAGCAAGTTGCCAGATTTAAGGATTATCGAGTCCTCCCCCTCTCTTCGGACTTCAGATAATCCCACTATGCCCCATCGCAACCTGCTCAATTCTTCCTCGAGTTCGGAGATCTTCTCGTCGGTCCGGAGTGTACGCGTGTTGTATGTTGCCAGGTCCAGTTTTCGGTTATTTTGGTAGCCGGATCTCTTCCGGGATTCTTAGCACCCCTTGCCTCACCGTGGCCTTGGCCGCTACCGTAGCCAAGGGTAGGCGGGCCGCCGGGCACTAGGGGCCAAGTATTTTTTGTGCTTGTCATTTGGGGGGGATTTGCCATAATCGCCACGCTTGGCATGCGGGTTGGCGATCGCAGTATGATATTAAATGCATAGAGAACGCTGCTGCCCATTCTCCGGTACGTCCCTTAGTCGCCTTTTACGACACCCATGGGAAGAAGGGGGGTGGTGCTATTCTTTAAGTCCGGCACCACACGGACAGAAAAAAATAAAAAATATATAATAAATAGAAAATCTATATTATGTCATATAGTCTCAATTAACAAAGGTCTCTTCTCAAAATAAACAAGCAATAATCACCACGCGTCCTCCCTGCGCGTTGTCGATGTCAGACTATCCTCACAATCATCCTTTTCCTATTCATCGAAGTCTTTAATTGCTGAAATTCGTTCTGAATCTTCGTTCACGAATCTGATTTTTGAGAAAAAAGCACACCGAGCTCGGATAGTTAATTCATAGTCGATTTTAATTCATTCTGACAGAATTAGCTTACTCGACATAAAACAGCAAAACATTATGCAGCTATTCTCTGGTAAACCACAGCTTTTAAACAAGCATTTTAATATTTACCAGAGTGCCAGCATAGTTTGATCGAGCTAAATTAAAATGTTCAATTAACAAGCCCAGGGAAAAAGAAAATAATGATATGAAAATAAGCTGGCTACGTTTTTAATAATTAAAAACATAACTAATTATATTCCGTTCTGCTGCGTTTGTTTTTAGTTCGAAAGCTTTTATCAAAGTAAGTATTATTGTTTTATAGTTAGCTGCTATAATTTTTATTGAGTGGTTTTATTGAGTGGTTTGGTCAGTAGTTAATTAATTTTATTTATTTATAAAAATCTTACCTACACTATCATTACAGATCTATGATCCAATGCGACAGATTGGCCTTACTAACTAAATCCTAAATTAGTTGAATATGCACTAAGTCCTTTGCATTCGATGTTATCTGTGTTCGGTATTAGAAAATAAAAACAAGATTGTATAAACTACTATATAAGACGTGAGATAGACAAATGGTTGAGTTACTATCATCTTAATTGTATTCACCATGCAGGCCCAGTTCGGGTTGGTGGATGTCATATGTTTTCGAGTTTTTGGTTCTAGGACATGCCAATTTCCCCATGATGTTTTCCTTCACCGTTTTGAGAGCAATGGTGATGAAATAATGTAAAGTGCCTACCTGGGTTCTAACCTACGACTTGAAAGTCGTAAGTCGCCGCCGTTACCACTGGGCCACCACACTGCGCTACTAGCTATGAATCAACTCAGCTCAACATAGCTAATCCGCAAACACTACACATGCGTCCAAAATCCAAATCAATCAAAAAACCCTTTTTGTCAAAACAGGCACGTGCCGAAAAGTGTCGCTACCAAAAAGAGCACGTGTTCAGCTAAAAACTGCGCTAATTGTTAGTGACGGACACATCAGTATCAATCACCGGCGAAAAATACCAGAAAATTAAACTGTAACTGAACATGCCGCAGGTAAATTGAATTTCCTTTGACTAACGGTGTAAGGTTGATTGAATACAGGTATCTACAGAGTATAAACCTTTAGAATACCCGTGGAACTGTGGTCTTGACCCAATGCAGGAACTGCATTAGCTCCCGATAACAGGTTTAGGTCGCTTGCACCTTGACCCAGAACTCTTGTCCTAGTTACACGGGAAACCGGGAGATGACTATCTATTGGTTCTATTTACAACCCTGTATTTTCATATCCGTTATGGAAATATGTAGATATAAGCTATAACGTAGTATACCTATTGATATATTTTTTTGTAGAATATTCTTGTACGCTAATTGAAAGTGCCGCCGTACTTTCCTATAATTTAGATACATGCTAGATTTATATTACGACAAAGACATTTGAGTTAATGTTGTATATGTGTTTAGTTGGTAAGCCTTTATATAAATACATAAATATGGTATGTGAGGTTAAGTAACTTATGTTAAATATATAAAATATTTTGTTTGAAAAGAAAGTGACTTTTTTATTCGAAATATTATTTGTATGGCTAATATTTCTGATGTTCATATAGGTACATTGGAAATGATGCCAAGAAATCTTCTACTTCTTAGCGTGTCAATGACAATAGATATACAGTCAGCCCAGAATTTGGCTACGAGCTTGGCACCTTCAGTAGCGTTCCTCAACTCCTGCAGCGTGCAGACATTAGGAAATGCTGGATACGATAGAAAAAGTGCCCCAATGTTTGTGGGACAGCACCGCATTTACACTCCAGGGCGGAGTCATCTGTGAATATCCAGCTGAGTAGGAACCATTCACAAAAGACGATTTCGACAATTCAAGTTATCTGAAAAAATATTATTGTAGGTACATTTTTCGTAGCCTTAAAATATTATTATTTTCTAAAACACAAACTTGTTATTAAGAGTTTATATCCTATGAAATCCATCACTGAAAGCCGTCCTTGTAAACCTTTTTGATGTTCACTTTCTCAAACGACTTGCCGTGTCTTAACTGTCTAGTCCACCCCAGCTACAGGATGTTTATAAATGTCACAAACATGCTGCAAAATGTCAGAAACCTTTTAAACTTTCCTGAGTTTGTTATGCACGAATAATTTTTATCTACTTTATGAAAAAAAAAGTGGCTTGTTTTTTCCGTTAAATCCGGTAATTGACTAGTCGCTTGCACCGAAATGAAGTTATGTCTCCGTAATAAGTTTAGCTGCAAAATATCTGACCGTGGAAAATAATATTCCGCACGAGGTGCGAATATTCTGCAAGCAATTTATTGCAGGGAGTTTTTACGAGGTTATAGTTTATTTTTTTTAGTTATGGTGTTAATCTGAGTCCCCTCTGAGATTTTTTCCATCAAACCTGTTTGTATTTTCAACCAGAAAATTTGATGATCCATACGAATGTTCTGTGGATTATTTTCCGGTGTATATTTTCAAAATCATTAATTAACGATAAATAGAAAATAAGTTGCTTGTAAGATAAATAAAGAATCGATTAATTATATTAATTATACAGCATGTATCAGAAAGGTGTCAAATTTAAGGTTGTGGTACAGACTATCAAACTGAACAACTTTGTCCATGGGACCAACATCGTAATCACGAAAAAATTCAGTCGTTCCACAAAGGGTCGAGTAGGTATTGAAGTTTGGTATGGGACAGCTGTTAAATTTTTTCTCGATAAGATGTTGGTTCCTTGGAGAAAGTTGTTCAGTTTGATGGTCGGTACCACACCCTTGAATTTGATCACACATTTCTTTTCACGATTAGATGTTGGTTCCTTGGAGAAAGTTGTTCAGTTTGATGGTCTGTACCACACCCTTGAATTTGATCACACATTTCTTTTCACGATTAGATGTTGGTTCCTTGGAGAAAGTTGTTCAGTTTGATGGTCGGTACCACACCCTTGAATTTGACCACACATTTCTTTTCTCGATTAGATGTTGGTTCCATGGAGAAAGTTGTTCAGTTTGATGGTCTATACAGCACCCTTGAATTTGATCACACATTTCTGATACACGCTGTATAGCTCTGAGCCAATTTATTTGCTTGCTTGATTATTCATGCCTATTTGTGATTTAGGTACCACTACATGACGTTATTGTATGTTAGACCGATTAATTAGTAATGTGTTTAAAGGTAAGTATACACGATGACACTGACACTCGACAGAAATGTCAACACCAGTGTCGCTTGCGTCTACACGGTAAGCAATTTTTTGTGTCGACATTAGTATATACATTTAGTGTACCGGTTGAAGTGTATTTGCCGTCTACACGATTCAGTTTGGGACATTTCATCGCCATGAATAGACGTGCTGCTGCCGCGATTGTCGCGATATGTGTTTCTATTAAAATGCGTCGGCGTAAAAAGAGATCTGTATGGGTTAAAGATTGGATTAAAAGAAGAGCGCAGCTAGGGGCATATAACCAATTGTTGTCTGAATTGAAAAACGAAGATCCAGAATGTTACAAAAACTTTCTTCGGATGAAACACGACGATTTTCAATATTTATGTAACAAGATTTCACCTGCTATTAAGAAGCAAGATACGAATATGAGACTAGCTATTAGTGTGGAAGAACGTTTGGCGATAACATTAAGATTTTTGGCGTCAGGTAAATATTTACTATCATATTTTTACACCATAAAATATCTATAACCACATTTTTAATGATAAATTTTATTCGTTACAGGAGATTCGTATCGATCGCTCTCATACCTATTTCGGGTACCACAACAGACTATCTCCAAAATAATACCAGAATGTTGCGATGCTATTTATAGATTTTTAAAACCAAATTACATGGAGGTAAGTAAATAAAAAAATATTTATATTTAAGTAATATTTTAATTTAGTTATTAATATGAAAAGTTTAAATTTGGTGAATCGACAAACTTATAAACTTATTACAAACTTTCGTACGTTACATTAGTGTCTTCCGAACTTTCCCAAGTCGCATTTGGCAGTGGAGTAAGGGGACCATAAGACTGTGAAGTAGATGGACGTGAATATTGATCGGCTTCATCCAATTCTTCCATGTCTAGAATGATACGTTGAATTTTACGTTTCAATTCTCTTTTACGGGCTTCTGACCTCATATTCCGTATCGCAGCAGCCACGAAATCACCAAAAATGGCAGCATCATCAGATTTGTCTAACACGCTTATCGCTCGCTCTAAAGCTTCGTCTTCCTTCTTTCGTTTTTTAGAGGTTCGTTGAGATCGAGAGAGGTTGTCGGAGTTTGGTGAAACTGTTGATTCCAAATTTTCGCTATTAGTAGGAGAATTCTGAAAATAATAATAATAAATGTTTATTTTAAAAACTATATTAATGCTCATAAAGTGGGTAAAATATTATTTATTTAATATTAAATGATAACTTTTATTAATTATTGTTTTGTATTACAGGTACCTTCATCAGAAGATTGCTGGAAAAAAAAATCAGAAGATTTTAAAAACAAATGGAATTTTCCAAATGCTATTGGAGCACTAGATGGAAAACACGTGGTCATAAAAGCACCCCAACATAGTGGGAGTCTGTACTATAATTATAAAGGTACATTCAGTATTGTGTTAATGGCATTAGTTGACGCTAATTACAAATTTATTTATGTAGACGTAGGATGCAATGGGAGGATCTCCGACGGAGGCGTGTTTGCAAATTGTTCACTTTCAAATGCTTTAAGCAACGGCAGTCTTAATATACCGCCACCAATGCCTCTTCCCGGTAGGGCTAAATATGTACCCTATGTCATTATAGCTGATGATGCTTTTCCATTGAAGCCTTATCTAATGAAACCTTTTCCTTTTCGTAACCAACCTGGACCTAATCGTGTTTATAACTACAGACTGTCGAGAGCTCGACGAGTGGTAGAAAATGCCTTTGGTTTACTTGCAAACAGATTTAGAATATTAAGGAAACCTATAGAACTATGTCCTGAAAAAGTTATAAAACTTGTAACTGCAATCTGCGTGTTGCATAACTTTCTCTTGGAACGGAGTTCACGGCATGTGTATGCACCACAAGGCTCCTTCGACGAGGAAATTGATGGTGTAGTAACTCCTGGCAGTTGGAGACAAGACCCCCCTCCGGATAATATATTGTTCTCAAACAGACCACTGGCATCCAACATGTCTAATGAAAGTAAAGAAATCCGTGAAGAATATAAAGAATATTTTGTATCTCCAGAAGGCGAAGTTAGCTGGCAGTACAGATACATAAGTTGAAATTAACAATAAATAATAAAGACAACTTACCAAATTTTGTATTGTTTCATTTGCTGGTAAGGTACTCGGCATTAAAAATTGTAAACTTGTGAAGTAATCCCAAGTGCTTGCGTAATTTTCATCTGTGCCTTGGCCACTCTTCTTTTTTTTAAGTTTTCTCAGTTCGTTATTAAACTGCGTTCGTAAATTGTGCAATTTTCTATTTATTTCTAATGCAGAAGTATTAAATTGTTCGGCCAGACTTTCTACCGCTGCTGCTTTCTTTACTCGATTTTTATAATCGGGATTTGATATTTGCCATAGCTCTGGCAGCGATTCATAATATAAAATCAATGATTTTATTTCCTCGGTTGACCAAGCTCGTGACGTCATTGGTCTAGCTAAAAATTTCGCGCAGGTTCGAAATTATCGACACTCGTTGCGGACAGCGCGTGCGTCCTGTCTCCACGGCAGCGACACTGACACTGAGCGACACCGTCATTACATGTGCAACTATGTGTCGCGGCGATGTACACACACAGACATTCGATGTATACACTTAGTGTCTGGTGTCTGGTGTCGTCGTGTATCCTTACCTTAAGGGTTGAGGCATGTTATTGGTTATGGCCAAATACTGAATATTAAACGATAATCCGTGTTATAGTAATATTGAATGTTGACTTACTCTGATTATTTTACGAGTACCCACCTAGTAATAAAAAAATATTTTCATTGCACTATTTTAAGAATGAATGTTAACAGGTTTATAACAGAAGGCAAAAGATAAATAAAAGTTAAACACTCCCTCAAAAGCCACGTGTTGGGTAACACGTCGTAAATTTTCCCGAAATCTTATTATCTCCCGATAATTTTCGTCAGTCTTGCTTATAATCGGGTAAGTTCGGCAATCTTCGGAGTCATGTACCAAGCCCACGACCCAAAATAACATTTTTATTAAATCTAACATCTTTTATACAGTTTATGTTTTGTAATGAAAATCTGTTGTCATGTTATCAAAATTAAATACTTAAGTTATGAGAAGATTTTTAGTTGGATCATACTTACTCAGAATATTGGTCAAGAAATATTACTCAATCTTAAGTCAAGTGTTATTAATATAATGTTAGTCGGTACATAAGCCACAAATTCAGACAAATGTTTTGATATTTTTCCGAATTTGTGGTCGGTGGTCCGAATGAATAAGTATGACAAATTCAGACTTTCTTTTGTTGGCCGCTAAGAAATAAAAATAATAGTGACCCGTATCACCGGTATGTATTCGTAAATAGATTACCTAGTTAATTAAGATTAATAAATAACCCCATTGTATATTTTGTAGTGTTTGATGTATTTTTGTGCATGAATATGCATGCATATGCATGAATATGTGAATGTAGGTGGGTAGTACAACCACTATATTGATAGTGGTTGATCATTGGATCACAAGAGCAAAAACAGCAGTGTGGACTAAGGTTACAAACAGCTCGTGTTGCCAGCAAGTCTGCTGGCAACACGAGCTGTGTGTTGTGTTGAGGGAGCTACCTCAGTAGTCCTGAGGTAGCTCCCTTGTGCAGAAGCCAGCACATCAAGCTACTACAATCTGTCAAATTTCTTGAATAGATTTTCAACTTTATCGCTAAATAATAAAGTTCAAAGTTGATTGATTGAGTTGGAAAATTTTACAGTTTCAAGTAGATTGATGTGCTGGCGTCTGTACAATAGTCGCTGCTGAGCATTAACTGTTGATACACACGAGCAGCACGTGTCAGCGGCAAACGCAACTGCAGTCGTCGACAACGTGTCGCTCGTGTATTTGAGCACCGTAGTCATACACGAGCGGCATGTTGTCGACAGCTGCAATTGCCTCTGCAGTTGATGCTTGCCGCTCGTGTGTATGTATGATCACTTACCAGGCACGGATTTATCGTTTACCCGCTATGTTCTAGTCAGCAGGTATAACCTCGATTGATTAGAACTGCTTAGACGGCTCCCACATTTGCCTTAGACCCCAAATAAATTACAACGAAACAAAATAACCTCTCAAAATACTTTGCTCAAAATTCAAGTGTACAGCTCATTCTCAACCGCAGATCAGGAAAACCCCATTTGTCTGGGGACACACGAGTTCCTAGGTTGGATTGTAAATAGATTCAACGTAAGTAATCCCATCCCTCTTTTGTATTCAGAAAAATAAACCTCACGAAATATGGGGATGATAAGAGAACGGCGTTGGGAGCCCCCTGGTGGATAATAAAACATTTTGCGATAAATTGCACAGTCGTGTACCTGGCCTGACATTTACGGAACGAAATAGGTAAAATATGTATGAATATTTTGTAATATTCTTGTTTAATATGCGACGTTTATTGAAAAAAATAATAACCATTCTGATGATCTATTTTTCTGCACAAAGTTTTTTACATGGATGGCAATAAAAATGAAAATATTTTTGGCATATCATAATTATCATAATCAGCCTAAAATATTCCCACTGCTGGGGCACAGGTATCCTCTCTTCAAGACGGAATGGGCTGTAATCTACCACGCGTACCAGCAGCTGCTGGTTGGTTGATGTCACAGTTAGATCTAGGACATACCGGTTTCCTCACGATGTTTTCCTTCACCGTTTTGAGAGCAGTGGTGATGAAATTATTTACACAAGGCGCCAGCCTGGGTTTGAACCCACGACCTACAACTCGTGAATCGGGGTCGATACCACTAGGTCAGCACTCCTCCTGCTTTTGGCATATGCTTGACTTATTTATGCACTTTGCTTAGATAGTGTTATAGATGTTCCTCTGGTATTGGCTAATGACAAAGTTTTTACGGTACTCAAACAACGTCATTCGAAATCTATTTCTAGACAAATCTATACATGTAGGCTCCATGTAAAATACTGGTATTCAGCTGCATCTGGTTAAACCGGAAACCGACCCCAACATAGTTGGGAAAAGGCTTGGCAGATGTGTAAATAATTAGATGTGTTAAATATTGTAAAAATTATGTAAGTAAATTCGATTAGTAGTTCTCGAGTTGTATGCATATTAAAGAACCGACAGACAACAGGAACTTATTACATACCAGGTGTTGGCTCTCGCACCTTTGACCTTACCCAGTAACTGGGTTGTGTAGGTCAGATAGGCAGTCGCTCCATGTAAAATACTGGTATTCAGCTGCATCCATTTGACTGGAAGCCAACCCCGACAAACAAGGCTAGGCAGATGGATTGACAAGCCTATTGCAATTAACGGCATTCAATTCTGTAACTGATTTCCTGTCAATAAATGCAATCTAATTTCTTGCGGTTCAGAGACCAATCTACATATCTCTGAACCGCAAGAAATGTTATTGCGTTTGCAATTAGATCCGACAAATAACTCGGTTTAATAATGCACTCACTAAGGTCACTGTTACCGTTAGCCTGAATCATCCCAATGCTGGGCAAATGCCTCTCCCTATAACTTCTAGCTCTGTAGATTGTAGATTCGAGTTATTCCGGTCCAGCTGATCCCCTGAAAGTCAGTAATTAACTTTCCTAATACATAGTTAGAAAATCATGCAAAACTTTACAATGTATTTAAAGCTAGAATATATGTATTTATGTCCTATGACGTGCTTTAAATGCTAGTTTATATCATTAATTACTTTTATAATTCATTCAATGTTCAGTATCTTCACATTTTTACTTGAAACATTATTTATTTTCATTAATTGGTTAAAATTGAATTGAATATTATTATTCAAGAAATAATTAGAAAAACACTTTTAAAAGGCTAGTGTAGCTGCCGACAATAAGAATAGAATAGATTAGAATACTCTTTATTATGTACACCATGTAAGTAGGTAACGTAAGTTGTGTGATCACATTATTAGATATTATACTTATGTTTTGTTTTCTTATTCCAATTAACTTACGTACAAACAAACAAATTTTTCATTATTTTCTTTCTTTCACCATGTCTTGAGATGTTTTCAATCATAACTTTTTACCAATATTGTTTTTGTAACTTTGAAGTTGTATTTTCCGACGAAACCGTCGCTTAACTTAAATTATTATATTGTCCTCATAGAACTGAACATATGTATTCTTTTTGAGTGAAATAATGTATATTAACAGTAAAAACAGAATCAGTATCGCTATATAACGTGGCAATGCTGCCAGCCTATTGGGTACTTTTCCTGTTGACAGCAATGCGGACGAATTTTTGATGCCCTATGATTCTTTTCCTTATTTTTTAAATACATGTACATATTATTAATGTTATTTTTAGTTTTTTAACTTATATTAATATATAAAAATTATCTTGTTTGAAAATAGTCATATGATTGCCTTATAAATGAAAATTATAAACAGTTTTTTTCTAACTGCATAATTTGGGTAATTTGCATGAAGATGCAAGTACCTATATATATTTAACATTCTAAAGCCTACTGTGTATGTATTCACAAAGTTTTTAGACTAAATAAATATCAGGCAAAGCTTTCCAGCGGTTTCCATAAACGGTTTAGTAAATTGAGAACACCGCAAAGTTGCGTCGACTCCTGAATATTTATTAACATTATTGAAGCAGTTATGGAAAATTAAATTTCATCATCACAGCGGTAGTGAATGGAGCAACAAGTTACAGAGATTGGCGTTTTATTTGCCTAGCTGAATTTAAAATTACTCTACAACGGTTTAGTTGTTTTTCTGAGTAGGTAATCAGAAGCCCGAAAGTCTGACAACCAGTCTTGCTATATCGTATTACCCAGTAACGATTGTGAATGTCGGATAGGCAATCGTTCCAGTTTAAATACTGGTATTGACCTGCATCCGATTAGAATGGAAGCCGACCCCAACAAAGTGAGAAAATTTAATTTAATTTATTTGGTAAAATAAAAAAATGCTAGGCAGATGTAGAAATTTGTTCTTCATCATGTCTTAATTGATTAATTTCGTAACAAAATGTATCTTGCACTTATGCATGCTCTTATGTATACCGAAGAAACATAATGTAGCGGTCACTAAGGTACTATGGCGAATAAAGCAGTTTATGAGATGGTCTAAATTAATTGCATAAATAGACATTGAGAGCTGCTATCAACAGTCAGGCCGAAGCCTGCCGGGTCAGCGGGATTGTCCGAAAGGGTTACCGCTGCCCCGGAACATAAACGGCTAAGGAATACAACATAAAGGACTAAGGAACACGGGTGGGTTTTAGTCAGTAACAGTCTGACACTCCCTTCCCCTCCACCTAGAGCGGAAGGAGTCATTTGACGATTTCCCATCCCCAAAAAAAAAAAAAAAAAAAAAACCACTGGATGTCTTACGATAAGCATTAGAATAATATGCGACGCATAAATACAGATATAAATTATATTTATTTGTAGTTTGCCGAATGTCATTACTTCCCAGAATTCGATCCTTATTAGGTACGATTCAGACCAACCGGCTCGCGTCGTGCCGCATCAGAACGAAGCCGTACGCATGCCGCGGCAGCCGAACGCGTCTGTCGGAGCCGTACCGCTACCGCGGCATGCGTTCGGCTGCCGTGATAGCCGTACGCGTGCCGCGGCAGCCGACAGCGTCCGCTGAAATCCGTACGCACTCCAAGCGAAGCGTCTGAACTAAAGAAATTAGTTTTTCTTCCGTATCCATTTTTGAAACAGTCGCTTGAAGAACACAACTTGAATGGTTCGCTAGTCGCTGCACCGTAATCTCCGTTCATATTCCACGACGCACGGCCGACCGGCTCCGAACGGACCCGACGGCAGCCGATTGGATGCCGACGGCGCAGTTCGGCGCCGTTCAGAGCTGGTCGGGGCCGGTCGGCCGTCGCGACAGCCGAATGCATTCTGCGACACGTCGCGACGCGTCGCGGGTTGCCGACGGAGGTAAATATGCGTAAGTTGCATGCAAATATGAACTGTAATTACTGTTGATACATTTCTATGTTCTTTACCGCATTGTAAAATGCCGCCCGGCCCGGCGCGATGCGAGCCGGTTGGTCTGAATCGTACCTTAGTCGACACTATCGAATGATGTAATAATACAGTGTGTTTTTTTTTTTTCAAAATCAACAGGTTCGATTCCTGGCTAGAAATATTGATTTTTCAAAAATCCAATGATGCAGTTTTAGTTTTCATCAAAATCGAGCCCGCGACTCCTTTGAGTACTTTTCGCTAGTCCTCATAGTTTCGGATTTGGCCATCCACGCTCACTTGAAAAATTCAGCCTGTATAGTTGATAACCAAGATTAACACATAGGATACTTTTTATCCCGATATTTCCACGGGATCGACACTTACGCGTATAGACACTTTTGTTTATAATATATTCACCCCTAAACGTTCCTGCTAAAGCAACCTCGTATGTTCTAAAAAAAAAAATCCACTCATAATAAATAAGGAGGAAACAATACATGTCCCTAAGCAATACACAGCCATTAAAAATTACCTACCCACTTCGGATCTTACATGGTCTCGAGCTAAAAGCATCAAAGCGTCACGTCTTTTGCCTCGACTCTTTTTGTTTGCAGTACGTGAAAATATTTTTCTTCATCGCAAGAAAACCTCCATTTATAAACGAATAATATGGTACACTCTTGAGAGTTCAAGATAGATAATGTGATTGTGGTCTGTGTAAATGAGTGTAAATGGGCCCCTTTTGATATTCCAAAACAGTGGAAATATTTGTTTTTATTTATTTATTTACAAGGTGGAGATAATAATACGACAATGTCGTTCCCAGTTTGCATACAAAAAATCAATCAAATATTATATCCAATGGTTTATGGATTATAAGCAAAACCCATAGTTTGCCCATTGCTACTAAATAGTAGTACCTAGTAATAAAAAAAAGAATTATCAAAATCGGACTACTCTGTAAAAAGTTATGCGTGGTCATACCTAAATAAAAAAATATATATACCCCCTTCGTTTTTCCGTCGGTCAAAAACAAACTAATATTTTGTTTGAATTAAGGGTCTGAAGCAAACTACACTAAGCAATCGTAGAAGTTCGTAAGGAAAAGTACGAAATCCACGCGGACGAACATTTCTTTATGTACTTAATTCTGTAACACCAAACCTATAAAATTATGTATAATACAAAGGTATTCCGCTTACTCAGCAAAATCTTCATGAGCGCTTACTTATTACTGAGGAAACCCGGTAAGATAAGACCTCACTTATACTAAAGTAAACCAAAATATATCACCCTGTTGTTCCAGTGTTGGTCTTAGAACTTTGAATTTGCTTCTCATTAACAAATTGCGTGGGTAGCATTATCCAAGACGCGGGTGCTTAGATGTTATCAATTATAGAATTTTGGCCTTGAATATTATCTGCTTCGTTTATCAGCCATTTAGTATGTAAATAGTTACTTAGATAACATACTTAATTAAACTTGAAGCGGAAGATACGGTACTAGAATACAGGGCGCGGTCCTACTGAACCAAGTCCAATGGACACAGTTGCACTGTCGCACGCGGGCCATCAATTGAACAGCACCTGTCTTAGACATCAAAATGCCTCCTTGTGTATTTTCCAAGGTGCTCTTATCACTCAAGAAAGAAAATAAGACACACGGGATTACACTTTGTAAATAATAGAAGTATTGTAATACTAACTATTGCTATGATTACGTATATGTTGGCTTTATGTTGTAATATCTTATCAAAAGGATGATTCTCACATATTTTTCTTCCTCAATATTTACGAATTGAATTTACTATACTTATTATGGTGACTGCTCTCAAGATGGTGAAGGAAAACATCGTGAGGAAACCGGCATATCCTAGATAGAAAATTTCGAAAATATGTGTCATCCACCAACCTGGACTGGGTCCGCGTGGTGGAATATGGCTCACTCCCTCTTACATAGAGGAGCCCTGTGTCCCAGCAGTGGGAATACTATAAGTTGATTATGCTTTTATTTTAGTACTAGCTTCTGCCCGCGAATTCGTCTTACGACTTCGCACTATTAGTTTAGAATAGAATACTCTTTATTATGTACACCATATAAATTACAGAATATCTAAATATAGAAACTTTACAATAGCTTTATTTAGCGTTCTTTCCGGCTTTTTCTTCTTTTTGCTCGGGTCCTAAGGGCATTAGCGTGATGTCAATAGCCTATAGCCTTTCTCAAGAATTTGGCTATCATAGACAAGAATATTTTTTCAAATCCGACTCTTAGTGCCAGAGATAAGCGCTATCAAACAAACAAACTTTTCAGCTTTATTATTATTAGTATACAGGATGAAATTAAATTCATGGGCATCCTTTTAAGGGGTCATTGTACTCATCATTATTAACAACTTTCACAATGGGACTAAACCAAAAATCGCGAAAAAAAATCAGCTGTTCCTTGCATTTATGATCACATAACTCATCAAAATGTAGGGAAGAGCTGATTTTTTTTTGCGATTTCAGGTTTGGTCCCATAGTAACAGTTGTTCATAATGATGATTACAATGACCTCTTAAAAGGATGCCCATGAATTCAATTTCACCTTGTAGATAGATAAAAAAATGTGCAAGCAATTTTAAATGGAACATTAGGAAGTGTGTTTGCAGTCAAAATTGTAAATAAATAAACCAATTAATTTCAGCTACTAAAAAAATAACTGCAAGTAAGTATTCGACTGAGTCGCGACATAGCCCATCTCATCGTACGTGTTCTTGTCATGAATAAAATATTTACCTAGTTTAAGATGGCAACAAAAAATAAGCTTTCAGTTACATGTTTGATCGATGCCCTCCTTCTAGAGAACAAATGATGGTAAATATTTTGTTAGACTTAAGCATCAAAGTTCTTATTATAAAAAGTGCTTAGAAAAACCCGAGCTAGAATATTGAACAAGCCAGAAGTCTAAGGTAAGGCTAAAAAGAAACAACAATAAATATCGATTCCATTGACAAAAATGTTTCGGAATTTTTTATTATGAAAAGTGCGAAAGTACGAATGAAGAGTTTACAGTTGAGCGTTTTCAAAAGATTGAACGTTACTCTCTCGCTTTGGAGAGCTTTTGTATACCATGAAGTGGAAATCGGATACTTGAAATGAAATGTTGAGTTCCGAGTTCTTTCACGTAATGTGGCTACGTGCTACGGCGTAGACACGAACGTAGCCGGCTACGGGCTGCTACAGACTATTTGTGTTTTTGTGGAAATAATAAATTATTGTTTTGAATGTAAAAGGAGATTCGAAATTAAAAATTGGCGAAGAGAATGTACTGTTCATAGCTACTTATTTTGTGTAAAAATTCGTAACAAATAAAAACATATTAATAGTAAGTAGTTTTTTAATTAGAAAAAAAACTTACTTATTTCGGTTTTCAAAGTACCGGTGTTGATCATAATACACATCACACTCATATTATAAAGGCGAAAGTTTGTGAGTGAAGGTGCGTGTGTGTGTGTGTGTGAGGGTATGTTTATATGTTTGTTACTTCTTCACGCTCAAACGGCTGGACCAATTTTGATAAAACTTTATATGGAGGTAGCTGACACCCTGGATTAACATATAGGCTACTTTTTATCCCAATATTTCCACGGGATCGACATTTATGCGGGTGAAACCGCGGAGTGCAGTTAGTACACTATAAAAAGTATTACTTACATTGAAAAATAAATATTGTAGTGGTCAGTGTGGACACAGCACTCGCCCTTGTCATACAATGGGACACCGGATAACTTGTCACGGCTGTAAGGAATGCCGTCCAGTAAATCACAGTACACTTGAGGCCAGATAAATAATCTTCGGTCGGTATCTCATACATTCCTATCACATTTGCGTCGATTTGTAGGCCTTTCTTATTTCGGACAGAATTGATGGGCTCGTTTGAATATCCGAGAAGTTTGGTGTTCAATATGCGAGGGAATTTATGTCGGTACGTTTATCTTGGTTGGTTGTATATTTGGCCGGGAGTGTAAAATTATTTTATTAGATTGTTCACCGTTTCATCACGCTTTTTTTTGTAAAATCGTGCTAATGTTTGATAATATTTTTTTTCAGTTGAAATATAAAAGTAAGTATTTGGTGTGTTGAAACTGTTTGTTACTTATGCGTCACTTTTAGAAAGCTAGCGTCAGACAGGATCTATCTGGCATTAAAATGATGAAATGGATCTTTTTGGCGCAGCCGTGACGCACACACTGTTAATATGAAAACAATGTTTTCACTTTTTTTATTTGTATTTTGTGTTTCAATAACATTTGTTTGTTGCCAAATAAATGTTATTCTTTCTTTTCTTTAAATAATTTCTACGTTGCATTTTTATATAAACAAGGTATATCACCTATATTTCTTGTAATACCCTCGTACGAGAATGTAGACACAGTACCAATAGACTCTCATAATACAATGAAAGAGAAAAACCAATTAATCAAGTTCTATGCTGCTAATTACATTCATTGTATTAGTTTTATTTATGTCAGGTTTCTCTATTATGTTTAGAAATATGGTTTTGGAAGCGTACTGAGCATGTAATTCAGAGGCACGACAAAGATTAAGTGAAGGTATATTGCCATGGAACGTTCCATGCTTGGCGTCAGGCTAATAATAATAAACCATTTATTTTCAGATAACAAAGACCCATAGATACATACCTTAACCTAAGTATACATAATAATATAGTAACAATTAATAGACCGAAATCCAAACATCGAGATACGAAGGCTTACGATCTTCGATATCGGAAAGCGTATTATGGAACTCTAATAGAGTTGGGCAGGACACCTGGCTAGGCGCAATGATGAGAGATGGAGTAAGGCTGTGACAGAGTCCAAGGACTGAAAGACGAGATGTCGGTCGTCCGGCGGCAAGATGGGCTGACGACATAGTTGCCATCGCGGGCAAAACCTAGATAAAGTTCGCAGAGGAACGTGGGGATTGGCACAAGAAAAGAGAGGTCCATGCCCAGCAGTGGGTGAAGTCGGGTTGTGGATAATATTGCACCACGCACGATTAATCACGCTGTTCAAGGAGACCGACCCGGACGACGTGCCGACGTTTGTGGCGAAGGAGCTGCACAAGCTGCCACCCGTCATCTTCGACCACGTCGATGTAACAAGCCTTCTGAAGGACATTGTCTTTCTGAAGGCCCGCCTCGCGGATGTTCTAGCAAAGTTAGATGCATCCCAAAACACTGTCGTCGATTTGCGCAAAGAATTTAGCGAGTTGCGCAATAGTGTGGCGGTAACTAGGTCATCAGTCGATGCACCTAACGTAAACATGTGTCGCGGAACCGGCCTCGATGTATCGTCGTCAAATTCCGCGTCAGCAGTTTCGTCGCCAGCGCACCCGTCGTTTGCTGAGGTTGCAGAGCGCCCCGGCCGCGCGCCCCCTCAGCCCAGCGCCCGTCATCGCGGCTCCTCCACGCAGCGCCGCCCGAGCTCCTCGCCCCGTCCCGCTGCCAGTGTCTGCCCTGGCGAAGCCCTTACAAAAGGGATCCGCTAGCGTCACAGCGAGTGCCCCAGGTACTCCAAATATGAAGCCTATGCCAGAAAAGGCATCGAATATGGCTGATGATGAGGGTTTCGTGACAGCGCAAAGGAGGAAGCGCCGATCGCGACCCAACAAGAACCGCTGCGGCAAAGCTCCTACGGAGCCCGAAATCACCTTGCGTGCCGCAAAGCCGAACACACCGGTGTACATCTCCCGCCTACACTACACCACTAAGGCGGAAGACATCGTGGAGTACGTGCGCCAGAAGTCGAGGTACACGCCGAGGGTGCAGTTACTGGAGTCGCACCGCAACGTCAACTTCAAGGCGTTCGTGGTGCGCGTACCGAATTGTTATCTGCCCGTCGTCATGGACGAAAACTTCTGGCCGCAGGACGTGTTGTTCCGTCGCTTCCGCGGACAAGTACCACAAAACAGCACAAGTACAAGCTAGTGAAGTGAAGCACTATTTTATAATAAAACTATGTATGTTTAGGTTAAGGTATTTATCTATGGGCCTGTGTCGCCTGAAATAAATGAATAAATAAATAAATTGCGAAGAAGATTTACAGTAAATAATATATTTTTTATTCACAAAACATATACTTTAAAAATAATTTAAGTTTACAGACAGGTATTTAAACATACATAGATTTTACAGAGGTTGGATACAAAAGGTAGATAGTGGGGTCAAAAGTGCTATAAGAATTAAGTACCCTGCTCCCTAAACTACGAAAATCCTGTATCTTGGGAGGCAGAAAGCGATACAGGAAGTGATACCGCGATAGGCGGTTTTTTATAAATAAAAGAAATTATTTTATGCAAGAAGGGTTACAATATGAAGTTCGTTACGAGTAGCGAGATGAAAAATGAAATTACGCGAGCTATTGGGAAATATGGAAAAATGGAACAGTGATGGCCCAGTAGTAACGGCTATGACTTACGAGTTGCAGATCGCAGGTTCAAACCCAGACAGGCGGTTTACTTTGTGTAAATAATTTCATCATTACTGCTCTCAAAACGGTGAAGGAAAACATTGAGGAAACCGGCATGTCCTAGAACCAAAAATTCAAAGACGTGTGACATCTACCAACCCGCACTCCCTGTCACAGAGAGGAGGCCTGTGTCTCAGCAATGGGAACATTATAGGCTGATTATGCTAGAAAATATGCGGTCGTGAGCAGAAGCGACGAGTGTTCGCGTTAAGGGCTTCTGGCTGAATGTCCAGCAATCGATTTGACGCCACTGGGTTTTATGTGGGGTGATACTGGCAGGGTAAAAAAACCCGGAAGCTTGAAAGAAATATATAAAAGTCGGTTAAAAACAAAAGCTAAAGCGTTCCATCCATGCGCCCAATCACTTTTCCATTACCAACAAAGTGAAAAACTCCGAATAATGAAAAAGACGGTATTACACTTGCGTGCAAACAAATTGGCCCACACCATGCTTTTTATTTGAGGGATGATATCTCAAAATTTTTGATGTATACTTTATTTTATATTGTGTGAAGATAAGGTGACACATACGTTGATAAAATCAGTATTCTTGACAAGATCGACTCGATTCTTCGACCCGTATGTTTCATGTTTGCGTTTTTCTCAAAAACGAATGAATCAGTATTGATATTTTTTTCACTAACGTAATTTTCATAGATTCAGGAAGGTTTTAGAACACACTACCTATATCTGGATATTGTTAATGAAACTCTTTGAATTATTTATTATAACTTTATACACAATTAAAGAAGAACCTTAGGGTGATGCAGAGACAAACGTTCAAAAGTGCTTTTTATGTGCCTACTTGAAATAAATGATTTGACTTTGACAAAACATGGCAGGTGCAACATACGGGATAAATAGCTCGGAAATTACTACATAATACAAGAATAAATACTAGTACTAATTATCTTGTTTCAAATCGAAGAGAACGAAAGAGTGGATCGATATTTTTTGCACGCAAGTGTATGTATATAAAAAGTTTAGGGTAAGTGTTCGTTGTTATAAGGATTCCTTGTCAGCTGTAATATCCCACGTGGAAATCCCAGACAATATTAGATAAGGGCGAACCAGGATTAGGTATCGTAAGAAGGGATGTTTTCTATAGGTACTTTTCCCCTTCAAGCGGGTGTAGAAGGGATTATAGTATCATAGCGTGGAAAAAACTCTATGAAAGCTTAAATTGAAAAGTCGGTGTTTTTAAAAGCAATTTTACTCGGTTTTTAATCATTAATAATTAACGATTTTTGAGAGAAGGCGTCGAAGTGTATTATGTTTTTATTTTGGCACTTAGTTGTCACTTTCAATTATTGTCTTGAAGACTACTTTTGGCATTGGTTAATAATTAATATTTACTTGTTTGTGTCTACTTTATTCAAATTGTTTTTTATGAACATGGTGGCGGTAAGACTATTTTCAATAGTAGTCAGTCTTACTGACTTATTTAGGTAGATGTACTGTCTCTCAACTACTACATTAACAGAACCGTCCCTACGTGGCTCCCTTGTTTGCTCGAGCAGTATGAGAATAGTTTATCCGGTGATGAAGAGATTGGCCAACGTTGTGGCTCTGTCTCGCATGGACAGCATTTTGCTGAGCGATGGCCGTTTTGAATGGATGTAATCAATATTTTCCCCCAACTTGTTTTTTTTCTTTGAGTCGTGTATTACCACAAAAAACGTTTTTGAAGTGAAACTTCTTTACGCACGCTTGACTTGGGCAAGCTGGAGTAAGCTGGCAAACGCGTAACGTAAGCGTTACGAAAAGTGTGATCGGACGAGGCGAACCGGAGTTGAGTGGCGGATATAAGCAAGAGAAAGCAGTGCGCGCGCACATTTTCTTTCTCTCTTCCTCTCATAGCCAAATACGTTTGAAGTTTCACTTCAGTCGTGTGGTCATAAGCACACTCGGTTTTTTTTTCTTTCTTTATTTTTTTCTTTACTGGCCAATCAGAAAAGTTGGTTGATTTTGATACACCTTACGCTTTAGGTACTCAATATTATTTAAGATGAGATTCCAAAAACAACATATCATATATAGGTAAGTGTCGTGTACTTTGTACTTTCATCTCATATTCAAGGACAGCTACTCATCCTCTGCATTATTTAGCGAGCCATCTAAAAGTTTGACCTACTTACCAATTCACGTTCTTCTGATTACGATCGAACATCTGAAACAAAAGTAAAACAGAATTTATGTGTGTTTCTAATAGCTTCACGTTTTTAAAGCTGTTATTTTTCATATTTTCGATACTTTACTGGTAAAGCCTGCAATAATGAAAACGAAATAACATTTTATTTCTGGGAATCTGAATTATATCCAATTTATGATGGGTTCGCTTTTGCCCGTGGCTAAACCCGCGTGGATGTCGGAAAATATCCCACAGGAACGTACCACCGAAACTAAAAGATGTTCCTATGTGTTAATCCAGGTTATAAACTATGTGTGTCCCAAATTTTATCCAAATCCATTCAGCCGTTTTTGCGGCAATCCGGAACATATAAGTACAAACGGACAAAAATTCTAAAAACTATGTTTCCGGCATCAAACTATCCCACACCTCGTAGCAATTACTTTTATTATTTAAAAAAATATTCAATGTTCAGTTTTAATTTAACATCGTTACTATTTTATTATATGTGTAAATAAGATAGAAAATATTATGTATATAAATTCTATAATTAAACTTCGCGGCAGGATTATTGAGGGTTTTACCATAACTTTATGAAAAACTCAATCAAGCAAGGAAGTTTTAGGGCGACTAAAAGCACTCATAAGCAATATCCGTTCAGACCCATGTCAAAACCATTGTTAGTTCGTTTCCAAGGGAACATTCAATATCCCACAAATCTCCATTGATCTTTTAGCCGTCCAATCTTTTTGTTGTGAACTTTTTACATAATCAGCCTACAATGCTCTTATTGCTAGGACACAGGCCTTCTCTCTGTGAGAAAGAGTGGACTATAATCTACCACGCGGCCCAGTGCGCGTTGGTAGATGTCACTGTATGTCTTCGAATTTTTGGTTCTAGAACATTCGAACAACGTTTTCCTTCGCGTTGTTTTGAGAATAGAATAGATCTTTATTTGCTTAGAATGTAGGCAGAGGTACATAAAAAGATCCATGAAATGTAATACAAAGTAGAGGATAATAAACATATTACAAAAAATTATCATTTAAAAAATCCTGCACAGAATAATAACATTTATTTACAAGTAATTCTGTGAAACGTTTTTTAATTTTTTGCAACTGTAAGTTTTTAATTTGGTTAGGTATTTTATTAAAGATTACAGGAGCCATACAAATCAATTTTTTTTTAATAAGCTAGTTTTAAGGACGCCCGTGCATAATAGATTCTGGTATTCAGATCTCATAGCTCTACTTCGTTTTCTAGTTTTTATTAAAGCGATTTGTTATTACAAAATAAGATTGTGGAATTCTAAATGAATATTCTTCGAAAATAAGAATTTCGAGTTTAAGTATTCAAATAATCAGATTAAGGCACTAAACTTGTAAATGACGTTACAAATTTGTATTCCCAGGTCGAACGTTTTCTGCTTCATTTGTTTACATTTTCATCAGACTTTTTAGAACAGACCTAAGGTAGTTTATTTAGTGTCCCAACACTAGTAAAGTAGTTTCTGAATAGCTTCGAGGAAGTTGGCAGGTCAAGCGGTTATCAAAACTAAAACTAATTCGTTTAAACGTTCGACAGGATGGAGTTTGACAAATAATTGTTTAGCTCCAAAATTCTCCCCAGATTATAATTAATTTTCCAGGTATCGTGGTGTTCCTTGTGATAAAAATGGTAATTTTAAGATTTTCACAGATTTCAATGAATGAATTGCACCGATCCCAGCGTGGTTAAACCAGACTCGATTAATCGAATGAACCCCAAGATTCGCACTAGCTCCTGTAGCCTCATTTTCATGGTGCTACAGCGACCATTGCATATCAAGGAATAGACCGGGGGGCGCGGTAATGGTAGGGAAGACGTGCCCGAGGGATAGGTAAGGATTTAAGAGCCTACCGGATATGCATCCTAGAGTAAGCATTGGACTAGTGGAAAGACGGGTAATTATATCTATGGATGGGCATCTTTTAACGACCTTGCCGTCAGGCTGGTTCAGGTCGAGCTTCATCGTTGAGTCTTTTGGCGGGATTCTACTGCTTTCTCGGTCCTTTTGTATCGTTGCTCTGTTGTGTTGTGTAGGATGTTGCTGTTTTCCATGTCGTCATCGGATGTTTCGCTACTCTCCGTTTCCGGTTTTTTGTAAATCTCACTAGCAGCAATCTTGATCTTACTTCTGTCTTCGGCTGTATTCATCCAAAAGTTGATTTCCTTGTCAAAGTACTTCATGTCCTGTTTTAAATTGTCGTTCCATGTGTAAATAGGTCGGCCGACCTTCCTGGATTTGGCCTTGTACTGCATTGCTGCATGCAGCAGGTGTGGTTTGCGGCGCCTGTAGACATGTGCGAGGTAGCACATCCTGTGGTTCTTGATGCGTTTGGTTACTGTTTTTCCGTCTAAGATTTCATGCATTTTCTTTTGTCTTGGTTTATTCCTAGAGTGGTTAATCAAGTCTCTCATGATAACTCGCTCGTATCTTCTAAGTCTTGACCTGTTGGCTTTGGTAAGTGCCGATACTTTCAAACCATGTATCATGCACGGTACGATCACCATTCGATACATGAGTCTGGCTAATTTCCAGTCCATATTTGAGTTATTTATGAATGGTATTAACGATTTGGCGTTTTTCATGGCCTGTTCGCAACGTTTTTTTATAGTTCTTTTTCTGCTTAATGTAGACGTTATGTATGTACCTAGGTATTTAATTTCGTCACATGTCGCTATATTTATTCCATTAAGGGTTATGTGTGTCGTTATCTGTGTAGCTATGGGGTCCCTAATTAGTATTTTTGTTTTTGTTTCGTTAATTTGGAGGCCTACACTATCTAGTAGGGGTTTAATATGGTATACGATACCTTCTAACCCTTTTAGGTCATCTGTAATGATGATAAGGTCGTCCGCAAATGATAGTACTAGGGGGAGTGAGATTTCACGATCCTGGTCAAGTTTTATTAATTGGATTTCCTCTTCGAGAGTTCTAAGGACTTCGTCGATGACCAGTGTAAACAGGCGAGGGGACAGAGGGCAACCTTGTTTAACTCCCTTTCCCTTAATAATCCAACTACTTTGCTGGCCACACCATTTGATGCATGTACGTTCATTCATGCATACCTTGATTATCCTGTTGGTTAGCGATTTGTTGGTTCGTTGTAATAGGATATCCCTTAGTACATTGAGGTCGACGTTGTCAAAGGCCTTTTCTATGTCGAGGGCGAGTACATAACTTCTTTTACCTGCACGCCATTCTTCGTCTAAGGTCCTTTTAAGCGTAAAGATATGGTCGTCTGTTGATCTATTATTTAAAAAAGCAGCTTGGTAGTTGCCTAATTCCGTTATAATCTCATCTAGTTTTTTAAGCACGTAGGAGGCGTAAATTCTGTAACCCGTATTGCAAACCGATATGCGGCGATATTCATTCACATCCTTAGGGTTATTGTTTTTTGGAATTGGTACCTGTACTGTCTCCAGCCACGTGTCAGGTGCTTCGTTTAGTGTCCAAGCTTTATTCATGTGATTGGTGACGGCTTCTAGAATTATTTGGGGCATTGCTTTGTAAAGCTCGATTACCACTTGGTCAGTTCCGGGAGCTGTCCCGTTCCGCATTTGATTAATGATTCCCATTACGTCATCCGCAGTGGGTCCATCACACTGTACTTCGGTTATCGGCTTTTTTATATTAACTATTGGTATAAGATGGCCCTCGGATTTTTTTAATATTTTCTCCCATTTGGTCATCGGTATATAAGTAGATTTTTTTCGACGTTTGGTTTGAAGTTTGTTTCTGCCGTAAAAAAAGTATAACATCTGCATGCGTTTTGCAGGGTGGTTTTTCCCCAGACCGTTGAGGCAGGTCCTGCATGCTTTTTGCTCTTCCTGATATTTGACCTTTTGAAGTGTTGCCTGACGTTCTTTTACTAGGTTGTGCCTATTTGGATTATCTGGTTGCCTACTTTGTAAAAATTTCGCCTTTTGTAGGTTAGCAAGAGCTAGTCGATGGTCTCTGGAGAGAACTGGCTGAAAAATCAGAGTTTCCTGGGCAGCCGCCTTTAATATTTCCGTTATGGTATTCCAGGGTATTTCGATGTTTTCGTCCGTTGAGCTGATTCCTATGTCTTTTAGTTTTTTTGTTACGCATTCTTGGAATTTTTTTTTCGTGAATTTACTGTTAAGGGCGGCGTAATAGCACTGTTTATAGTTGAAGTCCTTGGCCGCAATTGTTGTTTCCTTCACGGCTTGCTGTTGTCTTTGTGTATTATTGTGTTTTGTGTTTTCTTTTTTGTTTGAAATTCTGTTTATTCTTAGCAGACCCCAGATTATTTTATGGTCGGATGTGCCCCTAGCGGCCCATTCGCCTTTAATATGTTCGAAGAGTTTTATTGTTGAATGTGGCGTTATAATGTGATCCAATTGAGATTTCTGAGTGCCCTTTGACCATGTTATCCTGCATGATGATCTCGCTTTTGTCGTTTCTATTTGAAGTTTTTCCCTGTTGGCTATATCCATTAACATTTCCCCATTGTAGTTAGAAAGGTCATGGTGTAGGTTTTGTTGGATCAGCCCTTTGCGTTGGAAACTTTGTGTATCATGTCGACCAATATGAGCGTTAAAGTCGCCAAGAATTATTAAAGTACATTTCCTTGGTTTTTGTCTGATCAAGTTTAATAAGCCTGTGAAGGATCTGTTTGCTATAGATGTACAACTGTTGATGTGAGAATTGATTATATACAGATGAGCAGGCCTGTCATTTCCCCTGTCAACCTTAAGAGTAGCTGACATCGCGTCTGTATCCCTTTTTCCGTTAACTAATTCAATTTGGGTATCTTTTCTAATTAGAATCGCAAGTCCCCGGTGCGCTTTACCTGCGGTTCCATAGAGGTGCCATGCGTAGTGTGTAGAGCTGAATGCTCCAGAGTTCATAAATGATTCTTGTATGCAGGCTACATGAATGCCCCTAATTGAAAGTTCAGCATCTATTTTATCTTTTTTGGCCGGTTTTGAGGCCCCACGGACGTTCCAAGTTGCAATACGCAAGTCTGGGCAAGTATATTTTATTGCGGTAGACGGCTGATTTCTAAGTATTGTGAACCCAGTAACATCTGCGACTACATCTGATAACTGTGTATACATTAATGCTTGCCGTTCATACTGTGTTAATGAGCTAGCTAATTGGGGGCTTTTCGTTTGAGACTGGGGTTTCGTGGGTTGGCCTTGCTCTTCACGTGAGTTGTATTGGTTAACTAAAGGCTTGCTATGTTGTGTTGTTTTGACGTTGTTTGTTTCTTGTATGAGATCTATCAGGTTGCTGTTGTAATGTTCGTCATCGGTCGTGACCCAGCTATCGTAGTGCTGGTCCTTGTAGAGGATGTGTATGTTGCCGGGTACTGGTTCGCCGGTAGGTGAATACACAAGTGTGTCTCTTGTATCCGTGTGCACGTGCAAATTTACAAGATAGAACTCGGCCGCGGCGATTAGAATGTCCTCTCCTCCCCAGAACGTCTTGTTAAACTGGGTGGTTATGTATTTTGTTATCCTTTGTTCCTGGGATAGATTGCTGTTATGGCGAAATTCTTGTATATTATTTAGAAGTGCTAGGTGAATTCTCTCGTCATCTCGATGCTCCAAAACATATGAAGCGAGGTCTTGACGGACAGACGCGTGATCAAAAGTTAAACCCATTAAATTATTTATTTGATGGGCTATAGCTCTAAACAAGCAGTTCCCGTCTTTTGTCATACGCACAATTGCCATTTTAAAAACCCTTTTGTTTTTATGGTATTTCGAGACCTTCTCGGCACATGTGTTGGGTTTGGGAATCACTAAAGCTGACAGGCGAGCGTAAATTTATGAACTTCGCACTTATGAAATCTTTAGAAATGTGTTTTTTGTTTTTTGTTACTTAACCTTTTTTTTGAACTTCGAGTCCAAATTGACGCGAATACAAACTTGACTTACAAGCTATGCAATAATTTAGTACAATGTTAAATTAAGGAAATCGTAAAGTACGAATTCTAAAGCGATACCGTATTTTAAGTTAAAATAATAGAGTGTATTAGTTTATCCCACCCTCAGACTATATAAATAATATGCAAACGTTTCCCTAAAGCTTAGCTATTTATAGCTTACAATGATGTTAAATTCGCGTGGCTTCAAAATTCGAAATTATCAAAGTAAAACGCAGCCGGATACAGCTTCCAATGGAGATCCCTGAAATATAATTATGGAAAGATCTCACCAGATTTTCGACGTCACCAAGATCCTCGGTCGGCAGGCCTAGGTCTCAGGCTTGTAGAGGGAACACACGTATGCCACTTTAACACCTTTTTAAGGTATTTTAATTTGCACCCACTATAAACCACAATTGCTGCAGCGTTCGTATTTCAAATTCGAGTTTCAAACTCCGAGTCCGCCACGTGTGCACATTGCGTCAAGTAAAAGCCAAAAGCGGGACACGACACGTCTGTCCCATTCGGCGGTCACTATCCGAATCTTAAGATTTTCACAGATTTCAAGCTAATTAAATAATGCATGTTAAATCTTAGTAGTTAGGTGTCAGTCTAAACTTAGAACCTAAGCTTGATTATCCCTACGGCCTTTGCGTAAAAATAATACCTTTTGCCGCCATTGGTAGTTTACCCAAGTTTGGCACTTGGCACTATAACTACACATCAATTTAATAACGACCCACAAGGCCATAACCCAATAATCACATACCTAACACAGGTAGACACGAAATTGTTACCATAAATTTCAGAGAAATAGGACGCTACTCGTATGTGTACGAGTAGTTACTAGTTACCACAGAATTTGTAAGGTTTTACCTCAAGTCTAACCAATCGGTTGGTTCGCATAACGGTTCGAAGGTATGGTAATTATTTCACGCAAGTTTGATGGAGTCCATTGGTGAGCCAATAGAGGGCTGCTGTGAACTGTTGGTTACTATTTCTGTTGAGAGTATTTGAAATGAACGTGTTTCGGATTCTGTCAATAGATTTTGATATTCTCGTACCGCATTCCTAGCGATACTTTGGTAAAAGATGTCGACGGGATGAATATTATCATATCGATTTACTTTAGAACATAGGTCTTCAACGTGGGCGATAACACTCCGTCGTGGGCGTTTGAGACTCTCAGGAGGCAGTAGAAGATTCAGAGAAAATTAAATATCCTATCTTATGACTATTTAATATTACACGATTCAATATAATCGTGGGATTAGCTGTTTCAGATTCGCGATAGATGGTAAGTAAAAAAAATTGTGGGGCTCTAGAAAAAAATGTTCTCAAAGTGGGCGATGGGCAAAATAAGGTTGAGAACATATGCTCTAGCTTGAACGATGCTATCCATATCCATACTATAATATTATAAATGCGAATGTGTGTCTGTCTGTCTATCTGTTACCTCTTCATGCTTAAACCGCTGAACCGATTTAGATGAAAAAAAATGATAGTTATTATAACGATATTCCCACGACAAACTTATGCGGGTGAAACCGCGGAGCGCTGCTTGTTAAGAATAATTTTGATTTGGAACTAACATATTTCATATTGTGTGTGAAGAGAAGGACTGTGGTCGAAACTATCTATATACGGTGTGGACTGGCACTTGGTACGGGCATTGAAATCTATATACAAGGATTCCAGTGTTTGTGTAAGGCCTGAATTCCTCTTACGCTGACGTCGGCCGTGTACTGTCGGATACGCGTACCAAGACGCTGACGATAATTGGTCGTGTTTGCTGTAGCACCGACGGTCAGCGAGCGCGAGTCCATATTAATTAGATTAGAATAGGCATTCATAGGGGTAAGGAATATTGTTACTAACACAAATGAGTCTTGTTACTTGTTGCAATAAAGATATTATTATTATAAATCGGTACGCGCCCGATGTCAGCGACCAACCTCGGCGTAACAGTATTAGCCTTAGGATAAATGGGGCACACACAAACTGGTTGTGCATCTGAAGGGGGGGTTAGATAGGGTTATATAGCGTTATCCTGTTCACCTGTTCAACTTGTTCATGGATAGTCGTCTGACAGACTTGAAAGAGGGTGATTGAGTATTGACGATTAATGATTTGCCTGTCAAATATCTTCTCTATGCAGTTGATAAAGTTCTGTTGGCATTATCAGCAGAATAGTTGGAAGTCATGGTGACTGTGATCTTCTTCTTAGCGTGTCGATAGCAATCTAAATGTACTCGGCCCAGAATTCGGCTACTTGTTTGGTGCCATCACTAGCGTCCATCAGTTCCTGTAACGTGCAGCTGACAGGACACGCAGGGCACGATAGAGGTGACGTGATGGATGAAGCATTCATCATATGCGAATAAAGTTTAAATGATGTATCAGTGTGTGATGAGAAAATAAATGATAAAAGTGAGGAGCAAGTAGTGAGTTAATCTGTCAAGCTCCGCTAATGAGACACAATTGATTTTCTATTGTTTCGTCGCCGATCGGCGAACCGCGCCGCTTGACCGGTTAAGGTAAAAGGCGACTTTCACCTGATCCCAATAAACACCAATTCGTACATAAACATTTCGCAAATATAAAGCCGAAAATACAAGGGCATATTAAAATCTGCATAAAGAAATTATTGTCCTAAATTAGAAGGAAATTTAATTAAGAGCTAATCCTAAAGGTGTACAGCGTTTGGGCAAAACCATGACCAAATTAAGAAGACCCTAGGGATTTCTTCGCCGCCATCTTTGTTCAACAAAATTGGAGGGCCAAGATACTATAGTGGTTTTTGTTAAGGTGGTTACCTTACCGCATCTTTTTGATTTATCGTTCATACCGCAAGACCATGGCCACCTGAGCTGACAAATTTTATTGAACATTACACGAAAAATAACTCAATGTATGCTTTATAAAATATATGAAAGCGTTTCGCTTTTATAGAGTGTGAAATGTTTCATGTTTATGACGAGAAGTTTAGTGCATTGTTATGATTCAATTTGATTATTCAATTATAACTCTTAATGGGTAGCGACATTGCGATAGGCCCAGAGGGAGATGGCGGTATGAGCTGGACTCCTTCAACAAGGACTGGTCCTTAGCAGTTTTAAACAGAGAGAAGTGCAAAGAGAGTAGGGAGGCCTTCTGCAGTGGGACATCACAGGCTTTTAATAATAATTCTTATTGTTATAACTAAAAACCTTGCACCTATTACCGAAGAAGGTAAGTATCTAACTGCGTGCACTGACTGGACAGCTCCACTCAATCTGTGTGGTTCTTTCCTCAATACCATTTCAGACACCAATCTACATGGTCTTCACATGATCTGACCAAGATTATGTCTGGACTTGAGGGGTTGTGACCTCTGAGTTTGTTTCGGCCTTTTTCCTTAGAGTAGTCAGATAGGAAACGCCAATGTCATCTAGTTTTTAAAATATGGTTGACGTGAAAAAGTGTTAGTACGAACCTACTTACAGAAATAAAATCATTTATTATTACTGGATTTAAAAAATATGTTACAGTAGGGACTTATTTTTTCTATCACAAAATAAGTTCTTACTTTGAAATCTAAAACTAATTACTTTTTAAATCACAAAATAAAGTATTTTGCAATAACAACTTGGCCGACCTGGACCGATAATCGCACTCCAGTTAAAAGGTAACAGGACGGCGTCCTTTGATCTACGACCCGCAACGAAGAAACTTTAATAAATAATTAAACTTTCTGCCTCAGTATTTATGATTACTTTGAAATACTTAACGTAATTTTCGTCAAAGAAAATAAGAAGTTGAAGGTGCGGCGAACTCTTGACGTGTCGCTAAGTTTATTAATGCTTTTTTTAATGGAGTTTATTGATGTCAAGGTTTGTTTTTGTTATTGAAAATTTGAAACCAAACAGGTGACCAGAAATTGTAACTAATTATTTTTTATTCATACTATGAATAAAAAATAATAAGGTACAATTTCTAAAGCACTTGTTTCAATCTCGAGAAGGATCATAAAAGTAAAATTACTTTTCAAAATCAAAATATTTTATTTCACATAATAATTTCACATTCCCGCACTTATGAAACGTCTGAAGCTAGGCGCACGGTTCCAATTGGTCGTTGCCTACTACCAACTTTGCCTAGAATTATATGAATTATGATTTACCTACATCTTTTTCCATTTGTATCTTTGCTTTTCTGGGTGTGTTGCACCATTTTTTGCCCACAAAATAAATGTGTTTTTTTTTTAAACTAAGCTTAGGTGCAAGCGAGCCGCCATCCACGGTTACCGATGGCCCAGCGACAAGCAGTTCACATGCTCGTGTGCGCTCACCCGCTACAGCAGTACTCAACACCGCAGCAAGAGGCGACAGCACAGCGAAAGAATAATGGTGAAATAGAAATCACGCCAAAATGAATGACATAAAATTATACATGTTTAATTTATGCTAATTTTAGAGCTGTGATATGAATCCAAAGTTGGTTTATTCAATGATTGATTCTTTTAAATCACCTAAACACCTACCTAGCCTACCTAGTTATGTTATTGACCGATCCCGCTTTAAGGTTGTATGCTATATTAATAAATAATTACCTTTGCAGTGCGCAAACGCTGATGTATTATTTTAGAAATTGGTCTCTCTACTCAACAGACTAAACTCTGATTTTTAATTTGCTTGACCAAAATGACAGCTTCGACCGACCTTGTTTAGTCAAATTGACAGTGTTTATTACTTCGCAGCACGCAGCTGTCATTTTAGTCTAGCAAATTAAAAATCAAAGTGTAAAGTAACTACCTGCAAGCCTTTATTCAAAACTTGTATAAATAAAAGGCAGTTTCACAAAACCACGCCGCAGTTTCAGCAAAAATGTTGTCCGCACGAGGCCCTAACAAGCCCTAACTGTGTGAGCACGGCGGATACTAAAACAAAACACTAACTCTACAAACTGGGCCACTCATGTACGGTCAGAAATATAAGCAAGACTGTTTATACAGACAACTACTTGTTTAAGAGGGCACGTACTTCAAACAAGCCTTCGTAGATAATATTTGTGTTGGCGCCACTAAATCTCGTCTTCGTTACGGCTTGGTCGCGTCGCAGTTTCACTAAACAATTTGAAGTTTCACGCGGTAAACACAAATAGAGATATGTTCGTCTTTTGATTGTTTAGTATCAGACTATAAATATGAGTATTTCATTAGGGATTGTGGTTATTTGACGGGCTAGTGGCAGAACAAGCTTATTAACCACATTTATCCCTTGCTACGTCAATCAACCATAATTATACAAGTTAGAGACGATAATACGACGATAAATTAAACTTCGTATAATATCTAACGGTTCAAAAAGCTTATTTCAAATCCGCCCGGTAGTTCCAGAGCGCGTTCAAACAAACAAACCCTTAAACTTTATTAATAGAATAGTATAGAAAATTCACAATGATCGATGTTCCTTTCGTCGGTCAAAAGACCTCATTTCAGCCAGACCTACTTAAAGATATTTACTCCCTGATAAGAGTCCGTTTTACAAATATAAGCGGCCCTCTATCTAGTGTGTACCATTGAAATTAATTCAGGAACAGTTGAGGGTAATCTCTAATTGTGTTAGCTACCTCGCTTGTAATGTAATTCGAGTTTAGATCGTCATTTTCCTTTCATTAATTCAATATTTGTATATTTATCTTCAAATATACTCCAAAGTCCAATTGAAATAAGATTAGACATTTAAATTAACATTTTTTACAGTCCGTTCAACCAATTTTGACTTCTATATCGTAGGCATAAGAATGGTATTAAAAGCAAAAAAAGTGGTTACAATACCAACTGTTTACTGCAGCTGCCAATGTCATGCCACCAATGCAATAGAATTCAGAATCGGTTGAACGGACTGTAAAAAAGGTTTATTTAAATGTCTAATCTTATTTCAACTGGAGTATAAGTACGTTTGTATTTAAGACCAAATGAAGTGCCTATTCATCGAAATACCGTGCAGCTTATAAAATACAGAGGCTCAATCTCTTTTTCAGAGAATATCGTAATGACGGGAAAATTTTAAAGCTTTCATGGATAGCGATTTTTTATAATATTGACGTTGGACACACAAAAGGCTCGTCTGCTATGAAAAGCTCCTTATTGTACCTTTAAGATTTAAAATAAAAACGCAAGCAAAATGTACCATTTTATACGGTAATATATTTTTCCTTACTTGCATTAAGACATAAAAATGCATACTCATACATAAAAAAATCACGCCTTCGTCCCATAGGGGTAGGTAGAAACTACAGAATGCCACCTGCTACGATCCATGTATAAAAATGAACAATCAGCCTATTGCGGGTCGGCGGAAATCACATGTCTTCGAATTTTTGGTTCTAAGACATGCCGGTTTCCTCACGATGTTTTCCTTCACCGTTTTGAGAGCAGTGATGATAATAAATGACACAAAGTAAAGTGTCTGGGTTCAAACCCACGACCTATATTTAAGGTCCCATTAAAATAGATGGAAAAAACTTTTAGAAATCATTCAGACCACCAAAATAAGGAAGATGGTAAAAAAATATATAAGAAAAACGCATTAGATACTTACAAGAAAAATAAATCAGCTAACGAAAATACACTAATGTGCAGGCAATTTATTATTTTAGGTCAAAATAAAATCATTTTAAACAGTGTTTTTTTGCTTGGATATCTTTGGTTAGACGTCTAGTGCTGTGTTTAAAGGAGAATGACAACCAACCATTTTAATGGGACCCTGTATACGACCTGTATAAAATTGACCCATTAAGAAAACAAACATGCCATTATTCTCAAGTCAAGATAAACATTCACTCTCAAACATAACACAAATATCAGCAGTACAGTTGCGCAGTACTGAATCCCTGCTGATATGCTCTTAAAGGGATTTGCGGTTCACATAACCGGGCTGTGTCGTTCACCCAAACGACAAAGTGGATTGTAACGGTCACTCAGTACGTAATAATCTTTGCTGAGTGGTTTTCTTGATACTGCCTTACTTATTATTATTTGCGGCTATTAATGCTTTTGTTTCTATAATAATGTTTTTTCATTAAAAACGTGCACTAGAGGTAGGCCCTATGTCTTTACTTGGTACGGTTTATTACGGTATGGCGTATAAAACGCGCCGTAGAAAAAACGTTTTTGTCAAAAAGTTGCGAATAACTCGATGTTTTCCCGATGAAAAACTGCGGTTTGTACAAAGGGCCTGACTGCCAATAACCTATCTTTCTGAGTGGCGCCAGTGACAGAAGCGTTGAAAGCTAAGAGTTCGAAGTTTTTTTATTGGGACCCCAGTAATAAAGAATGATATGGGTGTACAGTTTCTCTTGGATAGCCATCGACATTATTGAGTGAGACCGACTGTTATCGTCGACTTGTTAAAACGGTAAATGTTAATGTCGGCTTCATCTATCGTAGACTGTTAAAGTGGGTTTGGTATAACGTAGACTTAGACTTAGATGTCTCTCCTTCGATGTTTGCGCAAGCTATACGAGAATAGCCCACGATGCGCCCGATTTCGCAAGTCGCCAAAGTTCGTACTGGAACTGACAGTCTAGAGGAGACTATTTCAATGCTTAATGCAGAGGTCTATTTTTGTAATATTGGTCGTTTATATTCAGAAATATTGTTATGAATCCGAGACGGTATGTTTAAACAACCACCTCAAAAAACAAGTTTAAGACAGAGCTATTAAGCTACAATATCATTCATGTTACCTACCTAACGTTCTTATGAAAAATGGAACAGTCAAAGAACAGCTCAATGCAGAGTATTACTATGTCAAGTCATTTGAGTCTCATCTAACATTCATCTCATTAATCACAATGAAAAGTTCGATACCTACTATTAAAACAGAAAACTTCGTTTTATTCTTAGTCTCGATTCCTTTAGAGAATTCTAAACAACGTTCCGCAGTTTAGTGTCGCTTGGGTCATGTAAAACGAAAGACACTAAACTCGATATACATAGTCGGCGACATCAAGTCGGTGATCCCAGAGGAATCAGTATAGAGGTGCACTTTCGTCGAATGACAGACTTACAAGCGGATATCGACGACGATCGATTCGGATGGTGTTACCTACGTAAACGTCCGTTTTATCGAGTTTAGAGGTCACAGGTTGATTTATATCCGTAACAGAATGTTAGTATTGCTTGTTACCTACATAATTCATGCACATATATTATTTAAAAATCTGTTTTTATTATGTAGGTATATTAGTGATTCTGCCTGGATGGTGTTCTTTTTCAACTTCCATGAATGTTTCATAGGTTAATAAGATTCTACGAAATATACACTACTAGCTGCGCCCCGTGGTTTCACCCGCATAAGTTTCGAAAGACACGTGGCGCCATCTATTATGATAATAACTTTATTGTGGTTTTCCTCGGGAACAGCACTTTTTGTCGGGATGAAAGGTACCTATGTCCGTTTCTGTACACCTGACAACGTATATACAAAATTTCAGGATGATCGGTTCAAACAAACAAACTTACTTTCGCATTTATAATATTAGTTACGATTAGGCTTTCATATTTAGAATAGAAACAATGAGACATTGAGGCCTGCCGGTATATTCTGTAAAAATCTCAACGTGAAAACGGAGGTGAAGTGATCTTGAAGTTGGTTGTTGTTGTTGCTTGTTGGTTGATGTTAGGGATTGACATTATTGACAGCTCACTTCAACGTCACTTCACCTAAGTTTCCACGGTGAGATTTTTACAGAATAGACCAGTTGGTGGCTGTCAGGCAGTGTATTTTAATATAAACATGATTTATCCTAAATATAATCTAGAACCCTGGGCTTAAAAAATGGTGGAAGCGCTGGGTATTTCTACGATATACTGGGTCTGCTCTTGACCTTGATTTGCCTGGTAGAAAGCGATAGATAGTGTGTGATGAAACAGGCTTACTCAGAAGATACATATTCACTCTACTTTGATGGTTGACGGGTCAAAGGTGGTAAGAAATAAAGATGTCAGGGAGTTTCACACTTTGGGTGTGCGATTAATTAATACCGGTAAACTGAGGTAATTTTGATCAATATTGAACTTAATTTTTTGAACTTAAATTGACTGTAATTTTTGAATGTGTGGTTCTAAAAAAATTATAAAAAAATGTAATAAATAATCTGTTTTTATAGTTCTCTCTGTAAAAGTAAAAAAAAATCAAAAAAATCGATTAGTTTTTCAGAAAAAAAAAAAAAAAACAAAGTGATCAAAGTTAAAATGATTCTGGGGTTACTTTGGAACCCTCCGTTTTTAACATAGAATCAGAAAGTAGCCCCAATAAATCATTTTATCTGGTAAAAATCGGTATTGATAAAAAACTTACCTTTTTTTGCATGAAACAACGTGTCATCAACAGCGCACCCGCAAAAAGGATTGTGACAGTTTAACAGTGTAGTCATTCGAAAAAAACATTCTTCCAAAAGTTGTTCCGTTTTACGCATTTTATGTCGATAAGAAGTTTCTATCAAATTAACCCTGTAATTCAAAGCAACCCCGGTTTACGGTACTTGGAAATAATAGGACATGCTGAGTGCTATCTGTCGAAATATCAACCTAGTGCGGATAGGATCCTGAAGTGCGTTTGGAAGTTAGATGGTAAAAGTTGGACATTTTATAAAATACCCTTTCAAAACACCACCACTCCAGTGCATATAAGTGCCCTTCATACGCTGTGTCGACGAGTAGATTCGCGTGTGATTCAAAGCCTTTATTGTTTCTTTTTCTTTTGGCATTAAAATCCGGTAGTAGACCAATTGCCACACAGGTATCCGTCCATGCTTCCCTTAAGAGGATTACAGGACCTTAACGCAAAAAACGCAAGTTTTATAATGCCTAAAAGTATATGATTGAATACAGTAAACAAAATCAGAAAAACATATGATATTCTTCAGGATATATGCTAGGTAGATAGTGCATTGAAAACATAATCTGTGTACCTTTTTATGTCAAATAAATTTATTATTATTACTATAATACAACTAATTTGATACGATAGAAAAAAATAATGAAGACACCTCTAAAAACTTTCTTTTTACAATAAAAACCATACTAATATACATACATTCTGATTTTCTGTCAGATTATTCTACAAGCACTAGTGTTTTAATTTTTTAGTCCAAATAATAGATTTTTTGTAAATAGATAATTGCTTCATATTTAGCAATAAATTATCAACGTTGTGTCATCGCGCTTCTCTTTATTTTCTATGCAGTCCGACAGTGACCGCGCTTTAGGTCATATAGTCCCCTTAATAGAAAAGGCCTTCTTTTCATGCGACAGTGTGCATCTATGGTACAGGAGAATGCTGCAAAATTTTCAAAGTCCTCATTCTCCTGGGGCTTATCGGCGCAACATGTCTTTTCCTTCCATACTTCAACAGTATGGAGTTAGCTAGTTTGGAGCGATTTATTACCGTTGGATCCCGTTTTTGAATCCCATTTTAATATTTTTGGCGTTGGATCCCGCAAAACATTATTATGTATTTCCGTTGGATCCCGAATTTAAAAAATGCAAGATAATTACGTTTTATTGTCGTTGAATCCCGAAAAGTATTTCCGTTGGATCCCGAATGCTTAAAAAAATATGAATGCGGGTACTTTCAACAACAAAATTGTTTATAATAAAATGAGGGGTTCACTAATGTTTCACCAAAACTCCATTGACAAATTTTTAGTTTACAACCAACGTTTCGTATACTATTTATTTCACAAACAACTCATTTTCTATATAATCTAGTCGTTTCTGGCACTCGCCGGCCGCTGCCGCGGCACCGCTCGCTTCGCTCGCTCGGCTCGTGCGTAGGGGTCACAGTTTTAACCTAACCTAACCTAGCATTGTTTTTTTTTTTTTAATAATTAACCTAATCTAACTAGTTCGGTTCCGGGTAACCCACTAAAAATAATCTCTTTTTAGTGTTTGATAAAGGTAAATCACTTTTCTTCTGAAATGTACACATGTTGTTATAATATGGGATTCAACGGAAATAGCAAACGGGATCCATCGGTAATATCTAAAAAACGGGATCAAAAAACGGGATCCAACGGTAATAAACGGTTTGGAGCAACAGTTTCGAAAACAAATGAAAACTAGGTCAAACCCATAATTAACATCAATGTCTTCCGTCTCCAGAAACTTTGTGGAAATTGGACCCAATGGTCATTACAGTTATTATTAGCATTGTTCTTGAGTAACGGAACATCTATATTGAAACTGTAAACTTACTGAGTAATTAAATGATAGATAGACCTTGACTAAAATTAATAATTCTGAATAGAGAAAAGTGCTTTTAGATAATAAATTGATTGTCAAAGCGATGGATATTAATGAATATTTTGTTTGAATTACTGATGAAGTTTGGATGGCAGTTGGCTTGGGTCTTTCTGTGTCTAATTGCGTACCTGCCTACATAAAATCAACCGAAGCTTTAGATATTTCATTCCACATAAGTATTGCAGAACCAGCTTATAATGTTCTCACTGTTGAGACACAGATCTCCTCTCTGTGAGAAGGAATGGTCCACAATCCACTACGTGGGCCCAGTTCGGGTTTGTAGATGTCACATATCTTCGAATCCTTTGGTTCTAGGACATGACGATGTCCTCACGATGTTTTTCGTCACCATTTTGAGAGCAGTGATGATGAAATTATTTACGCAAAGTGCAGTAAATACATAAGTACAAAGTGTAGCTTTGCTCATTTTTCTCGATTTAGACATGATACATATTATAACTTTAGAAGATAATAAGGGGCCCGTGGCTAAATGGCCACACAGGTCGATCGATTAGTTGGTCTGTGGATGGGTGACCACCTTTCCATACTGAGACCCCTCCTTGCCTCGGAAAGCATGTTAAGCCGTTGGTCCCGGCTGTCATTCGTGGATCTTTGATGGTACGGGTAGTCAGAACCCCAAAAGTCTGACAACCAGTCTTATCCAGTAACTGGGTTGTGGAGGTCAGATAGGCAGTCGCTTCATGTAAAATACTGGTATTCAGCTGCACCCGGTTAGACTGGAAGCTGACCCCAACATAGTTGAGAAAAGGTTAAGACAGTTAATGACATAACTTTAAAAGATATTCAAGTGTAGACACGCGAATTGCAAGCCTGCTTCTTTTTTAAAAGTCGCGTAAAACGCATGGTGTATTTCTTCTACTAGTCCATAGGCAGGTACTTATTATAACAAGTATCTTAGCTCTCAGCTCTTCTGTACATGGTGTGATCGAGTTTTCAAGACACAATTTGATTTTGCAAGTCATCAGAGAGCTCAAGAAAGGACCGAAAATTAGTCTGGGTTGCTGTCGTCGGATACGGTAAAGAGGACTTTATATATGTATGTCGTGGATTCTGAACGGAACGTCAAGCTGAACCGACTTGGGTGTGTTCGGAAATGGAGGTTGGCTTGGCAACACTGTGCGAGCAGTCTATGTCATTTTTTGGAGTTTTGCGCGGGAAAACAAAAACGGTGACAGATTACGGCTGTCATTGAAGGTGCCGATACTTTTACGAATTAGAAAAATAAGAAGTACGCTGTGTTTACAAACGTGGTGAGCAGACACAGAACTCACGGACGTGCTGCCAACCTCGCGCCGACCTCGCCGCGTTCCGATAGGAATCCAGTTCCACCCGATTCGTGTGTGTGACTTTCAGATTGTTTGGTCTAATTAAAACTGCAGAGTGTATATTGAGTCTTACTTCGGCTACAACAATGGACGACGACCAGTCCGGCAACGAACGCCCACATTATCTTCCGTTATGTATAAATATAAAAGTATCTACTAAACAGCAATGCCATAATTTTCTCAATTTCTTCCTTAAATTATTCATTCTATCAGTGTTATTTCTATACACAATTTCCACACAACAATACATTCACAATTCCAAACAAACTGCGTAACAATCAGATAACACAATCTATACAAAATTTCCACGCGAGCGGTCCCCGTTAACCGTACGTTAGGGCTACATTATATTGTGTCAATCGCTAATTTTAAGCACATCTGCGTTAATTTTCCAGACCATTGAATATGGTGCGTTAATCCCATTTATGATCATGAATGACCCAGATTGTATGCAAAATGAACGATTGAGTTTCGACTAAGATATGAACGTCTTATTGTTTATTGAAATGTCCTGGTTTGGGGTAAGGGATAAAATTAAGGTGTAGTTTGTGTCTATTTACGATTTAGTTCGATTTTGGGCAGTGAAACAGACTTACGTAAACAGTTGAACAAACTAAATTAGCGTTGTGCTGTGGGCCCCCATAGCACAGAATCTGCTAAGTGGAGTGTCACAGTGACGAAGTGCAGCTGCCGACTATTTTTCTTTTGTGCTCATGATTATAGATCGGAGTATTTCCGTTTGAGCACCTATTTTTAGAGCACCAAAAGTATTCCCATTTGAGCACCAATCAATATTTTACCGTGGTACTCAAAGGAGTACCACGGTAAAATTTTGGGGGAACAATAAAAAATATTCAACTTTATTCCCTTCAGAGCACCTACGGTAGCTTCTAGTTGTGATGGGGTGTTTTTTTATTCTTTATTATTCAAGTTGTATGCATGTGTTTATGTGACAAATAAATCTTTATTTTTATTTAGTAAAAGGCAAAAATACTCATCTTTCCACTACACTGCCAATTTAATTTCGTTATAACTTTTGAGCTCATACTAAAGAGAGTGATTTAGTAAAAAGTATGCTATGTCCTAATCCAAGTCATGTTCTACCCATGCCAAATTTCATCCAAATCCATTCAGCTGTTTAAGCGTGAAAGCGTAACGAATAAACTAAATCCAAAAAAAGACATTTCTTTGCTAAAGAGTTCTTCTTCGTTCACCTTTAATACACTGTTTTTTTCCAGACAATAAAAACAAGTCAGCCAGTATATTAGTTTAGAAGAAAAACAAAGGAGCTTTGGTTAAAATGACGCGGGATTGGCCTAAGGAATCATTTTTCGATAAGTTTTGACATCCCATTTATGTCGAAAAGCTCAATCACTCTGTCAAGTGTGACAGCAGGGAATAGAAGGAAAAATTGAGCATTAACACAATACAGAAATAAGTAAGTAGTATCTACGAAACATTGTGATAGGTAGGTGCAGTCAAAAAAAGAGATAAGTATGCAGGATTGTTGGATATAGTTGAAGTTTAGTAAGAAACCGATGGATGTACTCGAATAAAATAAAATAAAATTAATAGAAAACAAACAGCTCATTTATCAAATTAAATTTCAGTCGACAACATCCATCGGTTTTTTACTCAACTTCAACTATATCCGACGATCCTGCATATTAATCTCTTTTATTGACTGTACACGAAATGATAATGAAGAACACCATGGTTCTCCAAAGTACCTCTAAATACGAAAATAACGAGCAGGAAACACCAAAAGAAAAACGTAAAAAATCACCACTTTCAAGAAGAATATTCAAAGATGATTGGGAGGTAACAATGGCGTCTGCCGTTTGTATAAATTAACAATACGCAACACAAGGTAAGGTACGCTAAGAAGAAATCGATATAAGCTCTTGCTGAAAACAGTAATATGATTTCCTTTGCCTGGTAAAATAAGCTTTATGGAAGGGACGATGTTTTTTTGTTGTTGTTTTCGCCTGTCATGATGACTTTGTTATACCTGTATTCCAGAAAATATTTTTGTGCTGACGTTTTGATGAGAATATTGGCGATAGGGTGTTCCGGACTATTAGGTTCGGCTTATTGAAATTGTGGTCAAGTGGGGTTCGAGTGGATTTTTGGGGCAAGGGGTAACGTCATACAGGATTATTATTATTATTATTTAGGATTCAAATTCTTTTTACATATGTCTAACATGTTTTAGTAATGATTTATCTTACTGTAATAAATTATGATGGGTTTTTGACTTTAATGATGAAAATCTGTAATAAGTCAACTTTTTAAAAGCTTTTTATATTAAATACATACTATCCATACTATAATATATCCATCCATACTAATATTATAAATGCGAAAATGGTTCTGTCTGTCTGTTACCTCTTCACGCTTAAACCGCTGAACCGATTTAGATGAAATTTGGTATAGAGATAGTTTGAGTAGGTACAGGGAAATGACATAGGATAGTTTTTATCCCGATATTCCCACGGGAAACTTATGCTGGTGAAACCGCAGGGCGCTGCTAGTCATCTATATATTTTACGACGAATTTTATTCTTTATTTTTACAGCTGATCTTTTACATTAATCATTCACAATCGAGTAAAACTCTTGTCTAACATCTTCGAGGTCACAGCCGAAAGTGTTGAACCTCCTTTCAAGGCCGGAGACAAAAGCCATTTTTCATCTTTTTATTTCGCGTATATTTGAAGGCTTACCGTGATCACAACAACCATTTTTCAAGGGAAAGTGGTACGTATTTGTGTCACAGATGTTGCGAGGATTTAGATGTTTTGCTGCAAATATTTTGGAACCATTTGGGGTTTAAAAACAAAGCACATAAAATGAGAGTGGTTAATTTGAACATTTTACGCATGAAAAACATAACACAACGCCTGTATCCCAAAATGGTAAGGCAGACGTGTACGTTTATTACCGTTGGATCCCGTACCCATAGAGCACCCACATTTCGCCAGTTATGTTGAAGTCCCATGTAATAGGGGGCGAGCTTTGCCAACAGCCGGGCACAAATCCAGACACCAGAGAGGCAATTCTCGTAATTTTAAGAACGTTCACAGCCTGAACTCAGTCTCAATCTGTCAAAAATACCTTCATCTCTAATTTCCCTACATTTTGACAAGTTTTTGACGTTTGTTTGTCGCCGAGATGAGACTGCGACAAAATTTTTGAACGTTTCAAATTACGAAAATTGGCCTTCTGGACTCCCAACAATACTTTGCACGACCTGGGAATTGAAGAGGTCCTGGGTTCAACTCCCAGGGTACTAGGTACTAAGCATTAGCTTAGTAGCGCTTGCGACCACTAGACCACTGAGGCAGTGCCTATTTTAATGTACAGAAAATGAAATAACCAGAGGGGCAATTCTCGTAATTTTAAGAACGCTCACAGTCTGATCTCAGTCTCAATCTGTCAGAAATGCCTCTAATTTCCCTACATTTTGACAAGTTTTTGACATTTGTTTGTCGCTGAGATGAGACTGCGACTAGATTTTGAACATTTTAAATTACGAGAATTAGCCTTCTGAGCATTCAATTCACTAACACATACAAATGTAATGAAGTAGCTAAGTAGATAGATATAGATACCTACTATATAATCAGCCTATAATGTTCCCACAGCTGGGACACAAGCCTCCTCTTGGTGAGAGGGAGCGGGCCGATACTACCACGCGGGCCCAGTACGGGTTAATAGATGTCACATGTCTTCGAATTTTTGGTTCTAGTGCATGTCGGTTTCCTTCACCGGTTTGAGAGCAGTGGTGATGAAATAATTTACACAAAGTAAAGGGTCTGTCAGTGTTCGAACCTACCACCTACAATTTGTAAGTCGCTGCCATTATCAATGGGCCACCACTGTTCTAGATAATTACATATATGTAGGTACTATAAATAGCATAATGTCACTTTGTATGCTGATTCTAGCTAGAAAACGATGCGTATTGATTTACGAGTTATTGGGGCATTTAAAGGGTCGGGTCGTTGTCTATGTACAAAACATTACGTCACACATACAAAACATCGATATTACGGATTATTCCACTTTGCCCCACCGGCCGCCCAACTGGTGGGGCAAAGTGGAATGCCTAAAATTTTGCAGTGGAATCTGCCCCACTATTTCGATTTAGTGGGGCAGAATGCAAAATTCAAAACAAAACTGCAAAATTTTAGGCATTCCACTTTGCCCCACCAGTGGGGCGGCTGGTGGGGCAAAGTGGAATAATCCGATATTACGTCGTATTTTACCGTTGTCGTGTCAGATTGCCGTCCTATCGGACAAAGAGAGAGAGGGAAGAGGGAGTGCACCTTTTTTTTTTTATGGATGGGAAATCATCAAATGACCCCTCCCGCTCTGGGTGGAGCGGAAGGGAGTGTCAGACTCTTACTGACTAAAACCCATCCGTGTTCCTTCCTTAGCCCTTTATGTTCCGGGGTAGCGGTAGCCCTTTCGGACAATCCCGCACCCCCGGCAGGCTTCGGCCCTGGCAGGCCCCTTCCTTTTTGCTGACATCTCTTTGAGGCGCGCGTGGAACAGTACGCGCCGTCTGGCACGGGCCTGGTCCTGATCTGACGGTGAGCTACCCATTACTCTCCGTCCGCAGGCCCGCGCCTACGGTGGCCGGGAGTCGTCACGCGGCTCCCGACGCCCGGAGCGTCTCCCGCGGCAGCTGGGACGTGTGGCTCTCTCCCTCAGCCGTTCCGCCACCTCCTTCGCTAGCATGACTGCTTCGCAGAAGGAGGTGACTGCCTCCCACTCCCTCTCGCCCCGGACCATGGCTTGAACCAGGGCCGGACGCGAGAGGTCGCCGCCGCTGCCGATCGCTTCTACGAGGGCACGGCGGTGCTCCGCCCAAGCGGAGCAGACCTCCACCGTATGCTCCACCGTAGAGGGAGTGCACCTGTGTCTGCGCGCACACTTGTGTACTATAATATCTCCCGCGCCGAAGGCTAGTCTCCGATGAGATTGGCCGCCGTGGCCGAAATACGGTCTGGAGGAGTTTATTTATTTATTTATAAACGTTACGTCATTTGTCCCACTTGGACAACGCGTTTAAAAGCGCTTTGTTCCGCAACTTTAAATAGTCCATTGTAGCGTTATCTGCCTCCATGAATCAATGGATTCAGCCTATTGCAGTCCACTGCAGGAAATGCCTCTCCCAAATAGCATTATGATACCCTCATCGCTGCTTTCTGCAACCAGCCTAGATAGGCCGAAGGCAGCTTAGATAGGCCTAGACATCAAAAGGCTGAATTGATCAGCCTACGACCTCGACAACCTCATCTCTGCCTTCTGCTTCCAGCCCGTTTCAAATACCTTTTCGTAGTTAGTCCATTGTTCCAATTAAGCTACGTAAATTGTGCTCCATTTACTAATAAATGTATATTAATATTATATTTACCAATCAATACATTTATAATTGAGTGTAATATTACAACGAAAGGTGTTCTAATTTTAGTTTATGTAATTCTAGTAAACAATAACATCATATTCTCCCAAAGCGACTATAATAAAATTATATGTTATGAATTATATCATGCCAAAACAAGCCGCTTGTAATATCTAGTCTACTAGTTAAGATGACGGATAAAGGGCGTCTAACGATGTTCCTAAGCTTGGCTTAATCATGTCATATCTGACACTGATGTTCGAGGTGGTTCGCCTTGTATGAAATTAATTTTCTCCTTAGTCTTTGCTACAGTCAACAAAAGAGATAAGTATGCAGGATCGTCGGATATAGTAGAAGTTTAGTAAGAAACCGATGGATGTTCTCGAATAAAATTTAATTTTATTAATAGGAAACAAACAGCTCATTTATCAAATTTTCAGTCGACAAAATCCATCGGTTTCTTGCAAAACTTTAACTATATCCGACGACCCTGCATACTTATCTATCTCTTTTGTTTACTTAATATAGGACACTTAAATTCATAGACCCTAATTAGTATACACTTGCGTAATAATTTACCTTAGTTCCGTTTGAAATAAGTCACAAGAGAAAATAATTACCATTTTATGAAAATTAAAGAAAGAAAAAATAACGACATTAATTTTAATTAATGGCATAGAGCATGAGTTTTACTTTTACTGAATTAATAAAAATGACAAATGATGAAACAGTTGAAACTCATGTCTGGAATGTTCATTTGTGTGATTACCTGATAACAATACAAAGCGTTGTCTATACAGGTTGAAATTGAAAACATGCGACAAACCGAAATTGGAGATTGGTTTCATCATTATGAACAACTTATACCAAGGGACCAAAGCTGCAATCGCGAAAAAAAATCAGCTGTTCCCTACATTTTGACGGGTTATGCGAACATAAATGTAGGGAACAGCTGATTTTTTTTTTTCGCGGTTTCAGGTTCGGTTCCATAGTAAAAATTGTTCATAATGATGAGTACAATCTCCCATTTCGATTTGTCGTATGTTTTCAATTTCATCCTGTATACTTATCTAGATATCTATACAGGGAGATTTTTTTATCACCATCCAAATTTTTACAGGGTGTTCTACCCATGAATATGAACAACTTTCACTATGGGACCAACTCTGAAATCACGAAAAAGAAATCAGCTGTTTCATACATTTTGGTCAAGTAGGTATTGAACTTTTGTATTAAACAGCTGATTTTTTTTTCGTGATTTCAAAGTTGGTCCCATAGTGAAAGTTGTTCATATTCATGGGTAGAACACCCTGTAAAAATTTGGATGGTGATAAAAAAATCTTCCTGTATATATAAAAATGAAACCCGTTTTCCGTTGTCACGACATAACATGAAAACGGCTGGACCGATTTCGATGAAATTTGGTATAGAGATAGTTTGAGTCCCGGGAAAGGACATAGGATAGTTTTTATCCCGATATTCCCGCGGGATCGACATTTACGCGGGTGAAACCGCGGGGCGCAGCTAGTATTTAAATAAAAATGACGCGCATAACTACCGAATGACTGCACCAAATTGGATAATTCTTTTTTTGTTGTGTTCAGTATTGCCAGGACAAGGTTTGTATGAAAGAAAATTTCGGAAATTCAAAAAAAATAATTGCACCCGTGTGAAGCTGGGGCGGGCCGCTAGTGAAATATAGGTCTATCATTTAGGTTAGTAGAATCATAGATATACAGGGTTGATTTTTGTAACTAGGCAGTTATAGCGGCCAGTCTCAATCAAAATCAACTCAGTCCACTGTTGGACATAGGCCATGCTGCGCCACAACATCCTGTAGTCCGCCTTCCACATCCAGTCTGTCCCAGCCACATTTTTGAGGTCGTCTGTCCATCTAGCTGGGGGGCGTCCCACGGCCAGCGGTCAGTCTATCCATCATAAAAGAGTAAGTTGAAGTCTCATTTTCTACGAAATGTGTAAGAAGAATTTTATTGCGATTTCTGTTTTTTTTTTTTTTTAGTTGGTACTCAAAACTCAGTTGGTACAATAGAGATTTTTTATTCTATCTTCTCTTCCTCATATTGATAATTTCCTTTTATTAATTTTAAATAAGCTTCGACCAGAATTCAGCCACTTCGACAGCGTTAGCCTGATAAGGAACAGGATCGATTGGCATAAAAAAGTTATTGCGAAAATTTCCCATTATCTTGCGGCTGTACATTTTTTTCAAAATCTGTGAATGCAGATCAAAAATTTCTCAGAACGTTAAGGACAGTCTCCAAGGACCGTTTTGCTGTAGCTAGCTACAGTGGTTAAGGTACCTGTCCTTACTGCCCCATCTCACAAATCCTCCCTGTATAGAATGTCACACGTTTTATACTTTACAATGTACCTAGCACAAATAAAAGATACGCGAATATCGAACATCGAAAACCGCTACACCAATTCGAAGAACATAACGAGATGTAAAACTTACGAGTAATTCTCACATGCGAACATTCTGCAATATCGGGTTATGAAAATTTTGTTCGACGAATAAATCGATCCGTAAAGTTCCGGCACGTTCTGAATGCCACTCCAACTTCGGAAGAGCAAACTTTATTGAAAAGATCCGATTTTAGCAAGTTGCTTAACTTGAATAACGATAACAAATATTTTCTTGGGTTTTGTTGTAGGTAAGTATCGATTTATTTAAAGTCATGCTTCATTTGTTTGGGAGAAAATTAAGAAGTTTGTTGTTTTGATGGAATAATTTAGTTTTCCTTAGAAGAAACATACAACATATTGTAGGTATTATTTAGATTTTTTTTCTGATCGATATAAACGGATTACCTCTTTATTTATAAACGTTGCTTAATCTCCAATAGTGTACTTTAGGTAATAGGTAATACGGGCTGGTGTCCGCAACTCCACGTCAATGCGCGTATTTTGCGTACGGGTGGGAAAATCGATTATTCGATCCACCCCAGCTCCTCAAGGAAGGCCAGCAACGCCTTGATGTTACTGACCGTCTCTCGTAGCGTACCTGGGTTACCAAAGTACTTTGCCCTGTACGTGGCGACCACCGGGCAGCTTAGAAGCACATGTGCCGCTGTCTCGTCGTCCTCCATGCAGGCCCTGCACAGCGGACTGTCTGTTACTCCTATGACAAAAAGGTGTTTATAATAGTGTACTTTAAACATCTTTCAATATTAAGCAGCGCTTATAAATAAACCCCTTACTGTTTTAGTAAATAATTGGGTTAGTTGCCTTATTATCCAATATCACGTACCTATCTCATGAATGTTTCAAAATCAAAGGCAAGCGCCATTTCATGATCATCAGTTATCTTTGCATTTCTTATAGCCGGAGGGCACAGTGGTAAAAAAAAAGTTGAAAAGTTGAACGAAAATATGCCGTGCAGGGATTCTGATATTTGATTTCAGGCAAATCCCCGGCGCGTTTGTAAATCTTTTTATTTGACACGTCGCTGGGTGTCGTTCCACTGTGTACACATTGCCTTATTTGCGCTTGGGACAGGTGTTTGACACTTACGATCTCGGGTAACACAATGTGAAACTTGTCTAACGGTGCTATGTGGTTTTCATTTTAAAACTGAAAATGATGCTGTTATAATACAACACTTGTATTTATTCATATTCATATATTTAATTTAATTTAATAATGTTATAGAGGCGTTACAATGGCTTAAAGCAAAGGTACAATTATGGACCCTGCAGGGCACAGCAATAGGTATAAAATTAATTCTTAAAATTTTAGGACACAAATTATTATAAAATAGCAATTTTTTCAAATATGTTATTATCATTAAATAAGTAAATATAACATTTTATTGAGATCAGTCTGTTATAACAATAATCTTTAATCAAGTAACTCATTGTGTTAGTAAACTTAAGAACTATGTTCGACTATTTTATTTTAATTTAAATTTATTTCATCCCATGGGAGATGACACTGACGTATCAATCGAGCCTGCTAGCGATCATTTTCAGGATATTGTTGGAGCTGGCCCGTACTCTGCGCACTGCGCTCTGTTGCGTAAAAGTAATTTATATGTGCGCCCGCGAACATTCCCGATGCGCTAAAGAAACGAGGCCCCTGAAAGCGTTGTTGTATTGGACACTAAAGGCGTTGTACGACCGCTGGGTATATCTAGCCCACAGGCTGCACGTGTAAAACGTTGTGCAATAAGCTCGAAACAGAGTATTTTTGAATTTAAGGTGTTAAAGGTGTACATAATAATTATTTGGTAAGGTATTTACAAAAAAAATGATGCCCTAATTTTGACCTCAAAACTGTTCTGACCTTTTTGAAGGACAATATTATACACCCCAAGTACAAAATAACTAAAGTAATTTCGTCCCTTTCGCTATGCTAACAAGATACCTGTGTGTTTCGTAAATTAAAACGTCGCTCAGCAAACTGTACTAATTGAATGCACAGTGTGTAAACCAATATTTGAGAAAGAAAAATAACTTGTTTCATATTCTTGTTCAGTTTAAAATATTAATTGCGTTTAAGACGAACTTTTTGAAATTCAGCAAGTAAATACGTGCATAATAAATAATTAATGATGCTAACAGTGTTTTGGTTCAATTTAAATATTATTAGCGTCTAAATAAAAATATATATTCAATGAACAGAAACTCATAGAAACCACAATATTAAAGTTTTTATTTGATATTCAAATAAAATAAACGAAGTGCCTATATTATTAAAGTCTACGTCTATTTTTTAATTTCGGACTCACTTTTAATTTACTGAGAAATAAAATTTTACTAGAATCAAACTTCATTAAACCTATTTGACGTTTTAAGGTAATTAACGTTGAACTAAATAACCCTCCTGAGCATGTAATCCGAGCCGACCTTACAAAGACGTTTGTAATTAAAATTCTCAAAGAATAAAGCCATAGTAAATCTGCAATGTCAAAATTATTCGGCGACGACGGCATTTCGAAGAGAAAAGAAGATTTTTAAATAATAAGAACCCAGACCTTTTTGTCCAAAGTGGCGGGACGCCGCGCGCCGTCCCACTGGGAATTCTTTTTACAAGTTGAAGATGACCTGTTCTGTTATATTTGATACCAGACGACCTATAAATGGCATTCATTGGTCAGTGGTAATTCTATAGTCGATATTGATTTGTGATCCGGTCAAAGGAAATGAGGATAATATCATTTCACTTTGAGTTTTTGGGACCTTAATAGAATCGGTTATTATAATATTGTTATGAAAAGAAAATTCAATCGTAAAGATGTCGGCTAAGCATTTTTAACATTGAAGTTTTCCTCCTATTATATTCGTGTAATGGTTACTCATTATTTGAATTCCGAGCACGACATAATACTCCAAATTTAAGTGATTTAATGGCGAAGACTATTCACAAAAGATTCTTATCGATACGACGAAGTTTTAGTAATAAATCACAGGCTTACATGACGTCATAATATATCTGTATTGTATAATATATCTGTATTGTATGTAAGTCCGTACGCAAAATACGCGCATTGACGTGAAGTTGCGGACACCAGCCCGTATTACCTATTACCTATTGTATGTATGTTTATGTGTGTGTGTCTGCCACACAATATTGTAATATTGCGGCACATGGAAGCCGGTTGACGCTGTAAAGAAAATTGATGGAATGCACTCAGAAAATCATTTCTCTTTGAGTGTAGCATTTTCCGGAGACACAATTTTATGATTGAATTCCTTATTATTTTGTCAATATTCCATAAATTATATTATTTTACACAATTAAATAATAATTTAATCAAAACTGTCGTTATTCCAAAAAATTAATTACAACAAAACCCATTTTTGAACCAATATGACTGAACTGTAACCTCAATGATACTTAAGAAACAAAAGAGCGGATTCAGACAAAGGGCTTTTGGGATTAACAGAATTAATACGACTTTTTAGAATATTCCCCGCTCCATTGCTGGGATAATACAAGCATTGTCAACTTCTAAGGCATCACAGCAATAGCTGTGGGTCGGATGCTATTTTAATTAATACTTAACACTTTAAAAGGTGTTGTCAAACATTGACAGTCTCATTTTGATTTACAAAGTACGAACCACAATGTGGTTTAAAACTTTTGGGGACAATGGGATCACTGTTTATGGAGGTTAACTTGATGATTTTATTAGGAAATTTAGTTTTGTTGAATTTTGAGGTTTTAATAGAAACCTTAGTTGTGATTTTGTGGAAGCGCTTCATTTTGGGAGTTGGAAAGAAAATCTTTGCTGACAGAAACTTTATGTGAAAAAGTACCTGCTATTGAAATTATTACCTGCTATTGAGCTATGGGAACGGGCTATGCTTGGAGTCTCTCTGAGGGATCGAATCCGCAACGAGGTGATCCGGCAGAGAACCAAAGTTGTCGACATAGCTCACAGAATAAGCAAGCTGAAGTGGCAATGGGCCGGCCATATTAGCCGTAGAACCGATGACCGTTGGGGCAGACGTATTCTTGAGTGGAGACTGCGAATCGGTAAACGTAAGGTGGGACGCCCTCAGGCTAGGTGGAGCGACGATCTTCGCAGGATGGTTGGTAGCAGCTGGATGAGAGTTGCCGAAAATCGAGTTGAATGGCGTGCAATAGGAGAGGCCTATTTCCAGCAGTGGACTGCTATAGGCTGATGATGATGATGATTGAAATTATTAATATATTTCGTATTTTATTATAACATAACATCACGCCTGTTCCAAAAGGGTTAGACAGAGGTGCACCTATGGTACGCCCACATTTTGTCATTGTCATGTGGCACAAATCCAGATTTCAGGCTAAGAAATTCTAGATGAAAAAACCCAATAACACTTTGTCCGACACGGAAATCGAACCCAAAAACCATATTTTATTATTATCTATCACCATTATTTTACTAAAGCTTGACTTCTGTAGAAATAACTACAACCTAACAAAAAAAAAGAATAAAGAACTTACGAAAACTAAACTCAAACGTTGCTTCACTGATCCGAACTGAACGAACCGTCTGTAAAGGGAAACCGGTCCTATATTCGTGTCTGACAGGTTACGTTTCAATACGCTTTATGGACTTTTCACTCAGTGAACGATTTCGAATGTTTAGGCAAAACGTACATAATATACTTACATAGGACATGCTATATTGATAACGATGTTGAGTGATGAATGAAAAATACATAATTAGAAAACACTTGCATTGTAACTTTCAGATATAACTTTATATCTACTGACAATTTTGTCGGCAAAATTTTGTCGGTTTAAATGCGGGCCCAGTGCGGGTTGGTAGATGTCACACGTCTTCGCAATTTTTTGGTTCTAGGACATGCTGGTTTCCTTACGAAGTTTTCCAGAAACCGACGCTATCTCCATATTGTAATTTTAAAGGTTGAAATAATATATTTTTACTTTTAATTTACTTTGTTAAGTTGTGGACGATAAAATGTTCAAGTGGAAGAGTTGCATCTTCTTTCATTATGATCGTTCTCTTTGTTTTCCCGCAAACTTGTTAGCGAAAACATAATAATCTAATTTCCACACTATAATACCAATATTTAGCCAACAACCACAAACAATTACTTATTAAACGCTTCAAAATTTGCGTATATGATAAAGAGTAGACCGAAATTGCTGAACATTGTCTAAATTAGCATTATTATACTCAAATTAATTTGCTATACACGTTAATTAGCGTATAAAGTATCTTTATAGGAATAGGTAGATAGTAGCTACATAATTAAAATTGGCCATTGGAGCCCTCAATTGAAGCGGACTGTGCACAAACTTAATAGGTAATTACGATTTGGACGACCTTTTGGGTGCTATCGATAATAACCGTTAATACACAACCCAATATTGGACTGAACATTGGTCCCAATATTTGCTACAGTTAATGGTGATTGAAGCTCTTTTACGGCCACGTGTTTACAATCCTTACCTTGCGATTTGTGACCCGTGTGCTACCTATTTTGTGATAGCAAATTTCGATTCAAATCTTTCCTAAGTAACAAAGTCAGTAAGCTCTTAAATTTTGCATTTTTCTCGGACCCAGCTACAGCTTAGTAAAGTGAAGTATTTTCGGCTAGAAAACCCTTGCTCTTGACAAGAACTCATGAAAATAATCTTGAGAGTGTTTCCCAACCAGAAGGAAACCCTACTTACCCTTAAGTATGGGATTACTCTCAAAAAGATTTTGCATATAACTCACTGAATAAACCCGTAAACCTACACTAGGATGCTCTCAACAATGCTAAAGTAGGTGTATCCTGTATACACCTACTTTAGCATTGAAGTAGTAACTTTGAAAATGCTTAATATTTTCTATTTCGATAGTTTATTAAATTGAAATCATAACAAACGTGTCACCGCACTACGAGGGTCATTATCCATTATCTGTAGTGTGTCTGTGCGCCTAGTACACGCACATCACGCCGCCACGCGCCAGTCTAGCGCCGTGATGTCGAAATAAAAAAATATTAAGCATTTTCAAAGTTAATGCTTTTGAGCTGAAATTTTGTACAGAGATTCTAGACCAGATACACTCTTCAACCCGTTTGTATTGATATACCCTTTCCGTAACACCCTGTATATGAGTTACCTTCAATATTTCCGCACTAACCAGATTCCATTTCAATTCATAGCACATTCTGGCTTGTCATCAAAGTTCGAACCATCAAAAAGAATTTCTGACGTAATCGCTTTCCTTTACTGATTGCTGAGAAGATTTGAGGTGAATCTATAAATATGGAATATCGACTTGAGTGTGTTGGTAATCAATTGACTGGATGATTTTGTGGAGGCATATTTTGAAGGATGTTTGTTTAGGAAGCGTGCTTCAATTTTGAAAAGGATGTTGTATTTCAGTACGAGGTTGGAGTAAAAATGGTAAAGGGTAAGGTTTATGGTACAGGTTTTAAAAATAAATTGTTGAGTAAATAAAATTCATAATATATATAAAACTAGCTGCACCCCGCGTTTTCACCCGCATAAGTTTCGGTCCCGTAGGAATATCGGGATAAAAAGTATCCTATGTCCTTTCCCGGGACTCGAACTATCTCTATACCAAATTTCATCTAAATCGGTTCAGCGGTTTAGGCGTGAAAAGGTAACATACAGACAGACAGAATTACTTTCGAATTTATAATATTAGTATGGATTATTAAGTAGTAGAAACTACAGAACGCCACCTGCTAAGATCTTTACATACTATTGTTTTTTTAGGGTACCGTTCCTCGAAAGGAAAAACGGAACCCTTATATAAGATCACTTCGTTGTACGGTCCATCAGTCAAGACCATTTTTCTCAGGAGCTCGTGGAGTTATAAGTTGAAATTAATATCAAATACTCAAACAGTGAAAAAATCAAACTTCTAAGTCAACGCAATCAAAAGATACGGGCGTTTATGTTGCGAATCAAAACCTATAGGGTACTTTCCCGTTGACCTAGAATCATGAAATTTGGTAAGAAGCAATGTCATGTAGCGCGAGTAAAGGCAAAAATCCGAAAACCGTAGTAGTTACATTACAAAAAAAATATATTTTAAAACTATTTACCTACAAATTTATACGGAGCCCTTGGTGCGCGAGTCCAACTCGCACTTGACCGGTTTTTTTTAATTGCTGAATGGTGCTCTTGACCTCAATCACGTTTGATGGAAACAGTAGCTTGGATACTCCTTGTATATAAGGATCAAAGCCGTTCTACATAGTCTCTGTTTATGTATTTCCGTAAGCAAGTATTTTAGATGAAAGTAAATAGAAATGTCTTTTAGCTCAGCAAACCACGATTCAGTCATATTTTTATCTGATATTATTATCCCATCATCATGAGATGAGGTTGCAAAACCTTGACCTGAATATTATCCGTTGTATATTTTCAGGGGCCAAGCCAAAGTCCAAGGGTGAACATGACCTATTTAAAAACACGAAAACTGTTCCGTATTTTTGGTATAAAATAATATTCCCTCATACGGTAATTTAAATATTTAATCGGTAAAACGCACGATATAGAAAGGTTTAATTAATTATTGATAGACATAACTAATTAGCGGTTCAATTCGCATTAATTATTTGTATAATTCAATTTCATCCAAGCAAAGCTTGGACTGACATTGTTGTCAACACTTTTAGATTATTTCATTTTGTGTGCAAACATTTAGGTTTTATAATAATATTTATTTTTAATATAAAATTCTAGCATAGCTTGCAGCTGCACCCGCGCGGAAACAGTTTATTTTTAAGACATAAAATGTGTGTCAAAGTACCCTTTGTTATTCTGTAGCTGTACCGCGTCATCTCTACGTAAAATTTTGTGATGCATCAAATGAGGCTTCATTAGATGGAGACACTTAAATGTTCACTGCACACTTGGACTGTCAGCATCGCCGCCATCTTGATATTTGTTATTACGAGAGATACAGTTCATCATCATCATCATCAACAGAATAAGCAAGCTGAATGGGCAATGGGCCGGCCATATTAACCGTAGAACCGTTGACCGTTGGGGTAGACGTGTTCTTGAGTGGAGACCACGAATCGGCAAACGTAAGCTAGGACGGCCTCAGGCCAGGTGGAGTGACGATCTTCGCAGGATGGCTGGTAGTAGCTGGATGATAGTTGCCGAAACTGGAGATGAATGGCGTGCAATAGGAGAGGCCTATGTCCAGTAGTGGACTGCTGTAGCCGATAAACGTCGGGAACTATATTTTCTATCACCAAAATTTATATTTGTCATCAAGTTGTATCACCTAATAAATAGATCTATCGCCACGAAATATTTGTATCACCTAATAAATAGATCTATCGCCACGAAATATTTTCGTTCTCAGATAGCGGGGCTCCGTCGACATAGGATGCAAGAACGAGCGAAGGGCACCCCGAGGTTCGGTTTGGTTAGGTCACTTGCATTGTTTAGTGACTACATTTTGGTGACAGATCTACTATTTGGAGGACAAACCCTATTATTTAAGAAACACAAAACTAATTAAATTGGTGATAGCTTAAATGATACCCATAAACGTCCACTGCTGGACATAGACCTCCCCTAAGCATCGCCACTTCGACCAGTTCTGTGCTTCTCACGTTCAGTGGATTCCTACGGTCTGCACAAGCTCATCGGTCTTCCTTGTGGGAAGCTTACCAACGCTACATTTTCCGGTACGTAGTCGCTACTCCGGAACCTTTCGGCCTGATCGGCCATTTAAGTTTGGCAATTCTTCGGGCTATGTCGGTTATCTTGGTTCTCCTACGGATCTCTTCATTTCTGATTCGATCACGTTGGGAAACAGGCAATTGCCCGTTGGGTGATTTTCAGTCTACTAATGAGGCCCATTCTGAGCGACCACGTTTCAGTTTCGTAGTTCATCACTGAACTCGAAAATATCTTTATCTATTAGATACTTTGCTACATATAGGTACAGTTGATTATTTATATGTTAATCAAATTCAGAATAACATATAGCTGAATAATTTACTCTATACTTTATTCATTGTTGTTGAGAAAGTAATTTAAAAAATATATCAGTATGTATCGCCCTGAAGTCATCAAACATAGGCAACTTTTCTCATTTATAGTTATTGAGAGGGCGTCAAGTAATAATAAACTTACAGTCAATTACCTACGTTAGCGTCTGTATTGGGTTGTAGCGAGTTGTTTTATTTTCGTGGAGACGTTTTTTGTGGGTTCTTGTAAGACTTTAATTATAGTATTGATCAAGATACATTAGTGTTTTCATAGCATTATCATGTACGTTATTATTTACGTTTTAATAAAATATGATATGAACGAGATACCTATACGATTAATTTTCGTTGGATCCCAGTTCAATATTTTTGGCGTTGGATCCCACAAAACTTTATTACGTATTTCCGTTGGATCCCAAATTGTAAAAATGCAAGAGAATTATAAAGCTGCTACGAGATTATATTTTGTTTTAATAATTCCTACATTGTCAGGATTTCGTTTTCAGTCTGTGTGTATGTCGCCGCTATGATAGTTAACTGCCTAGCCTTTTAACTAAACGGCGCCGTTCAACTAGCGGCCTGAATAATATTCAGCCAATGCGTCTAATACAACATTAAATGTACTGGCTGGTTGATGCTTAAGCTATTTATATAATAAGACTAGCTTCTGCCAGCGACTTCGTCCGCGTGAAACTCGTAATTTCCTCTAAAAATTTCGAAAATGTATGAAGGTATGATCTTTATCATTTATTTAGATAAATAAGTATTCGGGCCAATTTTTAAGTTTATAGATCTAAGGAATCAGATTTTTCAAATAAACTGCATTCCCGCTTTTCACCCCCACAGGTGTGGAATTTTGAAAAATCGTTCGTGATGTGTTCATAACGTGACTCAAAGATTATCTATTCCAATTTTCGAGTTAATCAAACCACGCAGTAAAATCTTCCCCTGTAAAATTAAATACCACTTTTCACCCCGTTAAGGGTAGATTTTCGAAAAACCCTGATACACGTTATTCTTTATTTTTGGTCTTAAGTATAAATACCGAGTTTCGAGGTATGTGGATAACGCGTTAAAATTTTTCTATACAAATTTTGACACCCGGACCCCAATCCTCCTTTAGGAGGTAGTTTATAAAAACAAAAAAAGACAAACTTCATAATTTATTTAGATAAATATTCATGCCAAGTTTCAAGTTTATTAAACAAATGAATAAGATTTTTCATATAAACTGTATTCCCGCTTTTCACCCCTACATGGGTGGAATTAGGAAAAATCGTTTAAGATGTATTCATAACTTAACTCAAAGATTATTTATGCCAATTTTCCAGCTAATCAAGCCACGCAGTAAAATATGCCCTTGCAAAATTAACTACCCCTTTTCACACAGTTAAGGGTAGATTTTCGAAAAACCCTGACAAAAAACACGTTGTTCTTTATTTTTAGTCCTTAGTATAAATACTGAGTTTCGAGTTAATCAGACAGCGCGTTAAAATTCTTCCATAGAAATTTTGACACCCCCCAATACCTCTTTAGGGGGTAGTTTAGGAAAACGAAAAATGCCAAACTTCATAATTTACTTAGATAAGTTATTCGTGCCAAGTTTCAAGATTATTAACTCAAGGAATAAGATTTTTCATACAAACAAAGTCCCCCTTTTTCACCCCCTTTAAGGTTGAATTTCAGAAAACCCCTTCTTATTGGTTACCTTCTCTTTACAAAGATCACGCCTTCCAAAATTCAAGTCCTTAGGACCTGCGGTTTAGGCTGTGCGTTGATACCTCAGTCAGGTCGTTCATCCCCCGTTAGGGGTAAAATTATCAAAAACGCTGAAACACGTATAAATTCATTTTCAATCGTCAGCCTAAACACAGAATTTGAAGATCCTAACTTTTAAACTGACGGACTTTCAAACACAACTTCATCCCCCTTTTTAACCCTTTGGGGGTGGAATTATCAAAATGCTGAGACACGTATAAATTAATTTTTAATCGTCAGCCTAAACACAAAATTTGAAGATCCTAACTTTAAAACTGACGGACTTTCATACAAACTACCATCCCCTATTTAACTCCCTTAGGGGTTGAATTTCAAAAAATCCTTCCTTATTCCTGGTCTACATCATAAAAAAAACCATCGTGTAAAATTTCAGCTTTCTAGGTCCAAGGGTTTGGGCTGGGCGTTGATGAGTCAGTCAGTCAGTCAGTCAGGTCTTTTGTTTTTATTTGTATAGATGAAAATGTGAGGGAAAAAATGGAACAACATTAGGGAGGTTATTAATGGTATGGTTGGCAATGTACTGAAAAAATGATTAAACTGTGTGGAAAACTAACATCAAAACATATCATCACGCTTGTATTTAACGAAGGGTTGGCAGGGGTGTGCCGATAGTACACCCAGATTTTGCCAGTTATGTTTAAGTTCCATGAAATAGAGCGAGCTTCTTGCTATCAACCAGGCACAAATCCAGACTCCAGCCTGCTACTGAGAAACTCCAGATGGAAACACCCAATAAACTTTCCCCGACCCGGGAATCGAATCCAAAACCTCATGCTCAACAGTAGCACTTGCGACCACTAAGCACACATACTTAATAATTATGGTATAAATTAATGTCACATTCACATAATCCACCCACCATAAAATATTAGGTCCTTACATATGAAATTGGCGTTTTTCGTACTGGCCACTTTAATCACGAATTTCTCCTCTTTGGTAAGGAATTCCAAATTCAAATTTGTACAGCTATTTACTCATGTATTTGTGCTTCGATGACCGTCATTCATTTGTTTTTTTTCTTCTGTTTTTTCTGTTTGCGTCACTCATTTTACAAAATGGAAAATTTAAAATATCGCATTATTTACGAGTACGAGTTCCGCCGTGGCACTAGTGCTGCGGAAACGACTCGAAGGGTGAATGATGTGTATGGCGGTCATGTTGCAAAAGAAAACACAGTTCGTTTTTGGTTCCAACGTTTTCGTTCTGGAAATTTCGACCTGCAGAACAAGCCCCGTGGACGGCCTGAGACCCAAGTTGATAATGGAGAATTGAAGGCTATTGTGGAAGCGGACCCATCGCAAACCACGTCCGAGTTAGCTGCAGGCTTCGATGTTAGTGATAAAACTGTTTTAATTCACTTGAAGCAAATTGGGAAGATTAAAAAGCTTGAAAGGTGGGTACCTCACGAATTGACTGAAGCAAACCGGCAAACGCGCGTCGACTGCTGCGTTACATTACTGAACCGGCACAACAATGAAGGTATTTTAAACCGAATCATTACCTGTGATGAAAAATGGATTCTTTACGATAATCGGGAAGCGCTCAGCGCAATGGTTGGATCCTGGCCAGCCAGCCAAATCCTGCCCCAAGCGAAAATTAACCCCAAAAAAGTTACTTGTAAGCGTTTGGTGGACTAGTGCCGGTATTGTTCATTACAGTTTTCTCAAATCTGGCCAGACTATTACAGCTGATGTCTATTGTCAGCAATTACAAACCATGATGGAAAAGCTAGCGGCTAAACAACCAAGGCTGGTCAATCGCTCCACGCCACTGCTGCTTCACGACAACGCCAGACCACACACTGCGCAACAGACGGCTACCAAATTAGAAGAGCTTGAATTGGAATGTCTTAGACATCCTCCGTACTCCCCGGACCTTGCTCCAACAGATTACCATTTTTTTCGCAATTTGGATAACTTTTTGCAAGGGAAAAAATTCAACTCCGATGGGGCAGTCCAAATCGCCTTCAAAGATTTTATTGATTCCCGTCCGACTGGTTTTTTTAGTAAAGGGATCAATGAACTACCTATAAGATGGCAAAAGTGCATTGAAAACAATGGTTCATACTTTGATTAATTAAATATATTATATTAAAAAATATTCGACTTTTTGTTCCTTCCATACAAAACGCCAATTTCATATGTAAGGACCTAATAATAATGTGTCCTAATCAAAGCGGAAACTTGTCGAATTTATCCATGCACAACGCAAACTAACTTCCCTATACTTACTTAAATGAATAAAGTTTATGCTGTAAACATGTGTACGTATACAAACTATTTATATGTACGTACATAGATCAGCTATGAAATTGAAACAGACAGGACGTGTGACGTTCATTAATCCTGACAATGCCTAATTATCTAGTTATGCCACGCGAGGTGATAATCATCATGAATAATGTATGGGTTCATTGTTTACTGTTGTGTGATGTAGTTACTGTTGGCGTATCGTGTGACATTTTATACCAACTTGACTTTGCGAGCATCATTATCAGTTTATAACGTTCCCACTGCTGGGACACAGGCCTCTTCTCTGTGAAAGGGAGTGGGCCGTAATCTACCAAGCAGGCCCAGTGCGGGAAGATGTCACATGTCTTTGAAATCTTGGTTCTAGGACATGCCGGTTTCTTCACGACGTTTTCCTCTTTTTGAGAGCAGTGGTGATGAAATGAATTACACAAAGTAAAGCGCCTGCCTGGGTTTGAACCGCAGATATAGATAGACCTAGATAACGCAAGTATCACGAACTGTATGAAAACTAAGCGTGCCACTTTTTGACCTACCTACTATGACGTCACAAGCACGCGCTCTCTCGCTCACGCTTACCCAGCTAGCAGTACGCAGGACTGAGCGCGAAAGTGGCGGCTTATGATGTGCGATTTTTGGCACGCGAAGTAGGTGCTCTTGCGTTATCTAGGTATATCTATATCTGTGGTTTGAACCTACTAGCCACCACTTGCGAGCATGAAATCGTCGAATTACCTATACTAATCTTACAATGAATTGTTCCACTGCACTGCTAGGCTTCTATTTTCCCTTCGAATTGTGAAATTATACCCACGTCAAGAGACAAAGAACGTCTTTTTCAAGCACATATAGGCCTATGCTTTGATGATATCGGGCTTTGGGCGATGATGATGAGAGCAACATCATCTTCAAACTACATCATCTTCACATATAATTAATGTATGCAAAATATTGTAAAACATTTTTAAAAGAGTAACAGTGGGAACTACCTTTTGGAAAAGGCGACTAGAATCAATTCTATTTTTTCTGTAAATTTTGACCTTCAAAAGAGCCTTTTATGTGCCTATTTGAAATAAATGATTTGACTTTGATTATCAAAACACAATAACAGCTGAAGTTTACGTTTTACTCTAGTAAAACATAAATCTACAGCTCATTCGTGCCTCCCCTTCACGTTATAAACCACTCATAAAGGATGCCGTTGGCGTTGTAAAATTTTGGTCATATTACTTCACTAATGGTGGTGCCCGTTTACGTCCGTAGCCCAGTTTACGCCTATAATCACTCCAAATAAGGTGGAAAGATTTACCGCTAACCATAAAAACGTGTACTTTATCGCGAATACATCCCCCGAGTCTGTCAAACGTGACCGGAGTGAATTACTGGGTTTAGGGTTCGTTCTTCTTACTTTTCGTCAGCTTACAGTCTTGAAAGCTCCACTCTAACCTACACTCCTGACTAAATGTTTAAGCAAGGTTGCTAGCGTGGCGATAGGTATTTCTGTCGTGTTTGTCTTAGTATGAAACGATCTTAATCCATTCGTAGGAGGCATGCAGCCACTGGAATATACAATGCGTGAAGCCTATAATAAGCAACATCGTATGCAATACAAAAATTTATTGCGGAATTTTCCTAACAATCACACCTAGTGATCCTGACAACACACTGATGGAATTGTACAGTCAGAGTACAGAACTGACGCATGGCACATGGCTAAGTACAGTAGGTATATTTATATCATCACTAGCTGCGCCCCGCGGTTTCGCCTGCGTAAATGTCGATCCCGTAAGAATATCGGGATAAAAAGCAGCCTATATGTTAATCCAAGGTGTCAGCTACCTCCATACAAAATTTTAACAAAATTGGTCCAGCCGTTTGAGCGTGAAGAACTAACAAACATATGAACACACACAAACTCACAAACTTTCGCCTTAGTGTGATGCTCCTGTCCTTATCCCAATTTATTTGGAGTCGGCATAACATGTCTTTTTCTTCCATACTTCTCTATAAGTCTTCATCTCGGTAGTCACCCCTTTCTAACCATCATTCACACAGTACATACATGCATCGTTTCTTTGGTCTTCCCCTAACATTCATACTCCAAACTTTCCTCACGACATTTTCCTCATTCCTTCGTATCACATGCCCATACCATGACTACCGATTTCTACACAACTTTTTAGTTACCGGTGCTACTTTGAGACTTCGCCTTATGTACTTATATTAGGTATAAATATATATGTCAGAATAAAACAGACAGAAAAAAGTAGGAGTGGTGAACCTTAAACACGAGAACCGATCACATGCTTGGCCGTTTCCTATTTTTTGTGCCCAGGGTTTGATTTATTCTGGAGATGTTACAGAAGTTGGGCTCACACAAAAACGTTATGTTTTTATTCGAGGGTCTAACTTTGTAGACAGATGAAAAATCTGTACGAGATTTAGTACATTAACTACCTAGAAATACCTACCTAGGAATAAAGTGTGTACTGTCTAATTACTCAGAAATCAAAATAGTTATATTATCGGCTGCCAGCCGTGTCTGTAGATAATTACAGAGTCTAGGTCCATCTCTCAGATTGCTGCTATTAATTACTCGTCTTAGGCAACATAATTATTAATAGTAGTTAGTGATATACTCCACACCATAGATACCTAATGTTGACCTTATTAGAACATTTCATGAAATGATACTGTGACGTCAGCGCAGAACCATACAAAATACAATTAATTAGCAGAAAATTTCGAAGAAAATAAACTCATAATTTCTGACCTAAATGTAAACTGAACAGTTTCTGGGTATACTGCAACGCGTTGGCATAGAAAAGCGCAAAGCAAACCAAATAACACCACAAATCGCTGAAATTTTCATAATAAACTGAGCGGACAAACCTGCTTCAGGAATTGCATTCAGTCCCGCATTCTTAATTTATTCAACGATTCTTTGCGCTCTGTTGCATAAAAACGACATCACCGCTTCCAGCCCAGCGATAGGTAAAAAACACACGGACACTTTACGCGAATCCCCGTCGACAAATATTTTCGCGTTTAACGTATAATGTTTACTCTATTCAGAGACGTTTTTTGTAAAATGTAAATACATTGTACTTTCACGGTTTTTATTTTACGACAAAAAATGGCTGTATATAAAATAACGGACATTTTTTTATAATGTTTCGTATCAAACATAACCACTGAGGCGAATGGACACCAGTTTTCATGAAAGTGAGTAAATAAGCTGCCGACAAAATATTTGCCGTAGCTTTCATGTCCAGTCTGTTACGCTCGTCGTTTATTCTATGATTAATAAATAGTATACAGAGTAACATGAGTGACAGAAGTTCCTCTTATATGTGTTCAGCAAATGTTAAAGTTTGTTATTACCATGGAGATGTGCAATAATAATAAATAAAAATAAGCAGTACCTACTCCTGGACACGGCACGCATAGTGAGGAGGTTCCTGTCTCTAGAGCCCTGATTACCGGCAGCTTTGACCCTGTTCCTGATGCCCACAGAACAGTTAAATAATGCCAATGGGCCACAAATTTTTATATATGTTTTTATTTATAAAAATATTTTAAAATGTAACCCTTATGTATACAAATGAAACATAAGGAGATAATAAATATTTATTCAAAAATAAAATTGAGTCAAATACAGTATAAATCTTAGAAATAATGTGGGTAATACATACACTCTCTCTCATGTCTTTAAAAAATATGATGCCTGTACTAGGATAAACCTGTATCACAGGCGGCATGGAGTCTTACAATTACTATAATATTAGGATAACTCAAGGTTAATTCTCGTAATTTAAAACGTTCAAAATCTTCTAGTCTCATCTCGGCGACAAACAAATTTCAAAAACTAGTCAAAAATGTAGAAAAATTAGAGATTATTTTAACAGATTGAGACAGTGAACGATCTTAAACTTACGAGAATTGTCCCTCTGATTTCTTAATATTATTTAACATAAGTTTAAAGAACAGTGATACAAAGCAATAAAAGTGTTCAGAATTTTATTGTCTTGTACTTTCTATTTTTTATGGTTTCTTAGTTTCATTTCCTGTCATGTCATGTTGATCGCTTAGTGTTTTGTTTTATTATCTGTTAGCCTGGCATCTGCCATCCCCTCCTGGGCCCGCGTGGTGAATTATGGCCCACTCCCTCCCACAGAGAGGAGGCCTGTGTCCCAACAATGGGAAGATTACAGGCGGATTATGTGTGTTATGTGTAGCCTGGCAACTTCACAGACCGATCCACCATGGAATGCACCACATCGAGGTTTGTTTAACAAGCGTATAGAAACGAACTCATAACTTCACTTCACTTATAGTATTGTATAAAATCTAGTAGACACGTGTTATACTGTCCTATTTAGTGATTATACTGTTACTTTATTAAATAAACACTGTCAGAGATAAAAATTGTGTCTCTTTATTTTATACGTTCATCTCTCCGAACGTAATGAGAGCTTCAAAGGGATCTCTGCTAACTTTTTCTAAACACGAACAGTTTACTTTTTTATTTTATTTAACACAGATGTATACTACCATTAGCAGTGCCCCGCTGTTTCACCCGCATAAGTCTCGATCCCGTGGGAATATCAGGATAAAAATATCCTATGTCCTTTACCGGGACTCAAACTATCTCTATACCAAATTTCATCTAAATCGGTTCAGCAGTTTAAGCGTGAAGAGGTAACAGACAGACCCTTTTGCATTAAGTATGGATATCAATACGCCTGTACTTCCCCGTAGGATTAGGCAAAGGTATGCCTAGTACACCCACATATCGCTAATTTCATTCAAGTCCCATGTCGAAATAGGGGGTGAGTCTACTGACAACTACTGGGCACAAATCCAGACTCCGAGCTGCTACTGAGAAATTTCTGATGGAAAAATCCGATAACACTATGTTCGACCTGGAAATCAAACCTAGGATCTCATGCGCTTTAGTCAGTAAGAGTCTGACACTCCCTTCCGCTCCACCCAGAGCGGGAGGGGTCATTTGATGATTTCCCAACCACATAAAAAAGAACCTCAAGCGCTTGCGACCAATACGTCAACGAGGCAGCTAATGATCCATAAGTCGATAAATACAACAGTAACTAATTAAATAGATAAATGCCGTAAAATATAATAAGATTTTCAAGAGCTCTTTACTTACATAACTTAAAAGCGAATAGAAAATGTAAATTCGTTATAAGCTTAAATTGAAAATCCGATTCGGAGTCAAGATTTCTCAATTAATGGTCTTAATTGTTTGTTGGAATTCAATTGTATGTCACATTTGATTGTTTCAAGATATCAGCTGTATTGGCAAATGGTGAGTTTCGAAATTTTATTTACATTCTTGGAGACGTATTTTATAACTAAAGTTGGACGCGAAAATGATTACAAAATGTAGTGTATCTATTAAATAAATATGTAAACACTCTTTCTTGCACAAAGGTAGTGAGATAGCTGTCATTGAGTCATTCCCGTTTAATCTCCTGAAATCCCCGTCCACCCGCCCCCCCCCCCGCCTCTATCCCCTGCTAGTTCTTCTTTTGTTTTAATTTCTGTTAATGTCAACTGTCCTTGTCCCTGTCAGTCACCACGAATGGCGGGAAATAGTTGAAAGTGAAGTGGTGCTAGAGCAGTGGTGGCCAAGTGGTAACGGCTGCGACTTAGGAGTTGTAGGTCGTAGGTTCGAACCCAGACAGGCGCTTTACTTTATGTAAATTATTTCATCACCACTGCTCTCAAAACGGTGAAGGAAAACATGGTGAGGAAACCGGCATGTCCTAGAAACTAAATTTCGAAGACATGTGACATCCGCCAACCCGCACTGGGCCCGCGTGGTGGATTACGGCCCACTCCCTCTCACTGAGAGGAGGCCTTTGTCCCAGCAGTGGGAACATTATTGGCTGATTATGATTATGATGAAGTGGTGCCTGCATGAAAGGTTTGGTGTGGTAAAGAATCAGTGTAGTGATAGAATCAGCTTTGGGATCAACAGGATTCTACAGATAGATTTATATCAAAATTTATACGTCAAGTTTTATGAATAAGACAATTTGTTCTGGGTCACGTATATAGTATGTGTATAAACAGTCGGACATAATGTATCTTCCAAAAAACGATAGTGAGGAATGCCGAAAAATTTTGTAGGTGCAGCCTAAAATCACAAATTCCTAACTCAAGCGTGGTGGTTTTGAATATTATGAATAGTTTTTTAATGGCAATGTACAGGTAATTAGGACGATTATAATTAATTAATTATGTTAGATTATAACCCGCTGAGAGGACGCCTGTGTTCCAGCAGTGGGAACGTTATATGCAGTTTATGTATGTATTATGTATAATTATTATCCATTGCGTTTGGATACGTCAAAGAAGAAAGGTGCCACCTTATGTAGTTAATGCAACGAACACATGAAAGCTATAATTATACGTTCGAGACGAGAACAGCATTGAAGCATACCTTTATACCTGTTGTAGTACATACATGTATATGTACAAAGCTCAAGGTATGCACACAATTTCTGCGGCGACGTAACCAATTCTCTACATGTGTATAGATGCATACTGTCCGGAACACACATTAATTGAACACTCTTAATAGAATGCTTTGTGTACCAGTCAGAGCTGGAGTGATCAATTAATATCATCTTTGTGTCCATGTTTTAATGTGAATTCTATGATCTGTATTAACCCTTCGTATGCTTAAACATAAATCCACGCGAGACACAATGGCTTTTTAATTGTGTCTGTAATTACGACATTCAACCGGTTAAAAGTTCGCAGTGCTGCACACCCCCACCCTATTTCAAGTTAAACAAATACCAACTTTATTTCAATGATGATTAAGTAGATTTCAGAGTGACTAGCACTATTAAAAAATTTATAAAAATGTTTGAAGTTGAAGCGTAAACTGAACTTTATTATGTTGGAATTAAAGTTATTTTTCCGTTATTTCATATTTGTTTACAATTTTGGCAAATAAATCGCAAACGCAGATTAGGTATTATTATGCATGTCATCGTGGCACTGCTTGTGAAGATGGAATGTCAAAAATCTGTCAAATCCGGTACTTTTTCATTTAGTTCTCTTTTTCGCCACACACAGACTATGCTGGTATCTATGTCAAGATTAAGTGAGAGGTCACTTATGATTGTTCGCTTGTTTCAGTTTTGTATGTTTCAGAGATTTGAAGTTTCTGAATTGGCGTTCAGCTTTGTTCGCTGTAGAAATCAAGTGTTTTCGAAATTGCTACGCCCCACTGTATGGCTACTCTTGTCGGATTTCAGCGTTTTGCATGTCGCATGAAACGTTTCAATAGAAGTTATTTTTTTCCTTAGAAAACTTTCAAATTCCAGTTGCAATATCTTCTCAGCGACAATCAATCCCAAAAACTGTCGGTAAATTAGAGGTATTTTGACTGAGATAAGAATGTGAACGTTCTTAAAAATACGGGAATTGCCCCTACCGCTACGTCATTTGGCGTAGCCGCACCAACCAACCAGGCTACGGCGTAGCACTCGCGTAGCACCCCATTTTTAACAATATACAATTAGCCTATAATGATTCCACTGCTGGGACATAGGCCTCCTCTTTGTGAGAGGGAGTAGGCCGTAATACACCACGCGGGCCCAGTGCGACTTGGTGGATGTCATATGCCTTTGATTTTTTGGTTTTAGGCCGGTTTCCTCACGATGTTTTCCTTAGAATACTCTACCCGCTCTCTGCTCTCTCCCACTCTACTCTTTCCTTCACCGTTTTGAGAGCAGTAATGTTGAAATAAATTACACAAAGTAAAGCTTCTTTTAACAACATCATTTTTAAATTATGAATCGTTTATAAATAACATTTACGCGTCAATCCAAAAGTCTTAAAGTAAATAAGGAAAGAGGCGAACAACAATTCAATAACCGTTCCAGTAAATCGAAATTGGAACGTAGCATCGAGCAAATCCGCAGCATCCCGCGCTTGGTGCAAATAAAATACCAAATAACTGTCTCAATAACCGAGATGAAGAAGCAACAGATTGCTAAGGGTGGGTAGACTGTATCAAATCGATATAGCCGTACGATAATCTGGCTATAAAGATCCCTTCCGACGGGCTGTCCTCCTCGGTACGTTTTTACGACTCATCGTTTATCTTGGCGTGGTGCGGGACAATACTTGACTGAGTATTATGGAAGATGTTTTTCTTTGAGTATTTCCTTGAGTACGTTTGAAGAATTTCAATATATTTGCTGATGATTAAGAGAAAACAAAAACAACAACAAGAACAAGAATATAGATTATGCGGCATTCATTTGTCATGAAGGCTGGTGTTTGAAGGAATATTGTTACAGTTTATTTATACTTGCGAGACAAAAATGACTGGGAAGAACTATTTTTAGTACTTTTACTTGTTTTCGTGTCGATGGTACTTTGTTTTGAGCCTATAGTACGTGGCCACGTTCACTGCGGCATCCGTGGCGTTCATTAAGTCTACTTTAGTGCGAGTGAAGGGACACTTAGGACACACCAGCAAGTGGGACACGGTCTGATCAGAAGCAGCTAAGTGTTGGATGGGTCAGTAATCCCCCACTTTTTCAGATTGTATTGTGTTGATGTTGATATTGCAGCGGCCTACCTGGGTACGCATTCGATTGAGAGCTTTGCATATAGGCTACTACAGATCAATGTCTAAGTCACAAAATACAGTCAGGGAAATTTCCCTTACTGTAATGTGAATTGCTAAGCAAATTTACACCTTACGTCAATTGGCCGTGATATAGCCCTTTCATACAACTGTCAAAAAATCACAGTTGTGATTTTAATAAACGTACAATTTAAGTTGGTAGTCAATATGTCTAACAAGCAATCTAATGTCTAATGGGAAATCTCCCACTTTACAAAAATATGAAATACGTACAACATTTTAAGAAACGTATTTTCTCCAAGAATTCATCTTCTGGGAAGGAAAGCTGAATTCGCAGAAATGATAAACTCATGGTTTCTAAGAACTTAACTTCATTTGAAAGATATTCAAAAACAATTCCTACTCAAAACATTTTACTGAACAGCAAAACTTAGTTCTGATAAAATGTGAACATTTGTTCTAACACATGTTACACGATCTATTACTCCTAACTTTACCTTGCAGTGGTGGCCCAGTGGTATCGGCCGCGACTTACGAGTTGTAGGTCGTAGGTTCGAACCCAGACAGGCGCTTTACTTTGTGTAAATTATTTCATCACCACTGCTCTCAAAACGGTGAAGGAAAACATCGTGAGGAAACCGGCATGTCCTAGAACCAAAAATTCAAAGACATGTGACATCTACCAACCCGCACTGGGCCCGCGTGGTAGATTACGGCCCACTCCCTCTCACAGAGAGGAGGCCTGTGTCCCAGCAGTGGGAACATTATAGGCTGATGATGATGATGATGATGATGATGAACTTTACCTTACCTACTGTTACTCCTAAGAGAAGGAAAAGAACTGGTTTCACGGAATCTGAATTTAAGAAGAAAAAGCGCTTCAATTTTCTGGACCGTAATGGTTGAAAAGTAAGTATCCGTCTTCCTAACTACTTGTAATCAAAATTATTTTGGTATTGGATTTTGCGGTAAATATACACTAATACATACATACATACATAATTACACAGGCCTCCTCTCTGTGAGAAGGAGTGGCCGTAATCCACCACGCGGGCTCAGTGCGAATAGGTGGATGTCGCATATCTTCGGATTTTTTTTGGTTCTGAGACATCAGTTTCTGCGCTATGTTTTCCTTTACCGTTTTGAGAGCAGTGGTGATGAAATAATTTACTCAAATATACATTATTAAAAATCTTAAAGTCTTGCTTAAGTAGGTACCTACTATTAAAAATAGTATCCAAGTTCAAAAGAATCCCGATGATTCAATAAACTTGTTGGTGACGTAGGGAGTGAAAGTTGTTCACATTTTCAGAACCTGAAACTAAACCACATTAAATATCACGCAAATATTACGGATAATGATTGCTCCTAAAATGTTAATCTCTTTAGATTTTAAATTATAATAATAAAATACGATCTGTTAATGGATTTAATGGATAAAAATGGTGCCTAAACTAAATAAAATAAAAATGCGATTAAGACAACATTAATTATCAATTTTCATTGAGCATTTAAATACAATTGAATAATGTCCGAACAAAATGAACTGAATAAATATTAGGGTCGCACCGTCTCTGCGTAACGGAACAAATACTCGTTAACACCGTGCCATTGAATCACGAAACATATTTAAAGGTCTTTTGTTCAACAACAAAGCTCTACTGGTAAGTACGTGAAAATCATTAATTTCATAATAATTATAAAGCTATGCTTGCTATCTTTAACAGGAATTTCAATTAACAGTTTTAAAGAGAATGAAGGAAGGTATAAATACGGAACACTTTCAACAGAATTAATTTTTGGGATGCATTCCTATAATTAATATTTCGTGTAAATTCCGTTGCTGATAAACAAAATATAAAGCGTTTCTTTTGTGTAGTGGGTGGTACTGCAATTTAATGACGTAATTATTGTATTTATATACTTGAAATAATGTATTTGCACTATTATCTGGAATGGCAAGCGACATCGCGGCAGGCCCACCTAGATGGAGATGGCGAGGTGAGCAGGACTCCTGCAACAAGAACTGGTCCTTAGCAGCTTTAGACAGAGAGAAGTGGAAAGAGAGTAGGGAGGCCTTTGCCCTGCAGTGGGACATCACAGGCTTTTAATATATAAATTATATAATATCTGGAATACTACACTAATATTTAATCAAAGCCTCCAATCAGTTTCCAATCCATTGAACATAGTAATAATTAAAATATTATCTAAATAATTCAGAAACGGAGTTATTTATTACTTCCAACGGGTTGGTTGTCAATATTTACCTTGCTTGCACCCTGCATAAAAAATCCACCTTATTTGAGTATTCACCCTAAAGAGAGTTTCACACCGTTGGAAATGAGTCGCAGAAATGAGGTAGCATTCAGTTTCACACACAACATTGCGGTTTACCTACTGTGACCAAAAATTCAAATTCAAAGAGACTTTAGTCATTTTGAGCGACGCAAATAACGAGTTACACTCGTCTGGCCCCGCCCTAATTAGATTTCGCAATTAACTACAAGCAGTAGGAGTAATTTTCCCATTTTAATCCGAGAGAGAAAGTTTAAGTTCTCAACAATAATTACGAGAATTGTTTAATAAGCGAATGAAATGGTTACTTAAAACTTCCAAGGTCACATTTGTAATGAATTTTTAATGTTTATTGGCTTTCCAAACAACCTACATAAAGCTATTTGGAACAACATCAAGCAATAGTATAATAGCTCTGAGTATTTATAGACTACTTACTGTAGATGAGAAAAGTTGTTGATGACGAGAATATAAAATGTTTGTACGACTTTTTTGTAATTTTACCCGGAGTATTGTTTTTTTAGTTGAGCTAGCTTTTATCTGCGGCTTCGGTCGCGTTAATTTAAATTTTGACAATCAATTCAGAGGGCTAATTGTGTAACACATTATCAAGCGGAATCGGTTTAATTTTGACAGGTCAACAGCATTCATTGCGTTATTTACGTAGTGAGCAGACACATTTTTTGAACTTATGAAGCAACGGATTAGCAATTTGCTTCAAAATGATTCAGATTCGAAAGACACGTAGCGCCACCTAGCGTCCTAAAGCAATTGTGACCATCGAAAGTTATTGTTCTTTCCCTCGGGTATAATATTTATTTCTGGATGAAAGATATCCTATGACCTTTTCTGTACCCCTACTAACGTATATGCAAAATTTCAAGATAATTGGTTTAGTGGTTTAGGCGTGAAAAGGAAACAAACAAACAAACCTACTTTCGCATTTATAACATTATTATAGTTACGATTTATTTTTCGGGCCATGATCTTTTTGTTTCCAATTCTTAAGTCAAGAAAATTATATTGACCTTTCGTTGTTAGGAAATAAATGGAGATGATTAACATATGTTCACGGTCGGTGATATTATAAACCTGTATAAATCCCAGAAGAAAAAAAGTACGTACGTACAGACGCCAGCACATCAAGCTACTACAATCTGTCTAATTTCATTAATAGGTTTTCCACTTTATTACCAAAGCATAAGGTCCAAAGTTGATTGGGGCAATTTGACCGTTTCGGGTAACTTGACGTGCTGGCGTCTGTACATTAACAAAATACCTTTTTCTCAACTTGTTCTTTTTGTAACTTCATTGCAAAATTGTGGAAAAATTACTCTGCAAATGACGTAATTGTCATCCATTATCATCCATAAAACATTTTCAACGGTAGTTTAAAATAAACCGCTTTACTTATTGCAAAATTGTTATTTCATTGTCCCATTACAGTTAATGTTTTACTAACATAAGTATTATTTTTATATCTTACAACGGGCCCTCTAAAAATACTTATAACTAAACGTATAGTGTACATGACGAGCACGCATCATCGTGTCTTCTGTGTCATTGACATAGGGTTTAAATTGCATTGCAACCAAGCCTCTGAATATGAAGTGGTATTTAATTAAAGCTGTGACATCAAACTGTCAGCTATTCTTAGCATATATCGGTGTAACCCAGTTATTGGGCGGCCAGAGTCGTTTTGTGAAAAATACTGATATTCAGCTGCATCTGGCTCGACTGAAATGAAACTCAAAGATAAACGCTTAGATTTTGCTGATTTGACTGCCTCGTTGGCGTAGTGAGGGCAAGCGCTACTGCTGAGCATGAGGCTCTGGGTTTAATTCCCGTGCCGGGCAAAGTGTTATTGGGTTTTTGCAGATGGAATTTTTCAGTAGCAGCCCGGAGTCGGGATTTGTGCTCGGTTGATAGCATTTAGGCTCGCCCACTATTACATGAGACTCATGTAATAGTAGTCATGGCTGAAACTATGGAGGACCTCAGTACAATGCTCGACGACCTCAGTAGAGCCTCTGAAAGAGTGGGTCTGAAAATGAACATGGACAAAACGAAGGTCATGTCAAATGCCCATGTAACACCCACTCTCATGAAGATCGGAAACGCTACACTCGAAGTCGTGGACGAGTATATTTACCTAGGACAAACTGTCCAGTTAGGTAGGTCCAACTTCGAGAAAGAGGTCAACCGTCGAATCCGACTCGGCTGGGCAGCGTTCGGGAAGCTACGCAATATCTTCTCGTCCCACATACCGCAGTGTCTCAAGACGAAAGTCTTTGACCAGTGCGTATTGCCAGCGATGACATATGGCACTGAAACGTGGTCGCTCACAATGGGCCTTATTAGAAGGCTGAAAGTCACTCAAAGGGCAATGGAGAGGGCTATGCTTGGAGTTTCCCTGCGGGATCGAATCAGAAATGAAGAGATCCGCAGGAGAACCAAGGTAACCGACATAGCCCGAAGAATTGCCAAACTTAAGTGGCAGTGGGCAGGGCACATTGCTCGCAGAACAGATGGCCGATGGGGCCGAAAGGTTCTGGAGTGGCGACCGCGTACCGGAAGGCGTAGCGTTGGAAGGCCTCCCACAAGGTGGACCGACGACCTTGTGAAGGCCGCAGGAACTCGTTGGATGCGAGAAGCACAAAACCGGTCGAAGTGGAGATGCTTGGGGGAGGCCTATGTCCAGCAGTGGACGTCTTTCGGCTGAAATGATGATGATGATGATGTAATAGGGAGCACCTCTGCCTAACCTTTTGGGGAATAAAGACGTGATACTATATCATGTTTACTGAAAATTATCTTGAACTTGAAAGAGTACTTGTTAATATAGAAAGAAAGAAAGAAAATACGTTTATTTGCGGTGAAAATGACGCAAGAACATAAACACAAAAAATAAAATAAAAAGGGAGAGAAATAAAGAATAAGAAAAGAGAAGAATAAGAAGAAAAAAGAAAAAAAGAAGGAAAAGAAAGGAAGGAATAAGAATAGAGAATAATATCTGCTAGATACTAAAGTATATCAATAAGCTCATTGAGATGAATGTCACTGCAAAACATAATTTATAAAATTCACATTTAGTTCATCGAAGAAATTATTATTACCTAAAGAATTCATGAGAGAAAAACATTTTCGAGTGGGTTTTACTCAGGTACTTCAATATTCACAAGTATTTTGAAGTAGCTATTGTGCACTTGTTTTTAAAAAGGGAGTAATAATTTCAGAATTTTCATTTCATTGCGCGAACCAGAGTAAAGAATGAATACAAAATAATATAAATAATGTCTGCCCATGGGCTCCATCAACGTAAATCAATTCTCGTAATGGACTCCCATTTTGATTTATAGCACTCTGTTTTACAATTTCCGAATGATGATTCGGGGAGCGATTGAAAAAATAAAATATTCACGAATTTTCTTCGATGTCATTACTATTGATATTTATTGGTCGTGTTGCGTCAGGGCCTTGGACCCGTTTTGAAACTATCAGACTAAAAAATTTAGGGTACAAGCCCCTGATATCTCTAATTTTCGAATAGTAAAACATCATGAGGCAACCTACACTTAAAATTATGATTAAATTATGAAAGGCATCGCCTAAAGATTTATTTATGTATTAAGGTACATTAACAGATTCTGTGTATAATATAACCTAAGTACTATAGGTAACAACAGCCTCGGACTTGCACAGTCGCCAATTACAGGTTAAAGATCAAGTTTAGTGACCAATGCGTGTTTCTCCGATGACCTTAGCCTAAATTGTGTAGATCAATCTGCTTAGCCTTTTCCCCACTATGTTAGGGTCGACTTAAATTCTAGCCGAATGCAGCTGAATACCGTATCATAGACGCCCGCAACCTAATTACTGGGTAACACGATACCTCTTGGTTGTCAGACTTTTGGGCTTCTGACTACCTGTAACGACTGTCAAAGATTTATATTTATTTTTATATACTTTATTGTACACCAGAAAATACATAACAAAAAAATGCGATTATCAATACAAAATATACAATAGACGGTCTTATCGCTTTCTTCGATCTCTTCCAGGCAACCTTGGAATGGACAGTGATAGCGTGGATATAAAAACAAACCGAGTGTGCTTATGACCACACGACTGAAGTGAAACTTCAAACATATTTGGATATGAGGGGAGGAGAGAAAGAAAATGTGCATGCGCACTGCTTTCTCTTGCTTATATCCCCCACTCAACTCCCGTTCGCCTCGCCCTAATCACACTTTTCGTAACGCTTACGTCACGCGTTCGCCAGCTTACTCCCCAATTCAAGCGTGCGTAAAGAAGTTTCACTTCAAAAATGGGGTTGTCAGTGGTGCAAAATAATATACTAAAGTAGATACATATAATTGCTGTATCATAGACACATAAATGATGACTACAGCTTATTGCAGCTACGAAAACAAGATCACAACAACAAGTAATGTTCCTTCACGATTCCCTTAAATACAGCTAACGATTGCGCGCGTTTTATTTGAACTGGCAATGCATTCCATAAACGAGCGGCCTGAACAGAAAAGGATTTGTCGAAAAAGATCTAAGAATGATAGCCGGACCAACGGCTTAACGAGCTTTCCGAGGCACGGAAAGATCTCGATATGTCATGGATGGTCACTCATCCATGAATCACCGTGGAAAACGGAGCTTAACCTTCTTTCGACCATTGCGGCTGCTATTATTTAACCACGAACCTAAATCGTGTAGATAAAGAGCATGAAAAACATACAATAGAACGTAGGCGCCGATAGAAAAGACGACACTGAAGTTTTCCTTATACCCTTGTATCACAAAGAAGTACAACAAAGAAACTAGAAAGTAGGACACGTAAGAATTATGAAAATACGTCCACATGTACTTTTTATTTGCAAACTCTTTTGCCGTCGCCTATTACTTTACGTCCCCGGTACGGGATAAAAGACCAATATACAAGCAAGCTCCATCTGCTCAATTTGCGTAATGGAATGTTCGTTTGGACGTCCTCTGTTTTACATCACGAAAAGGCTTAATGTTAAAACTAGTATACGTAAAATATCACATAAAAATATACAATTCGACCCCATACACCCTTTTAGGGTTTTCGTTTGCATGTTTGCCGCGGGCGTTCGGTTGTCGTGGTATATATTGGAGAAGAATATAAAAAATGCTGGCTATATAATAAGTTTAGTAAGAAACCGATGGATGTTGTCGTTTGTTTAATTTGATAAATGAGCTGTTTGTTTTCTATTAATAATATATAATTTTATTCGAGAAAATCCATCGGTTTCTTAAACTTCAACTGTATCCGACGATCCTGCATACTTATCTCTTTTGTTGATTGTACCTACAATATTTTTCTCAATTCTCTTAATCGTTTTTTTTCTGCAAGTACAACTAAACTAAACAAAAAAAAAAACACAAATCTTCTTGCGACTATAAAACAACTTTTAAGAATGATTACTTTTTTCAGTGCGCATAAGTAGTGTTTTCTGCAAACAACAAAAATGAAAATTCAGAAAGTTTGCACAGAGTTCTCATACTTTTATTTTGTCTCATCACCATTGCTGCAGAGATACTATTTCACGAAGTTTCTGTTTCATTTGGAGCCATTTATCATCGTAAACTTCAATCAACCTTGATAGCTCTTTTCTCTGCAACTTTATTCCCTCACATACTCTCCTTAAAACGGTTCGGCTTCCAGTCTAACCGGATGCAACTAAAGTGGGAAGCACAGAACTACTCGAAGTGGCGGTCATTGGCCCTATGTCCAGCAGTGGAAGTCTTTTGGCTGAAATTAAAAATGAATGACTGCCTGTCTGATCTCCAGAACCCATTTATGGTTAAGACGATTTCAGACTTTAAGGCTTATTAGAAGCCCGACAGCGTGAGATCTTTGAAAGTCGTTACAGGATTACCCGTAACTACTTTTAGAGATATATAAATGACACCGAAATAAATTACTTAACGTGTTTTCCGAAGTACGAAAGGATCTCGGTATGAAATGGATGATCCACAGACTGACCTCGGCAAGCGTTGCCTAACCTTTGATAGATCGACCTATACGGCTTAAACTGCCTTCTAATCAAGCTTATCACTTTCGCCTTAAAACCTCGTACTAATTATAGCGAAGCGAGAGAGGTGTTTGATCCGTCGCTTCGGTTCTGAATTTGCATCGCAACGAGCACCGGTTATTGGGTTACCGCGACCACGGCATGCTCGATCACTAATGCTTATTGAATTAAAACCTAAGTCAATATAGACGACGAACTCGATAAACATCGCTTCTATTGATTTTCGGTGTATTTCGTACTGTAAAATATTACACTGTTATTCGTTTGTGGTTTTTACTTGTTGATTTTTGATGTTTCATGTTTAAATAAAGTGGTTTGTGGGCTTTTGAAGTACAGCGCTTATGTTTGCGATAAAATATTTTACGGACCTTTTAAAATCTGATGAGAGTAGCTAGGGCCGTTCCAAGCTGCTCTCAATCCTACAACATATTATACAAGCTGACATACTTAAAATAATAATATAATCATGTATAAAAAACAAAACAACAAAATAGGGCATCAAAATATTCATCCGCATCGCTGTCAGCGCGAAAAGTGCTCATAAGGCTGGCAGCATTGCCACGTTGTATTGATTCTTTGGTTAAAAAATAGGCTAGCCCTCTAGCCACGTGAAGAGTTGACCAACAGCTTGGCAATCCTACAACAGTATTTAATGCCATGGAAAGAAAAAGCCGCGCAAATCTCCTTCATGTAGGCGTCAAAACTTAATTTTGATCCCTACATGTGAGATCATTTTCAGTAATAGATATTTTGACTTGAAAATCACTACATTTTGGTTCATAAACAATGTCAATATATAGTCGAATTTAACAACACACATGAAACAGCATCATAAAATCGTGCTCCTTATTCTACCTCCATCAGAAATAATTATTGTGGTTCTCGTTACAACATTCACAAACAAATGACGAGAGAACAATGAAAGGCGTGTTTTGATAAACAGTAACGTTTTCCGTGGTATTACGACATACAATAGGGTTGAGAATAGGTTGAAAGTAAAGTTTGTGCCTATTCCCGACCCCAAGGGGCAACTCAACACTCGCGCAAATTAATTCTCATTAATTTCTTAGGAGTTTATTCACATGGGCCCAGTTAATGCCTAGCATCTGTGCTGGGATGTCTTTTTAAACGATTCATGATTACCTACCTTATTATAGAGTACTTAGAGTATAATGTAATGTTTATTTGCTTCAGATTTTTTGGCAGATTGAAAACAGAAGCTAAGCAAGCCTGTTACTAATTGTCTTTTATAATGAGGTTTTCTTTTACAGGACAAAAGATAAGACCGTCAAGAATAGTATGTGCCTGGAGGCATGTAATGACATACTTCTAGTTATTCAATTTTCCATCAATAACTCTGTGGATAAGACTAAGTTTAAAACAGAAGACGAACTAGCAGGGGATCGAGAAAGGGGGGGGGGGGTGGAGGGGTTTTGGGGATCAGATCGGAATAACTCATGAAAACTTACATGCCTTAGATCCTTATGGGCTTCACCGTAGTCGGGTAATAAAACAACTGAAAGTTTTGTTTTCAAAGTACATAGGTACCAAATGTAAGAAAAAACCATTCAGTCTTCAAAGTCAAAGTTAAAGTTTTTATTTGTAGAACATAGGTGGGTTTAAAAACAGGTGTAATTAAAATAATTATGTAAAGATACAACATGTTTCGCCGTTGACGGCGTACAAGTACACTTAACAAATTACACACACATATGTTACAGAATTATTTTAATTAAACTTAAAGACAAAATCTATCCACGCTGAATTACATTTTGTGAGTGTGAGATAATTCTGAAAGAGTAATTCATCAACTCGTCCTACATGCCTACGGCCCATTTGGGACGACTTGACGAAAATCAAAATAAATTTTATTTTCATTCTGCAAGTCTTCCCACGATTTTTTTGTATGGAACTTTAAACTTTATTAACGTTTGGTACAGTTAGCAAGACAAGTCATAATTTAGGTAAGTTTTGTTCAAAGATTATTTAATATTATAAAATTCAGTACCTACCTACTAAATAATATTTTTCTAGAACAGTTTATTGTTTCATTTTACAAGGAAACTCACAAGTTCAAGTGTTATCCGAAATTAATAAGAATGGTAGACATGTACGACTTTCGGTTATTATCAGGTAGGTAGGTTAATCTTTTCGAAAATGGTGTGATGATTAAATATTTTTTAACAAATCCCTTTTTTATCTACTGATTGTACCTTTTCTCATTTTGATAGTAACGTGGGACGACTTGCAGAATGATTATAAAATTTATTATGATTTTCGTCAAGTCGTCCCAAATGGGCCGTAGGCATGTAGGATGATTTGATGAATTACTCTTCTGAAAATATCCTCTGTTTTTACAATGAAAGGATGTTGGAAGTAACTTCCTAATAATAAAATTTGATATATCAGAAGTCCTTGAACATGACTAATGAAAGACAAGCCGTCACTCAGAAGGTCGTCGGTGAAAGCGATTTATTTGACGAGGGACCTCAACTTTGAAGGAACATGCGCATAGAAATTAATTAGGCCATGTATTTTATGTTATGAAATATTTCGAAGGCCTTAATTATAACATTTTGAGGTTATAAGATACTTTATTGTCATGTTTTACTATTAGCCGAATTCCCAGTAATTATTTCGTATTTTATAACTTTGTTATTAGGTTTGTAAAATAATATGAAAGGAGACTGTTAAAATTTGTAAGGGAAGTGGTCTATGATCCAATAGCGATACTGTAGAGGTATTTCTGTGGGAATACCTCAACTATACCCTTGTGCAAAGGGGCATCAAAATCTAACCCGGCAGTTTTGAGAAAAATAATACTTTAAAATTCACATTTCTTGCTACATTTTTATATTTTAAAAACATTTTAATGGGTATTTCTGACTTTATACTACTTAATTAATGTGGTTTTCTGCTAAACAAAGACACTTACCACCTCGAAAGTGCTGAATTTCTGTTTTTTTTTTTGTTTTTAACCGACTTTAAAAAAAGGAAGGAGGTTCTCAGTTCGTCGGAATCTTTTTACATTTTTTAATATTTCTATTCATCGATTTCTCGAAGACGGCTGGACTGATTTGGAAAATTATTTTTTTGTTTGAAAGGGTATACCTACTTCTCCAAGTGTTCCCATTGTCACCAGGTCAGGTTTGAACGGGTATTTCTGACTTTATTAATGTGTTTCTCTACTAGGCAAAGTCACTTGTCCCGTCATCTTTTTTTTTGTACTTACCGAATTTTAGGCATTTTGTAAATATTTATGTAGGAAGGATATGTCTTAAAACAAAAAATTACTCCAAACGAAACGATACGAAAAATAAGAAGGAACTCTATTTGTAGCAACAGAAAAAAGGGTGTACCTATGTAAAAAAAACTTGTACATCACTACATAATATAAAAATATTTAAAAAATGTAATTCCGACGAACTGAGAACCTCCTCCTTTTTTGGAGTCGGTTAAAATCGAAACAAATACTAAAATCTAGGAAAGAAACACATTAATTAAGTATTATAAAGTCAGAAATACCCTTTAAAATAAAAATGTAATCATGAAATTATGTATTCTGAAATATTATATTTTTCAAAACTGCCGGGGTCAGATTTTGATGCCACTTTGCACAAGGGTATAGTTGAGGTATCCCCACAGAAATATCGTAACAGTGACGCCATTAGTTCATAGGCTACTTTTTAATGTTATCATGAAATGATGTATTCTAAAATATTATATTATTTTCTCAAAACTGCCGGGTCAGATTTTGATGCCACTTTGCACAAGGGTATAGTTGAGGTATCCCCACAGAAATATTGTAACAGTGTCGCCATTGGTTCATAGGCTACTTTTTAATGTTATCATGAAATTATGTATTCTAAAATATTATATTTCTCAAAACTGCCGCGTCCGATTTTGATGCCACTTTGCACAAGGGTATAGTTGAAGTATCCGCACAGAAATATCGTAACAGTGTCGCTATTGGTTCATAGGCTACTTTTTTATGTTATCATGAAATTATTTGTATTCTAAAATATTATATTTCTCAAAACTGCCGGGTCAGATTTTGATGCCACTTTGCACAAGGGTATAAATGAGGCATCCCCACAGAAATATCGTAACAGTATCGCTATTGGTTCATAGACCACTTTTTAATGTTATCATGAAATTATGTATTCTAAAATATTATATTTCTCAAAACTGCCGGGTCAGATTTTGATGCCACTTTGCACAAGGGTATAGTTGAGGTATCCGCACAGAAATATCGTAACAGTGTCGCTATTGGTTCATAAGCTACTTTTTTATGTTATCATGAAATTATTTGTATTCTAAAATATTATATTTCTCAAAACTGCCGGGTCAGATTTTGATGCCACTTTGCACAAGGGTATAAATGAGGCATCCCCACAGAAATATCGTAACAGTATCGCTATTGGTTCATAGACCACTTTTTAATGTTATCATGAAATTATGTATTCTAAAATATTATATTTCTCAAAACTGCCTGGTCAGATTTTGATGCCACTTTGCACAAAGGTATAGTTGAGGCATCCCTACAGAAATATCGTAACAGTATCGCTATTGGTTCATAGACCATTTTTTAATGTTATCATGAAATTATGTATTCTAAAATATTATATTTCTCAAAACTGCCGCGTCAGATTTTGATGCCACTTTGCACAAGGGTAGGTATAGTTGAGGTATCCGCACAGAAATATCGTAAGTGTCGCTATTGGTTCATAGGCTACTTTTTATGTTATCGTGAAATTATTTGTATTCTAAAATATTATATTTCTCAAAACTGCCGGGTCAGATTTTGATGCCACTTTGCACAAGGGTATAGTTGAGGCATCCCTACAGAAATATCGTAACAGTATCGCTATTGGTTCATAGACCACTTTTTAATGTTATCATGAAATTATGTATTCTAAAATATTATATTTCTCAAAACTGCCGGGCCAGATTTTGATGCCACTTTGCACAAGGGTATAGTTGAGGCATCCCCACAAAAATAATGTAACAGTATCGCTATTGGTTCATAGACCACTTTTTAACAGTCTCCTTAGGCCTGAATTCTCCGAAGGCTATCCCTTCGGCAGAGTGGTTCCCAAAGTTCACTTACATTTCGCCTCCAGATATGTTTAAGTCCTATGTAATATTGAGCCTATTGCCATCGATCGGGTACATATCCAGAGTCCGGCTTGGTACTTGTACTAGCCCCCTTACTAATAAACGTTGTTCTATTCTATTCTATTTTTAATTATGGCAAGTAAAGCCGACGTCGACTATTCTGCCAATGTCAAAAATGAATTGTAAAAGCAAGTGTGTGAGATAAAAAAGAAATCGATGCTACAGTTGAACTTAATGTAGATCTTGTTTACTGCAGTTAATTAAAAGTCAGACTCTAGATATTCTATAATACGAAAAAGCCAATTAAGTTAGTATGACTTAAGGGGGATGCGCCAAGGTCGATGCCCGCGAAATTCAAAACTTACGTTTTTTGCAATTAGCTGGTCAGTGCCAGGTTATATGTTGATTAAAAGATGATTTGCCACGCGTCGCCTATCGGTGACGAAACAATAGAAAATCAATTGTGTATCATTACCGGAGCTTGACAGATTAAGTTAGAATTGACCTCAAATGTCATGATTTCATCGCAAATCATATTTAGATCAACATACAATCTTCAAATTGCAAAAAAAACGTAAAAACTTTGAATTTCATGGACGGTATCGCTTTAATATTTGCTGAAACAGTAGTCGTATCCTATTAACTGTTGATGCTATGAGGTGCATAGTAGGTAGATTTGTATAATAGGCATGATAGCTAAGTAATTAGGGCTAACCAAGCTCCGACCTCATTACTACTAATTAGTGCCTATCATCCGCTATATCAAGCAAATACATAGATATGTATATCCACTATTAGTTAATAGAAATATGTTGATATATTATATTACATGAACAGATACCAAGGCAAATAAAGTATTGTGGCGAAATTATATCAGAGGCTCGTGACAGAGTGATCGATGGTTAGGCTACGCTTGCCGTGGTCGGTTCGTGGATGGGTGACCATCCATTACATATCGAGACCTCTTCGTGTCTCGGACAGCACGTAAAGACTTTAGTCCTGGCTGTCTTTTGTAGATCTTTGACAGTCGTTAGGGATAGTCAGAAGCCCAAATGTCCGGCAACCAGTACTACCAAGGGGCATCGTATTATGTCTAGTAACTTGGTTGTAGATGTCAGATAGGTAGCCGCCCCACGTAAAATACTCTTATTCAGCTGCATCCGGTTAGATTAGAAGTCGACTCTGACATACTTGGGAAAAGGCTAGGCAGATGATGATGATTACCTAACCACAAATTTTTTTTTCGTTGTTTATTGTAGTTAGACGACCCAGCTTAGACACGTGTAACCCAGAAAATATTTTGAGGATTTTAGGTGCACAAAATAATCAAAAAACATTCATAGATAAACTGCTAAAAACATAACCTTCCTTTTGGCTTTTCCATAGTTGGTTAAAAATGTTTGCGATGAAACCGAATGCAACATCATTTCGGCGACTCATTTTGAGCGACGCGATTCACCGTGGGATTTTATTTCCTGCCACCAAAAGCTAAGGTTTTGTAGCGGTATCTACAAATGCCACATACGAACTATGCGTCATACTGACGTCACACAAAATCCTGATCCGACCCACAATACCTCGCAAGCAGAGTTTACCGCGCAACTACATAATTATATACAACGGCCCGACATGAATCATCGGGCAGTTACCCGCCAGACACGACGCCCGTCAAGTCGGAGGATCTTCCCTTTTCTATGAAGGATGAGTAAAATGGTGCATACGGTACAACGGGAACTTTACACCCTGTTTCTCATACCTCTATAGTTTCCTAAGACAGCGGCGGCCACCACATAGCGTTCGCAATTTCCTGACAAAAGTAAGTTGTTGTGTTTTCCTAGGCCGCGTTTTTTGACACCGTAAGTCAAACCCCGCTCATATTGATGGCAGCCGTTATGTGGTTCTAGGGAACCGTAGCTGGTTACATATTTATTCCTATGATGGAAAAAAATCCTCTGTTACCCAAAAATCCACAAAACATAAAAACATGTCATGTATATAACCCATGTGCACAAACCCATGCAGCACAATTGACAAGGGGAAATTGAGTAAACCAAAATTAAGTGAGTGATCATCCGATGTTGCTTCGTAAATATGATTTATATAAAAGCTTCATAGCGTTCGCTGCAGGTGTATGTGGAGTAAATAGAATAAAGAATTATTGGCTTTACGTCAGCAGCCTGGGATATGCGTAATGGATGGAGAGGATTTGTTGGCTGCACTGAGTGGGTAGCCCTGTGACTGAACGCAGGAAAATGTTTGTTTTATTTCTAGGGGAGATGGCTGAAATGAATTTTTCAAAAGGAAAATGTAAGTAGAATTGTTCGTTATTGATTATGTATTTACTGACCAAGATGGAGGAGAAATCCGTCTTCCATTTCAATTCATTATTCTTCCTAAAGAACCCTTGAATGATATTTTCATTAGGCATAGTAATTATTTAACCACACTATTATCACAGTATAAATATGAACAGTATGGAAACTAGGCCTATTTGTTGAAATAAATACCTACGACTCATTGGAGCGTTAGGGTTGTCACTCTTAATGTCTGTAAAATTGATGTGTTTTATTGTAACGAAGTTTTTAACGTGGTGTGCGGTTAGAAGTTGACTGATTATCTTTCCCTCCTTCTGGTCAAAACGTAAATCCAAGATGGCGGCTGCGAAAAAATTCAAAATTTTCGTCGTGAATATCTTTTTCATAGTTTTCGAGGGTGCTAAAGCCGATAGTGAAGTCAAAATGCGCGTCGCTCGACCGATGCCTAGTTTAACCCTGCACCTTACCGTTTCTACTCGAGAATGGGTGTAATAGTAATTAAAGAAAACAATATTTTTAAAAAATATCTTTATTCTTCGTAATTATGTTAAATCACATTTTTCGATACTTTAAACCGACTACTTGGGAAGTAGTGCTACAGTAAAAAGAAAATAATATTATGTGGCGACTTCATAAATGTATTAAACAAAAACAAAGTGGAAGACAACACGAATAAAAAAATGCTGCATTCGTAAACAGCAATTATTATGGAAGTATCGTAAGAATCGAAATATCATAACAAACCAATTTTAAAAATTTTGCGAGTAGATTACAACGTGTTATAAAACTGACAAAAAAGTCTCAGAATAATTACTTTATCCATACAGCTCAAAACAAATGTAGGGCTACTTGGAACGTTATTAGTAAAACAATGTGTAATGTGCCAAAAAGCGAAATCAATCAAATTAATATAGATGGTAAACATTGTGGTGATGATCCGCAGACCATTGCGGACTTTTTTAATAATTTTTTTATAGACCAAATAAAACGCAATAAAAGTTGTACTAATAAAACAGAGACCACGGACCGTCCAACTTTTTGAAAATGCGTCGAGTGTATTGAATGAAATTTTTCGTTCTTGTTTTAAAAGAGAACACTGTAAAATTTACATGTAGCAGGCGAAACTATTTTTCAGTAAATAATTTATAATTACGAATAATAGAGATATATTTTTTTAAATATTGTTTTCTTTAATTACTATTACACCCATTCTCGAATTGAAACGGTAAGGTGCAGGGTTAAACTAGGCATCGGTCGAGCGACGCGCATTTTGACTTCACTATCGCCTTTAGCACCCTCGAAAACTATGAAAACGACACCCCATGACAAATAAATAGAAAAATTTCACAGCCGCCATCTTAGATTTAGATTTTAACGTCACTATCGGTTTTAGCACCCACGAAAACTATGAAAATGACACCCATGACAAATAAATGGAAAAATTTCACAGCCGCCATCTTGGATTTAGATTTTGACCTCACTATCGGCTTTAGCACCCTCGAAAACTATGAAAACGACACCCATGACAAATAAATGGAAAAATTTCACAGCCGCCATCTTGGATTTAGATTTTGACCTCACTATCGGCTTTAGCACCCTCGAAAACTATGAAAACGACACCCATGACAAATAAATGGAAAAATTTCACAGCCGCTATCTTGGATTTAGATTTTGACCTCACTATCGGCTTTAGCACCCTCGAAAACTATGAAAACGACACCCATGACAAATAAATGGAAAAATTTCACAGCCGCCATCTTGGATTTAGATTTTGACCTCACTATCGGCTTTAGCACCCTCGAAAACTATGAAAACGACACCCATGACAAATAAATAGAAAAATATCACAGCCGCCATCTTGGATTTAGATTTTGACCTCACTAACAATTTTGGCAACCTCTTTAACTACCTACGACACCCATGACGAAAAAAATGTTAGCAGCCGCCATCTTTGATTTACAAATAAATTCACGTCGGTGCATGATCGCACGAGCCATTATTCGATATCGATTATAACAATAAATCATTCTTACCTTTCAAGATCAGCTGGGAGTTTAAAAAAGGAAAGCTCCGGTTATGAAGAAGTCGAGTTCAAACAGTTTTTATTATTAAAAAGATGGACGATCCGTGGCGCAAGGAATAAATTAAATACACGATTATTCGTTCCAACACGGCACCCGTGACTGAGAGTACCCCGACCATCGCTTAGGAGTACCGTAGATGCGCGCGTCTGTGTGAGTGTGCCGTTGCGACCGTTTGTACGTAGTTTCCGTACTGTTCGTATCTGCGTATCTGTCTACTGTGCTATTATTCTATATAAATTTACTTACCAGGTTGTATAAATTGTAACTATACTGATCCGAGTTTGTTTATATATGAGTTTGAACTGAAGGTTTGATTAATTACCTAACATTATATTTTATTTATAACGTATTCTCTGGTAATAACAGATTTCCATTGTAGTTTTTTTTTCCACATCCTCTATTGAGCGCAGTTTAATGTAAACGTAATATTTAATGTATACCGTAGGTACATATTTAACGTTACAAACAAATGTATTTTTATTATTGCAATGAAGTTCATGTTTGACTAATTCTGCTAACCGCTAACGGACCGACCGACGGATCTTCTGTCGCGTTTAGGTCTGCCAAAGCAAAGTACCCAACTAGCAAAGTAATGGTCAAAACCTTGTGGCCGCTGATTTCATCTGATCTTACTTCAGCAGTGTAGAAGTCACATTTTAAATCTCATCTTCTACTTAATAAAAATTCACTTCATTCATTCATTGACTGATAGACAACGCATAGAAACTTAATCTAGAAGCAGGAAATTTTGCACACGAGTTCCTTTTGTAAAGGAGATGAGCACTTAGGAAGGATTTTTGAAAGTTCATCCCCTAAAGGGGGGGCTAAAGAGGGGACAAAAATGTGCATGAAAGTTCGACGTTTTGCCGACGGGACATCCCATCGAATGCGTGACTGGTCCTAAATACTCTTACTCAATTTACCGGTTCCAGTTTTTGACTTGTATAGAAAAATCAATCAATCATGCGTTGAATGTAAAAAAGGCATCCATGTATTTTGATACTATGTCATGTAAAATCATATTTTACAGCATAATAATCAGGTAAAGGGTCTTTGAAAGCATTATGTATTCCTGTATCACATTTCTGGCACGGACACGGGATCATTGCGGAGTGTATTTGGAGGTTAAAGTAGGTACCTACCCAAATGTAGGTACTTACATGTAGGAAGGTTTTCATGAACACTAGTAAAAAGGAACGTTCTGAAATTACCTTTGGTTTTCATTTTGGGTTTTTTGCGATACGTAATGATAGGTTCGCCTCGTATGAATACGAATCGCAACAAACCCTTTCTCTACGAGCATTAAAATGTGTATTTGACAGTATTTGATATAGAAATCTTTATCCAATCATTGTAGACGACAATGCCGCCCGATGGTATGCTCTTTGGTACAAGTATTTTACACAAAAAATTTGAAACGAAAAAAACTAAATATAATTATATTATATTATATAATTACTATATTAATATATATATTTTTTATTAGTAATTTTTTTAGTAAGTGATTTTATGTATTTTATTTTCTCTTTACTCGTCTACATCTCTTTATCTACTTTTCTATCGCAGGTATGCTGGAAAAGATTTCTTTAGAAATAAGCATCATCTTTTTACATATTTTTCTGTTTTTATATGTGTGTACCCACATAAATTGGTCAGTCCATCTAGTTATACTAGTAGTTATACAATATAACAGAATGGACAAAAAAAGTCCTATTTGTTACAATGCTCAATTGGTTAAATAAATAAATACGGCACTCATTGTTAGTATTACATATTCTTATTTATTATTTCATATTCTTATTTTTTCAATTCACTATAGTCATCGTTGTGAGTCAAACGTTAGCATCCCTTGGGACGCATCAATAGTTAGCTACGTTTTGGAGCCCTATATTTTCGTAGCTTCCCACTCCAAATCCAATCTAACAGGGGTCAAGTAGTGGGTGTAGTGCCGCGGGGGCAGGTTCACTCTTACAGACCCATCATACTAATTTCGGGTTGAGAGCCCCTGTCATTTGTTGGAAGTGGCTGAAAGTGGTGCCAATACATATTGTAAAAGGTGGCTTAGGTACCAACACAACTCGTAATTTAATGAAGCTCTACAGCTTCACCCCTTTGTTAATTATACCGTAAACAATACCGAAGCATTGTATAGAATTCTGAATACAAACTTTTTGCAGTACTTACCTCTAGACATTTACCTTAGGTAAATGCTTTTTTAACGGAAAAACTTTGTGAAATGTCAACATTTATATCGTAAGGTAGACAATTTTATTGTTCTATATGTGGAAACTTAGAAAATGTTGAAGAGATGTATAAAGTGTTCTGAACAATGTTTTGTGTACATAGAAGGAGAGAAAATTACAGCTTTATTACACATTTAGAATTTCGTTAGCTTGTTACTTTTACAGACACGTGCAAAAAGTTATGGACTCGATAAAAAGTTCAAATAAAAATAAATAATACAAAAAATACTGTTCGCGCGAGCTCTCATTAGATAAGGCTCGGCCATCAAGATTTCGGAGAAAATCGTTGCTGAATTTCAGTAGGTAGGGTAAGTAGTAGGGCTTTTTGTTTTTTTTTGCACGTAATCTTACTCTGTGTAGCTTTTATAATATCTTTTTTCCAAGAATACCGATAGTCTATGAGGTAGGTACATATATTTGAATTAAGAATCAGAATTTGAGATTATTTACTAGTTATGGAACTAGAAACTGAATGCCAAACTTAACAAAGTTCAAATTCGATTGCAACCAACAACTTATTATGACCTTTTTGTTACATCATTATAGTCACTCAAAAATCAATTTAGAATAATTTTCACTAAAGTAGATAACTTGGCGATGGAATGTAAATTATCTGAGATTATTAACACTGCTATACTGAAATTGTATTCCAAATCACGTTCAGTGTATGTGTATAATTCTAGCAACGCCGGAACAAGCGACGGAAAGTTGTGTTATCAGTCCCCGGCGTTCTCACGAACATCTATATGAAACAATGGGCAATCAGTACATTCGTATGGAGATACGGTTCAAATGATGTTTGATACAAGCGTCCTTAATAGCTTGAAATAGAGATGAAATGGAACCAGCTTGGATTTTAAGGCTTTTGTTGATATTTCAAACTCAATCAAACATCAAAATCAAAAGTCATTTATTCAAAGTACTCGTAGGGTGAGAATCAGCACTTTTTGAACTTCAAAATTACATAAGACAGTCATTTTACATCTGAGTTTATGTCGGCCTTTCTTCTCACAGTAGTCTGATAGGAAACGTCGACCTCTTCTAGTTTTTAAATATATGATTGACGTGTAAAATTGTTTGCACAAACCTACTTACAGAAATGAAATCATTGATCGTTTACAAAACGCCTGCCCTACCAAACCCCTTCCTATTGCTTTAGCTGGGAAGAAAAAGTGGCGCAACAAACTCCTCAGCAGCACAGCTGTCTGTTCAGTTAGAAGAATTTGGTTCTACACATTAGTATGTAATGAAAATTACAAAACATTAAATTATAATAATTGCCTCATGTCAGCTAGCACACGCAAATCTGCATAGCCTTTTCCCAACTATGTTAGGGTCGGCTTCCAGTCTAACCGGATGCAGCTGAATAGCAGTGTTTTACATGGAGCGACTGCCTAACTGATCTCCACAACCCAGCTACTGGGTAATAAGATACCCCTTGGTAAGACTGATTGTCAGATTTTATCATCTCAAAAGGCACCATCTTTCTAGCCATATCATCTTTTACACAGTCCATCCATCGTTTCTTTGGTCTTCCCATACCTTATAGTCTATAGATACTAACAAAAAAGATTTATCAAATTGACGATTCCTTGAATATGGGTAGGTACATGAGGTAATACATAATTACAACAGTTCTTTAAACCATATCTTACCTCAATAGGTGTGCAAATATCAAATAAAATAAAATATACACATACATAAAATCACGTATTCTTTCCATGGGGCAGAAAACTACAGAACGCCACCTGCTAGGAACCTTATACACTACTTTGTGAAAATTAAGTCGAAATAAAAGTACTATTTGCAAACATCAAGTCGAAATAAAAGTTATGTCTATCCATTACCCGAAAGTGTAAAGACCACAACAAGTACGATATATAACTATACTCGAAGTACAAAAAAACCAAGACTTTATTCGTTTTTGCACTTCAATTACGAAGAAGTGGACCAAAAAAGTGGCCATTTTGTTAGATAGGTATACTAATGACCCAAGGGGCTAGTTATTTTTCAACAGAAACGAGAGCAATTTTGGTATCGAGCTTCGATAAAATGAAGGTTCAGTCTGACAGTAAATCCAGGCTTAATTTTGTTTATTGAAGTAGTTGATTTTCATAAATATTTACAGAGGAAGGTAAGAATTAATTGGATTCCACCTGAACTAGAAATAAACCCTGTATCTCAGGTATCTCACTCAAGTGCTTATACATAAGTATTATCTAAAATTCCTATAAATAGTAAATCATTTTATCTACTTTAATTATGGTTATATTCAAATTGAGCAAAATAGTATGCTACCTTTTTGCATCATCGTAAGACATTTTTGCTACCTTGTTCTATTATGACTTTTGCAATGTTACATTTTTAATGAGGTCGCGTTTACTTTGTCATACAGAAAAATGTTAAGATGGCATGTTTACTTATAATTAATATTACTAATAAAAACTAAAATTAATTTTACAGATTATAACTAGTAAAAGACAAGATTAATGAACACTGTAGTTAGGTTTATAAGCGCCTTTCCTATGCTAGCAGTAACTTCAAAAATGAAGTTGCACGTAGGTCCCTCTTTTTTACCTGACTTGTGACTTAGAGGCCAAAAAAGAGTCACGGGACAAACTAGGCAGCTTCTCGGCTACATTCTGCTCATAAATGCAATCATAAGCTTCTTTATCACTTAAAACGGTCGGTACACCTATAACCGTAATTCAGGTCTTCTATTATGGGGCTCTTCTACGTTCAGGCCAGGACTTCTTAGCAGGGATGATTTCTTAAGTTTTTCTATGTCGTCTTTGGTCTCCGTGCTGATTATAACGCCTCCATTTTTTGTTTTGCGCAGTCCTCTAACGTGCAATTTCATTTGTTCAGGGCACATATTTTTTTGGACAAGAGATTTAGTGTCCTCCCTAGATTTTAATTTATCCGCTGGATAAACTGCAATAGAACTGACATTATTGGGGCAAAAGTAACTATTTTTATTGGTTTTTAACATTTTAGCGAACGAAACATTTTCTGACATCGTTGGTTTAGCACAGTTTTCTTGATATTTTCGAGGCTATCTGTGAGGTCGCCTTTTTCTTTCAACACTAGTTTAGAGTTTTGTGTTTCTTAGGCTTTTTTTAACTTCAAGCCCTGGTAGTAAACCGAAGTGAAACACCATGTTCAACCTTGCCGTGTGTATCTATTCAGAACTGGTGCAAAGCTTTTTTGATCAGCGTATATTAAAGTCTGTAGGTATTGTGTAGGCAGCCTTCTTATTTCGCGTAGCAATGATCGCACATTAAGCCTGACACTCAAGTAGAGCAGACGTGAGTATAATTTATCTTGCTTATCAGGATAACGTTATAATTTACCTTGCTTATCAGGATAACGTTAGCGTGCGCTTGAGTTGCTTCTTAGCTTAAGAAATTATAAGTATTCCACTAGATAATATCTTAAATTTTTAAGAATTCCATTTATTATAGAACAAAGATTATTTGTTCACAACTTATTTATTCAAACCATGTTTTCGCCTTTTAGTATTATTAACTGCCTACCTAAGTTGATGATTGTGATAGTTATATCACGGTAATATTATCTACCGATACCGATAATATTACCGTGGTTCTATTACCAATCATATAACTAAGGAACCAAATTCATAGGTTTTATACCAATTTGCTCCTTGTTGTCATTGTCATCAATATCAATGCGGTTTTTCTCCTTTTAACAATTCTGTTGGTAATGTTGCCTTTTGAATCTTTCCAAAGGATGACTAAGTATATGAACGATGAACATTTTTATAGTCTTTCCTAAGGACTATAAAAAAGTTCAAATTAGTACAATGCTCTGCGTTTAGACCTTGAAACAAGGCTTACAAGATTTTGTCTTTGCTAACAAAATGTTAAGTTATTTTATTGCTTACAGCATGCAGAAAACTTTAATAAATTCAAATAAGTGATGCGAAACTGAGTGAGACAATTAAGTATTTTATATGCAAATGAATTTAATTAAATCGTTGACATATCGCAACACCCACTATCACGTGCTCATTTGAATATTCATTCCTCGCTTTTTGTTTACTTTTAATTATAGGTAGGTAGATCTGACAGAAAAAGCTCTTAATGACTTTGAGTCTAATACAGCTTTCTGGCTTACTTTAACTTTAATTGGCTATTTTATTATATGTTTTTAAAAGTTAATAATATTTAAAAAAATAACTGATAATATTTGAAATCCCACGACAGCTTTCGTTACTTAGCATAGGTTTGCAGAAAATATTTCAATTTAAAAGATTATTATTTTGATTCAAGTATTCGGGGAGGTCTTTATGTTGCCAGTTTTGACAATAAGATGGTAAACATCAAATAATTATTAATTTTTGATGTTTACCTATTAATATTTGTGCGTCATTGAGGGAAACAAGACTGTGATTTAATTTCATGTAACATCTTGCATACCATGTGCGTATATACTCATGTCCCGGACAAATGAATGAACATACTTAATTACTAACTTCGGTTACCGTCAGCTTTCAGTCTGTCAGTTTGTCAGTCTTCACATAATCTTCACAATGACATTTCTGAGAAATACTACAGTAATTTAATCTGTCAAGCTCCCCTAATGAGACACAATTGATTTTCTATTGTTTTGTCGCCGATCGGCGAACCGCGCCGCTTGACCGGTTAAAGAATACCTAGTGGATAGGGTTAGATATAGTACATTACTGCAGCGGCCAGCAAAAGAGGGATTGATGGACGAACGTGTAAATGTAGGCCGAGGCGAAGCCGAGACACACATAGATAAGTCGATCAATGCATAGTTGTAGCCAAGGCTTGTATAGTACTTTTCTCAAAAGAGATAATGACCGAATAGTTCCTAACTACCTGTAAACTTATGAAATAGTTAGGTACTAAATATATATTAGCGTACCTAACAACTACTAACGTTATTATGATGTCAAAGCTTAGGTATTCTAGTAAACTCGGCCATTCCAATTTTCAGGTAATCTGTTTGAAGGCAATTTAATGAGCCATCTGCTGCAGCAGCCAACTTATACATAACTATTACTCCAACTTTCCTTTCATTTTACAATTTCGCTTCCCGTATATTAGGTGTTTCATGAGTATTATGAAGTGGATCAATTAGGCTTTACCGTTAAGCCTAATTGGCTTTCGAAGTCTGAAACTGCCGAATAGATCATCATTCTTCTCATGGTTTTATCCCAATACGCTTGGGTTCCGCGCAGTACCTACGACATTTTCTTCCCTTCATCTCTATCAGACATAATCTTAGTATCCACTTCCTAGCTTGATTTATCATCTTTCAGACATCGCTTCTGGACATTAATTATATAAAACATTGTAAATATGTGAGCAGCATGTATCTATCACATCATTAATTTATCTATCATTGCTTCATTTTTATTTTTACTACCTATTGTGGTAGGTATAGTGATTTTATTCTAGGTGCTTCGTCTTCACATATAATTAATGTGTACAAAATATTGTAAAACATTTTTAAAAAGTAACGGTGAAGTTTCTTGCCCATTCTTCTCCATACGAAGGCTTTTGGAAGGGGCGACTAAAATCAATTCTATTTTATTTTATTGTAAATTTTGACGTCCAAAAGTGCCTTTTATGTGCCTATTTGAAATAAATGCTTCATAACTAACGTTAAATATTTCACACGACTAAATTGGTCGCAGTAACCAAGCCAGGGCACCCCGACCAAATGGGTTAGGTTAAGTTAGAACTGTGACCAACCGCTACATTCAAGTTGATCGCAGTTACTTGGGTATTTAGTATTGGACCCCAAAGTAGGAATGATTAGAGGATCACAAAAACAAACGCATTAGAGTGTTCAATAACGTTTTTAGGAAAGAAATATTGGAATTATTTGCGGTAAATGAATAGGCAATATTTTGGCTAAATACGAGCCAAAAAACCTATTAATCTACCTACCTATTTCTTTACCCAATACAACATAAGTAAAACCTCGAAGTAGCAACATCACCCGCATCAAAAATCAAATGATCTTCGATAGTATTGAGTTGATCCCCCACTTATCCCGTATCTATTGAGAATACCGTTCAAAGCTCGCGAAAAGGAGATTTCACGCTTAAGATATCACTTTGCCATTTTAAAGTTCGCTTCACATTTGACGGTTGTCGTGTCTTGTCTATACCGTCAACAATTTAATTTTCTTGGGAATGTAATCCTGTTGAGGAATCCGTCCGTTTTGGGTATTCAGTTCGATGGATCAAAATATTTCTGGTTTGATGTATCTTTTATTAATATTTTGATTGAATAACTTACCTTGGATAGGTATATATATAGGTACATACGGTTAACATATTATAGAAACCACAAATGGTAGACTAATCTGCATGGAGCTGGTTTCGGGAAATCTCAACACAATCCACAGGACATCCATCATTCATTTCGTACGCAAAAATGAACGAGACGGCCAAAAAAAAAACTGTTTTCATATGAGAAATGACCTCTTGAGCATTCTTTAATTAAGTATTACAATGAAAGCCTACAATTAACCTCTCAGCTGCTATTTGAGATTCAAAATGCCAAAAATCATATTTTTGTAACTATTTTATAGTTAAAACATGTTCAGGATGTAAGAATTAAAAGTTCTTATTTTTTTAATGTTATGCTTAAAACACTTGATAGAAAAAAATGATATTTGACATTTTCAATCTCAATTAGCAGCCGGGGGTAAATTGTAGACTTTCGCTGTAAAAGTAAAGAAATGCTCAAGATGTTATTTCCCATAAGAAAATAGTACTTTTTTATTCTGGCAAGCATTTTATTTTTTGGGTATAAAATGTTCGACACTTGAATAATGTCCTTTGGGCTACGCTTTTGATGATCATGATAAAGTTGTGTTTAAATAGAGAGATTACCTTGTTCTCTTTCATGAAAATTATTTATTTTAAGTTTGGAATGATGAATATTAACATGTAGAAAAAATCAAAGTATTAAAGCTAGTTCGATTCGAACCCAGGCAGGCACTTCACTTTGTCTATTTAATTTCATCACGGAAATCATCGTGAGGAAACAGGTATGTTAATGTGACATTTACCAACCCGCACTGGGCCCGTGTGGTGTATTAAAGCCCGCCTCTTCTCACAGAGAGGAAGCTTGTGTCCCAGCAGTGGGAAGATTATAGGCTGATTATACTAAAGCTGTTTCTTGTTTTATTTACATGTAACATTCGAAAAAGCTCACTAGCGTTAACGTTTATCGCAATATAAACGTTCCCCAAGCTTAAAAGAGTCTCACCTTTACAAAATACGAGAAACATTCTAGCCAGTCTTAAAACATACTCGTAATTAAAAATATACAAAATATTTTCACTGACAACACCATCACAAAGTTTGAGAACTTTCACACAAAAAGGACTGCACAACCAGTTTCTACTTGAACTATTCAAAAAGCGAAGAAAACGTCCGTTCAAAGGTTTCGTGTGAAACATCTCTTATTGTACCTTTGAGAGTGCAAACAAAGGTTGTATTCAGAGAACAGAGCGTAATTAATATTTAGGTTCTTATCTTTGTGTAAACATACAAACGTTTTGAGTACATTTTAACTCTTTTATTAAAGCATTCCTCACTTGTAGAGAAAATAAATGAACTTTTACGAGTAGTAGGTAATTCAAAGTTCCCATCCAAGTAAACGCCATCTTCTAAGTACACAAATTAATTTAGAACTTTGATATTAATCTCTGACTTAGATTAGTTGGCAATGTTCTATCGCAATGAATGCGACTTGCACTCTGCAGTTTCAGTAACTTTTCATGCGCCAGCTCTAGTTTTAATTAGATAATGTTTTAGCATATTTTATTAATGGATTGCTGCGGTATTCATTACCTAAGTATGATTATGTACTTTCTGAGACAATCTTGTACATTACTGACGTCCGTGAAAGAAAACATCGTGAGGAAATCTGGTCTTATAGTTAACTTCACCCGCATAAGTTTCGATTCCGTGGGAATATCGGGATAAAAAGTGGCATATATGTTAATCCAGGGTGTCAGCTACTTCCACACAAAGTTTTATCAAAATTGGTCCAGCCCTTTGAGCGTGAAGAAGTAACAAACATATAAACACACACACACACATTCACAAACTTTCGCCTTTATAATACTAGTGTGATAGTGTGCTGATTATTAAAACGTCCACTCACAATGCAATACATTCACTCAATGTAGAATACGAAGTCAACCCAAAACTCGGCCGTGACTCGGATAAAACGCGCGTTTTCTCAATATTTTTGTACTTTCCTTCCCAAAATAAACGAGCAGCGGTCTTTTGAACACAAAGGGCTTACGGGTTCAATATACATCAAGTAAATGAGAGGTTGAACTGTGACGAGGCTTTTTTGCTGAGTGCAAGGGGTACTATGTTTTATTATAATATCTTTAGAGAGCTCATGGTGTAATGTGATTACGGCTCTTTGAAACTACTAATGCATCCTTCGTGAAAAGGAAACTGACATAGTAAGCGATGTGAATAAAAAATGTGCTGTGATGCGCGTTAATGTAGACCAGAGTTGTACGAGCCCTGAATTTAGCTGCAAGCTGTCATTTTGTGCAAAATATAGTGCCTGCTGCTGGCAACTGGTCTGTAATTAGACTTTACTAGCTGCGCCCTGCGGTTTCACCCGCGTGAATGTCAATCCCGTGGGAATATCGGGATAAAAAGTAACCTATATGTTAATTCAAGGTGTCAGCTACCTCCATATAAAATTTTATCAAAATTGGTCTAGCCGTTTGAACGTGAAGAAGTAACAAACATATAAACACACCCCCACACCCTCACACACACACTCACAAACTTTCGCCTTTATAATATTAGTGTGATAGTGTGATATACCGTGAGAACTTTATCATTTTCCCTACACAGTAGGTATAGTGACAAAAAAGTCTTAGCTTAATATTCAACTCGTACTATTTTACATTAATAAAAATAAAGCCTTTGCCCAGTAGTCGAAAAATAACAACGAGTAAAAACGGCTTGTGTAAAGCCTATGTCCAGCAGTGGACGTCTTGCTGAAATAATGAGGTATAATATATACGATACACGTTAGGTACCACATTCAAGAACTAAGCCTTAATAAATTCAAATGTTTTATAAAGCGAAAACTATGCCAAAAAGCTTATTATACTGTAAATGACTATATTGAGGACAAGAAAAAGGCTTGGGATTGAGCTGCTCCAATAGGCTTAGACAGTGAATGTTGTTTTTATTTTTTATTTTGCTATTTTACACTTTTTTTATTATTTATGTACACACAGTAAAATACACAAGGATATGTTATAATTATAATTTGAGTACAACGGTACTTACAGGTAAAGGTATGTTTCTTAATATCTGTTTACTTAAACAATGACATGTACATTTACTGTATAAAGTATTATATTATTTTAGTTATTGTGAAGGTGAGGACTATGTATATTGTGTAAATGGTACACCATAGACTACCTACAGTATTTTTCTGTCCTTCCCGTTTTTAATCCATCCAAAGGTTGTCTTTAAAAGATCGCTCTTAGCGATAGGACCGCCCATTGTGTCACCCATTGTAAAGTTTCTATATTTATGTCTGTAATTTATATGATGTACATAATAAAGAGTATTCTATTCTATTCTATGTGGGTCAATGTTTCCGTTTTATTTATGGTTTGGCAGTTTGAGTAATTTACGCGGCCTATCCAAATGTCCTTTCTTTGGTAAGTTCGTCGAATCGTTGAACTCCTCAAATTCTGAGTTGAGCTGCACGATTTTTGACAAATGCGTGCACTAACTGGACAGGGCCGTTCAATCTTTGTGGTTTTTTCCTTAAAAGACCATTTCAGACATCAATCTACATGGTCTTCACATGATCTGACCAAGATTTTGTCTGGACTTTAAAAGAGACTGTGACCTCTGAGTTTGTTTCGGCCTTTCTTCTCAGAGTAGTCTGATAGGAAACGCCGACCTCATCTAGCTTAAAAAAAAACATGATTGACGTGTAAAAGTGTTTGTACAAGCCTACTTACAGAAAATAAATCATTTATCAAGTTATTTAGATTTAGGGTAGGTAGGTATTTTCAAAGCTTTGATGCTAATTAAAATTGGATTACTGTGAAAATTATATTTGAACGGCTTTCACGTCATTTACGCGACTAGTCTAACCTGTATAACCTAATTGACATTTCATTTGGCGATATTCTATTGGAGCCATTATTTAAAACCCATTACATTTTAATGTGTAATTGACAATTCAGAAATTCAATATTCCACGAAGTAAAATCATTATTATGCTATACACAATAGCAACATATTCTGATATTTAGCTGTATCTGGGTAAGACTGGGAGCCGACACTAATACAGTTTGAAAGGGCTTGGCAGATTTATCTTTCGCTGCAACCTCGGTGTGGTAAAGCCCAGGGTTAGGACCCCACTGAATTTATTGTCATAATAATGTTTTGTAAAGTTTCCGAAAAATAATATTTTACCAACTTACCTCTTGTTTATGAGAGAAAGAAAGAAAATAAAAACATTTATTTGACACAAACTGCTATACACACACACACACACACACAGAGAAAATATTCTGCAAAATAAAAACAAAAGCATGAATTCGTGTGTGCCTTACGGCTGCGCTAAATAGGTGTGATGGGGTTTTGAGTTACAATTCTCTATACTGATTTTGAGGGCCAGCTGGTTGTACAGTCAACAAAAGAGATTCGTCAACAAAAGAGATCGTCGGAGATAGTTGAAGTTTAGTAAGAAACCGATGGATGTTCTCGAATTAAATTTAATTTTACAAATAGAAAACAAACAGCTAATGAGCTGTTTGTTTTTTTTATTTTTTATTTATGTTGTCGACTTAAATTTAACTTGATAAATGTATCAAGTTTTTCAGTGGACAACATCCATCGGTTTCTTACTAAACTTCAACTAGGTATATCCGACGGTCCTGCATACTTATCTCTTTTGTTGACTGCACATGGCACCTTCTCCATTATTTGGGCGATTCACACTTATATCTGTGTCTCCTCTCCTAACTTTTTCGCTCCAACATCCTTTCAATGTCATCATCAATCTCCTGCCCTTATCCCAATTTATTTGGGGTCGGCGCAGCATATCTTTATTTTCCATACTTCTCTATTAGTCGTCATCTCGGTAGTAACCCCCTTTCTAACCATATCGTCATTCACACAGTCCATCCCTGGTTTCTTTGGTCGTCCTCTACTCTAATAGCCATCGACATTCATAATCAAAACTTATACCTTTATAACGCAAAAAGTGTTTCATCTGCATTAGATGTCGTGCGTACCCAATGTAACCACAAATACAATTGTTTCGGCAACCCTAGCACGGTTTACTGTCGTCACCCAATGCAAAGGAAATTGAATAGCGATCAACTTGAAACTTCCCAAAGGGCATGACCTGATCTCTGATAGGGCTGCTATAAATTCACTGGAGTGGTATTGAAATCGCAATTGAATGTAATGTTCCATGTTTCTACTGGGGATGTCGTATTGAATTTGTGTTATTATTATGTGTAAGCTCGTGCAGCGTATGTAGCCTACTTGTACACGGTATAAAATAATTTTATTGTACCAAGCATTTTCTCAACCATGACATACCTTGTCCTAGATCAAAAAATTCGAAGACGTGACATCTAGCAATCCGCACTAGGAACGCGTAGTAGATTATAGCCTACTCCCACTCGAAGAATGGAGGTTTGCGTCCTAGCAATGGGAACATTATAGGCTGATTATGCTTATTCTAAGCATTTTCTCGGAGGAAGCATAATATCTAGCTATCAATGGAAGTCTTTCGACTGATGTGATGAGATTCTCAATTGTTTTTTTTTTTTCAATGGCAGTGGCACAATTTTTTTTTTCTATTTTCACACTTTCTTTTCGCAAGATCTACAAACATTTTCATTACCTATTTACCAATTTCCTCCAGCTTCAGAAATATTTATAGTATTTTATCTTCATTGTACAAAAAACTACGGTTTGGGACGCCCCACATAACTTTATTTACGGCTAAACATTTTGCTGAATGGACGTACTTAAGACCGACCGATCTACCTACCTATTCTGGCTATGAGGAATAGTAGGTACATGCGGCGATTTTCGTTAAAGATATTATTTAAATTGGCCATTGTTTACATTAATGATTTCTATGATTTCTACATAAAGCAGTACTAAAGAATTGGCTTATGATATCAGTGATAACTAAGTGACTGACCTGGATACCGTTTTCACGTGTCCAATAAGAATATGACATGTTATGAATTCTTGAATTTTCTAGTCTAGGTGCTTACAAACTCACGTCGAGGGGGTTTGGTTACTTTTGCTCAAAAACTTCGAAGTTACAAAGAGTAGTAAGTATTGAAAACTAAACGACACATAATTCATTAATTCAGTATAACCACAGCAATTTGATAATTGTCTAGATTCCCGTAGCTCTCCGTAAAATAAACAAAGGTATAAAATAAACAAGAAAATTAATGCAATTCCTGCTTTCATAACACTTTCATCGAAATACTGGAAAGCAAACAAACCGCAGGAGTTCGAGGTAAATCTTTACTACCTAGAACATGCTACTCACAGAATTCCAACTATTTCGTTTCAACAGTTGGATGATAATTAAATTGTTGCCAGTGTATTTCTCGGAAAATCGCAGCAACAGCTTCAGCTTAGCATAGTTAGAAAATTGAAATTGAAAATATATTACTGCGAATACAGAAAGTTGAGACTACACGAGTAGCTTAAAATATTACCTACAGTTAGTTTACAATATTATTATTTGCCAGTAACCCCCAAGCTAGACAGAAACCCATTTATTTATAAACGAATTGCTCAACATTATGAGACGTTTAAACGTCAGAAATGTATGGGAAAACATTTAAACAGTTGTTATTACTTAACATTAAGTAACGTTTATAAATAAACCCCTTAGTCTATATCTTGGGGCTCGGGGTACGAATTCCAGGGTGGAGGCTAGAGAAGTGATTTCAGGTGTGGTATGTGTAATATTTGTGGTGTGTGTGTGTGGCGTGTATCTAACACAACTTTAGGAGTATTTTAAAAATAGTGTTTTTTTCGGTATAAGTACCTCTTGAATGGAACGAAACACAGTTTCAAAGAAGACAATTATTACTGCTTCTACAATTAAAAGTTTTTTTTACTAAAGCCAAGTTAACGTTCTAATTACTGCTTCTACAATTAAAAGTTTTTTTTACTAAAGCCAAGTTAACGTTCTAAAACCCAAAAGAATGTAAAATGTCAAGAATACAAAAATAAGTCATTATAATTTATCATAGTCATCAAACAAATAAACAATTTCCTAGAAAGAAATAAAATAAACAAAATTTTTTCCCAGAATCGGTAAGAGATTGTTACAAATTGGCGGAAAAAGCTTTTATTACATGTTTTTCTCATCCACTTTTATAAATAGGATCAATTAACTGACCGCTTACATTGTAGGTAAGAATCGTCACGTGAGATTGCGTGCTAATAGCCCCGCAGAGAATATCGCTGTTTACTCAATCGCCTTCGCTATTTTATCTCTAATGAGTCCCACGTTACCTGTTCTAATCGATTGGATTAATATTTAATAATAACAGCGATTGGCCGCTCATCCTTTAGGAACTATTTTATATTTATTATTTAGTTAGTACACGATTAATACTTTCAATCAACTCAGCCTATCGCACTCCACTGCTGGACATAGGTCTCTCTAAAGCTGCACCAGAACACCCTATCCTTCACCTTCTGCGGAAGGTGAAGGATGGACGGGCTGTATGCATCCAGTCCATCCCAGCCACCTTTTTAAGGTTGTCGATCATCCTAGCTTGGAGGAATTCCGCATCTTGACTGGTCTGCTCCACCTGCCATCGATCCTTTGACAAACATGGCCAGCCCACTGCCACTTCAGCTTGTTTACTCTGCAACTGACTGCATTTCTGATTATATACTTCAATGAAACTCCGGTAATGCTTGCAGTGGCAGAATTTCATCAAATTGAGTCACAGTCATCTTAATATTTTACCAACACTGTTGCATTTACAATGTGGTTGTCACGAAATATTTATTCAAAAGCTTTACGTGTTCCGATTCTGGTTTACATTGAATAGCATACGTGCTTCCACGTTTCTCATATAATTTTATGTAGCTTAGTTTACGAGGTAAACGGAATGAAAATGTTTTCATAGTACATAATAAAGTGAATTTTATTTATTATCTGTTGAGATATAAGTTGGTGATAAGTAAAACTGAATTTAGTTATGTCAATCAAAGAAGAGAAGATTTGTTTTATTAAAACTTAAGTTACGTAATTGAGTTTTCTTTTTATTCGACCCTGATTAGGTTTAGTATCTAAGTGATTATCATCTTATTTTTTATGGGTATGCTCATAGTTTGCTACTAAAATAAAAATGGAAAATAAATCCATACTGTGAACGTATTTACCTAAAAAATATTCGTCTTTCAATAAGACACTGAACAACAAATGCTGAATGCAGGCAAAACAACAGAAAAAGATATGATTAGAATTGTTACGATGTCCGAGTATTGAAATGTATCGAATTACTTTAAATTGTTACTTTGTAAAATGAATCATCATTAGAGAGATGCACGCGAAATAATACAAATCTATTTTTTTTTTCTTTCACGAGAATTTGTAATTTAATAAGCCTTCGTGAAAGACGACCAATGCGCCGTTCGAATCATAACATTATTTCATTTTGTTTATATTTTCTGCATTTCCTTTCGACTATTACAAGGAAAATAGTCTTTTATTCAATGCCTTTTCTCACAATTTGCTCGTTCGTGTGTAAATAATCTAATTTTCAAGCCTCTTTACAATTCGATTAGATTTTGTATCGTGATTGAATTGGTAATTGGAATGGAGACCGCAGAATTACCTACAATTCAATCATTCATGAAAATATGGCTCTATTTATTTTTATAATGAATTTAATTTAACTAAAACAATTATGCGCCTTCTATTTTTGTTTGTAATGTGTGACAGAAAATTGTCGCGCGAAGAATTAAAACCAAATTGTTATGTTATTTTTATCTCACGGAGCGGAGCGCACTTTATTTGTGGTTACCAAGTGTGAATACACGCTGTGAATATGTGTGTAAGCGCAATGAGCTCCCGGTACCGTTCGAGACAATAGTGAAGTCAAAAGTGTGTGTGTGCGTGTGTATGTTATGTGCTGACGCTACTCGTCTTCACGCACACATTCACAGCATGTTTGTACACTTGTAAACTACAAGTAAAGCGCGCTTCGCATCTTGAGATAAAAATACAAAACTAAGGGCCGATTTTTCCATCGCCAGATAACTTTTATTCGAGGAATAAAATTGACGTTTGACAGGGTTTGTATGGAAGAACTGTCAAAAATTCAAAATTATTCCTCCGATAAAATTGTCTGGCGTTGGAAAAATCAGCCCTAAATTGTATACTATGCAGTAGTATAGTTTTATTTACCTGAATCAAAATGAAAATAAAATCGTGAATAATTTTCAAAAATCGAATAATGTATTAAATTAAGGGCTGATTTTTCAATCACCTGCTATCTTTATTCGAGGAATAATTTTGAAATCTTGATAGTTGTTTCATACAAAAACTCTCAAACTTCAATTTTATTCCTCGAATTAAAGTTATCTGGCGATGGAAAAATTAGCTCTTAGTCTACAAACTCCACTAAAGATAAGATTGATAACGTGTCAACGAGACTAATTATTTAAACATAGTAAGTTATGAAACACCCCGCTTTAAACAGAATTAAAAAACTTAAGATGAAAATTTCATCACTACGCCAAGAAGGCATTTCCTAAGGCAAAGATTTTCTAATTTCCCTCCCTGACCGTTTCAGGTAAGTTCATAATTTAATAGCTCTTTAAAGTTATTTTCATGTTAACGACAGAATATTGCAAACATCTTTCATTAGGCATCGCGACCGAGAAGTTTAATATAGGAAACTATTTTATGGTGTACGAAGATTATAGAAAGAATTTAAATACTTCCTAGTTTTAATATTTAAAAGTTCGATATAGCGAAGAATTTAATACTCAGGTATAAACGTGGGCTAGGTATTTAATAAAAGTTATACGTGTAGGTAGATAATACTTTCCTATAAGGAACTGTAAAACGCGCTGGTTAACTGGTTATCATTGTAAGGGTAACAGCCCCGACTTATGAGTTGTAGGTCATGGGTTTGAACCCAGCCAGGCGCATTACTTAGTGCAAATAATTTCATCATCACTGCTCTTGAAACGATTAAGGAAAACATCGCGTGAGGAAATCGGCATGTCCTAGAACCAAAAATTCGAAGAAATGTGCCATCTACCAACCCGCACTGGGCCCGCGTGGTTGATGACAGCTCACTCCCTCTCTTCGAGAGGGAGTGAGCTGACACAGGCCTCCTGGCCTGTGTCTCAGTAGTGGGAACATCAAAGACTGATTATGCTTTAAACATACAGGGTGTCCCTGGAAGTATGGATCAAATCGAATAGGGGCGTGGGCAAGGTCATTTCCAAAGGCTTTAGCAAAAAAAAAAAACTAAAAAAAAAGAGAAGAGAAATCGAATCATTTTAAAAAAATGTTTAAAAAAAATTATCAGGGCTACCAATTTATTTTTTTTAGATAGTATTTCTTTATGATTATTTTCTTTGAGCACTATGCGAAGTGATTGAAAAAAATAATTAAAATCGGTCATAACTTTTAAAACGTAAAAAAATTCACTGACTTTCTCAGGTTTAAAAAGTTTGGAAATGACCTTGCCCACGCCCCTATTCGATTTGATCCATACTTCCAGGGACACCCTGTATAATCAGCATTCGCGATTTATTTGCCAAAAATGTAAACAAATATGAGTTTATGGAAAAAAAATCCTATAGATAGCATAAAGTTCAGTTTACACTACAACTTCAAAAAAAATTATAACTTTTTCAATAGTGCTATTCACTCTGAAATCAACAAAATAAAGTTGATATTTGTTTAACTTGAAATAATATTAATTTGAAACATAAGTTTGAATAGACTTGGTAGATAATTTAAACACAGTCATGTAAGACACTGTAAAACACGCTGTTTACCATTATCTAGGTAAGTTTGCATGTCGTTTTTATGGAATTAATAATTAGAATCCCAAGTAATGATTAGCGTCTGTTTAACAATAACTTTTTAACGTTTAAACGTCTCTTAAATTTAAGCCCACGTTCGCACGGACGTAAAAATATCGTGGCGGGGTTTTTTATGCGCACTCAATTTTCAACTCTCGGTGTTGAGCCGAGCATTGAGAATCCAACAGAACGCATCCTAGTGCGTCAAAAAACCCATCGTTGGATTTTCAACTTTTAGCGCCTAGCAGTGCGTTGAAAATCCAATGCACGAAAACTCATCGGCGCAGGAAAAACGTGCCCGTCCGAACCTGGGCTAAGCAACGTTTATGATTACGAGGGTATAATTCAAAAAGATATCCCTAAAGCACAATGACAGTTTTATGATGTCTTAAAACGTAATAAAAAATCCACCAAGAAACATTTTGTAGAGACGCCAGCACATCAAGCAAAGCTACTACATTCTGTCAAATTTCTTTAAAAGATTTCCAACTTTATCGCTAAAGTATAAGGTTCAAAGTTGATTGGGAAAATTTGACAGTTTTGGGTAGCTTGATATGCTGGCGTCTGAGCAAGGAAACAATAATTAGGTACTAACTATTTCCTGAAATTTCTACAGTAGAGATCATATCTCAGATCATTTATTAGGTTTTGTTGTCTTTGGAGCCCTATTAATAAAGCAAGCTCCCTAAAATCCTAAATTTAAGGAGTACCTATCTATGCAGAATATTATTTCAAGAAACATTAAGCAAGTTTCATACAGCCTATATTCATTAAATAGCTGTACATCGCTTCTTTACAACCTACATTTTTCTGTTCACAATGTACTCATAGCATCAGCGGAACTAAAACTAGTACACACGTTTTAAAGCCGCGTCCATTAAAGGGATGCTGCAAACACAGTAGGTATTGATGGCCTAGTTACCAACCAAACCTACTTCACTCGGTTACCTCTACCGTGCAAGGGTTAAAAACAAAATGCGTAAAACTGAAAGCGAAAGGGTATACCATAATGACGTCTATACCCGTACCTATATATACAACAAAGCCGAGGAACGTTGAATTTTCATTCAAAGATATTTCCAATTTTCAAAAGTGTCAGCCAGTATTTGTGGCCTTTTTTTGCGTCCCGATTTGTCCTTTTTCGGTACCGTTGAACAAGCCTCGGGCGAGACATGTCCACAACAACAAAACTTTTCATCCGGTGACCGCCGCCTTCGGTAATATTTTTCTGAACAAGTTCGGTTCTGCGTCAGTGATGTTTTTTGAAATATTCATACGCCAAATGAAGAAACATATTGACATCAAACAACTGGTAAAATGTAAATGCTCATTTCTTATGTAATTTTGGTTCTTTAGGCCCAGGACTACACTACATCCGTTCAAAGCCCTGAGCCTATTATTAATAATAATAATAGGCCCAGGACTTTCAACGGATGTAGCAGATAAAATAGGAATTCTTTCGCCAAGTCTCAGTTCAGAATACTAAACTAAGTGAGCTAGTAAGTAGGATTTACTAAAAGAGCCAAAACGCACAGTCCGTTTAATACTACGACCGTCTCACTAACATAACAATTAAACAAACTGCTGCGCCATTATAACGGGCAGTTACAAAGTGACCCACCACTAAAATAGCCCTCCAATTTAGCGAGGTGCTTAATAAGTACCTGGCAACACGAAAAAGCACTTAAAACATTAAATATGGAAGCTAATCGTGGGTCCGTCAGTTCATATCTGCGACGCGGTAGTACCACGAAATATTAATGTTGACCGGACACCTCTCCCTTACTTGTATCGAAGCAAACAACCAGTGCCGAATGCTCAGAATATAGAATAAACCAGAAAGCTCAGACTAAAAAGACTAAAACAAAAGACACAGCCTCTCTCTCTCTTCTATATTTGACCATTTTTGTGGAAAAATATTGTATCCGTTTTGCACGCAGAAATCAACAAGAAAGTTGAAACAAATGAAATGAAATTGTTTATTCTGTAAATAGGATATCGGAATCACTTTTACACGTCATATTAAAAATATAAGCTAGATGGAGTCGACATTTTCTATCTGACTACCCTGAGAAGAAATGGCGAAACAAACTCAGGGATCAGTCTCTTTTAAAGTCCAGACATAATCTTGGTCAGAATTTGGATTAGTGCCTGAAATGGACTTTTGAAGAAAGAATCACACAGATTTGAGTGGACCAGTCCAGTCACCAGTCAGTGTAAGTATTTGTCAGTAATCGTGTAGCTGAATTCAGAACTTGAGGAGCTCAACGACTTGACGAACAATACCAATGAAATGTCAAACGATACTATTCAAGACTAGTTTGTGTTTACTAGTCTTGCCTAGTCTGAAGCGCGGTCGCACCTTCTGGTTCGTTCTGTATTCTGTGGCCAAATGTTATATCGTAGTTCGAACGGCCCCAGGACCGGACAGCCAGAAATCATGCTCACTCTATATTAGTTTGAAACTGTTATTACTTGTACGAGTAAATAATGATTTAGCGTTTATTTGGGGAGATTGTCGTACCGTACTCTATTAATTGGAAATTTTGTTTGTTGACGGTCCGCCAATGCTCACAGGCGCGGGATATGAAATGCGATATATCCACATTTGTTTTCACGTTCAATATTTTCACTTGAATGCTGTATTCGAACTGAATATTTGATTTCATTTATGCAGTATCATTTGCTGGTTCGTGCGTGCGAAAGCATTCACGGACAGCACTATATTGGCTTGAGTTTTTAATATCCGAATGTCTGCTATGCAGTACCTAGGTACCTACCTAGTGTTATTTTGGAGCCCGATATGTCATGGCGATATCATTCAAAGCTCTGAAGGTAAATGACAAAAATAGCCATGATAATATGTGTGTCTTCGCACATATGCCTATAAACATCAATTTTTGAGCAGTATGTATGTACATAGGTATAAATTTGTCGTCAACGTCACCTTTCCCTGGTACCTACTTCGTTTGCCTTCACTTCGCCATATACTTTTGACCCACTCACCAACAAATTATCATATTTTTCGTTGAGGATGAACCTCCGTTGTTGAGACTATATTATTATATACTTACTTGGTTTGTTGGTAACGCACCTCATTATCTGGGAACAAAAGAAAGGATTTTATTATTTTCTAAAGGAATAATAACATACACGAGATATATTCAAAGTCTGATGTACATTTAATAAAAGTTTTCCCAATTTGAGAGTTCGCGGTGTAGTACCGGACGTGTTAAAGGGACGCCCATTGTCAGTTAATAGACACGTTTCGAAGGAAAAGGGTAGGCCTTTGTCCAAAAATAAAATTACTAAGCGACCAGGTGATTCAAATGTATGCAAATAAAGTTGACTATTAGGTATTACGTCATTGAAAAACGTTCAGGGACATCCAAGTTATAACGTATGAAAATCCCGTTCGGACCTTGTTGCTCGGATTACAAAGAAAAGCACTCACAATATTGAAATTTTAAGGCTCTGTATTCTCACTTTCTATGTTACGCTTGATTCAAAATCCGTGTTTTATTTTGTGGCAGCAAAAATATTATTCTATAACATAAATAACATTCAATGCCTGAATGCAATTTCGCTGAAAAAACTATGAAAGGAAATTGGTAAATACATGAACTAATACTGCGTGGGAAGCCCAATTTATATTTTATTTGTCTCGCTCCGGAGTACACGTCTATTCGAAGTTTTATTAAAAATAAAAAAGACGGGTTGCACTCCGGGAGTGCCGGCAGAAGTGAAAACTTGAATATTAACGTTGAAATAAATCAATTATTAATTTAATTAATATTACTCATTTTTTTTTCAATATTTCTGCGTCACTTTTTTCATTAATAGATGCACTTTGTTCAATTTCCATATTTTAAACACTTTCGGTCTTATTCATAAAAAAAGCCTATTGAAGGTTTAAACCATTCATTAGTTAAAATGCTCAATAGGCCTTTAAAACATTCGATAAAATTTTGTATTCATAAACGCTTCATAAACGTTCTATAACTAGAATGTCCTACTTTTTTTTTTTTTTTAATTTATTCATGACCATGGATACATGTCCTTCAGTCGTAGTCACTAAACATTTTTGTTTTCTTACGTAATTGTCATTAGAATGCGGGTGCAACCCATTCTAACGTTAACGACTTTGAAGTATTTGGCAGCAAATGTATCGAGTCAGCCTTCTCAGTAAACTTCGTTGAGGCGGCCAAAACCACAATAAAATTCTCAGCTCCGTTTTACCGAGATTGCGCCTGTTTCAATGATTCCACATATTGTCCAGTTGCGCAGACACTTGAGATACAAAACTACACCAATTTTACATCACAATATCCACTAGGAATCAATTTGCGAATAATTAAAACAGCCACTGAACTTCACTCGAAGAAATCCCGCCAAAAACTCCCAGAATGTCCTACAACTTCTAAATGTTGCCATTATAATGAAGTCATCCAACAAATTGGTCAGCACATTAAATCGGCATACGAGAATATCTGTCTACGAACCGAATATTTGTGTCCATAGACATTATTACGTATGAAAAACTAATTTATTGTCTACAGTTTCAACAGTTTTGACGCGACAACGTCATGGTCGTCATGGAAACAATATGAATAATATGTCAATGAATGAATTTGATATTGTATGTGTCAAACTAAAAAACTTTTGAATATTTTTTTTGTATTTAAAATAAATGAAATTAAGACCGGAGACTAGTTCCAATAAAGGGCAAAGAATTGAATATTGGTTGGAGGAGGATAAGGTGTGTACCTACTGTTACAGCTAAAATGTGTTCAAAGTAAGTTATGTTTTATAAACATTCTCAATTTCTTATACTTATGCTTGCTTTTGCTTCTAATCCTTAGATTTTTTGAAAGAATTGGTCAGGGAGAGGTCTCCATAATAGAAAATAAAAACACTGACACAAGCACTAACGCTAAACAGGGGCAGCCTGGCATGATTTACGAATTAGGTGCCTATCCAATTTACAATTTTACGAAGAACTTCGTTTGCCTGTACAAAACTCATTGTAACAAAAAAAAAACCGCCATAAGAATAATAATGACTGTTATTTTGATGCCGCTACTGATTAATTAAATCAGTATAAATAGGATAATGAAGAGAAAGAATTTATAACATTAGTTTTGTATTTCAGGTCAATAGGACTAGTAAGGATGGTGCTTCACTACGAATAGCAGAAAATGAAACGGCCTACAGAAGAGATGGCAAATGAAAAGCAAACATTTTAAAAATGTTGTTCTGCTTGCAAAAGTTTTAGAAGCCAAATTAGAGTTTAGAGTATTGTTCAGCCGTGAACAGGCAAGAGTTACATACGCCAGCGTCAGCATCAAGAGCGACATACATTCGTTCCACATAAATTAGTAATTAGTAAATGAATAAATTAGTCATCAAGCTGGAGTAGAGTTTGATTCATCTTCCATAATTCCTCTCGCTATGGCCAAGACACCTTTAGCCATCACCAGTTCTATGAGTCTGTGGGACCGGCAATGACAAAACTATTTCCTGTGTACACATTGCACGACGTACACAAACCCCTATTCCTACCCAAATTCTGTCTGTTCCCGTAGGTCTCCCGTAGGCTTGTATGATAGGTTAGGGTGTTAGGATAACTACGGTGTTAAGTAGTTGCTGTAGGTTTATAATCAGTAGGGTGAGGTAACCATAGGTACCAGGCTCAATTGTTACAAACTTAGCCACACTGTACCTATGCATTTGGAATAACAGCCGTACTAAGCTGTAAGTCCCGGTGCGTACAAGTATTATAAAAATAAACTGATATTTGTATACAAGCTTTTTATTAATGAACTACTCCCTAAATTTCTTCTCTTTTACTTTAGATCTTGTTGGCTCAAAATATTGCCACTTCCACGTTGTCGTCGGTGGCAGCGCAGAGGTCACTTTCACTGCATGTTTTGGGTAGGACAAATAAGGCAGGATAGGACGTGGAGCATGTTTTGCAACATAGCTTCACAGCCACACCCTACTGGAGCATCTCCCTGCAGGGTGTAAACTTCCGTGGGCGACACGGAAGCATTGTTTTCACACAAAAGCAGCAATGTCCCACAGTATTTCTTGTTGCTATAATGTGCTTCGTTATATTTTTCGTCGCTTCTATTTTGTATTGTAGGTAGGTATATAATAATAAACAAAATTGGTTAAACAGAAGTTCAAAATAAATTAAATACAACTGCGGCTCCTCGAAGTACTATTATTTACGAAACTGACTTTTCAAACATTTGTACGTCAAATGTCATTTTCTTCGGCCATCTTTGTCGTGTCTCACTTGGTTCACGTCGGTTGGCGCCGCCGTAGAAAGAGATGGGGGGGGGGGGGGGGAATCTCTCCTGACGGTCACGTGTCCTGACGCGATGCCCTGACGCGAGTTTAACATTTTTTACCCATTACAAAAAGTGTTCAACGCCGCTAAAGAAGTTTTCACTTCAATAACATTTTGCGATTTTTGGAATATTTAAAAATTGAGTGAACTATGTAAACTTGGTTAAGTACCGTGTATGTAAACAGGGTGGCAGGAACAGCCGCGCACAACCTGCGACTAAACCTTTCTGCGTTGAATTTAGCTGTCGGTTATTCCAAAATAAATGCTGTTTCCTACAAAAGTGCAATACCTACGCGGTCAAAATGTATGGAACAGCAAATTGTTTTTAGGGTCCAGAGTCATCTACCGAATCCATGGTAACAGGTTTTCGCGGGGGTCGTGCGGTCCATGGCCCTATACGGGGCCCCGGTGTGGGCGCGTTCTCTGCGGCGGCGAGCCGCCCACTATCTGAACGCGCCCCAAAAGGTGGTAGCCGTAAGGCTGATCCGGGGATACCGCACGATCTCGGGCGAGGCGGCAAGCCTCCTTGCCGGACTGCCGCCATGGGATCTGGAGGCGATAGTCCTAGCGCGCCTGTATGAGTGGCGCGCGGAGGCACTGAGCCGGGGGGAAACTCCGCTTCCGCGGCAAATCGCGGCGGAGCGGACAGACCTCCGGCGCGATCTCATGGTGGCATGGAAGGAGCGACTTTCGCAACCCAGCGCAGGGCACGCCACGATAGTGGCGATAAGACCCCTCTTTGAGGAGTGGCTAGAGAGGCGTCACGGCGTCCTCACCTATCGCCTGACGCAGGTCCTCACCGGACACGGATGTTTTGGGAGGTTCCTGCACATCATCAGGCGGGAGGAGACGCCCGGGTGTCACCACTGCGAGGATCGCCCAGAGGACACGGTGGAGCATACGGTGGAGGTCTGCCCCGCATGGGCGGAGCACCGCCGTGCCCTCGTAGAGGCGATAGACAGCGGCGGCGACCTCTCGCGTCCGGCCCTGGTTCAAGCCATGGTCCGGGGCGAGAGGGAGTGGGAGGCGGTCACCTCCTTCTGCGAAGCAGTCATGCTAGCGAAGGAGGTGGCTGAACGGCTGAGGGAGAGAGCCTCACACCCCAGCCGCCGCGGGAGACGCTCCGGGCGTCGGGAGCCGCGTGACGACTCCCGGCCACCGTAGGCGCGGGCCTGCGGACGGAGAGTAATGGGTAGCTCACCGTCCGATCAGGACCAGGCCCGTGCCGGACGGCGCGTTGTGTTCCACGCGCGCCTCAAAGAGATGTCAGCAGAAAGGAAGGAGCCTGCCAGGGCCGAAGCCTGCCGGGGGTGCGGGATTGTCCGAAAGGGTTACCGCTACCCCGGAACATAAAGGGCTAAGGAAGGAACACGGATGGGTTTTAGTCAGTAAGAGTCTGACACTCCCTTCGCTCCACCCAGAGCGGGAGGGGTCATTTGATGATTTCCCATCCATAAAAAAAAAAAAAAAAAAAATGGTAACAGGTTTTGAGTCGATGTTCGTGCCACCCTGTACAGTTATGGTGATTAATCTTGGTTTCGTATTTTACTAGACCTGATGTAAACCCCTATTCTGGAACTCTAAATGGCATTGAAATAATTTAATTATTATTATTACTAAATAAATAATTAGTCTGTATTAATATAACTTTATGAATGACATTCCATTAAATTAATATATTAAAATATTTTTTACAATTTTTTTAAATTTCAATGTCAATCTTGATTTTGATAAACCATGATTATAATACATTTTGCATGCCTTACGGTAGAATCAATTGACACATAACACCATTGTAACAGTTTTTTCTGCAAAAATAAATAATTTTATTTGAAATGGTTAAGATTAAAACTAGATTGTTAGAGATTAGTATGGAATCGGTTAGTTTTGAATCAAGATTCATTACTTGATAATACGGGCCCCAAAGTGTAGCTTCATTAAAGTGTCAATATTTAATTGCTTTTGCTTTTGGCATTATAATAATTGACGAGTCTTACGAGTTAATAATTGAGCAGAGTCCAGTGACGGTAGAATAATAATGATTATATTTTGGCCATCAATTTAAATGTCCAAGATTATATACATTGATAGACGCTAGGTAAGCAAAACGGAGTGAATTAAACAGGGGATAAAATGATTTAAGCTGAATTAAATAATAGATTGATGAACGAAGAATACAGTAATCAATCAAGCTGTGATATATTTTTAATAAAAAGTATTGTTTGCGTTTTAATGTTAAACTTATGATATTAAATGATTGTAATAACACGAACGAAAATAAATAAAATATTTTATAAAAATTCATAATGCAAGACATAACGCAATAATATTTCTAACGACATCCCAAGAAAATAGTGCAGTGCCATTTTGCATTTTGTGACCTAACGCGATTGCATACGGTGACTGGCCTATATGTCGTTCAGAAAAGAGCTGTCGCAGATATGTTTCAATTAGGTTTTCCGGAATTTCCATCTGCCCCCTTATTCACAAACACTCGATATGCTTCCGTATCGTATCGAACATTAATCATTGTTATCGTACGAGTCTTCTCAATGCTGTTCACAAGTCCAAAACCCGAAAATTTTGTCAGTTTAAATCAAATAGACGCCCGCTATTCTTCCAACAGCTATTTGCTGTTGAGGGGAAGTCAAATCAGGTTATCGAAATGTCAGGTTTTCGATACGACAGCCTGTCGTATGGTTGTGAATCAGGGCTCTGGAGTGTTAAACAAGAAATGGTTTCAGTGACTCTAACATGTTCTATATTTAAACTGACCTAGCTAGCAGCTGTCCTGTGATATCTCTATAAGTCAATTACGAAAACTCCATTTTTATCCGAGTGTTTGCAGTGAGGAACATCCGCTGAAAATAAAGTTGAGATTTTACAAATGGACACGCTTTTAGGCTCTTAGTAGTTTTTATTCGATGTACAAAAAAAGAACACCAGAATAGAAAAAAAAATATACGCGTCGAATTGATAACCTCCTCCGTTTTTTCGTCGGTTAAAAATAATAAAGAAAGAAAATACGTTAGTTTATTTGCGGTGAAAATGACGCAAAAAGAACACAAACACAAAAAATAAAATAAAAAGGTAGGGGGCAACATGCGTCACATCCACGCAAAACGGCTATCGCTCAGCATTATGCTGCGACCCTATGCAGGACAGAGCCCCAGCGCTGATTTCCGCCAAAAATGTGTATTTGAGTAGTTTTTAACCGACTTCTAAAAAAGGAGGAGGTTCTCAATTGGAATGTTTGTATGTTTTTTTTTTTTTTTTTTTTTTTTGTGTTTGTTCGCGCATAACTCCGTCGCTTGCCAACCGATTTGAAAAATTCTTTTTTTGTTGGAAAGGGTATAGTTCCCAAATGGTCCCATGAAAATTTTATCGAAATCGGACGAGCCGTTTTTGAAAAATCAACAAAAATCTAAAAATTTATCTGCATTGTCCACATTAACGATTTTTTTGTTTACTTTTTTGTGGGGTAGGTACAACTAAAAAGTGAAAAATAAAAACTTTTTTACAAAAAAAAACAACCGACTTCAAAAAAACACTACAAAGTGATAAATAACTTTAATTTCGGAAGTCGGTGTCAAAAAACGAAAATGCGGAACCAACGACACCGACTTCCGAAATTAAAGTTATTTATCACTTTGTAGTGTTTTTTTTGAAGTCGGTTGTTTTTTTTCTAGTTTTAACTCAAAAGTAACAAGAGTGAATTTAGGTCCAGTGACCAGGATGACTCGGTAAATAACATGCTCAAAATGATCATGTGGGAACTTAACACCAGAATAGTCAAACGTGTTTTATTTGCTTAGTTTCTTACTATATCATCATCATCATCTGCCTAGTCTTTTCCCAACTAGGTTGGATGGTCAAATGCAACTGAATACCAGTATTTTACATGGAGCAACTGCTGACCTCCACAACCCAGTTACTGGGTAATACGATACACCTATAAGTTCCTTACAATCTATTCTACACAAAAATTCTTAACACCGATCCGTTCGCTCATCTCCACAATTTAAAAACATTACCCAACTCAAATAAGAATCGCAAAAGAAAAACAGCACACCTTTTTTTCTCGAATTCTTTGACCTGAGAAAATATTATCCGAAGTAGAAAAGTTAAGAAATAATGACACCAATCAAATCATTAAAAAATCTCGCTGTGAATAAGAGAAAAAATATTGTTCAGAACTTCGTGTTGGATTGTGAGAGACGTTGAGATAAAGTATAATGGATCACGGCCGAATTTAATGTAAAACTCTGAAGCTTTTTAACACCTTTTTGCGTATTAACAAATATTGTTGCTACCTGCGAGTTATCTAAGGTTGCCTTCGCATCTTTGCTGTTGGCATAAGCAGCTTAGACGCAACGTAAATGCCGCATCAACGCGTCGTAGTTTTGGTACAATATGTCTACCCGACGCTAGCGCAGTGTACCATACATTTACGCAGCTTCAATGCGACTTCAATGCCTGCAAGGACATACAATAATTCTGATTTCAAACATTCTCAAGCTCCAAGTCAGTTTTGTTTGTATTCCTAACAATAGACCACAACCTACTGGCTCAAACAAATGTGACTTCTATAAGTCCTCATACCTTTGTTCGAGCCAGTTCGAGCAGTAATCGGGATCTTATCCCAGTTTGAGACAAAAGTCTACCTAGTAGAAGGAAACATGTATTTTTTTAATAAACCAATTACCTTAATTAAATTACTTCGACACGTTTGCTCATCCATTTCGTTCACAAAATTATATTAATATCAATCTACCGTTTCCCCCTAATGGATGTAATAAAAAATGTTGGCCATTTGTCTACGGATTCACCATGACAGCGCGCAGCGCCATTATATTAGCTAAACACTACGCAGGGTATGTCGTATCGTATTTTAGTGGTGGGCCGCTCTTGCTTAGCACAGAAAATCGATATTTTGTGGGTAATCCATCTATTCGTGTTCATGTAAACCTCTAACGGAACTCTTGGCGTTGCACTGTGGCCACAGATATAAGCTGATGCTACGCTGGTCTAGTGGAGATTCGAAATTGGATAAAATTAAAAACGAATATATCCGTGGTACTTTTAAAGTCGCTAAGATGCACGAAAGGTTCAGGTTCTACCCGCAGGGGTATCAGTCGCCCTCCCATCTCACCGCCGGACGACCGACACTTCGTTTTGCAGTCTTTGGACGCCACTTGACCACTGCGCCTTGCCAGGTGTCCTACCCAACTCCATTTGAGTTTTTATTATTGTGTTGTTATTGGTTTCACAAAAATCCTTTTCCAATAATATTCTCACGTATCGCATTTAAACTCTAACCATAATCGCCGTTTATTTTAAAGGCTCCCGATAAAATTACCATCGAAAGTATTTTGCCCATCCCTATCAACTTTGTAACCGCTGGGCTAAAACTACATTTATTATAACGCAGCAATTTAGAACACAAAGCAGGATCACCATTCTATGTGTGCTTAGTCGCTTAGCGGTCCCATCATTGTTATTTCGGTCACGGATTTGTCGTACGTCCCTAACGCCATTCTCCTAATGGTAACGGAATGTATGATTGAATCTTTGTTGGACATTGAGTTTGCTGTATCATTGCCTTCGCTATAGTTATGTGAGCCTGGTACTTTTATGATAGTTTTAAGACATTTTCATGGGTAATAAAGTATCTTTACTATAATAATAAAGCTGAAGAGTTTGTTTGTTTGAACGCGCTAATCTCTGGAACTACTAATTACTTAATCAAAATCTCAAATTCATTCGTTCACTGACAGTTACGTACAGACAAAATCGCTGGAGTTTAGAAGCATGATGCAAGAGTTATCTATAGAACTAAAATGAGCAAGCACTAGGGAAGGGTTTTTGAAAACACATAAACGGTTAAACAGGGGATGAAAGTTTGTATGGATGTTTGTCATTTTTGTCGATGACAAATCCCATCTGACTTGTATTTTTAGAAGTTATTAAAATTCTTTATTATTCAGACGTGAATAATAAAGAGGAGGCCTTTGCTCAATAGTGGGACAGTGTAACTACAATAAAAAAAAGTTAAACCACTTTTTCTAGAATTTGCTCAGTAAACATCTCAGCACGTAAGATTTTCACGACTTTTATTTTCGTTCACCTCACCTCGCTTCGTAACTCAAATGCCTAAAACCACCAACCTTATAACCCAACCTTTTTTACAACCTCAAAGCTCTAGTTTTTGCCGAATTCAATATAGCGTTGGTCAGGGACAATACTAATGGAAAATATATTACCAGCTTATTCATTTTCCAAGGTAAATAGCAAAATCAAATTGAGAAAACAAAAAGTTAATAACGTCCAACTCCCTATAGACTGGCCAGATGAGCTTTGTTTTCTGCATTGTTCGTAAAACAAAATTATAGGTCCTGTCGCTTGTATTTACTACTATTGATTGCGATATATATTTTGTGTTTTTTGAGCCCGTGCGCTTGTTATCTTGTTGGAAAATGAAATTTTTAACAATTTATCACCTGATTTTCGGAAACTTATATGGTTATAAGTTTGCTTAAAAAAAATCAGGTATATTAATCGTTGTACAGACGCCAGCACATCAAGCTACTACAATCTGTCAAATTTCTTTAATAGATTTTCAACTTTATCTCTAAAACATAAGATTCAAAGTTGATTGGGAAAATTTGACAGTTTCGGGTAGCTTGATGTGCTAGCGTCTATACCTATCACTAACAACTGAGAGCTCATAAAGGACTTTTAGGGATGTGACTCCAGCCTACACAACATTATTTTGGATTTACAAAGTTCTTATCTATTAAAATATTACTGTGTGCGTGCTACGCAGCAGTAGCACAAAGCGTATATTATTTATTTATCTTTTAACCCCCTTACTAATAAACGTATTATATCAGATGAATAGTAATACACCGATTTCTCTCTTTCAGTCGTCAGTAATTTGAATTTCGAAAGAAGAAGACAAAGCGATGTGAAACTATACAGAGGCTTTACAACGTTTATTAGTAACAGTAAATGTTTTTATTTTGTTGTTTATAAAACACCAATCAAAAGTAATAATAAATTAAGTATCATGCATTATCAGCCTTTACTAATATTCCCACTGCGGGGGCATAGGCCTCTCTGTAAGAGGAAGTGGGTCTTAATCTACCACGTGGGCCCAGTGCGGGTTGTAGCTGTCACATATCTTCAATTTTTTGGTTCTAGGACATGCCGGTTTCCTTACGATGTTTTCTTTTACCGTTTTGAGACCAGTCATGACCTTGGGAGTCGTGATAAAGTTATTTACAAAAAGTAAAGCACCTGCCGGGGTCCGAACCTACGACCACTGCTCTACTCGGCCACCACTGCTCTTAAGTAAGTATCGCATACAATTATATATCGTGCGTACTAAACTGATCACTATTTTCTACTAACAAAAACTAACTAACTCAAACTAACGGCCGATTTGTAGTCGTTACTGCCTTCATAATAACTAACTGCGACATTTAATCACTACTTACAAACAAACAACAAAGTGAAACAGACAAATGACGAACATAACGCGAATCAGAAAGTGGAATCTGTTACTGTAATAGGTTTGTTAATTAGGGTTCCGTACCAAAATGGTAAAAAGGAAAGGAAACCTTTATGGTGCGACTCATCAGCCTGTCTGTCCGTCTGTCACAGCTGGATATCTCAAGAACTACTAATGCTATCAACTTGAAATTTGGAGTAGTTTTAGATGAAGTTTGCCCAACTATTTTGCAAATAGGAAAGAAATATTTTTTTTTTGCAACGGGGACTGAAAAGGGTTCTTAAAAATTCGAAGTGGGGCTACTAGGGCATATGGGGTATCATATAAAAGAGCACCGTTTGCATATTCTCAAACATTTTTTCTTTTTTTTTAGGCCGCATAGTTCTCGACTTTTTATAAAAATTAAAAAAAAATATCGTTCCCCCTCTTATCTTCGAAGATTCCACAGAGAAAAATTTGAAATTGTTCTAAAACCGAAAATTCGATGACGTGATATCTACAAACCCGCACTGGGCCCGCGTGACGGCCTTCTTCCTCTCACCGAGAGGAGGCCTGTGTGCCATCAGAACATTATAAGCTGATTATTATGCTATTCTAAACATCTTATCAACTTGTTTTTATTCAGAAGGAAAATTCTCTTCATTTTCCTACACTGCTAATTGAAACTCTTTCCCAAAAGATGAATTGAAATTCTCCATTGATTCCAAAATGTAAATAAGACAAAATCTAATATTCGATGGGAGTACTCGTCAAAGAAAATTCGATTCTGGCCATCCTAAAAAGATAATCTTCACTCAAAAATTATCATAAAGAAACAGATTATGGTAATGAAAATCGGATACGATTAAATAATACATATTTTTATTCGTAAACAAGATTTCAAACAATCTAACTTTAAATTATTCTGTAATAAGGTTGTTATAACGAGGATAAGGACAGGTAAGGCCAGTTTGATTCAAAACTCCGTCCTGTGGGCCAGAAATAGGATCATTTACATATCTAGTAAGTGTTGAGAGAATTTTCTAAAGGTTTGCACTCGAGCCGAGGATAAGGTAAAGTGTGCTTTTACCACCTTAAGTACTCGGAAAACCGTAAGCCATAAATTTATTTCCTTGTAGATGAATTTTAAGTGACCACTGGGTCAATAATTCGTAAGGGTTGTTAGAAAAACACTTCGACAAGCTAAATATTAAACTACAGTTACTAAACATTTGTGAATATTTCAATATTCTAAGGACGTGTTACTGCAATACGCCTATATTCATCCATATATAGAGGACTATATATGGATGAATATAGGCGTATTGCAGTATACAGACTGACTATAGGAATAGTCAGTCTTATATGCCTAAAGTTTTCTGTGTTTGTTTGTTATCATTATCATTTCAGCCGAAAGATGTCCACTGCTGGACATAGGCCTCCCCCAAGCGCCACTTTGACCAGTTTGTGCTTCTCGCTTCCAGCGGATTCCTGCGATTTTCACCAGGTCATCGGTCCATCTTGAGGAAGGCCTTCCAAGGCTACGCCTTACGGTATGCAGTCGCCACTCGAAAACCTTTCGGCCCCATCGGCCATCTGTCCTGCGGGCAATGTGCCCTGCCCACTGCCACTTGAGTTTGGCAATTCTTCAGGCTATATCGGCTAGATATATATAATGACGACCATTTTTAGTCACACCACATTTTAGCAATTGCAATTTTCACTTGGGTTAATACTGGAAAACAAAAACAATTTTTTAAAAATTGTTAGATGGTAAAGCTGGCTTATAACATCAAATTCTTCTTAAATCATACATTCTTAGCAATTCTACATTAAAACATGTTACTCTACTTCATTATAAAGTGCGTTTTCAAAGAAAAGCGTCGAGCTAACCGTATTAATATTAATGAAAGCAAAATAGCCTAAAGGTTTGAGTGTGGGGGAGGGCAGCGGATTCAAATCCGACCCTTGAAGCATGACCCTATTGTAAGTGAGCCTACTCCTAGCACTGTTCGCAAGAAGATTTTTTATACATTTTATGGACACAATGAGAGGCTGGTAGGAAGGTCACGCTTTGTAGAAAATATAAGTCGTCGTTGACAGAAATGTTCAATACAACTGAGGAATTTTGAATGGGTTTCCCTTTTGGAACCAAGTACTTTAACGCGGTTAGTCGACTGGTAGAAATCGTCACGTAACAAAATACCGTTATGCCCCCTTCATGCAACACTCTCTCTCTCTCATCATCATCATCATAATCAGCCTATAATGTTCCCACTGCTGGGAGACAGGCCTCCTCTCGGTGAGAGGGAGTGGGCCGTAATCCACCACGCGGGCCCAGTGCGGGTTGGCAGATGTCACATGTCTTCGAACTTTTGGTTCTAGGACATGCCGGTTTCCTCACGATGTTTTCCTTCACCGGTTTGAGAGCAGTGTTGGCCAAGTGGTAACGGCCGCGACTTACGAGTTGTAGGTCGTAGGTTCGAACCCAGACAGGCGCTTTACTTTGTGAAAATTATTTCTCTCTCTCTGTCTCTTTCTATTATATACGAGTGTGTGTGTGTGATTTCGAGTAATGCACAAGGAACCTGTTTCCTGACGGAGGTCCACCAAGCGCACACGTTTGATTTTTATTAGAAGTCGGTTAGTGAATTCACTTCTAATGAAGAGGAAGCCCGATCAATATCACCGCTCTTGCCAATTGTGATGGACTTTCCAGACTTAGCCAATCAACAACCTTTCAAACAAAAAAAATAATAATCAAAATCTTTTTAGCCAATTGGGAGCTACGATGGCGCAGACAGACACACAGACACAGATAGACACGTTAAACTTATAACACCCCTGTTTTTGTCGGAGGTTAAAAAAAATCGTCGTGTTTTCTCATGATATTTAATTGTTGTAAACCTTAATTCCAGCCCTACTGTACCCAAAATCCTACAGGTAGGTATGTGTGTTGTGCATCAACTACTCTTAATGGAGACGACACGGTGAATTACCGCGCTAGTATTTAGGTTGATTGTAGGCAACGAGCATCATGTGAGGTCCTTTGCGCTCTTAGTGCGATTGAAGACATCTAATGCAGCAATCTACATATTTGGAAAGAAAATGGCGTCGAATTTGTAGCCTTGACAACTAGTTACGACTAGTTGTCTCAAAAAAGTTATTAAAATGAATAAGAGATTATATTTACTAGTTCAGCCCAAGGCTTTTATCTTGGCCAGAAGCTTAGCATTGGTATATCGTGGTAATGCCGCCATGTCTCTCAGTCGACAGCGATGCGGATGAATTTTTCGACGCCATATTTCAGTTTGCTAATAGTTTTAGTTATTTAAGGATATTATACAGTTATTTATATTTATTAAATTGGTACAAGTTTTTATTTAGGTACATTTCATTTTAATTCTGAATAAAAATAAAAGTTTCTGTCTAGTCGTTTTCTTACAAAATCGACCTTAAAATGAAACATGTTCATTCTCATTCATAATTTTGCCGCAAAGAGAAAACGTATGTCTCTCAAAGACCCGAATACGTTACTTTGATAAACCGCGAATGTAAAATTCAGAGGTCATTTTCAAAGAGAATTTCTCCATTCCAATTAGGTTTGTACATACACTTGCTGCTTCTTGATTCTCAGGAATTCGTAGATTTCATTTGTTTTTACTTAAAACATTCGATATTTACAAAAGTGTCCAATGATGGCTTCGTAACTTCTCTTGTTATTTGTTTTGTTCATTAGCCGATTTGAATAAAGAAAATGTACGCTGTTTACGATTTGATATCCTTCATAGTTTACAAATAGGTGTCCCGGACATCCAGTTATAATATTCTTTTTTTTGTTTTCTGTTTTGGTTATTTTTCTTTACACGATTTTTAGCATCGTCATTGCAAGGGGAAAATTAAATGTATTTTTAATTAAATAGGTATTTCTGTACGAAAACTTCGCTGCTTTTTACCTTCCTTATGATAATAGAGATGGAGAAGATCGTTAACTAGTTTGTGAAATGTTTTGCTAAAATTCTAAGAAATGTAAGGAACGCTTGACTTCAAAGCGTGGCCTTCGATAAAATTAACGAGAACGACTAATTTCTTTAAAGAAATTATGGACCGGGTCGTGTTTGATCTATCGATAACTGTTTACCTTGTACCTGACGTTTTAAGGCTGGTAGCACTTTAATAAACTAATTTTACTCAAATAAGCTGAAAGACGAAAAAGTGTTTTCCATTTTGTTGATCGCGTCTGTTACTGATGGAAATCAAATGAAAATTCAGTAAAAGGTAAGTTAAATCTTTTGAACTGTTAATTTTAAGATTTTATTATACTGTTTATGTTTCAGAATGTCGAAAATATTAATAGCTTTTCTACAGCAGATTTTCATATTTCGTCTTTCGTCGTCATCGTCTTTTAAGAAACACGTTTTGTATTGATTTAATAACTACTTTTCACTCACTACAGTAAGCGTAGCATGACCACCATAGACACGGGTTTTTTCAACGGAAGAATAGACAAAATAACAGATTGTAGAAAGATTTTTACCGTCTTAAGGTGCCACTAGTCGATATTTTTTCCATACAAATTTCGGAAGAGTATCACTGCACTGTTTGACATTGTGCATCCAAAGTTAAACGTTATATCGTTTTGTCTTATTATAAATTTTGTCTATACGGAAACAGGATAGTAAAATAAAAAGCCATTAAAAAGTTATGAGCCAACGAAGATTCGATTTTCTTATTATTTTTAAAGTAACTTTCGGTGTAAGTAAGTAATAAAAGAACTGTAAAATCTTCAAAACAAATTCAGTACCGACAAAGCTCGTTATTGAAAAGTTCAATAATCTTTATTTGTTTTGTAATTGATTTATACAGTAGTTTTTTCATAAAACTCGATATTCCAAAGCACTTTTCGATTTTTTTACATGCCTTTCAGTTCGGAACGGTGTTTCTGTGCGTGAGAACTAAACGTTGTGCGTGGAGACTAGCGTCTAACTGCTCATTACTGATACTATGTCTGTCGGACATGAAGCCAGGTGAGACAGCGTGCTTTTTGGCCATGACCACCAGTGACATATATTACGCGCCTTTCAGTTCGGAATGGTGTTTCTGTGCGTGAGAACTAGGCGTTGTGCGTGGAGACTAGCGTCTAACTGCTCATTACTGATACTATGTCTGTCGGACATGAAGCCAGGTGAGACAACGTGCTTTTTGGCCATGACCACCAGTGAGTTCGAGCTTGCGACTAGTTCCACCTTAAGCGTGGCAATGAAGAGAAGATTTTTTTAAGTGAAACTTCTTTACGCACGCTTGACTTGGGGAGTAAGCTGGCGAACGCGTGACGTAAGCGTTACGAAAAGTGTGATCGGGCGAGGGAACGGGAGTTGAGTGGGGGATATAAGCAAGAGAAAGCAGTGCGCGCACATTTTCTTTCTCTCTTCCTCTCATAGCCAAATACGTTCCGTATATCTAAGCACAGTGCAGGCCTATTGTCTGTATCACGGTGTAGGAGCGAGAGAGAGCAGTGCACGCGCACATTTTCTTTCTCTCTTTCTCGAAGTTTCACTTCAGTCGTGTGGTCATAAGCACACTCGGTTTTTTTTTTCTATTCTTCAGTCGACAATAGTCTACAATGTCAAGCATGACGACCAATTTTTCTCTACTTTAGACATCGCCGTAGAAACATTTCTTCTCAACAAGTGTCACATACTCTACATCTCATTTGACCTAGACGAGAATCTCTGTTGATTTTAAAATTAGCTCCCTGTTGCTGTAAAAAAAAAAAGATTTCTTTGTCTTTAAACGCGAGGCACGTGCTCGGGCAGAAGAGATGTCGAGTTGGATAGAAAGAACTTTGTAGGTATATTCTTGGAAGAATAGAGAAAGAATGAGCTGTTGCAGAATATGCCATCACTACACAGATTATATATACATCTACACCTAACTCACTATATGCCACTAGCTTCAAACCTGAATAAAGGCTAATGGTCGGTCCCCGCCTACATCATGCATGTCACAAACAGAAATTGCTTCGAACGGACAGTTCACAATGTTGTTATAATACACATCAGAATTCTCGAGGAATACATTTCTCAATGTCTCTCCTATCATTTGCGGTATAGTTGTTGCATTTCAATTTATTGCAATTTAAACCTTATGTCAATGTCATAAAAGTGACACGATACACGCTCGTGATTTTCATAGACTATTACAGAATCTTGTGACTCCTGGAACTACTCTATCTATACGTCTCTATCCATTGCATCTAGACTATTGCTGTTCGAGTAATTGAATCAATTTGTTTCTCCTATGTCAGGAATATGAGTATTTTCGTCATAGTTGTTGGTTGTTTTATTTTTGATGGTATTGGAGACTTAGATGTAGAAAGATGATCAACGGAGACTGTTCTAGGCAGTTTTAGGTGTAACTTGATGGTTGACTGACATTACCTAATTAAAAACTAACCTAATTTACAGGTACAGGTACAGGGTAGATAATTACATTAATGCTCAGATCACTTAAGACACAATGCTGGCTATCTCTTTCCCTCTCTGTACAATCTTTGTATTGTTTTCTTATCTTACAAAATGTGCTGAACCTTAAATAAGTACTTGTTTTTCTTTTGTCTACAGTGCGGCCGACAAGAGAATGCATTCTTGACACGTCCGTTTCATACAAACGAATAAGTGTTTTGCGGATTTGATTTTTATTAGCTAATAGAATTGTCGCACTGACAGGTGCAAGGTGTGTGGCCGGACTGTAAGGATATATTTTCAAATTATACAAACCGATTCTTTAAATAAACTAATAGTAGCACATAATACAGGGTTGGTAAAAAATCGTGTATCAAATACCATACCAAAAAAACCACCATATATATTATTACCATAAAGAAAGTATCATCACCACAAAAGTGCTTTTATGACAGTGGGTACCAAGATTTATGAGTATTGGCATTTTTTTCAATATTTTTTAAGTCTCACGAAAAATTATTTGTACCTTTAGAACGTTACTGTAAAAAAAATGTACTACCAAAAAATACTCAAATTGTCATAACTTTTATGGAGATCAAGTTAGGGCTCTGCCACACAGATATTTTTTACTGCAAATAACCCCAACCATCGCCCTGTTTCGTTTGATCCACGATTTTGACCCATCCTGTATACAGCCTGTATACAGCAGCATTAAAACAAAGTAAAAATATTCGCATGCTAGTAGATACCACTCATATTTTTAAACAAGTTTAACGTCTGAGTACTCAGAATAATTCACAAATATGGATACTGTTATAAATCACACGTTATATTCAAACTTGAGGCCGGGATTAATATAGCCTTATGAATGCCATATTAAAATGTGTTGTATTAAACATACGAGAACACACTTTAAAGGATTACTCAAGTTTTTATGTAATTAATGTTCGTTTACTTTGATTAATTGTTACAATTCGTATTACTTAACATGTTTTAATTTATTGCCTTAGTTTTTTTTTTTGTTTTAACTTTTTTGCCTGAGTTTTGCGGAATATTACACTCAGGGGCACCGCGTGGAGTGTTTATGGCAGAAAAAAAGTTCAGTACGCGTAATTGTCGGGTTGGATTTCATGATGTGCATGGTACGTAAATTGTTAATGATAGGGTTAACATGTAGGGTGCATGTTAATCGTAGCATTAACAAGCATAGCATATTATATCGCACCTTCGGTGCAACAAAGTAACAACAGCTCATTTTTTAATTTTACAGGAGAGGACTTTTAATTTGTATAGGCATGGTTCGAGACAATTTGACATACTTACCTTAATTTTGCAGTTTTGGCTATTTGTGACTTTGTTGCACCGAAGGTGCGATATATCTTAACAAATAAATGTGTGAATTTGAACGTGAAGTTTCTTGTTCCGCCGACCCACCCCTTTGTATCGCATCTTCTGCCCGCGCTAGTACTTCGTTTTCGCTTAGCGTTCTTTCTGACGTTTTTTTGAAACCTAGGAGTCGGATTTTAGAATAAGGCTATCGTTTTTCTTGCTATTTTTAAAGTAACTTTGGGTGTAAGTAAGAAAGTAATAAAGGAACTGCAAAATCTTCAAATTCAAATTCAGTACCGACAAAGCTTAGTTATTGAAGAGTTCCATAAACTTTATTTGTAATTGATTTATGCAGTGGTTTTTCGTAAAACTCGATTTTCCAAAGCACTTTTCGAATTTTTTTACGCGTCAATCAGTTCGGAACGGTGCTTCTGTGCGTGAGAACCAGACGTTGTGCGTGTAGACTAGCGTCTAACTGCTCATCACTGATACTAGCTCTGTCGGACACGAAGCCAGATGAGACAGCGTGCTTCACTCTTAAGGTATAGTTCCCCACTAACCATAAAACTAGGCTTTCGTAAGACTGTGGTGGCCGCTTTATAGCGCCCGCTATTCATCGACGAATGATGTCACTAAACCTTATGGAAGTATGTTTGAATGTTTCCATAGAGAGCGGTTCTTGACATCGTAAAGTCAAACCACGATGCCTTAATTTTCATGACAGCCCTCACTGCGGCAGTTACTTAGTGCGGAAACCAAAGGTTTAGCGGCAACTTCACCCAAACCGTTAACCATTCTCATCTTTTATCATACCTTCCAAAAACCCCGGAAACCATCCAACAATTTCCTTGAAATTCATAAGCTATCATTATTTTTAATAAAGCACGTTACCAGGACAGCATAGCATTACGGTGTCATTTGCGTACGTTGATTAAGCCGTGGGGACTTACGCCGTCGCTCATTGTTACTGCGTCTTCCACTATCATATTTCAGAGCGAGCATAGGTAATTTATTTCTGACATGCTGTGATATGCGTAACATAACACTTTCTCGTGACGGATTGTGTTAGGTAGGTGCTTAGATGGTGGGTAAATAGTGGCGTTGGTGGTTCACATTGCAGGATTCAATTATTTATCCGGTGACCTAGTTCCGCCTTATTAGGTACTGCGCCTTAAGCCTTCTCTAAAAGGTGTGTCAACCTAGCCCAAAGAATTGCCAAACTAAAGTGGCAGTGGGCAGGGCACATTGCTCGCAGAACAGATAGCCGATCGGGCCGAAAGATTCTAGAGTGACGTCCGCGTACCGGAAGACGTAGCATTGTGCCTCCCACAAGGTGGCCCGATGATCTTGTGAAAGCCGCAGGAGTCAGATGGATGCGGGGAGCACTTAACCGGTCGAAGTGGCGGATCCAGCAGTAGACGTCTTTCGGCTGAATGAATGAAAATGTGTGTTAATATTCTATAGGTATGTCATAGACCATCTCTTTAACCAGATGGGTAAATAACTAAGTAGGTAGCTCTTCGCAAAATATTTTCAGAAGACTGACTACAATTCGTCATCAGTCAGAACTGATATGGGGTATTAGGCTAAACTTATATAATACTATAAAGAGAAAATATTTTATTTTTTGTGTGTTTCTTCGCTTCATATGCTGAAACAGCTGAACGAATTTGGATGAAATTTGGCACAAGGGTAGACCATGACGTGAAGAAAGATATAAGCTAATTACCATCCTGGATCGCAGACGTAGTCATGGGCAACAACCACTTTATAACAAACTATCCTAACTTTGATCAGACTGAAAAACCGTCATTAAAATATATTATGACAGAGAAGGCCTCTCACATTTAGGTTGTTTTCTAGCAGACACGAGTAATAAAAATCGAAAAAAAAAACGCAAAAATATAAAGCTAAAAGCTTCTCATTTTAAATTCGATCATAAAAAAAGAAAACACATTCTTTTTATGAATGATATCCTTTTTGTTTCATCGATACGTGGCCATGTTTGTTCGCATACAGTAACCACATTTAGAGCTCACTAATGAATCTCTGTAATGATATTAGAAAACTCGAAACTCATACTAATTAGCGAATACATTTTGCCTTCGGATACGTGTCCAAACTCCAATTTCTATTAGTGTTCTTTCCTTTAACGAGTATTGCGATACGAATGCAATGTACACAAAACGAAGTTGGCTGGTTCGCTTTCATATAACATGGCCATTATTCTGGAAGTTTATTATGAAATAATAGTTTTGCTATTGTGAACGAGGCGGCGGTGAAATATTTTATTCCTCAATGTTTATGATTGCACCTACCACTGTTTGTCTCTGCATCACCCAAAGGTTGACTGGTAGGAAATGCCTATAGCATTAAGTCCGCCTCTGTACATTTATGTGCTTGAAGTATTAAACAAATAATAATAATAAAACGAGACGGCGCTATTATTGATTCCAGATTCACCAAAAAGGTTGAATATGAGTGACACTGGCTGGTGACAGTCACTATAGCAGAACGTCGCATTGCAGCATTGTTGCGTGGCAACTGTCTTCTGACGATAGATGATGCAGAATCATCATAAAGTTGGATAAGAATGATAGTGGCTGGTGACAGTCACTCTAGCAAAGCGTCGCCGTCGCATCGATGGTTGCGTGGCGGACAGTCTGACGCAACTGTCTAATAAAAAAAAGAAACTATGAAACGTGTACTAAACATAATGGCGGCTATCGCTGTCTCGCTTTAACATATGCAGTCTGTGCATAGTCTGTGTCATTTATGCTGTGTTGGTATTTAGTTTTAGTACAAGTTTCATACAAGAGACGTTTTTCATCTTTTTCTATGGGACTCCCGCTCTTCTTACATATATAATGAATATTACTTACTCTATGGTGGCGGCTACGGTTAGGCCATTTACACACTATGCCGCAACTGCAGCGGCACCGCGCGCCGCCCAACGTGGCAGCCACACTAGTAAACTTCGCTTTTATAAATAGGGCCCTGCACTTTACATTAACACATTTCACACTTTCATAGATTGCTTTGTTAGATAGTCGATAATGTCTATTAGTTTGTTTCCCTAGAGTGAGCTCGATACTGAAGTAGGTAAAGTATGGCGGAGCAATTGCGATAGTGAGGAATAAAAGTATTATTTTTTCGTACTCATATCTTTTACCCGTTAGATATAAAACTTGAAAATATTCAATGTATATTTGAATTAAGAATTTGAGATAATTTTCAAGTTATGGAACAGCAAAAAGTAATCTAAGTTGATTTCTGATTGACCATTTGTAACAAAAAGGTCCGAATAAGTTTTTGTTTGCAATGGAATTTGAACTTTGTCAAGTATGACATTCAGTTTGTTGTTCCATACCTTGAAAATTACAACAAATTCTTAATTCAAATATAATTCTAATTGCTTTTATGAACCAAACGCGCAAAACAATCAAGAAAAGAAAACTACGTGGACAGTTTGAGCAAAAGGTAAAAATTATAAAATGTTTTCTTTATCTTTTTCCCAAGTCTCAATGATCAGCATACCAACCTAAAAGTTAAAACGAATTATTTTTACCGTAAAATAGGATTTTGGTTCAATAGAATTACCTACATCTTGGCTATTAAGATTTTATTCTTTTAGCCCACACTTTGTAAAAGCAATAACATTAATATTTGAAATCTCCAGAGGTTACGTCTGTCTAAAGAAAAATGGTACTAATAAAATAATATTATTCTTTTACAGCTTTGTAAGGCTTTTACAACTGTTACAGCCCTGTGAGGTTAATTTTTAACAAAATTTCTAATATTTTAGATCAAATAAATTACTAACTATACAAATTAATATAAAAAAGAAAAGGACGCTTAGGCGTCAAAGTACTCGTCCGCCTCGCTGTCAGGAAACGTGCAGAAGTCTGGCAGCATTGCTACGTTGAATAGCAAGTTTAATTCTTTGGCCAAAGAACGATACATTCCTCTGGTCACGCGAAGTGTCGACCAAAATGCGAGAAAGACGCGCTCTCAGGCCCAATGACCCGAGCGTTTCGACCCGAAACGGCTCAAAACTGTAGTAGGTACATAAGGTTACAGTATTCGCGCTACTTGAGGGTCTCAGCAACCACAGTAGCAGTTCGTTAGTTAGTCATAAAGTTAGTGTTCTTCTACAATCGGTCCCTCATTACTGAGGATCGTGGTCACTGGATCCTTTCAAACGGACAATCTGCCTCCATCTACTCCGGTCCAAAGTTGCCATCACCACCTGCTGAAAATTGCTTGAGGACGTAGCTTCTTTTACTTGGTCGGACCATCGTGTTGGCGACCGGCCTCTCGCTCTCTTTCCTTCGGTATTGCCAACAATAACCAGCTTTTCAAGGCTGCTAACTCCCCTACGCATTATGTGGCATAAATACGATAGAATACGCTGTAGGCATATTGTAGACAATCGGGTCTTGACATCGAGTTGGGAAAGGATAGACACATTTGTGCGTTTGGCTGTCCATGGTATTTGGAGCATCCGCCTCCAGCACTACATTTCGAATGCATCTATCCTCTGTCTTTCTCTTGCTCGAATTGTCCACGTTTCAACTCCATAGAGGAAAATTGGGAAAACTTAGTACCTAGTGTGAATAGTTAGTTAGTTAAGTGGACAAATAAATTTGAGCAATATTTAGATTAAGTAGGTATTATATTTCACTGACCTTTAGCAATTTTCCAATAGTATCTAAAGTTGCAAATATAAGTTCGAAATCATTGGATTTCGAAATGGAAATATTATTAGTTTAGCATATAGTCGTAAATGAACTCTATTTTAAACATTACTTAAAGTGGCACTTCTCTAAAATTGGTATTTTGTAGATCCGAAAATACTTATTTTAGAGCTTGGCAATGTGGAAGCACTGTGCATTACCTATCTCGAAGTTTTCCAAAGCAGTCTATAAAAGCTACATCCTTTGGGAAAACCTTTCATCTAATTTAGAAGTCCAACAAAACTACACGTACAAAATATTATGACTGACGAAGCACCCTTTGGCCACTCGAAAGTCAAACAATGAGTTCCGTTTTCTTCCTAAATAAATATTTAGTTGATATCACCCCTTAGAGAGGGCGCCTACGAGCAACTTTTGTCTCTCACATTAAGTCTACTGTTTGTATGAAAGTGCGCACAAGTAGCGACGCAACAGCTGGGAGTCATTTTTTTTCCACGAGTTTTGACGCAACTGTCGCCCGTCTATTGGTTGCAATGCAAATGCGCGCACGGTGACGAAAAAGTTGCCGCTCAATCGAAAATTACACAAAAAAAATTAGTGTTGCTGTCGTTCCCGTGTGCGCATCGTCCAAATCTCGCCGAGGAGACAGCAACAGAGACAAAAATGTTGCTGGAAAACTAATTTGCTTATGGGCGTCCCTTAATTTAATTAAGCTGCAGTCGCAAAGTTTCCGATGTTTACAGTTATTTATTAAGCTACATAATAATTATCTATAGAGCCCTAACTGTCAAAGTAGAAACTTCCATTCCAACTAACTTGGACTTGAGTTTGTCGAACACTCTAAGTGAATTCTTGTATGTATGTGTTTCATAATGATTGTGTAGAAATGTGGGGTGTGTTTGTGTGTGTGTTACGCTGCCTGTTCATTTAAGTTAAGAGGAGAAAAGCGGTGTGAACCAAGTGAATTGATAACCAAAATAGAATTCCACAAAATTAGCGGAGCCGCTCCGCTCTGCTTTAGTGAAGCTTGGTAAAACGCAGCATATATTAGTTTTATAAGTATACATACTTCAACTGCTGAACGTGATGGGGAGAAATAAGGAAACTGTTGTGAGGAAAGTTTTGAATACGAATGTCTATGAACAGTAGTAGGAAGACCAAAAAACGATGGATGGGCTGTGTAGAAGATGATACGGCTAGTAAGGGGGTGACTGGGTCTACTGAGACGACGGCGTGCCACGGCAACTGAGAAGTAATAGAAGAACGTGTGGCGAGGGAGGAGCGGCTTTTGGTTAAGTAATAGCAGCCGCATGGGTTAAGCTACGCTTGTCGTGGTTGGTCCGTGGATGGGTGACCATCTTTACATACCAAGCCGTTAAACAGTTGGTACCGACTGTCATTTGTGGATCTTTGACAGTCGTTACGGGTCGTCAGAAACCCGATAGTCTTACAACCTGTCTTACCAAGGGGTATCGTATTACCTAGTAACTGGGTTGTGGAGGTCAGATCGGCAGTCGCTCTATGTAAAATACTGGTATTCAGCTGCATCCATTTTGACTGGAAGCCGACCCTAACATAGCTGGGAAAAAGCAGACAGATGATGAGAAGAAGAAATCATGTTGCACCGATCCCAAATAAATTGGGATAAGGGCAAGAGAATTATGACATCACCCGCTAAACGTATGAAAAAAGCAATCTTCATAATCAAAGAAAGAAAGAAAGAAAATACGTATATTTGCGGTGAACATGGCGCAAAAAAGAACATAAACACAAAAAATAATATAAAAAAATATGGGGGAAACATGCGGCTATCGCTCAGCATTATGCTGCGACCCTATGCAAGACAGAGCCCCAGCGCTAGTTTTTAGCAACAGCCGGCGCTGACGTAGTGACGTTGTCCGGTGCAGCAAGCAATTATTAGGACACTGACAATACACATTTTCTCCGTTTATTCCCTTCGATCCAATAGATAGACGGCCTCACTAACACACTCACTGACAGTACAATAGTACTGTCAGTTCCCAAACGTGAGGCCTTAAGTAGGTAATCTAATTGCCCGAATCTAATCTTCAGTTATTATTAATATAATTGAAATTAATACCCGTCATTGTTCTGTCAACGGTGTTGTTAATTAACCCTAATCTGATATTCGAAACTCTATAATTATAGTCTGTATATATTCACGCAAAATTCGTCAATGAAATAGGACAGGTAGTTATGTTGTGATATTATAAGTAATCTTAACATCTATATTTATACAATGTTGAATATTAATCGTGTATCAAATGACTTATCAAAAAACTAGCAATTCTGTTATCTACGATTTCTCTGAAAGGTTCAAAGCTATTGGAGCTTTTGTGAGCAGCTACACAGCAACAGCCAAGGACCTAAAATAATTGGCTTCCTAGAAAACCTCCTTGTCCTATTCAGCCAATAAGGAACAGATTCCAAGCCGTAGAAGCTCAGTATATCTCATAATATTCCCGGCTGTATTCTGAAACCCAATAAATTAAGTATTGACCTAATTTCAACTGATTTAAATGTTATTTGCAAAATGGATTTCATGCTCAGAAAAGCGAAATGAAACTGGTGCGTTGGTGAGTAGGTCTATCTGTATCTACTTAGTAAATGGAAATGTTTACGTTGATTTGCTGTTATTATTTTAGTGGAACTAATTATTAGTATCTAGGCAAAGTTTTTTGTGAGGACTCGTCTATGAAAGAACGTATACTAAACGAAGTTTTGTCCCATGGCAAGCTGTGATGTGTTGCAATTTCAGGGATTTAAGAACTGGAAAAAAATTATAAAGTTTGCCTCTAAGATCGGCATCGTGTCGTTTAAATCTTTTTATAGGCCGCAGGATTCCGCTGAATGCGGGAAGTATATAACCGGTCGAACTGGCGGTGCTTGGGGGAGGTTTAAGTCCAATAGTGGACGTCTTTCGGCTGAAACGATGATGGTGATGAATCACTTTTTAATTGAGGCGAACTACTGTTTGCCAAACAATTATTTTTCTTTTTGCAGGGTATGTTAGTATTTGACCTTTCATTATCTGACCTAGCAGTGGTGGCCCATTGTGTAAATTATTTCATCACCACTACTCTCAAAACGGTGACAGAAAATCATTGTGAGGAAATCGGCATGTCCTAGAACCAAAAATTCGAAGACATCTGCCAACCCGCACTGGGCCCGCGTGGTCGATTACGGCCCACTCCCTCTCCCTGAGAGGAGGCCTGTGTCTCAGCAGTGGGATTATTATAGGCTGATTATGCTGTCTACCCTATGGTAAGCGATAATGTGATCAACAATGGTGCACGCTTGCTTAGAAGTAACCTATTCACAATAGACTTGAAGACTGGAAACAGGCCACGGAGGCTATTAAACGATAAAAATGTACAACGATATTTTGGCTGCATGTAAAAATGTGGGAAAATGGAGTCGCTTACGTCATAATCTGTACCTATAACTTACAATAGCATCTAACGAAGCTGAACCTACATTTTCATTTTCTTTACCTCTCTAAGCGAGTAGATGATTTGTTCTTATTTAAGTTTCTACTGGCACCGAAAAAGAATTTTGAATATAATAATATACTTTGCTTTGGTTTATGGGCTAGCAAGCTTAGTTATTAGCAAGCGCTGCTGCCAGTATGAAGTCCTGGGTTTAATTTCCGGGTCGGGCAAGGTGTTATTGGGGTTTCCTATCTTGAATTTGTCAGTACCTAGCAGCCCATAGTCTGAATTTGTGAGTCGTTCCCCAACTCGTCCCACATGCCTACGGCCCATTTTGGGACGAGTTGATGAAAACAAAATACATTTTATTTTCGTTCTGCAAGTCGTCCCACATTTTTTTTGTATGGAACTTTAAACTTTATCAACGTTTAGTACAGTTAGCAAGACAAGTCATAACAATATCCGGCCGCAATAGGCTTGCCCTATAGAACCTAAACGGGACCTTAACATAACTTGAGAAATGGAGGTGTAGGTTTCTAAGGCCCGGCTGCGCTAAATTTGCCAAAGATGTAAACAACAATGGCCGCTCGAAATTGAATAAAATCGATATACAAGAACTTTTATTTTATGTAATGTTTGTTTTCGTCTATGTCTCCGAGCTAACTAGACAAACATTACTTAAAATAAATGTTCTTGTATATCGATTTTATTAAATTTCGAGTGGCCATTGTTGTTTACATCTTTGGCAAATTTGGCGCGGTCGGACCTAACATAGGTTCGCCTCTGCCGGGGAATACGGCAGCAAGCAGATTGATTTTATTTTTCGTTCATCATGGTAACTCCTGATTGAAACTTCGTGAAAATATTGTATTGTTCAATCTATACTTCTATACTAATATTATAAAGAGGTAAAATTTGTAAGTTTGTATGTAGTGGGTAATCTCTGGAACTCATAATCCAATTCTAACATTTTTTTAACTGGCAGAAAGCTACATTATTCCTGAGTGCTATAGGCTATAAATTGTTTCTATAGCATGTATATTAACCGAGCTATCACAACTTTTGTCTAGCAAGTCGGAAAAAAATACCACATAAAACAGAATTATTTGCGTGCGCTGCCTAAACAGTTGCTTAAAATTAAAAACAATGTATGGCTACCTGGTTCGTCTTCATTATTTCTACAAAAAAGTCCGCGATACCATATCTCTATCTTTTATATTTTATCTTTTATACTTCTTTCATTGCATTAAAAAATTTTTTTTTCGGCATACTTACGTTTGGTTGATTATTTGAGCAACAAAATATTAATTCTTATGACAATAAATTATTTCAGTATCACAAGAACATCATACAGATAAGATTTGCCATTTACAGTATATCAATTGGCCATACAGTTTCGGAGATAATATAAAATTACTAAAACGCAAAATGCCCCTAGCATAACTTTCATTGTGCAGACGTTTTACCTATTTGCCCATAGATGTATTAAATATTGCAAAATTGACTTGCTGCAGAGATACCTTCCAGCCGGACCACACCCTATGACCAATAACTCCTTAACTAAAGGGGTTTATTGGACCATATTTGTCGTATGCAAGGTACTCTTAAGGTAGTTTTTTTCGGGATATTGATTTATTAATAGTTCATTATAACCTATTTAATTTTAAGGTGGCGCGGCCAGAGAGCACTGCTTGGCGGCCGGACCACATAAATTGTTAATTAAAAAGATATCTCTTGAGGTACTAAAAATATTCATATATCCCGATGAAAGTAGACTTTAGGTAGGTATTATTTCGAACTATAGCATCTGATTACTAAACTGTGGTCCGGCCACAGAGGAACACACAAATTATCCGGAAAGGAATCGGAGTTACCGACATAGCTTGCAGAGTAAGCAAACTGAAGTGGCAGTGGCCTGGCCATGTCTGTCGAAGGACCGGTGGCTGGTGGAGCAGACGAGTCCTGGAGTGGAGACCACGTATCGGCAAGCGTAGTGTGGGACGGCCCCCAGCTAGATGGGCGGACGGCCTAAAGAAGGTGGTTGGGGTAGACTGGATGCGGAAGGCGGAGGACAGGGTGCTGTGGCGCAGTCTGGGAGAGGCCTTTGTCCAGCAGTGGACTACGATAGGCTAAGCTGATTGATTGTTGATTGATCTATACTAATAATAGAGCTGAAGAGTTTGTTTCGTTTTGTGTTTGTATGTTTGAACGCGCTAATCTCTGGAACTTCTGGTCGGATTTGATAAATTCTTTTTGCTTTTGATAGCCCAATTCTTGAGGCTATAGGTTATAGGACATGGCATCACGCTAGCACCCTTAGGAGCCGAGCAAAAAGAAAAAGGTCAAAACGAAAGTGAAAACGAAGTGATAGCGCGGGCATGCGATGCGATGCGACGGGGAGGTTAGGGCGACTAGAAAAAGAAACTTGACGCGGACGAGTCGCGGGCAGAAGCCAGTTGTTTATGATAATAAAATATAAAATTCAAAGTCCTGACTGACTGATTGATATATCAACGCACAGCCTAAACCGCTGGTCCTAGAGATATGAAATTTGGAGGGTGTGTTCTTTGTGAAGAGTAGGTATCCACTGAGAAAGGGTTTTTCGAAATTCCACCCCTAAGAGGGCGAATGGGGGAAGGTAAAATTTCACGCGGACGAAGCCGCGGGCAGAAGCTAGTAAAATATAATTGGCTTGTTATCGCACGTATACGCACAACAGTTTTATTCCAAATACTGCTGAATAATATGTGTCATATTTTAACACTAATTAACATAACATCACGCCTGAATTCCCCAAAGGGGTGGGCAGATGTGTGGAGCACACACCTATTTCGCCAATTACGTATTAATAAGGGGCGAGCCTATTAATTACCGTTGGGCATAAATTCGAACTTAGGGCTGCAACTGAAAATTTCCACCACGAAACCAAATAAGTATCCCTCCAAATATTCATCTGTCTCGTTGATTTTCAACATCTGCATTTATTATTGCAAACAAAACAAAGATAATTTCTATTAAAAATGTTGTCCCCTATTTCGTTAATCTTCTCAAATTCAAAAGCGCGGCTTGACCTAGATATTAGCACCGATATCTACAATGGAGCTAGAAAACAGTGTGTGGACCATCAAACGAAGTACCATTGAAGAGGTTTGGCCATATTTTTAAATTACATATAAACACGCATAACCTTGACCGTTTTCATAGATTTAATATTCATGTTTTAGTTGATTGTATCTAGCCGGATTTAGGGATCACTTTCATGATATTTTGATGAAATGAGTCTGGGATATTAAATCCAGATAATCTGTACCTATGTAATCCTGTTAGTGCCAATGTAACCATCACACTAATATAAAAAAGGGGAAAGTTTGTGATTGTGTGTGTGTGTGTTTATATGCTTGTTACTTCTTCACACTCAAACGGCTAGACCAATTTTGACAAAATTTTGTATGGAGGTAGCTGACACTCTGGATTAACATATAGGCTACTTTTTATCTTGATATTCCCACGGGATCAACAATTACACGGCTGAAACCGCGGGGCGCAGCTAGCGAAAGTATTAAACAGTGTTTACTGTAACTGTTAGCCTGTATCTTCCCAAGACTTACAGTGCTTACGATCCAGGGCTAATGTGGACCACTGCTCGTCTATTTTGTCCAGCTCGTCCCACCATCTTATACGGGGTCTGCCGCGACGCCTTTGTAGCTGTCTAAGGGCTCGAGTAAAAATCCTAACGTGTCTGTTATTTCACTACATGAGCATAATCACCCTGTAATGTTCCCACTACTGGGACACAAGCCTCCTCTCAGTTAGAGGGAGTGCACCGCAGCCCACCTCGCGGCCCCAGTGCGGGTTGGTAGATGTCACATGTCTTCGAATATTTGGTTCTAGGTCATGCCGGTTTCTTCATGATGTCTTCCTTCACCGTTTTGAAAGCAGTGGCGATGAAATAATTTACACAAATTAAAGTGCCTGCTTGGGTTCGAACCCTCGACCTACAACTCGTGTTACCACTGGGCCACCACTACTCATCTCTCTATTTATTGGCACTTAAGTATATATTTCCAAATTCAGAGTTCATTAATAATTACGTTAGAAATAGGTATCTAAGTACGGAAGTATTTTGTCCCCAGATTAACTCTTTTGCAATGAACTCTAGATACTACTTAATTACAAAGCTTTCCTCACATTCAAAGATGTGCTCACTACCGAGGTCAAAGAGTTTTCCTACTAATTGCTAACTGGATTGGCTTCCACATACCTACACAAACACAAACTGATTCGGCGAAGTTCAAACGTTATAGCATGTTCCTAACATGTGGCTAATTGAAATCTGTTATTTACAGGAGTATTATTTGGGATTAATAATTGGGTAAGCAGATCCTAAAGTTGTTTATGATAATAGTACATGATCTGATTGTTTTGTTTCATTGGTGTAGTATTTGCAAGCGCGACTGACAAACGTAGGGTGAAAACACAACTCATAACTGGCGAATTGTGGGTGCAGCATATATATTAGGGTTCACCTCTGACTAACCCTGAGAGGATTACAGGCGTGACGTTATGTTTTGTGAGTGTTGTTTGGGAAAATAAACGGTTACAAATTAGAGACTTACAAATACAAATTATGAGCTACATAATCAGTTATTTAACTAACTCTGTATAACCAACGATTTTTCCACTTATTATTTTTTTTAAAAAGCGGCTAAGTGCGAGTCGGACTCGCGCACGAAGGGTTCCGTACCATTATTAATATCAAGCAAATAACGGCAAAAAAATCGCGTTTGTTGTATGGGAGCCCCCCTTAAATATTTACTTTATTGTGTTTTTAACCGACTTCTAAAAAGGAGGAGGTTCTCAATTCGGATGTTTGTATTTTTTTTTTATGTTTATTCGCGCATAACTCCGTCGCTTGCCAACCGATTTGAAAAATTATTTTTTTGTTGGAAAGGGTATACTTTCCAAATGGTCCCATGAAAATTTTATCGAAATCAGACAAGCGGTTTTTGAAAAATCTTAAAATTTATCTACATTGTCTACATTAACGATCTTTTCGTTTGCATTTTTGTGGGGTAGGTACAACTAAAAAGTAGAAAATAAAAACTTTTCTACAAAAAAAACAACCGACTTCAAAAAAAACACTACAAAGTGATAAATAACTTTAATTTCGGAAGTCAGTGTCAAAAAACGAAAATACGGAACCAACGACACCGACTTCCGAAATTAAAGTTATTTATCACTTTGTAGTGTTTTTTTTGAAGTCGGTTGTTTTTTTAGTATTTTTTGTTACAGCGGCAACAGAAATACACATCATCTGTGAAAATTTCAACAGTCTAGCTATCACGGTTCATGAGATACAACATGGTGATAGACAGACAGACAGACGGACAGTGGAGTCTTACTAATAGGGTCCCGTTTTTTTCCGGAAAAAACAAGTGATAAGACCAATGCGATATGCGCTTTCAATTAAATACATATCAATTAGGTATATTGATATAATCCCGTGCCAAGATTTATTGGGTTTTTCTATCGGGATATTCTGGTACTTCGAATTAGAACCTGGTTTATGTCAACATAAGGCTCGGGCCCTATAACATCTAGCCGGCGTGATGTAATTGTATTTAACAAATCTGCCCACGTTTTTGGCGTAGGTAGGTTTCCGCCCGGTGGCGATAATCAAATCAATGCCACAGCCTATCACGGTAATACCATCACGTAGGCAAGTCAGTGCAGGCTTTGATTGAAAATCTGGCTACGTACGACCCATACCCGCCCAGCTAATAGTGGTTCTGGTTACTATGTAAGTGGGTGGCGCGTGGTCGAAGCGTGGGCGTCCGACCACGCAGCATCCACGTCGGATATGAGAGTTATTTTCCACATGCATTTCAGTATTTTACCATTGTTCGTTCTACAAGTTCTACGAACGAATGCCGCAGGAGTAAGCTACTTGAATGTAATATTTCATTGAACACAGCATGCATTGTTCAGCGAAATATAATATGAAGCGAGTTATATGTAAACGAGCTTCATATTATATTTCGATGAACAATTTGACATTAACGAGCTTCATATTATATTTCGATGAACAATGCATGCTATACTCAATGAAATATTATATTCAGATAGTTTAATCGTACGGTATTAATTTGTAGAACTTCGACGGTAATTCCAAGAATTTGCTTGATTTCGCATTCGATGAGTCGGTGTGTATTCTCTGCCTTTAGTTTATTATATTAAAAAAAAAGTCATGTTTCAACATTTTCAACTTGGATATAGTTATATTAGCTAGATGACCACACGATGTCTCATATGTTGGAGTGTCTAAATATACACCTCCACTTCTTAGAACCTAAAAGATGCCACTCACTGAGGCCGCGATTGCCATGGCCACCTACTGGATCCAACTCATGTAACAATAAAATAATTTTACTTTTACCATCGACTCGAAAAGAAGAAGAAGCTAGATGGACCACCTGTGACTTAAAAAGGCGGCCAAGACTGGCTCACTGCGGAAGGCAGAGTATCTGTGCAACCACTTTGAAGAGACCTATGTCTAAGAGTGCACACTAATATAGTAACATATAATAGTGGTAGTATTACTAGTAACAACCCGGAGTTTGGAAGTTGGAGGTGTGATACCCCCGCGTGCCTCTAAAGCACGTTAAGCCTTTGGTCCTGCGCCTGATCTTTCTCCGGTCGTGTCGGATTGCTGCCCCATTGGACTATGTGAGTGAGGGAACAGAGAGTGCATCTGTCTCTGCGCAAACGCTTGTGCATATCATATCTCCCGCGCCGAAGGCTGCCCTTCTATGAGATTGGTCGCCATGGCCGGAATTCTTTATTTTATTTATTATAGTGATCCGAATTCTTAGCCATTTTAACATAAAAATTAAAACGTGGCGTCTAACCGACCATAAATTTATGACGAAGCGTTCTTTTTTCAAAATCTGACAAAAGAAACCACGACTTACGCACGACAGACCAAGAAATGACGTCACCAGTTCATTATTAAGTCCATACATTCCAACAGCTAACGAATTCTTTCATCAGCACTAATGACATGTAAATGAAGTAAGGTCGCGTGTAACTACCAGGCCTATAACTATGAAAATATAGAACATCTAAATTGCTAACAGACCTTTCTGGTTGCTTTTTATGGTACGTTTTGTATAATGTATGTCGAAATTGTGGTAATGTTTTATAGAGATTTCTATTTAGGTAGTAGGTATAATTTTCTTTTATACTAGCCAATATAAAAATGACTGTGGTCTATGGACATAAACTTTTTGTGTTTTGCTATTCATAAATATTAAAGAAAGAATGGAAAATACTTTATTTGGGACATTTTTTTTATTATTTTTTATTTGGGAAACAAACAGATGCAATAACAAACATAAGTATACAATTAGCTCAACACAATCCAGAAACAGTTTCCACAGATTACTATACAAGTAAATGACATTTACTGGAAGTACTTACAAACAATAATAAAAAACCATTAACAATCTAACAAAATCATGAAAACAATAGAAAATAAAAAGAACGTAAAAAATTTAAAAACTAAACTTAAACTATTAAAAATAATACTAGCCTATTATGACCCATTGCAGAGCAAAAGCTTCTTCTCATACAAAGAAGGCATGAGCATTGATCACCACGCTTGCTGAAGTCGGATTGGCGAGTTCATAATTGGCAATACAGCCATATCTCGTCACCATCATTAAGGTCTGAAACACATAACCGCGTTGCGGCACCGCACCGCCTAAATCAGCAGTACCGCCCGCCGCTACGCGTTGTTTATTATGCATACATCACACTTGTTGTTGCGGTGCGGTGCCGCAACGCGGTTGTGTGTTTTGGCCCTAAATGTTGATGGTCTAAAAGACCCTTCTCACATGAGGCTACATAAACGAAGACAAATAACTAAGTCGCAAGACTAAAGCAACTCAAAGTGCACCCAGTTCTGTTGGCTTTCGAAATTTTCTCAAGACAAACCCAGAGGGGAAATTAGCGGTTTCTCTCCAAAGAAAATTCACTTTAAATATTTAATAAGTAAGTAATTCTTTTCTTAACTTAGCTTCTTAACATCGGCTGAATATCGAAATTTCCTTGCAAGCCTCTAACAGCTTAAATTTTTAACAGCTTTATTGATTGACTTGGTAACTTTGTTGAGGTTTTCTTATAAAAAGCTTTTTTTAATTAGAACGTAAGTACCCGTAAAAAGAGGCTGGAAAAAAGGTGAGTATTTAGGTCAGATTCATATAAAAATAAAATATCGCTTTCAAGCGGGTAAAAATACCTTTTTCAATATCATAACGATCGAAAGATTACATTATATTGGACCACAGTACTGCCAAAATATTGGTCTACTTATTTTGAAAAATCACCAAACGATGCGGACGAGTACTTCGACGCATAAGTGTCCTTTTGTTTCTGTATTTATTTGTATAGCAACTTTAGTCAGTCATTTAATTTAATACCTAATGTAAAAAGTTAGTTGTGTTCAATATTGCAAAAGTTATTTAATATCAACAACACTTTCTAATCAACCTCGTGGCCCATAATAATATAATGATGTTTGGATGGGCGTGCCACTAAAATGGCGAACATCCGAACGACCTTTTTTCATGCATGCCTTACGCGTAACAATAGAAGGGTAGGTGTACATACGTATATTGACGCTAAAGGTGATAATCTTCTAATTGTAGCTTTTACCTCGTCTTTTTGTAATAACTTTGACATTTTGGCTTTTTGACAATCTTAACCTTACAATATTTTTTGGCCATACAGTTATAATTTAATTACTTATTTGGGAAATTCATTTGTTAAAAAACTTTACATTCGATTACAGGCACAAACTATCTTCAGAACCAAAAACAAAAGTAATATAGATACTACAAATATTTTTCGGTGTAAGAACCGAAGTACCTTTGCGTTTAGTTCAATCGTTCAAGAAGTACCTACTTTATAAAGTACTAGTTAATTACATTGGCGCAAAAGACGAAGATGTATTTTGCTTGAGAGGAAAACATACCCAGACAAGAGCTTTTCATCTTATAAATTGAAATTCATAAAATACACAACGATAATAATTTCATAAGTTCTTCAAAAACATGGTTATTCACCCTTAAGGATCGTCGTCGGAAAAAATGATCAATTGATGTATTACGTAGCTTTCGTGGATATTACAATTACGAAAACAATACATCACTGCTATCTCAGGCAACTGTTCTTATACCAGCAGCTTTTTCGGAAAGAAATTGTATAAATACGTAGAAATATAATAAAAAGGGCAAATAGCATTATTTATCATTAGAAAGAAAAAAATATTTGTCACAGAAACAAATGTATACCTACAAAAAGATAAAGTAACTCGAACAAAAAAATAAAAACAAAACAGAAACCTGAGATTTAACACGGACCATAAATAATCGTTAGTAGACGCTATGTAATGACCACAAAGCCCATACTAATCTGTGCCACACTCCAAATAAAAATAGATTATTATAAATAAGCAACGAAAATAAGTCCGGCTTTTCTTCGCCGAAAAGTTAATCAAAATAAATTCGGCTTAAGTATAACTAAACATGCACTCTCTCTTATAGAGAGGATGCCTGTGCCCCAGCAGTGGGAACGTTATAGACTGATTATGTATAACAAATGTAAGTAATTATTATCAACTAGCTTCTGCCCGCGACTTCGTCCGCGCGAAATTCGTACTTTCCTCTAAAAGTTTCGAAAATGTATGTTGGTATGATCTTTATAATTAATTTAGATAAATAAGTATTCGGGCCAATTTTGAAGTTTATAGAACAAACGAATCAGATTTTTCAAATAAACTGTATCCCCGCTTTTTACCCCCACAGGGGTGGAATTTTGAAAAATCGTTTATGACATTGGCTCGAGAAGTTGAGGCTCTAACTCTCATAGAATTTAACCGATTTGCTCTTTCCTCTGCCGATTCTTGAGATCGCGTAATTCTCATTCTCTTAGCTTTACTCGAAGTTCGAGATAAAGATAATGGTTTTTTAGGTGGCATTGTGTAATAATCTACGGTAACGAAAAGGCTGTCAGTTACCTAACAAAATAACCTACGTTAGAGGTCCTAACTTTAGCTACCTTACACTTAAAATCTTAATGACTATTTACACTAAAATATTGTATTATATAATTAGAATTATACCCAGAAATATATACAACTCACAACAAAAAAGAAATGAAAATAAAGCTGAAACGCCTGTGCAATACTATCTACCTATACCTGCTTCACTTAAAAATAAATACTTATAACTACTTTAATTAATAAAAGTACCTACGCATAATAATTTTTAATTTGAACGAATATTTAAACACTACCAAAACAACTCATACCTATTTTACAAAATAACAACAAAAGAAATTCAAACAAACTATTTAAAGACTAAAAGTCGCGCTGATAAGCACGGTTTCAAAATATCAATTATTGTCTGTCAATGAGGTCGAACGCTCTGAACGCATCCAGCTCGCTCTCGGACCTCCAGCCTTTTTATACCCTACCGCCGCGCGCCGCCGCGACCCGTGTCGAGCGCGGCAACCGTTACACAAAAATAATCCTTATAGCATGATTCAGTATTCACGTGCGACGGCGCGATGGCTTATTTCATGTATAAGTTTGGTGTTTCTATACCGATTTCTATGATTCTTTTTTTATTGAATAGGTAATAATGTTAACTTTTTTAAATTATGGATGAGTGAGAGTATTATAAACGTAAGAGTAAACAAATATAATCAGAATGCTCCGAACTACTAAGCTATCAGGAGTTACACGTGTTATTGTGAGTCAACCATAAAAGATAGACATATGCTGTTGCGGGATATTTTTTAGACAATTTTATGTAGAATATTTCCGTCATACATGATTTCTATGTAACTTTAACCATTAAGGCTGCACACGCGACGGAAGCTTAAAAAATGGAGTAACTTCTCCCGTTTTCCCAACATTTCCCTTCACTACTCTGTTCCTATTGATTGTAGCGTGATGAAAATTATACTATAACCTGCCCAGGAGTATGAAGAATAATTGTACCAAGTTTCATTAAAATCCGTCGAGTAGTTTTTGTTTCTATAAGGAACATACAGACCGACAGACAGACAAAAATTTTACTGATTGCATTTTTGGCATCAGTATCGATCACTAATCACCCCCTGATAGTTATTTTGAAAATATATTTCATGTACAGAATTGACCTCTCTACAGATTTATTATAAGTATAGATTAAAAAAAAGGCTTTGTATTGCAAACAAGCCAATCCCTTGGTAAGTGCTCACCTCACCATCGTGTATGGCAATATTAAAGACATCGCAGATTCGTGGCTTTCTCAAAAACAAAGCTGAACTGACTCATGTGCTCAATTACCTTCAATTATTTATTATTGGAAATATTAAGCTGATCTTCTTTATTATTGACCTAATGATGGACGCTTCTTAAAATAAATTAACCTCTAACAATTTTTTGCGCTTCTAAAGATGCACACATTTTAAATAATTGAGTCGCAGTTAATCTTTCTGCTCTTTTGTCATAGTTGGTCGCAGTAATTAAGCTAGGGCACCGCGACCAAATGGGTTAGGTGAGGTTAGAACTGTATCTAAACGGGTGCGAGCCGAGCGAGCGAAGCGAACTGTGCCGCCCTAGCAGCCGGCGAGTGATACATCCAAGTTGGTCGCAGTAACTTAGCTTTTTAGTATTTTTACCGCACAATAGGATTTTTTTTGTATTATTATAAAAAGAGGCACAATCGTTTCATAAGTGTTCAATAATAATATTTCTAGGAAAACAAAATAGGAATTGTTAGGGTTTCGATTAAATACATGCTTTTATTATTTACAAAAATATTCTAGGTAGCAGTCCCAGAAGTACCTACTAATGGAGACAATTTACGATACTCATCTTATCGGTAGCCCTGTCCTTTGGAGTCTGCTTCCAGTGTAACCAGTGCGGGTGAATATCAATATTTATCATAAAACTTTCGCCATCTGACCTCTACAGACCAGTGACCGGGCAATATGCAGTATCTAAGGACATTTTATTTGTTTCGATGTTATTACCTACACATTATTGTTGCAAAGGTCTTAAAACCTATGTTAGTTTTACACTACAGACTAAGGTTAAGGTGATATCGCACCTTCGGTGCAACAAAGTCACAAATAGCCAAAACTGCAAAATTGAGGTAAGTAGGTATGCCAAATTGTCTCTGAACCATGCCTATACTTGGGACAAAACATCCGCGAAATTATCTCAAAATTCTACTAGATGGCGCAGGTGCCTCTGTGGTTATAAATGCGAAAAAATGAGGAAATAAATGCAAAAAAAAAATTAAAAGTCCTCTCCTGTAAAATTAAAAAATGAGCTGTCGTGACTTTGTTGCACCGAAGGTGCGATATATTGAAAAAAATGTACTTGTACCTGATAGTGTACCTTTTTAAGTATATGCAGAAGAAAATTTTTTTTTTTCAAGGTAGGGCCTTAACAAAACGATCAGTTACTTATGTTGTGACGGATATACTACGTAATAGATAAATATTAATATTTTTGCTCCACAAAATCTATTTTCTTTTAGCACATTGTAGGTTTTGATTTTGGCCAATGAACGTGATATTATTTTATCAAGAGTGTTCGCGAAACATTTATAAAATCACATATTTTTCCATAATTCGTATCATAATGCCATCCCAACGCGATCGTAAAAAAAATCCATGGCGAATGCCAACCGTCCTGTTATGAGCCCGGAGAGGGTAATTAAATTCTGCCAGAATTCGTGAAACGTGAATGTAAAACGTACACACGAAATGTTCTAAATTGTTGTGTGTTTATTGTAAATTATTTCCCGTAAGCTCGTATCTGTATGCACGGAGAGTTCGGCTTCCCTTCCTTTATTAGCAGTTCGACGGTTGAATACGAGAATGTGATTGCTCCTTCACGGATTAGGCCAAGGAAGTGAATCTATGTAAAGTTTACTAATGAATGTTGAGATATAGGAACTATCGATAAACAAAGTACCTAAGGATGAAACAATTTTCTAAAGTTTTGTTTAAGTTTTCTAATCAAAATAGCATTAAGACGAGTAATCAATCTTAGAAAAGAAAAAGACGAACTTTTCAAGATTTCTATCTCCATTTTCCTAACTAATAAATACATAAACATTTTACATTTAAAATGTCTGTACTAAGTCGCTTCGTCAGTTACAAGTTGAGCTTCGAATCCCCAGTCTGCGGTTTACGGCTACACGTATGACCAAACTAAGGGTCCCGACGGACGGACCGACAAGTCACAATTTATGTAGATAATATTAGGGTACAGCTGAATAATCTCACACAAAATGAACGATTATATTCTCCAGACGATAAAGGATTAGAATAATTCAAATTGTTTGTTGTAAACGATTCAACAAATGTCGTAATAGAAACCCTTGCTGAATTATTTGATTAGACATTGTAGCGTGTTAGACCTTGCTGTAGGACATCTTTTTTCAATTAACTGAGATATAGTTTGAGAAGGGGTCGTGGCTAAGTAATAACAGCCACACAGGTCGATCGACCAAGTTAACCTACGCTTTCCGCGGTCGGTCAGTGGATGGGTGACCATCTTTACATACCGAGAGCCCTCCGTACCTCCGTTGGTCCCGGCTGTCATTCGTCGATCTTTGACAGCCGTTACGGGTAGTCAAAAAACAAAAGTCTTACAACGCGTATCGCGTTACCCATTTACTGGGTTGTGGAGGTCAGATAGGCAATCGCTCTGTGTAAAATACTGGTATTCAGCTGCATTCGGTTAGACTGGTAGCCGACTCCAACATAGTTGGGAAGGAGCTAAGCAGATTGATATTGTAAGAAAAAAAAATAGTGAGTTGTACACACTGGCCTGAGTAAAGTTGGTGTTGTGTGTACACATTACTAACGAACTATTTGCGTATCCCTTGCAAATCCCCTAAAATCTTCGTATTTGTCGTGATTATACGATGTTTTATTGGAAATTGGACAAGCAATGTTATTATTTAAGTACTTATATCATTTACTAGCAGCGCCCCGCGGTTTCACCCGCATAAGTTTCGATCCCGTGGGAATATCGGGATAAAAGCTATCTTACGTACTTTGCCGGGACTCAAACTATCTCTATACCAAATTTTATCTAAATCGGTTCAGCGGTTTAAGCGTGAAGAGGTAACAGACAGACAGACACACTTTCGCATTTATAATACTAGCTGCACCCCGCGGTTTCACCCGCAGAAGTGTCGATCCCGTGAGAATATCAGAATAAAAACTATCCTATGTCCTTTTCCGGGACTCAAACTATCTCTATACCAAATTTCATCTAAATCGGTTCAGTGGTTTAGGCGTGAAGAGGTAACAAACATATAAACACACACACACACACACACACACTCACAAACTTTCGCCTTTATAATATTAGTGTGATTAGTGTGATAGTGTGATATAGTGTGATTAAAGTATGGATTGGTGATGTTCTTCAGAATAGTTGTGGTCAAGTGCATAGTACTCGCAACCAACATGCGTGTATAACCAGAGGGGCAATTCTCGTAATTTTAAGAACGTTCACAGTATCTCAGTCTCAATCTGTCAAAAAATAATTCTAATTTCGCTACATTTTGACAAGTTTTTGACATTTTTGTTTGTCGCCGAGATGAGAAAATTCTCGTAATTTAAAACGTTCAAATCTAGTCGCAGTACCGATGTCGACAATTCTGCCAATGTATGTGATGGCAGAATTGTCGACATCGGCACCATTGCCATAGAGAAAAATAGAATAGAGACTGCGAGTCTGTGACTGGATTTTGAACGTTTTAAATTACGAGAATTGGCCTTCAGATGTATAAAGGCAAATGGATACTCCTTTTGTATTGCTGATTCCAATGGTTATAATTCTGTAGAGCCATATATGTTATAACATACAACCTGACACTAACCTGCAAATTGCAAGAAACGTAAGTAAATTTTAAGAGCCTATACTACCTCAGCTAAACTTCACTCTTTATCTCGCTCATACGATACTGCTCGCTGACTGAGTGAGAGCGAGACAGAGTGCGGTGCTGGGCGGCAGGCAGCGCCAAAAGTTTAGGTATTTGCTTTTTTCAGTGAAAATAATGGTAATTATAAAAAAGTAAATAACATAAGACCTGCTTTAAAGTAAGTTCAGTTAGTATGCAAAGTTTCATGATCTAATTTGAAGTATTTTTTTAATACCAGCGGTTTATTGTTCGGGTTAGAGGTAACTTTGGATTTATTTTCTATCGAGAAAATTTTATGAAATCGTGTTTTCGTCTAACATAAGACTTAGCATTAATCCTCAACTTTACCATATATTTATTTCAAAATTAATGGTGCAGTATTTTCGACATAACGGAGGATCACGCTAAGCCATTTGAGGTAGTATATTTCGGATGGACCCGAAACTTGCTGTAGAATTGGTGAAGGCGGGCGGTAACTCATGAGGTCATCAGGGTCCATTCTTGACTGATTTTCAGACATATTGTTAAGAAAACTTCAATAAGAAGTTGTGTGAACTCCATTTTTTTTTCCATTTAGTTCACTACTTCTCAACTTGGCCGCTTTTTATAGTCACAATCGTCTTGGGCCGGTAATTAAATAAGTAATTTTTATTTGTATCACCGCTTATCATTTTATTTTTTATTTTTATTATTGCCGGTATGTATATTAAGTTTATTTTACGGTCTTAGAACTTGTTTTGACAATGTGACGGATGTATCGTGTATTGTAGTTTGACGTAGACAGTTGTCAGTGTCATGTCGTATGGATCCAGCCGTCATTGCGTCGCGTTCCTTTCTACGTACAGTTCAATGTGTTTGTTTCTTTTTAAATTTTGTTTTTATTTCTACCACTGTTGTTACATCGTTGGGTATTTTTGTTATTTTGTAAAATTCCTGCCAATATACCAGCGAGTGGGGGAGGTTTTTCTTAAAGGAAAATCTTTAATTATTAGTGTTTTAGTACCTATTTACGTTATTTTAAATATTATTCTTGTATTTTAGATATTTATAATATTTTTACATTTATACTATTATTTAAGTATTTATGCTCATGGATGACGTAGCTGATCTTAACGACAGCTTCTTCTCGTGCTCATCTTCTACTAGTTTTGTTAGTGCGGACAGTGACTCTTCCATACCACTTACCTTACATGATAAAATCTCTTCTCTTTTTTCCAATGACCCTAAGAATCTTCATATAGCTCACATAAATGCTCAGAGTGTTCCTCGTCACTATTCTGACCTTCTGGCATCCTTTAGCAGTGCTCATCTGGATGCGCTCTTAATATCGGAATCCTTTTTGAAGCCATCACTCCTCTCTAATCAGTACTCACTCCCCGGCTTCGTCTTGGTCCGCAACGATAGGACCGGCAAAGGTGGAAGAGGTGTTGCTATGTACTTGCGTGCTGACTTACCCTACAGGGTGGTCAGTTCTTCTCCTTCACGGTATTCTGAGTCGGCTGAATACTTGTTTATTGAAATTATTGTTCATCACACAAAAGTTTTGCTTGCAGTGCTCTACAGTCCTAATCTTCACATAGACTACTTCGATTCTCTCGACTCCATACTCAGTGATCTTTGCCCCATGTATGAGCACGTTATTTTAATGGGTGATTTTAATACCTGCTTGATTAAAAATGACACTCGCTCCCTTAAACTCCTTTCACTCTTGTCTTCTTTCAATCTTCAAGTTTTGCCTCTCTCTGCAACTCACTATTTTCCTAATTGTACACCCTCGTTTCTAGATCTTATGATTGTCTCCTCTCCTAATAATGTTTCTCACCATGGTCAACTTACGGCTACTTTTTCTTATCACGATCTCATTTACCTTTCGTATCGTATCCGTGTTCCCAAGCGTAAGTCCCAGCTTTTGTATCTCCGTAATTACAAGGGCATAGATCTGGAAGCTTTGCGGCGCGATGCCAGCGATCTCGACTGGACCCCTCTGGTTGAGATCGATGACATTGACGATAAGGTAAAATGTTTTAACGCAACCGTCCTCGACTTATTTGATCAGCATGCCCCTATCCGACGTGTCAAAGTTAGACATAACCCTGCACCATGGATAACACTACAAATTAAAGAGCTTATGGCTCGCAGGGATAAAGCTAAGAGCAGATATAAGCGCAGACCTTCTGAGCTGAATCTCTCTTATTACAAATCTTTACGTAATCGCTGCAGTCATCTGTGTCAGATTGCTAAGAGACGCTATTTCCACGACCAACTCAATAACCGCAGTTCTTCCGATGTATGGAAATTTCTCAAATCTGTAGGCATAGGCAAGTCACCGGCCAACCAGTGTAAGGATGTGAACCTTAATGATCTGAATAAGCATTTCTCTCTCCTTCCCTTTTCTCTTGATCCGTCTGTCAAGGCTGCGACACTCGAGAGTCTTACTAGTTTGCCGTCACCACAATATTCTCACTTTAATTTTAACGATGTTACTGAGGATGACGTTAAGAAGTCTATACTTGCGATTACTTCTTCAGCAGTCGGTAATGATAAGTTGTGTTCAAGAATGATAACTCTTATCCTTTCCTCATTACTTCCTGTTCTCACTCACATCTTCAATCACTCATTTTCCTCTTGCTCCTTTCCATCAGTTTGGAAACAGGCTCACATAATACCTTTACCTAAAACTAACAATCCTACTTTATTAACCCACTTTAGACCTATTTCTATTCTCCCATTTCTCTCTAAAGTTTTTGAGCATATAGTCCATAGACAATTGTCATTTTTCTTGGCGTCAAACTCGATAATATCCCCTTTTCAATCCGGTTTTCGCGCGGGTCACAGTACTGTAACCGCGCTTTTGAAGGTGACTGACGACATCCGCTGGGCTATGGAGAATAAGTCCCTTACTGTACTTGTATTGCTTGACTTTAGTAGCGCCTTCAACTCAGTAGATTTCGATATCTTACTAGGTTTTCTTAAATCTATCAATTTCTCTTCTTCCACTTTAGCCTGGTTCAGCTCTTATCTTCGGGGACGCTCTCAGTGTGTTCGCCTGGAGGAGTCCTTCTCTGATTGGTGTAACCTCACTGAGGGTGTTCCTCAGGGTAGCGTTCTCTCTCCTCTTCTTTTTTCAATTTTCATAAACTTTGTTACCAGAGTAATCTCCTCTAGTTTTCATCTCTACGCAGATGACTTGCAGCTTTATCGACATTTTACTGTAGCAAACGCGGGTTCTGCAATTGCTGCAATGAATCATGACCTGGCTTGCATCAGCGCTTGGGCTAAGTCATTTGGTTTGCAAATTAACCCAACTAAATCTCAGGCCATGATCATTGGAAGCAGATTCGTTCGCAATGCGGCTGATGTTACATCTCTAATGCCCTTATATCTCGATGGTGTTCGCATTGACTATACTGAAACCGCTAAAGATCTGGGTGTAGTTATTGACTCCAACCTTTCGTGGCGTGCTCAGGTCAACGAGGTCAGCCGAAAGGTACATTTCTCCTTTCATTCGCTGAAATGCCTTCAAAGTCTTCTGCCCTTGAAGACTAAAATTTCTTTGGCACAAACACTTATTCAGCCGATTATAGATTATGCCGACGCCTGCTACCTGGATGCTACTGAAGAGCTATTAAACAAGCTTGAGCGCTTGCAAAACCTGTGCATTCGTTTTGTTTTCGGTCTTCGAAAGTATGACCATGTTTCTCACCTTCGCAAGGAACTCAAGTGGCTCCCTATCCGCCTTCGCAGGAATACTCGGATTTTATGTCTCCTCTTCAACATCTTACACAACCCGTCTTATCCTTCCTACCTGCGTGAGCGTTTTTCTTACGCTCGCCCTAGCGACGCACCGTGCAGATCACACCTAAGATCCCTCCTTAAATCACATCCCCATAAAACAAGCTACTATTCTTATTCCTTCTCTGTCCATGCTGTGAGATTGTGGAACTCACTTCCGCCTAGCATTCGTGATTTAAAAACTATTTCTCTATTTAAATGTCGATTAAAAGAGCATTACCTTTCCTCTGTACTGTGAGTATATATATATATATATATGTATATGTTTATATATTTCAGCATTATGTATTTATTTAAGTATACTTATGTTATTTTTATTTTATTTTTTGCATTATATGTGTAGGTTTATTTATTGTTCTAGTTTTAGGCTTCACACATTCCTATTTCTCTTTTCTTGTTCTCACACACTATTGTCTACATTTCTTTTTTTACTTCTCCTTTCGCAGGTCTGCTGGAAGAAATTTCTTAAGAAATAAGCAGTACCTTTGTACTCAAATTATAATTATAAAATTTCCTTATGTATTTTACTGTGTGTACATAAATAATAAAATAAATAAATAAATAAGTTGATAACTGATTTATTATATCAAAATCACTTTCAAATAAACAACTGGCTAAATTAACTAATCACTTCATTAAATAAATAAATTAACTTTAACAATAAATTATAATTATGATTCAGGTGTGATCTGTATCACAATTTCGAGGTGTTGGCGCTGCGACTGCTTCAGTCCAAGTGACCCGAGCCGGCTAGCGCGCCGCCTTATAATAGCTCGCCCCCACCTCGCCTGACTCATAGAGTGGTACGATGATGTCACGTTGCACACGTGCGCCTTTCTAGGTGTTTTTATTACTCAACGCCGACATATAGGCTCTTAATTTCGTGGGCTACCTCATTGCATCCCGCTTAATGATCGAGCTTTTCTGACTGAGGAAAATACTGCTGAATTGAGATTGATTGAAATAACTAGGTATTATACATCTCTTCAATATGTTTGAAAAATATATTAAGTGATTATAAAAGTACGGAAAAAGTATTAATAAATATCAGCCAAGAAGGGAAAAAGGGGCTCTTGGCCAAGTAATAACAGTCACACGCGTCGATCGATCAGGTTAAGCTACGCTTGCTGCGGTCGGACTGTGGATGGGTGGGATTTTTACTCATCGAGACCCCTCCGTGCCCCGAAAACATGAATATGAAGCAGTAGCATATGCAGTATTATCAAAATGAGGAGGATAGCGTTTAATAAAATTGGGAATTTGTCCTGTAGCTGCCATTTTAATAATAATAAAGGGATAAAATTAACTTTGTTGAACAGAAAACTGAATAAATCAGTATTAACCTATTTTCTGGGTTCATCTTGAAACATTTTATTCTTGGAACGTCGTCGCCGTCTAACAAAATTACGCTACTTGAATGAATTTCATGCTAAGTGAGAAATATTGGCTCAATATTTACCAATAAGATGAAAGCTGACTTTCTTACTGGTGTTTACGCAAATCAAACAATCAAATGACACTTGTTTTACAGCCTAGATGATTCTCTCAGCTTATTTTTCGTTTTGATTTTAAAATTCAAATGCAATTCAGTAGACAACTTGTTCATCGGTAGTTTTATATGTACCCGACTGCGCCAGAAGGAGGGTTATGAAATAAAAAATAAAATAAATAAAATTTTTATCCAAGTATAAAGTAAAATAAAAATATGATTTACATTAATTACAATCGAGGAAAGTTAAATTCTAACTGTAATGTAGACCTAGGTTTTCGGATCTAGGTTTTGGGGATGCAGATACTTAAAAATAATAATTATTACGGAATCGTTTCACGTTTTTTTTTACATCTTTTTGCTTCTCTCTTGGCTTGTCTAACGCCTACAAACAGTCTGCCTTTTTAATTCGTATTAGCGTTTATCTTTTTATTTATTTATTTAAAGAATCCTATCAAAAGATATACACTAAACATTACGTATAGGTAGTTATTGGACGTAAAAGTATTTGGTAGGTGTACCAATTACAGGAGACCACAGCATGCGCAATAAAATGAACAACTAAGCTAACAAATTAATTACCTAATACATAATAAAAGAAAAAAAAACCTAATACTCATAATAAAAGAAATCTTATAATGTTATGCCATTATTTTATAATCAGCAACAAGGTTGCATGACAAAAACTATGCAGATCATAATCTCTACAGTATGGTACTAGTACTTTCACAAACAGCTTCTTCACCGAAAGATCTAAGAGCCTAAGCACACGACATTTATTTTACATACTATATTTATTATACACGACATTTAGGCGTAATATTCCGTAATAAAAAAAACGTGTGCGGTCGAGGGACCCTCGCACGCACACGCACTCGTATAATATAATAGAAAGAGGCAGAGAGAGAATAAGTGGCATGAAACGAGCATGGAGTCGCATGGAGGGAGCATAGCGCTTTTTCAGCATGGCGATTCCTACCAGTCAACTCCTAACGCTAACTGCGTAAAAGAACTTCGTTCCAAAAACAATAATTCTTTCTTAAAATCAACCGTCGCTATACAAAGTTTCATAAAAGCCGCTTCAGGAATTAAACTTTAACCAAATATTTGCTTAAACGAATCCTTTGAGCTTGGTTGAATTTCCTTTATGACAATATAATCGATGGTTTAGAACGATTTACTTAAGAGCTTAAACATTGTCAACATCAATGAACCGTGATCAAATAACTAGATTGCTCTTCGCGGAAACAGCAATTACTTTTTTCAGTCAACTAGGAATTAATTCTCTGAAGTTCTGCCCAGTATCAACGATTCCTAGTATTTTTTAATAATTTGTTTAAGTACCTCTTTAAGTAAATTTCCCCTGAAGCTTAGCTTATTAACGTATTTTTTTTTCTACAATATTATAAAAATGTTATCCAACGTTAAAATGTAAGCGGAGATATTATATTGAAGTAAGTATTTAAATCATAGAGAGGTTTAGAGAAAAAATGTATATTATAGAAATACCAAAGACATTATTGCAACTCATGAATAATATTTTTTTTATAATTTGACAATTTTATATTATATACCTTGTTATAAGTATATGTACTCGTAAATATATTTAAACAAATACTTAGGTATTCCTCTATTTTCGAATTTATACCTACTACTGCTTGTCTATGCGTCACCCAAAGCTTAACTGGTAGAAAATGCCTGAATGGCATTAAGTGCGCCTCTATTCATTTGTGTGCTTAAAGCATTAAATAAATAGATTGGTCAATGTCTAACGCATACGCAATCACCTCTGTCACCGATTGGCTAATCTCATTCCTCTGACGTAATATTTACTCTAGATATTACGAGAAATATCCTTATTTACAGGTGTGTTTGAACAGGATCGATGTTGGCAATTTGGACGTAAGTGCCGAAAGAGAAAAGGCACATTACGTTGATATATGTACCTCTAAATAAGTCGCTAGGTAAGTATCATCTACTTTAAACTGAGGTAAAGACTTATTGATAAACTATTTGACTATGTACCTATTTAAATTGTCCGTATATTGAAATCACAAGTGTAGTAGTGTGTATTTGACAGTTGTATAAAATGGCTGAAACACGGCAATTTGAGGTATGTTGCGAATGTGATTATCAAATAATTTCCCTGACAGAACAGCATGGCGATAGACCTTGTTTGACTTAGAAATAATGGTAGATGTTAAGCATCGTAATTAATATCATTAATTAAATAAAACCTCTTATGGTAAATTAATTTTTGTTTCTAGATGCGAGCATTCTACCGAGATGACGACTAATAGACAAGTATGGAAGAAAAGCATGTTGTGCCGAGCCCAAATAAATTGGGATAAGGGCAGGAGAATGATTATGTAATACTCGCATTATAGTACATGAAAATTAATACGTAGACAATTAGATTTGGGTGGATTGATGTTAGTATGAAGTACATATACATACATAACATACATTAGGCTGATTATGATAATCAGCCTATAATGTTCCCAATGCTGGGACTGTGGGACACAGGTCTCCTCTCAGTGAGAGGGAGTGGGCCGTAATCCACCACGTGGACCCAGTGCGGGTTGGCAGATGTCACATGTCTTCGAATTTTCGGTTCTAGGACATGCCGGTTTCCTCACGATGTTTTCCTTCACCGTTTTGAGAGCAGTGGTAATGAAATAATTTACACAAAGTAAAGCGCCTGTCTGACCTACAACTCGTAAGTCGTGGCCGTTACCACTACTTAGCCACCACTGCTCTCATGTTACGTACGTTAGTACGAAGTATTCTCAAGTATTTCAACTATTATTACGTATGGAACATTTCAACTACAAATAGTTCTGAGTTAAGTATTAACCAAATAACTTGCATTGTTCCCAAGACTTTCGACATCGAACATCATAAACTTAGCTTTGACTTGAGCCAGTCTCCTTCACGCTGCATCTTCTATTCTATAGTATATTGTCTAAAACGTTTTGTAAAACTTAGACAAGCTGTCTACGCCGCAGACATCTTTGCATTGGTTTTTGGTAACTTAACGTAAACTTAAATTGTGAAGTTTGCAAGTCTCAAACTAATCTTGGACTATTAGAAGTTTAGTGACGTTTTACAAAGGTTGGACGTTTTGGTGACGTGTGACAACATGAAAGGTATTGATATCGTAAAAGACTCAAAACAATCTTATTTATTTCTATTTCTTATTCAATTCAGAGCAACTTTTTGTTTGCCTCGCTGAAATAAGTGTATATTATCCATACTTTTTTTTGCTAGCCTATGCTGTCCCGCCCCTGGGCAAAGGCCTCCCTCCACTCCTTCCATATTTCTATCCCTACTTACATTCTAATATTATAAATGCGAAAATAATTCTGTCTGTCGGTACGTTACGGATTTCAAAAGCATTAGGCGCGCAGGTAAACCATGGCCTGGGTCCTAACCCAGGCCATGGTTTACCAGGCTAAAAAAAAGTATCCTATGTCCTAACGTAGGATACTTTTTTTTATCCCGATAGAACCTTTCCATGGAATAATTTCTAACATCCACGGGGTAAAGTCGCGGGCAAAAGTTTGTATTCTTATTAAATAGCCCTTTTCTTTCCGTCTACTTACAACGTTGCAAGCAAAGTGACAGTATCTCCTTTCATTCATTAGAAAACGGATCTAGCTTATGACGGGATTCTAAGAAAGCTTTGTGACTACTATTTCATGTTAGAAAGGGAGCGAAATCGTTTGTAAGATCCCCTTGTAAATGGGTAAAGTAAGGTAGGTTAATGTAAATAGGTAGGACAACAACAAGGCTGTGTTTAATAAGCGACAACACTTTAATTACCACCATATCTTTGCCTTAGTCCCATGTACCTGGAGTTGGCGCAATTCGTTGCGACAGCAGTTCCCAAAAGGTTGCGTTAAGGTCTCCGGATCTACCGTCACGAATAACAGTTATGTCTTCGAAAAAGTATTTTTCGTAGACCATATCCATCCATCGCTTTCCGCTAGGCCAAGAGTAGGCTTATTAATTTGAAAGTAAAAACTAATTATTATATTTAAAGCAAAAAAATGTTTACCGAAAGTTAATTATGTCGAAACGTATCGTCATGCGTCCGTAGACATTCGTTTCGACACACAAGCAACATGTCTTCGGAAAAACATTTTCCGTGAAAGTTTATCGTTTTCCAGGAACTAACAATTAATCATCGCGGATGCTGCTGTGATAGCGTTGTAGCGTTGCTCGTGGGCTGCAATCAAGCTGGGAAGTGGGTGGGCTAGAGCACTTCCTTCAGATTGTACTAGGAAATAAAACAACAATGCAGTGTACAGAATGCTTTTGAAGAAACTCGCGCTGTTATTCATCGAACTGATTGTTTATCGTCGGAACTCTGACTTGAAGGAATTTTTGGTTGAAATATCGTCTAAATTTTCTTTAACCGGTCAAGCCGCGCGCGTGTCGCCGATCGGCAACGAAACAATAGAAAATCAATTGTGTCTCATTAGCGGAGCTTGACAGATTAATCTGTCAAGCTCCGCGACTGAAACGACTGTAAATGAAGATAAAGACGAAATTTTTTATCGAAAACATGGCAAAATAAGCCAAGCTTACGTTTATATAAACACCCTATAATGTTCCCACTCCTGGGACACAGGCCTCTTCTCTGTGAGAGGGAGCAGGGCGTAATACACCACGCGGGCCCAGTGCGGGTTGGTAGATGTCACATTTCTTTGAATTTTTGGTTCTAGGACTTGCTGGCTTTCTCACAATTGTTTGCTTCACCGATTAATTACTGCCCATTAATTATTAAAATGTTAGCTACTTATAACATCAACGCCCTCTTTCTAGTTTTAAAACATTTTTAAACATTTCGTTGATAGCAATAATAACCAACAGGAAATTGTATCCTGAATTCTCAACAACGTTACTTGCATATTAACATGATCCAAAAATGATTTCATTAACGTTAAATCATCGGAGGCATTCGGTATTTTTTTATATCTTTTTCAGTAAACATTCTTTGATGCAGCATTCTTTTCATCGCAAATACATTAACGTAATTTTGAAAGCAGGCTTGATATGCGCACGTTTTGCATTCTTTACCTTTGACTTTTATAAATATTTCATTTATAAATACTTTTTTAGGGTGGCAGGGATATCGACAGGAAAACTGTAACTACCGATTCAGCACATGATTCCCCCTACAGTAGACATTTTTCGTTGGCTATCAAAAAATAATATTTTTCAAAAAAAAAAAAAACAATCGTCTTCCAAAGAAGATAAGACACAGTTGGTGTCGTTGAGTTTGCATTTTATTTTTTTGCCACCGACTTCAGAAACTAAACTAAAGAAAATAACTGTTTGTCTGATCGATAGATATATACATATATAGCCTATAACCTGAAGAAGGAAAGGCTAACGTTACAAAATTTTGTTTCAGTGTGGTTCGTTCAAGTAACGTTGAAATCAGTGCTCTGAGTGGAATACCTTTACTTTCATCCTGGTTCGAAGACAAAGTCGTGTGCAACAGCTAGTTTTAAAAACCAATTGAATATTTATATAATTGTAGAGGAGACCGCGTGTCGGCGAGAGTAGTGTGGGACGCCCCTCAGCTAGATGGACAGAAAAGCGGCTGGGACAGACTGGATGCGAAAGGTGGAGGACAGGGTGTTGTGGCGCAGTATGGGAGAGGCCTATATCCAGCTGTGTACTGCGATAGGCTAAGTTGATAATTGTGGATGGGCTGTCATAAAATAAAATGTATACTGTACATAACTATTAATTATGTTCAAAGTGAACTAGTATTTAAATTCTGCAAGCCTCATTCTTCTTCGTCGCTCTGGCACGACTTTTCTCAAATTTTGTTGGTCCAAAACTTCGCCGCTTTCACTGCGTCGTCGGTGGCGGCGCAGAGGTCACTTTGACTGCAAGTTTTGAGACACCTAAGGCAGAATAGGAGGGTCTCCATCTCCCTCTCCCTGCAGGGTGTAACCTGTCGTGGTCCACTAGTGGTAAAGTCTTTTTCTTCATAGCGTGTCGATAGCAATCTAAATGGACATAGCTCTGAATTCGGCTACTTGTTTGGCGCCATAACCAGCGTCCTTCAGTTCCTGTAACGTGCAGCTGACAGGACACATGAAAGGAGCCTCCCCAAGCGACGTGTCTACAGAACCACTATACTTCCGGCGCACCCTGGGCAATAAGCGAGTTATCCACGCTGATTGGCTAATCCTTCCACCACGATGGCAATCCAAAGTGGTAAAGTGGAGCTAACCTCGACGGAACGGCATCAGGCTGTGGATGTGGTGCTATGTCGCAGAATATGCAAGCCTCATTAAAAGCCGTCTTCATCGGTAGTTATACATATACCTACGTAAGTAAATATACGTCTTTTGAACGCAGACTTTCACGTTAACGTTACGTATATTTATTAAGTAAAATCTTGCAGCAAATTGCGACGGCATCGATGCATAAAGATACAGGCATAACTGTATCTACATGAAACTGACATCAAAGCGGCGCATTTATTTACGTTTTACTGAAGTTACAGAGTAAATAACTGGTCTATAACGAAAAACAAACTTTTTTTAATAGAGAGCAATATGTAGGTACAGTCAGCAAAAGACATAAGTATGCAGGATTGTCGGATATGTTGAAGTTTAGTAAGAAACTGATAAATGATGTCGACTGAAATTTTATTTTATAAATGAGCTGTTTGTTTTCTATTAATAAAATTAAATTTTATTCGAGAACATCCATCGGTTTCTTACTAAACTTCAACTCATTTATCGACTGTCAATAAATATAACTTTATTTTACAGAGTCTTGTTGCGACTGCATTTTTCACCATACTCTCATCAAGTGCCTTTTCCCATCTATGTTGGGGTCGGCTTCAAGTACTACCGAATCAGTATTTTACATGTAGCTACTGCCTATCTGCCCTCGATGGCCCAGTAACTGGGGCGCACAAAATTCCCGTTGGTAGGGCTGTTGTCAGACTTTTAGGCTTCTGACTACCCGTAACGACTGTCAAATATCTATAAATAACAGCGGGTCCAACGGCTTAACGTGCTTTCCGAGGCAGGGAGGGATCTTGATAATAATGAATGGTCACCCATCCACGTGCCGACCGCGGTAACCGTAGTTTAACCTTTGATCGACCCGTGCGGCTGTTATTATTTAGCCACGACCCTTTCTTCAATACGTTTACTCCATCAGCCTGTAAATTGACAGTCATCAACGTTGCAACGTCTGCTTAACCATACATTTTTGACGTTTGAACGTCTTTCCACTTTAAGCATCGTTTATAAATCCCTAGGCGTTTTGGGCTAGGTGTAGCGGCTATACGTTTTACTGTAGATTCTGGAGCCCTTATGGGCCATATAAATATAATAGAAGTCCGTAGTCCTCCACGTCACCCAATAGTTGAATCTGGATTATTGCACGATAAAAAATATAATGGTATTCTGTGCGGAAACGCCGGGAGGGGACGCCCTATGAGGACATATAGTGACCACTGCTGGGACACAGGCCTCCTCTCTTAGAGAGGGAGTGAGTTGTAATCTACCACGCCAGCCCAGTGCGGTTTGGTAGATGTCAAATGACTTCGAATTTTTGGTTCTAGGCCATGTCGGTGTGGCCGTTTCCTCACGATGTTTTCCTTCACCGGTTTGAGAGCAGTGCTGATGAAATTATTAACACAAAGTAAAGTGCCTACCTAGCTTCGAACCCACGACCTACAGCTCATAAGCCGGGGCCGTTACCACTGGGCCACCACTGCCCCCTAGTAACAAAACGCGACAATGTCATAACTTGATATACTCAGCACCGCGCCACAGGATCATAAAATGAAGGCGACATTTATGCTGACCATTGTTTACCCAACTAAGTGTTACATGTTTTTAAAACCCCTGTATTATTTTAGGTACTCCAGCTTATAACCCGCAAATGGGTAAAAGGCTAACATAATATACGGCAACTCCTGAAACCACATTATCTCGTGTTAATAATAATACTGTGTGGAACTGGGCAAAGGTAACCACAAGTAATTTAGACGTCTCTTTCAGAAAATGTAGGTGCTGATTTAATATAAGGACTTTTGAAGATTACACGAGAAAACTGTCTTCGGATAAAATGATAAGATTTCTTCTCTTTCAGGTCCGTTTGCAGAGATTTCTTTAGAAATGAGTACCTACCTTTGTACTGCACTTCCATTATATTTTTCTTGTCTTATTTACTGGGTGTAAATAAATGGCGACTTATATAAAATAGAATAAAATTATTGGTTAAAAAGTATGTTAGGCAAATGGCGCGACAAACGTTACTGTGGTAGTTTTTAGAGCTTTGGTATTTATAAAAATAAATCTTTCTTCATCTGATAACCAACAAAATAAAGAAAGAAAAATAAGTTTAATAAAGAAGATGATAATATTTGTAAAATCTCGTTAATGTATCGAACACTCAAGGACATCTTTACTTTTCAGTATATATACGATATTCCTCACACCTTGTAGCCGTAAATTTTGCCTATTAAGTATTATTTTTATTTTTTACTGTAGTTGTTATCATTATTTTGTTGTTGCTTGTCATGTTGTGCGACTACGCTTTGGGTGATAGTCAGGTCGAAACCTATAATTTTGAACCTAGTGATATACCCTAATGTGATTATTGCCTGTTGTAGTTGCCTTGTGAATAAATAAATAAATAAATAAATTTGGCATAGGTACCTATGTATCTACTTACTACTTAGTTATAATTAAAATTAATTGACTACGACGTGAACAATCAAAGAATTTGTGTCCCAAACTTTATGAATGACATAGCCTACTATGTCATTCATAAAGTTCCTAGCGACCTATTCGTCAGAACGTGGGTTATATTGTTATCCCAAAATGTATTTACAATCGAAAATCCTACCAAACTCGACGAAATTACATGCAAAATAACTTTTTTCGAAATAGTGACACGAAGATTGTATATGGGGAATATGAACATTGCTTATTTTTAGTCTTTACTGCAAAGGTTAGATAAGTGTCTGCCTACGCGTTTTATCTTTATAGGGTTATATTTCAGAGTTTCCAAGAACAAATCATATCAATAGTAAATTGAGATACACTCAGCGATTCGAAATTTGATTTTCCCAAGAATCAGACATGAAATAATATTCTCGCTCAAACACAGTTGTGTGTCTCGGAGATGACGCAGCACATGTACCACGATTTATGCCTTAATGTGGAAAAGCTTACAGCTATTCATCATTCCTCTGCCCTTACCCTAATTTATTTGGAGTCGGCGCAACATGTCTTTTTCTGCCATACTTCTCTATTAGTCGTTATGTCGGTAGTCACTCCCTTTTCAGCCATAATTATCATCTTTCACACAGTTCATTCATCGTTTATTTGTCTTCATCTATTCATTTAGCCATCCTCATATGTACATAGTATGAATGTGGATGGATTTCATACTCATAACTTTCCTGACGACATTTACCCCTTACAAGTTGTAATTTGTAAGAAACACATCGAATAAATTATTTCTTTAGGTACATTGTTTTATATAGATTTTCTTATAGCTCGTTTTGTTCAATAATAAATCGATGCCGATAAAGTTACGAATATTGAGGTAAATGTAAAGAAATACAATGCTGAGAGAATTTCCAAGTGGAATAATTGGGCTTTAAATACCATTTGTTATTGATGATTTTGTGGGTGCTCTAAAAGAGCCACCACGAATGGCCTTGGCCAAACTGGCCATAGAGATAATTATCTCTGATGCACCCTGTGCAGTCATCCGCAGTGTTTCGATAAGTTAGATGACTGGTTAACATAAATATAACACAAAATGTGCTATTACTGTATAGTTAGGTTTTTATTTTGTAGTGAGATTCGTAGAATATATGTAAGATTTGGCTGCAGAAGACGTTAAGTAGGTAGTACAAAACCGATTTAGAAATTACTGTCGATTTAACTTGGAAACTTATTGTCGATATAATAACCCCTAAATTGGAGTATTGATGCAACTGACCCACTACATCATGACCAGTAGAATATCGATGATACCAAGATTATTTTTTATTATTTAGTCCTGAAATTCCGATGCTCCGATATGGTGCAATTCCCGATGGAACGATTTAATGTCGCAACACTCAATAGTCGCACACAATCCGATTAGGGGCTCGTGTGTACCGGGACGTTAAACGTATTATTCAGTTAGCATTGTGTAAGTGCTTAAGAACCCTATCTCCGAGTATATGGGTATGGGTGAGGCAGGCGACATTGCAAATAGGTGCACTTACCTGTTGAATGCAGCTTATTACGTTTTATTCTACCTATAAGACGACGACTTACATTAGAACCTGGTTAAAACATAGGGTAATTTAACTTATTGATGTTCTATGGAAAATTAACTGAAATGTGAGATTTTTATACGATATTAAGCTTGATTTATAAGTCCGACAGTCGTAAATGGCGCCATAAAAGTAATTTACTGCTCTTCTAATCGTAGTTAATTTACCCCTTATGAAAATTAATCACGACGATTTATAATGTCACTTACCTGTGCTCAGCAACGCTCCACAGTATAACGAACGATATTATAATTTTACAGCGACGTATATATTTATTTAATTCAGAATTCTCTAATATAATAAGTAAGTAGTCAACAGGTAACACAGATGCGAGTTATTAACAACAGTTTCTAAATATCTCAAAAGTTACAACAAGTTACAACGCGCTCAGGATCATGTTACTGAGAGAGCCGTCCGTAACAATAATAACACTGACAGGAAGACGAAACCAAGCGTATGTAGGAGCGAAGAGAAGGCAGAGAGGAAGCGAAGAGTAGGCATCACAGGTAGCTCGAGATCAGCTCAGAAGTACAAGATACTAACCGAAACAAAACAAAATCAAAGAAAACCGGACACGAGAACGAAGTGTTAACACGCGCGACGTGACTCGAGCGAGTTCGGTTAAGGTGTGAAAAGTCTGTAAGATTCAACAAGTGGTTTGCGAGCACCGGCGACGCGGGCCGGCTCGGAGGTCCTCGCGGCGGGAAAGCTCGTCCGCCAGTGCCCCGAGCTGCGCTGCCCGCCTGCCTGCGGGGCGCGTCTGTGTGCGTGCGGCCCGCACGCTACACCCTTCATTGTTAGCGCCGCGCCTGTGTGCGGCCCACCCCTGTCAGCACGCGGACTGCGCGCGCCTGTCCGCGTCCGCGCGTCTGTGCGAGTGTATGACGCGCCTACGGGTCTGGCGCACAGGTGAGCCCGGGCCGACCTCCAGCCAGCTCGTCCCTGTCCTATCTATACCGCTTTTACAATGAAATGGCTCGGTGAACACAAACTACCTGCGTGCTACATTAGCGAACGCATAGCTCCCATAAGGCGCCCACTTTATTCACTCAGCTTTTTGTAACGAGCTCGTAATACAAAGCAAAATTACTGCTGCGATTGTTGGCACATGAAAAGGTTGAATTCCTCGCACTTGTGGAGTGCTCGAGCGGAACTTTCGCGTGCCTTACCGAGTTTCGGTACATATTTATTTAGTAAGCCTCTCTTGCTTGAATTTCATGAATAGTTCACATTGCATTGTAGTGAATAATTTTATATTAATTTGTTTAATTAAACAAGCGCCGAGTTAATTACATTGTTACGTGCCTGTCAGTCTGTGAAAAGGTTTGTGTTGCACAATGTAATTTAAACCTTTTACAATATTCAGTTGGCATTTCGTTGGAAAATTGTTTCTACAAGGTTCTGCCACATTTATTTTACACTGAAGTCAGGTTAAGAATTGTTGTATCTATCCGTGCATCAAAAACATTTTGCATCCGCGTCGTAATGAACTTACTGTATTAGCAGTAGGTATTTCTTATTCACGTAATTCCAAGTCAGTTATGCGCTACGTGCGTAGCAAGACTACAAAGCTACGCCTGACACTAATTCGTAGCAGACGCTTGTAATCTGCTTTCCTCGCTACGGCGTAGCCGCGTAGCAGCTTGGAAGAAATGATACGCTGCGGTAGTATTTTACTACTTTCTTATTTTGCTTATTTTTTAATAGATTTGTGCGATAAGTTGGTTTTCACTGTCAAATAACTATAAAAGCCAATTTCTAATCAAATAAATGCCAACGTACACCAATCGTAAAATAAAATCAATAAATATCAGTTCTAAATCTTCCACTTACTGATAAATCAGACTGATAAACACGTTCTGAGAATCAAGCACTTAGAATTTGAAATATTATTTTCCTTTGTCTGGTACAATACATTTTTAAATTTATTGAACCACTACCTACGGGGTCAACAAAACTAACTGCTGGGATCTAGCAGATTATCAGCGTCAGGTACATTTGCCTGACACATGCTGAGCTGGACTCCCATTTCGTCCAACCTTGACACGCACACCGCACTTTGTATCACACTAATATTAAAAGCGAAAGTTTGTGAGTGTGTGTGTGTGTGTTTATATGTTGGTCACTTCTTCACCCTCAAACGGCTGGACCAATTTTGATAAAATTGTGTGTGGAAGTAGCTGACAGAGTGGATTACCATATAGGTTACTTTTTATCCCGATATTCCCACGGGATCGACATTTACGCGGGTGAAACCACGGGGTGCAGCTAGTATTCGTTATTTTGATTTAAAGTATGTCATAGTGTCATTTAATTTATTTAATTTTCTGTTTGTTGGCACCTTGTTTTTATATATTCATGTGATTTGTTTTTATTTAATTGTGCTTTGTGTTACGTCCTTTGTGTGCACTAAATAAATAGTTTATCTATTTACCTACTTATTTGAGGGATAAATGCGTATCTATTTTCGTAAGGAAATAAATCATTTATTATCTTATTATAACAATGAATAATATTCCGCCGACGCACGAAACGGCAACAAGAAGTGATATAGGTACCTACATTTGTTTACGCCCACATTTTGATGACTGTATAACGTTTCAATAAAGTGAGGCTGTTGTCAGTTACTGGTAATGTCAATGCTGAGAAGCTTCTGAGAGCTTTCGTGAAGGCGTACGCGTTATCTACCTTTTAGAAGTGGTACGACCACGACGTTGTTTTCAATGTAGATTTAAGTATATTCTAAGTTACACTTTCTTATTTTCAATGTGTGTCTGTGGTTTCGACACCACTAACTTTATTATTATTTGTATACTCTCGAGTAAAATGTAGTGAACTGACCATTCCTATTATAACATCCTATTGTAATGAAACCTACATTTACGAATAAATTTGATTTGATTTGATTCGAAAATTGAATAACTATTTTATTTAAATCGTGGTATTTATTTAATTACGAGATAACACGGCGAACTTCGTACTGTTTCAGAATCGATAAGAACGAATTAATGAGGAAATTAATTATCTTCATAATTTTTTTTCGTGAATTTTTCCATGTTTCAGCATAGTTATTCTGCTCTTCGGGGCATAGACAAATTAAACAAAACAAAGATCATAAAAATTGGTCCAGCCGTCCTTGAGTTATAAATTGTTTATCTAACCCGACTTTGTTTTATTTATAATATATACCTATACCTATATAGATTGTTTTTTCCTCATAAACAATGCACTTACCATGTTGTCTCTCCTCTGCTAAGGCTTTGAGTCAGCCTGTGTACCTATGTATGTTGCATAAAGTTTAAATTGAAGTGTCTGTTTGTTATGTCAAAATAACAGCTGTTTACCAAGTGCATAGGTATTAGGTACGGTAGGTACTTATAACAAAAACAATTTTTAAAATTGTTGTCTGTCTGTCTGTTTGTTCCGGCTAGTCTCCGAAACGCCTAGACCGATTTCAACGGGACTCTCGCTGGCAGATAGCTGATGCTATAAGAAATAACTTAAGCTGCTTTTATTTTAGAAAAAAAAAATGGATATCTCACAAAAAAAATAAAACCCATGAATTACGACATGCACGCGGACGAAGTCACAGGCACAGCTAGTACATTAATATTAAATATAAATATTGTAAAGAAATCTCGATATTTTGTCAAGTCCTTAAAAAAGTTGCTAGTAATATAATATAGTTAATAAATAAACACGTTTACGTCTTATTCATTATTAATTCTAATTAAACTAGGTATAATAAGTAATACTTACGTAATTAATTAATAAAAGTAACAAAATTAAATACTTAACTAAAACTAGACTGAAACTAAAATATAGCTTCGAAAATTCATTGACACAGTTATCACAATCTTCTTTTCTTACTCGATTGTGTTGGTATTCAATGAACATCGAAATGATAATACATAAAAGAATAGCTCGTCAATCAATCTGCCCAGCCTTTTCCAACTATGTTGGGGTCGGCTTCCAGTGTTCCAATTTAACTGAATACAGCTACCAGTATTTTACATGGAGCGACTGCCTATCTGACCTCCACAATACAGACTGGTTATAATAACCAGTCTGTATTGTGGAGGTCAGATAGGCAGTCGTCGTTGCGGAGGTCAGATCGTTACGTATGACAGCCGGGAAAGAAGAATAGGGCACTTATGCCGTAGAAAAATCTTAGGCAGTTGCTTCTGAGGGCTCTTTTAGTGATAACGACCCTAGAAATGAACGAAACATATTCTCCACAAGAAGCAGCTACATGCGTGTGCAAAAATAAATATCAACATTATCTAACCTAATGTAAATACAGGGTGTTACGGAAAGGGTATATCAATACAAACGGGTTGAAGAGTGTATCTGGTCTAGAATCTCTGTACAAAATTTCAGCTCAAAAGCATTAACTTTGAAAATGCTTAATATTTTTTTATTTCGACATCACGGCGCTGCACTGGCGCGCGGCGGCGTGATGTGCGTGTACTAGGCGCACAAACACACTACAGATAATGGATAATGACCCTCGTAGTGCGGTGACACGCTTGTTATGATTTCAATTTAATAAACTATCGAAATAAAAAAATATTAAGCATTTTCAAAGTTACTGCTTTTGAGCTGAAATTTTGTACAGAGATTCTAGACCAGATACACTCTTCAATCCGTTGGTATTGATATACCCTTTCCGTAACACCCTGTATAAAACATCAAGGTTTAGAAAGAAACTGCCGCAGGCTGGCTGGAATTTATAGAGACGACGCTCAACAAAACCGAACCTTTTCTAATGCCAATTCAAATTCACATAATTTATTTTCTCTTCTGCACTAGGAATACCAGCTTCCCAATTGCAAAACAAGCTATCAATCTCGATTCGAATCATTTTGAAGGATATTGCTAATTCACTGCTTTATATGTTCGAAAAATTTGTCTACTCTACAACGTAAATAACGCAATGAATGTTGTTGAACTGTCAAAATAAAAGCTATTGCTACTGATAGTGTGTTACGCAATTACCCCGCTGTAGATAGGTATAACAGATCACCAGAAGGCCAATTCCCGTAGTTAAAAACGTTCAAAATCTAGTCACAATCTTACCTCAGCGACATTTAGTTTCAAAAACTTGTAAAATGTAGGGAAATTAGAAATGTTTTAACAGATTGAGTCTGAGATCAAAAGGCCAATTCTCGTAATTTAAAACAATCAAAATCTAGTCGCAGTCTCATGTCGGCGACAAACAAAATGTCAAAAACTTGTCAAAATGTAGGGAAATTAGAGGTATTTATGACAGATTGAGACTGAGATCAGACTGTGAACGTTCTTAATATTACGAGAATCGCCTCTCAGACTGAACGTTCTTAAAATTATGAGAATTTCCCCTCTGGGTTCCACACATAAATGGTATGTATGGTGTGTGTGTTTTAAATCGATATAGAAAATTTCCCCTCTGTATGTAAACATTTTTTTTTTTAACTCGATATAGAAAGAAATAACGTTTATTTGGCACAATAGGTACCAAGGAACATATGAAAACTGACATATAATATGCAATATTTACGATCGGGTACTGAAGTACCTCGATAAGTAGGTATGAGTGTTGCAATATCCCGTACGTTCCAATAAAATATTCTCAAAGTAGAAATTGAAAAGCGTTTCCACTTGGGGGTCGATCCAACTGTAAAATTCTAAGAAAATTTCATACAAGCAGTTTGAGGAGTAGCTTTGATGTAGGATACTGAAGATAGGGTTACCCGAAACTGTAAAATTTTCCCAATCAACTTTGAACCTTACACTAAAGTAATAAAGTTGAAAATCTATTAAAGAAATTTGACAGATTGTAGTAGGTTGATGTGCTGGCGTCTGTACTTGTACAGGGTGACAGGGACATCGACGCACAATCAATGCCAAAATACGCCACCGCAAAGTAGGTACAGAAGACCTCATTGTAGCGAAAACGAAACTACGTCCACTTTATTAATTTCACGTCCTACAGGTGAATTTGTTTCTAACTGTACTTCCAGTATTGCGGACTTTATGTAGGTTATTAGGTACGTAGGTAAGTGACGAGTTGGCGGCCCACCCTGATTTCACGAGCCAATGTTGAAGGCAAATATCGAGATATCTATAAAAGTAGGTAGGTAATTGGAAGTATTATTAGAACGAGTAGGAAGACAGGTACCTACTACTTACTATACCCTTAGACACCCACATTTATACTATCACACACCCACATTAACGGTAAATACTTTTTCAATTGGAGCGAGTCTATTTCTATTTAGGGAATGCAATATATCACGATCTTTGAACAGACTAGCCTTAACCCTGGTAAAAATAAAGTTATAAAGAACTAGCTGTGCCCCGCGGTTTCACCCGCGATAAAAGTATTATAGTCCTTTTTTATTGATTCCCTTTACAAATCTCCACACCCCTTTTTACTCCCTTAAGGGATATTTTCGGGGATAAAACCTATTCTATATCCTTCCCCACTACTCAAACTATCTCCATACCTAATTTCATCTAAATCGGTTCAGCGGTTATTGATACCCCATACAAATTTCCACCCCCTTTTTCACCCCCTTAAAGGATGATTTCTGGGATGAAAACTATCCTATGTCCTTCCCCGGGATGCAATCTATCTCTCTGCCAAATTTCATCTAAATCCGTTCAGTGGTTTAGGCGTGAAAAGGTAACATACAGACAGACAGACAGAGTTACTTTCGAATTTATAATATTACTAGCTGCGCCCCGCGGTTTTACCCGCATAAGTCTCGATCTCGTGGGAATATCGGGATAAAAAGTATCTTATGTCCTTTTCCGGGACTCAAGCTATCTCTATACCAAATTTCATCAAAATTGGTCCAACCGTTTGAGCGAGAAGAAGTAACAAACATATAAACACACACACACTCGCACACTTTCGCCTTTATAATATTAGTGTGGTGTGATAGTGTGATTAGTATGATACTAGCTGCGCCCCGCGGTTTCACCCGCATAAGTCTTGATCCCGTGGGAATATCGGGATAAAAAGTATGCATTGTCCTTTCCCGGGACTCAAACTATATCTATTCCAAATTTCATCTAAATCGGTTAAGTGGTTTAGGTGTGAAAAGGTAACATACAGACAGAGTTACTTTCGAATTTATAATATTAGTATGGATATGGATAAGTACCTATGAGCTTTTAAGCAGCAGCTGCCTGAAGTCTGGATTTGTACCCAGTTGATGGCAATAGGCTCAATTCCTTTGACATAAAATATATAACTGTCGAGATGTGAGTGTAGTATACGTACCTACACTTCTGCCTAACCCTACGGAGGTTATAGGCGTGATATTATGTTGTGTTAAATTCAGTCGCTTCTCATAATACCATATGGGAAAACTATTCAATCCCTTATTAACTATTGCAGACATTTTAAGTTATCTATTAATTAGATAATTTTGAGTACTTACCTGTAGTGTATTAAGTTGCTGCATAGAGAATTAAAACTTAGTAGGTAATATACTTAATAATAATAATAACTGAACCAAAGGGACGTCAATTATTACCTTATAATTATGTTGAGGGGCCCGTGGCTAAATAATAACAGCCGCACAGCTGTGGATGGGTGACCATCTTTACATACCGAGCCCCTCCGAGCCTCGGAAAGCAGGTTAAGCCGTTGGTCCCGGCTGTCAATGGTTGATCTTTGACAGTCGTTACGGGTAGTCAGAAGCCCGAAAGTCTGACAACCAGTCTTACCAAGGGGTATAGTATTACCTAGTTACTCAACTCATTTTTAGCTGCTAGTTCTACTCGCTTTTCGTTAATCGTCGGCGTTGGGACATGTGCCTTCTGCAGAAGTATCGCCATAGATATCCGAGGTATCGCTGTGGTTTATAACTATTTACATCTTAGGTAGGTACATAGAAATATAAAATATGGGTAGGTACAATTTCCAACTACCTTATCATCATCTGCCTAGCCTTTTCCCATGAACTATGTTGGGGTACTACCTTTTAACCCAAACTATTACCTATAAGAATGTAGGTGAATGCTTATGCGAATCCCGCACCCCCGGCCATAGGTAGAGGTGGAAAACCGCGGTGGTTTTAGCCGGTAAGAGTCCGGCATGCCCCTCTGTCACCCCCACGATAGAGGAAGTCCATGAAGATTTCCACCGCGAAAAAAAAAATGGTACAGTACCTAGTAGGTAACAAAACTTTTATTGATAAGTAGGTAAGTACTCCTAACAGTCCGTATTTTGCTAGGTAAGTGTGTATCGACGTGCGGTCGATTACCCCTGCCTATTGTTGGCAACCTATGACCATGGCAAATGAAATGATACACATAGGTACACATACAATGCAAATTGTAAGTAGGTACTTAGGTATACAAATCCATATCATCATTTTGTTAAAATATTTCGATTTTGAATTTTATTAGAAGGATTATGGGTACCTACCTATTTTAAAACATGTTTTTAGATGGAGGCGTCACTGCATGGATTTTGTGAGATCAGCAGGGCATGAAGCGCTAAACATTTTTTTTTTTTCATGTCCCTTATAAGTAAGTACCTACTGATTTTTTTTTTATTAGGGCGAGCCAGCGAGCGGAGGAAGAGTAAAAGATGTTGGGTACAGCGACATCATCGTGTTTTTTTTTATCCGGCTTGCAGTATGCTGTATGCAGTGCCGGATTAACCCCTAAGCAAATTAAGCAATTTTTTAGGGCATCACGCAGTGGCGGATTTACCAATAGGCTGAGTAGGCTGGAGCCTACAGCGGCAGATTTTAGGGGCGGCTGGGGCTAACATTTTTTTTTAAATGTCTTACTGAAATTAAAAAGATTAATATTTATATACCTACAATGTTTTTTTGGATAGAATAAACAAAGTCAATGCTCAAATTCAGGCTTCTACCGTAGATTTCATTACCTACAGTTGCCAATCTTTACAAATCTCTTTGCAAGTTTTTCGTAGCTGATGAACGAGAACATTTTTAGTATTTTGATGAAAAAAAGCGAACAGTATACAAAAGACATGGAACATTATTGTAGAGGTCGGTAGGGGCGGCAAAATTTGAATAGCCTACTGGCGGCAAATGTGTAAGTAAATCCGCCACTGGCATCACGTCTCGGGGGGCACCATAAACTAGGCGCGGTCCCAGGGCGGGGGGGGTCATGGGGATCATGACCCCCAAAATCATTCAAGCTATCGAGAGCCTGAATGATTTTCTTACTTGTCTTCACAGGCGTGGATTGCTTAGGGCATCAAGTAGTCACAATCCGGCACTGGCTTTATGAGTAAACTGGTAGAAATCGTCACGTTACGAAAAAGCGTTAAGTAAGACATGTATGCGACTTTCTTTCCCTTTCTGTCTCTTTCTTATTTATTAAATATAGACAGAGAGAGATTGTTTTCGTGGTTTTTGAGGGTGCTGAGTTCCAGCAGTCTTAGTAGGGTAGATCACGAAATTAAAATTTTCTTATGTCTTTTGCAAATTGCAGGTCAGTGTCAGGTTGTAAGTATGTTGGTCAAACTCTATTATATGTACATATTAAGTTGTAACATCAAAAAAGCTGTTGGGGGATTTAGTTTTGGGGGGTCGATTGTAATAATGAAACCCAACCCACATTTTTTTAGACTTTTATTGCCACCTGTTGAAACACTTATGAAGCAGTTTTGAATTGGCTTCTGGTTAGTTTAATAAAGACGTAACAGATGGCGCTAGTTAAGGTTTTATACTCATGTCCTAAGTTTAAAAAATATTTTTTTATTAGATGATTAAAACATTAATTTTAAACGACTGGTCAAAAAGGGTTACATTATTATTTAAAAATATATTTATATTTTATTTAAATAATCAGCAACTCCAACCGGATAAACATTTTTAAACGATTTTCTACATCCTCAATTACATCTGCACTGCTGTGAAAATTCCATCTTTTTTGTGGAAGTGGATGTTTACGTTAGACAGAAAGAGACAACATATCCACTTATGCTATTTATTTTCTGTTCTGATGCATGCAGAACGTAAAATATCTGCGAATGAAAGCGTCAAATCTGTCATTCGTCGACGGCGAATCGGCCGCATCAGCGGACTCGAGTTACGAGTTATTTTAACATTTATTGTAAACTGAACTGTACAAGAATGCATTAACGACTGTAAGACGCGCGTGCGAAGTGTTCGTAAAAAATAATTGAGCTAAACGTGATCGACAATAAGATGCCTTTTGTAAACATCAAGAAGCAATATCTAGCAATCGGGTTGTTGATTTTCGTTTTATTGTTTTTATTTAATACTAGGCCCGTTTTTCAATGCCAGTTTAATGCAGAAGTGAGTTCATATCTCCCAGTGATTTACGGGATTACTCCGACGTACTTGAGACTCGCTCAAAAGGCGGATCTTACAAGGTAAGAATTGTTTATCGTGATTCTTCTGCCCTTGATTTATAGTATAGCTTACCTCATTTGTTTGGCTAGTATTTGGCAATGAGTACTCTTCGTAAGCCGACAATTATTTTAATTAGTTAATTGATGAGCTTGCACAATGAGTACCTTGAGAATGTGCAGTAGGTTCTTGTCATACGGAAAGTACGAACCGACTAGCTGTATTTATGGAGTTCGAAGAAATCTGTGCTTTAATTGATTATGATTACTCACTTTTTGATTCTGGGAATATGGTCTTGCTTCATTTTAAATTAAATTATTCAAAGTGAGCCTATGTGCTTAGGTATCTATTTGTTAGTGTGGAAATTAATGCTACCACACAGTAGAGTAAGCAAATTAATATTCGTGAATACAATGCTCTTAGTATTGGAATCCCTTCAAAGCTTGGGAAGACACTGGCATAAAAGTATCACCACTCAGCTATGTTCTATGTTATGGGTTTGGTTTCTGCATTTAGTCCTTCAAGTGGACCATTGTGCGTGATCACCGCACAACTTTTAAAAGGCTTAACAAATAATTTGTAGACAGTATAGAGAAATTGCAGAATTTGATTTAACTATCTTGATCAAATCATTGTCTTTGTCAACTGCAGATAATTTTGTTTTGAGGCTGTAGTACTTACTTCATATTTTGACTTGCGATGTAATAAATGGTTCAAATCTAATTTCAATTCTCCTAATAATACTATCTTTGCAGTAATTTCCAGAAGTTTTCATGTTCTTACAGTTTTCTTAAATGGCAACAGAGAGTTTGTTTGATAGAAAACAAAAGAACCTAATAATCTGATAATAACAGCAAAGCCTGCTAGAATATTGCATTAAAAACAAAATAGCTTACAGATATTTAACAAAATTCTTCCTTAATACTAGACTAGTAAATAAAAAAATTTTTTTTTTTGTTCGTGAAATGAAACATATTATTTTATCCCTCACGTCCCAAGCCACCACCTTTGAGGAGGTTGAGGCCCACTTGTCAGACGCTCTTGGTGATTTAGCCACATACTACTTCACTAACTCACTTAAGCCCAATCCAAGCAAAACCCAGTCTTGCGTATTTCATCTCCGCAATAGAGAGGCGGGCCGCAAACTTAACATCGTTTGGGGTGGGGTGTCTATCGAGCACAGCAACTCCCCTAAATACCTTGGTGTTACTCTGGACAGGTCTTTAACATTCAGCAAAAACTGCAAGAACATCAAGCAGAAGGTGAACACTCGCAACAGTCTTCTTTGCCGACTGGTCTCATCGAAGTGGGGTGCTTCGCCTGACGTTATGCGGACTACTGGACTGGCGCTGTCCTTTTCTGCGGGAGAATTCGCGTGCCCCGTGTGGAGTCGTTCTGCCCATGCAAAGCTAGTGGATACAGCTTTGAACGAAACGTGCCGGATCATCACTGGTTGCGTAAAACCGACCCCGGTACAAATGCTGTATCCGCTAGCAGGAATAGCGCCACCAATGGTTCGCAGAGCGGTGGCAAGCTCCAACGAAAGGGCCAAAATGGTCTCCGACACACGACACCCTTTGCACGACAACACCCTTGTGCCACAAAGGCTGAAAAGCCGAAATAGCTTCTTAAAGTGTGTCGTCCCACTCACTGGCGAACTACCACAAGAAAGACTGAGGCTGTGGCGAGACAGTGCTTCCTTACCCAAACCGTTCGTTCCACCCGCTGAGGACCTCCCACCTGGACATGAGTTACCTTGGGTAAACTGGAAGTCTTTAAACAGACTTCGGACCCAGGTTGGCCGAAGCAAGGAAAACCTGTTCAGGTGGAAATTTATAGACGACTCCGCCTTGGAGTGTAAATGTGGTGCTGTTCCACAAACGATGGGACACTTAATATCGTGCCCTGCGTGTCCTGTCAGCTGCACGTTACAGGAACTGATGGACGCTAGTGATGGCGCCAAACAAGTGGCCGAATTCTGGGCCGAGTACATTTAGATTGCCATCGACACGCTAAGAAGAAGAAGTAGGCTATCGACGGTAATTAAAAAAAAAAAAATTTTTTGTAAAAAAAATATTCACAATTCTCAGACTTTGAGGTCTTTGAAAATATTTTAGGCAATAAAAAAGTGATAATTACAAAGAGATTGTTGAAAATCTATTGCAAAGTTATGAGCGTATTGTAAAAATATGTCACTAAAATTCATTTAGAATTTTTACCAGAAAATTTTGGTAGTGTGAGTGATGAACACGGTGAGCGATTTCACTAAGATTTAAAATCATTTGAATAAAATTATCAAGGTTTTTGGGATCAAAATATGTGACTATTGTTGGTCTGTTGTGAGAGATACAGATGAAAATATTTATAAAAAAAGAGCAAAAATTACCCATTTTTAACTGTCTATTGTTTGTTTAGATGTAGTTTTTTGTAAAAATCTTCTTAAATATTTCAAAAAACTGACATGCTGTATTTTTTTAAATATTTTTTCCGAGATGTAGATACCCAAAGTAACATAACTGTATACAGGGTGAATTTTTCAAGTGGGTGTGGATGGCCAAATCCGAAAGTATGAGGACTAGCGAAAAGTACTCAAAGGAGTCGCGGGCTCGATTTTGATGAAAACTAAAACTGCATCATTGGATTTTTGAAAAATCAATATTTCTAGCCAGGAATCGAACCTGTTGATTTTGAAAAAAAAAAAAAAACACACTGTATTATTACACCATTCGATAGTGTCGCTAATAAGGATCGAATTCTGGGAAGTAATGACATACGGCAAACTAAAGGAAAGAGCTCATTTTTAACAAAATACTTTTTTTTTTCTTATGTTACCTACCTCATCATCATCTGCCTAGCCTTTTCCCAACTATGTTGGGGTCGGCTTCCATTCTAACCGGATGCAGCTGAATACCTCGGTATGTAAAGATGGTCACCCACCCACAGATCAACCGCGGCAAGCGTAGCTTAACCTGATGGATTGACCTGTGTGGCTGTTATTATTTAGCCGGGCCCGGGTTATGTTACCTACCTACTAAACCTTAACGGATTAATTTATTGTTCAAAATGATGACCATTGTTTTCAATACATAGCTAGATTCGACTCTCAAGGATTGTACTGCATTCAGCATTACAATATTATTGATTCCATTAGAATATTTTCCAAAGATCGTAAGTAATAGAAATTTGAATTTAGAACCTAATGTTGTGAAGGTGACTGCGCTGCGGGTGTGTTAATAAAAATATTGAGCATCATTTCGAACAAGGTACCGTACGTAATGTATGTATGAATACTCTAAAATAAGAAGCAATTTATTAAAATTCAACATTTTCCTTAAGTTTGCCGTATGTCATTACTTCCCAGAATTTGATCCTTATTAGGGACACTATCGAATGGTGTAATAATAATACAGTATGTGTTTTTTTTTTCAAAATCAACAGGTTCGATTCCTGGCTAGAAATATTGATTTTTCAAAAATCTAATGATGCAGTTTTAGTTTTCATCAAAATCGAGCCCGCGACTCCTTTGAGTACTTTTCGCTAGTCCTCATAGTTTCGGATTTGGCCATCCACGCCCACTTGGAAAATTCACCCTGTATATTCCATTTTATGAACAAAAGTCATGTAAACTAGTGTAATCAATGTAACTATTTTAAGTAACTGTACCTACATGCTTTAATAATAGTACATCCTTCTGTACGTAGAATATATTAAAAATATTATTTTATAATTGACTAACTGATAAGATTATGTTTGAAACAGTATGAGGATATAAACAGATATTATACAAGTATAATATAAAGAGAATAACAACTAGTTATTTAATTAATTTATCCTCATAATGTTTTAAACATAATTCTTCCTAAGTTCAGTATTATATTCCCAAAATGATTAAATATTTATTTTAAGTAGCTTTACAGTGCTGTTGACGAGAGAATGCATTCTTAACACCTGTCAGTTTCATACATACAAATACATGTTTTGCGAATTTGATCTTTATTATCTACTAGAACTGTCACACTGACAGGTGTCAGGAATGTATTCTCCCAATGGCCAGACGGTAGAGCTCTTGTCATATTTTAAAGTTTATGTCCATATTAGTGATTTTCACAGTCATTAATAGTTTAATCTTTAGCCACTCACTTAAGCACCAAATCTGAACAATGGTACACCACAGACTACCTACAGTATTTGTCTGTCCTTCCCCTTTTTTAATCCATCCAAAGGTTGTCTTTAAAAGATCGCTCTTAGCGATAAGACCGCCCATTGTGTCACCTATTGTAAAGTTTCTATATTTATGTCTGTAATTTATATGGTGTACATAATAGAGTATTCTATTCTGATTATGGCTAGAAAGCGAATTGCAGATCAAAGGAGAGCACAAAAGAAAATACTGAAGCAGCCAGCTGCACCACCTACTTTGCTCGCCTCCTAAACATGGGCATGTCATAGCATTTGCCGAGGAAAGATTGTTAAACTAATTGCCTTTTCCCAGGTTGTCACAAACACTAATGCATGTGAAGAACTTCCACTGGGTTGTGGTCGAAGACTCCAGTGAGAAGACAAAGTTGGTTGCGAACTTGCTCAAAGAGTCCAATCTAAAATACACACATCTTAATATCAAAACACATAAGACTAAGGCATCTACGGTATGTATGACACATTTGTTTGATTACTTAAAATATTTTATTAATAATAATATTTTCTTAATTATTATTTTGATAATTCAGGATTGTTTGCTGAAGTAATTGAGGATGTCATAGTCCAGAACATAAAATGTTTTTCATTGCATTTTTTATTCTGCTTTCAATATGCTGTCTTTTCCGGCCCTATAGAACCTTAATTATGTTGGATGTTGGCCTCTGGTGGTCGTGCAGCAACAAATAATGAATTGTGTCTCATAAATTCATATTAGGCAATGCTTGATTGGTTTTTGAATCCTAGGCCACTTTTTTTTTGCAGAAAATATTAGCTCTACATGCCCTTGGTACAGATACAGTGGTTTGGTTTAACTTCATCATTTCGTACAACAGTGTTTTTCTGCTATTGAAGCGACCAAGACAGAGATGAACATGATTTTTTTTCTCATATTTTAATAAACATTTCAGATCATGGATATCAATATATGTCTGTTTAGAACAAGCATATTCAACACGTCTTGGTATTGTGTATGTCCTCCAAATATTAAGGGAACTCATACTTTTAAATAAATGTTTTAGGAAAACTTGCAATTTATTTAGTTGTTTTTCAGATATTAGATTGCTATGAAAAATTAAACATACCTACATTATGATTAGTAACACTTCAACTACGAAAACTGCCCTTACACTATGAAATAAAGGTCTTTTTCTTATCAAAGTACATACTTAAAATCAGATACAAAAATGGCTACTTATGTCCACACCATTTAAGTACACTTTCGAAGTAAGTACAGAGGACCGCATGGCTTGTGGTAAAACTATGTATGACCTTGAGCTGGCCTTAGCGTAGTAGGTACGGAGTTTCAATAGAATTAGGGACCAGCTTACACTGTTTTTTTTACCATTGACGTGCGGCCGACTGACCCTGTTGTAACTTAATTTATCCTTTTACAGCCTGTGCTATTAGATTCGAGACCATCATCAGTGATCAGTACTAAAGTGAGTACAATAAGCGATTAACGTCACATACTGCATCCAGTTACGTGACTATTTTGTACATGTACCTATGTACAGGAAGGGTGTTGTGTCCACCGTGGGATTCGGTTTTTGTTTTGTTTGTTTTTGTTTGCCGTGTGTCAAGTTCGGTTTTTGTTTCATGCCATCATGAGTTCATGACATAATGATTTATAAGAATTTAGTTTTGCTCCCATTTTTTTTTTTAAGTAATTTTATTATTTCAGTTGGTATAAACTTCGATTTTTCGTTTATTGAACTCAAACTCAAAGCATTTATTTCAATTAAACCATTTTACAGGCACTTTTGAATTGGCAAGAAGTCAGTCAGTCAGAAAATATGAAGCTAGTTGCCCATTCCAAAGCGTAGGTACCTATGGACTGTAAACTTGAATGGAAAAGGGAAATATTTAACTGATCCTCTAAAAAACTTATTTACCTTCTATTCATCATTAGAAGGTTAATGCGTTTTTAATTTAATTTGATATACATAAGTATTGAGAGATACAGGAGAGCAGTGGTGGCCCAGTGGTATCGGCCGCGACTTACGAGTTGTAGGTCGTAGGTTCGAACCCAGACAGGCGCTTAACTTTGTGTAAATTATTTCATCACCACTGCTCTCAAAACGGTGAAGGAAAACATCGTGAGGAAACCGGCATGTCCTAGAACCAAAAATTCAAAGACATGTGACATCTACCAACCCGCACTGGGCCCGCGTGGTAGATTACGGCCCACTCCCTCTCACAGAGAGGAGGCCTGTGTCCCAGCAGTGGGAACATTATAGGCTGATGATGATGATGATGATACATAAGTATTTATAAAATTAATGAACCTCTAAAAACTTTTTGGGCTTCTAATGATGGATTTTTTTTTTAAATAAATGAGCCTCTTTAAACTGTCTGGCCTTACCTCTCACCAAACGTGCACATCCAAGTTGGTCGCAGTTAGCTACTTGGCTGTTTAGTATTTTTAGAATCCCAAAATTGTAGAGCATCACAATAAGAGGCGCAATCATTATATTGAGTGTTCAATAATATATTTAGGAAAGCTAAATGGGAATTATTTGAGGTTCAATTAAATACAACTCCACAAATACAACAAAAATGGAAAATTTCCGCTTTGATCACTTGATTTCATCATTGGGTTCCTCCATGAATGACCTAAGTCATATTCGGCATGCTTATTTGAATCTGATTGGTATGAACAAGTTCCCATAAAAGTTTAGGTAATTTTAAGTGAACTCTATTGCAATTTGTTTCCACCATTTTCACGCGTTTTCCTGGTTGCACACTAGGAATAATACAGGCTGACTTGTAAAACATTGGACATAAGGAAGGAGGGTTTAGTAGTTCATTACTGGATTCTCGTTCTAAATACTTATGTAAAATTAAATATGGCCTTATTTTTTATTCAATAATTGCTTACTTACCCAATAAAATCCATGGACATTCGCATTTTTGCCTGTTCTAAGCCCAGTTTAAAGTAAGGATCATATCTTCCTGCCTTTTCAAGGGGGATTTCCACTAATTCCAAGTTACAACCTGTTGCAGTCGCCCGTTCAAGTACTGAGTCACTTGGCAAATCTTAATAAAATAAATTATTTTAAATATGGTGGTTTAAAAAAAAAGTATATTTTTATTCAATACTTAAATATTGTGAGCATAATCATGCTCAATATGTCCGTCTTCAACCAGTCATGCTGTATATCCAAGAGCAAAAAGTGTTAGGCTACATACGCACTGACGGGTGGCTTGCTTAGCGCCTAGGTCCTAGAGCCTAGCGAGAGACCTTCGAGTGACCGTCGACCCGATGAGAAACCGACTCTCTCGAATTTTCACAGTGCGCGCTTGGCGCCTTCGTTAGTCGCCTAGCGTGTATCAAAAGATGTTAAGTCACTAGGTTCTGAGCGCTAAACAAGCCATCTGTCTGTCTGTTTTCGAGACTCTGAATGCACGCATTCCATACAAAATCTTCTCTTTAGTGCACACGTTCTTATATTTTCCGTCAGGGTTTCCAAACGAAAAATATAAGAACGTGTGCGCTAAAAAGAAGATTTTGTATGAAATGGGTGCATTCAGGGTCTCGAATCAGGAAACCGGACATATGCGGCCGGCCTTAATTGAAACATGCAAATCTTTTTCTTTTGGGTGCTTTAGTTTTTACTATCCAATCTAATATTTTGTACATTATCATGTATATTTCCAGCCAGCAATGTATTGTGCTGTTTAAAAAAGGTTTTGACTTGGATAAAAAAAAATGTTTTAGTTTACCAAATAGCGACAAAACCTTAAAAACGTGGACCATTTAGGTATGGAATTACTTATGGCTTTGTAAAATATGTAGGTACCTACTTTAAACGTCGAGTAAATTACTGTAGTTGTATAGCAATCTAATAATGCTTAATATTCATAGCATTATATTGTGATTTAAAATCACGATCTCGTCACTAAATAATTTGCAAGTTGATCTTACTGATCCGTTTGCGAATAACAATTTATTGGCTTCCGAAGTATCAAAGTAATTTTTTTTTGTTTTCTATGATACCTATTTGATATGCTCTACAAAATCTCTCAAAATTCTAAAACGAATTATCTACTATGTATTTCAAATTCTGTAGAATACAGTTTTCTTTTTGGTTTTTGTGTGATATTTTTGTTTAGAATAAAATGGTATATATGAACTCTGTGTATTGGTCAGTGATAGTGCAATAATTAGCTTTCAACAGTACCGTGTGCGATAGAATATTAATATTAAAGGTATTTTAGAACTCTTTCCCACGCACTAGATTATGAAACCTTCTAATGATGGGCACTTTTTTAAATTAATGGACCTTGGTCAAAGAACCTAAAAGTAGGAACTATTTGAGGTTCACAAACAGAGGCGCAATCATTAATATATCAGATTGTTTAATAATATTAGAACCTCGAACCTATTATTAGACCTGTGAATCTGTGAGTTGGTGAGCGAATGGGTGAGTGTTTTACAAAGTTATCTCGATCTTCCCTTTCACAGCGGTATTTACCGCACTCATATAAACGGGGTTTGAAAGAGATAATTAGTGATGTTAGTGACTTCATGATTAGCACACGAAGCTGTGCCAGAAACAAAACTATTTGAATACTGGCATAAAGAATAAAATAGGTATAATATTAATTTACGGTTTATGTGTACTTATTGCTATACAGGGTTATTGGAAAAACACCAAAAACCTCTAAAGAGGTCACTGTACTCATCATTATGAACAACGATGAGAATAATGATGAGTACAATGACCTCTTAAGAGGTTGTTACTGTTTTTCCAATAACCCTGTATAAATCTCTCAGTATAAGCCAACTGACATAAATCAAAAGTGGATAAGAAACTTGTTAAGGAATCTTGTTATCAGCAAAAATTCTTTCTTCAAGAAGATAAGAGCCATTTTGCACGTTCACTGACTAGGTTTATCAATCTATGCAAAACGAATTCTTGGGAACTTCTTTCTCTGCCATAACCTTAGTATTGGAACTAGTTTTTCTCTTTTATTGGTGGTAAAATATAGGGTTTTCAGTTTAGTCATACTAATAATATAAGAAATGTAGCCGATGTGTTACAGTTTGTTAACAATCTTATGTCTTTCATGAACCATTTACATTTTTCACTAACATTACGTGACACCTAAAAGCAATTCCTTATGCAGCCTGATCCAAAATTTATGGCGGCTCGGAACATGAGGCGAGTCGCTGCGCAGTATCAAATTCACCTGTCAGCGGCGGTGAGGAGTGAGGTACTGCGCATCGAGTAACGCACTTCAGAGTCGCCATAAAGTTTGAATAGGGCTGTAAAAGCGCATTATCGGATTTTCAATTCTCGGCGCTTTGTCTACTCCCTAGCACGTAAGCCGTGTTTTCGGCCGAATTTACGGCCGCTTCGTGTCACCTACCGACATAAGATTATTTTGGGGTCCGAACTAAGAATCGAATAATAACACGATTTCGCAGTTGTCCTTAAGTTTGATGTTTATCCAAAAAAGTTAATTAATCGGAAGTAGGGTTTACGAAGTTTCGAAGTAAGTATTTGGTCCGTTTCTTTCTTGACGGGCTTACGGAGGCGTTCTACTTTCTAAAGTTTTGGTCCGTCATCGAAGATGCGTGCCCGTTTGAAAGTAGTTGGTCCGTGAAAACGTGTCAAATTGTTTTTTGGACGGGCAAAACACATCAGTTTTTGGGACAACTATCAAATCTTGTTGTCATTCAGTTATTAGTTCGGGCCCAGATCGTATCTTATTTCTATAAGTGATTTTTTTTATTGCTGAATGGGCCCGCTCTTGACCATCACGCCTGATGGAAAGCGATGGATGAGGTCTATCATGGAACGAACGTCCCGGAAGATGCCTAAGGCACTGAAACTCCCACGCATCGACGAAACAGCAGGCTGCTTGACGCCGGACTCCGGTGGGAGGGTGGCCGCAAACCAGGCGGGCGTTAGCTCTACCACGGCAAGGAAAGAATTGGCCAGTCAAATAAGTAACAAGTTCAATTGAGTAACTGGCAGAACAAACTGCGCTGCACGAGGAGGCTTCTTGATACATCCCAAATACGGAGTAAGAATCGCCCGTAACTTTGGACAACGAATTTCGTGCTTAGGGAGTAGAGTAGACCGATAGGCCCCAAGAGCCGAGCATTCAAAATCCAACTGCGCTTTTAGCAAAAGATTTAGGTATCGCGTAGTGTAAGTAGAAACGGGCATTATGTTTTGTTCATCGTGTGATGTCTTTATAACTACAAAAGGGATGTTTGTGTCTAATTGTTTGACAAATACCAATATGCAAAGAATTTGTAGAATTGATGACTAACAAAACATGTGGAAATCTTTATTGATTGTATAATTTTGTAATTGGTTCGTGTAAAAATTTCAGGCAAGTGGGGTGGAACAAAGGAATCTAGCTTTGGATTGGCTTAAAGGCCACTTGCAGAAAAGCGACGTTGACAAAAGAGGCGTTGTATATTTTATGGATGATGACAACACGTATTCCCTTAAAGTATTTGACGAGGTAAGTCTATTATGAAATACGTAATAATTAGCCGTTCAATCGGAGGTTTAGGGCACGACTACCAACATGGCAAAAAAAAAAAAAAAACCTACACTCTTATCTCTCAAAATACAGTGCTATGTGGTGAATCCTGGGTGATAGTATAGGTAGGCAGCCTATTTAATTAAGAACAAACGATTTCAAACGAGTCGGTTGTTTTGACGAGCATGAGGTCCCGAGGCAGGCAAAGTGTTATGGGTTTTTCAATCTGGAATTTCTCAGTAGCATGCCGGAGGCTGGTTTTGTGTGCCCCGGTTGATGCCAGCTCACCCCCTATGACATGGGGCTTAATCTTAACTGGAGAAATGTGGGTGTACTATAGATACCCTTCTGCTTAACCCTTCGGGGAATACATGCGTAATGTTATGTTATGTGGTTAATTAGTTTTATCGTGAACGCTTCTAATTCGTTTATCAAGCGTATGAATCTTCCGGAATAAATCCTCTAAGTGATGGTTAAAACCCGTGAAAAATCCATTGTGTAATTTAGAAGATCAAAGCAAAGTCATACATTTGCTATCCATTTCTAAAATACTGGAAAAATTAATCTATAATAGACTAATAAAATATCTTTCTAAATTTAATTTACTATCCCTCTCGCAATTTGGCTTTAGACAAGGCTTATCTACTGAGGATGCAGTTACAGCATTGAGTTCTCTAGTAACTGAACAACTTGACACTGAAAATAAATGCCTGACTGTTTTTCTGGATTATAAAAAAGCTTTTGACACGATCTCTGACCCTGTCCTTGTGAGTAAACTGGAAAAAAACTTGAGCAATAGAATCCCCCCTGAAATTGCTCATAAACTATTTTTCGCCTAGGAAGCATAGGGTTAAGGTGGGTGAAGTAACCAGTAGTGATGCTTAAGTCACATACGGCGTTCCCCAGGGCAGCGTACTGGGCCCTACACTATTCTTAGTATATTTTAATAATCTCTGCAACAAGCATATCAATAATGCAAGAGTTTTCTCTTACGCCGCTGATACCACTGTCGTTTTTTTTCTGGGCAGCAGTAGCCAATTGGCTAAATAATAACCTGTTCTTTAAATACATCAAAAACCAATTACTTATGCTTTAGTATTAACAAAAGTAGTCAACTGAGGATGAGTACTGTAATTGTGCATGCATTAAACAAGTAACACAGACTAAATATCTAGGTGTGATAGTCGATCAGCGGTTATCCTGGTATCCACATCCTGAACAGGTCTCAAATAGGGTTAGGGGATTAAGCTGGATCTTTAAAACACTTCGTCATATTATTCCAAAAACTAGGACCAGCAAACGAAACCCCTCAAGAAATGTTCTTTATGAGATCTACATGACTTTGGTGCAGTGTGTTTTTTTTATATTGCATTTAGTTATTATTTAAACTGGCGGAACGAAAAACTAATTTTTTACCGGTCCGGTAGTATGTATAGATAGTGGATTGGATTGGTTACAATACAATAATAGGTTTTGTTTAGAAATAGACCGGCCGCCTCTAGTTGTAACTGACAGGCACCGGCTGTGTCTAGCGTATCTGGCTAAATCGAGGTGCTTCACACTTCAGATTCAAGCCGTTTTGTAGTTGTAATATTAGAACACCTTTATGCATTCTTTTAATAGAAACCTATTTGTAATGCTGTTGATATTTTCTTTTTCTTTTTTTGTAACTATGAAATTGGCCTTACTATATTAAATATTATCCCGGCCGTTCGTATTCTAATTAACCTTTTAACCGCCTACGTCGGATTAATCCGACAAATATTTTCGTGCCCATTCCGCCAGAGTCGTATATATACGACCAAATAACACATCTCGTTTAATCTGTATTATTATTATATCATCACAGCTCGTTTCATCGGTATTTATTTTAAGTTTTTCTTTTTTTTTTTTTTTCTAGGGCGCTGGGGGCACGACAACTGATATAAAGTCGGGCGGTTAAAAGGTTAAATAGTTTTTAGCGTCCTATTCAATGTATTGACAAAAAGTGATTGTATTGTAACTTTTGGTCACATAATTATGCTAGCATAGTTAATTTGGGTACATAGTATCTTAAAAAAAAATGGATTTTATAATTCTCCTTTAATGTTAGCTAGGGACATTTGATCCTTACGATTGACCCTATCGATTGGTGCCGTAAAAGTATATTTATTTATTTATTTATCACATGGAAAACCAACAGCTTTACATAAATACACTGAAATAAGAAACATGAAGCCAATTATAGGTTTTCACGGCTAGCTATACAATAATACAGTAATAGGATGCTATTTTTCGGATTTTGGTCGGTTCGATTCCCAGGTGTGGCAAGCGTATTTTCAAAAATCTTTAAACTCAGTTTTGTTTCTTTTTAAAAATAAAGGAATGTTGCCTTTGAGTAAAATTTGCTGTCTTCAGTATTTAGAGTACTTTCTCTCCAGGTGCGCTTCGAAAATTCCACTCTGTATATAAGTAGGTATAAAACGGTACAGCCAAGCACTTAAAATATTTTTTTCAGAACCTAAATAAACTAATTTGACCATTTCAAATTGATTCTTAAACAGGCAAATTCGGATAACCCCCCGTTAAAATTAAACATTTTACTATGACGCATCCTGATATATTTATTGTCAGTAGGTATACATAGACATCCATGCGTAGTGACATTCATTGACACATACCTATGTGCGTGCGAGTAATATGAACGCTACGTTGATATTTATAAACAATAACAAAATCGTTGTAACTTAAACAGGATGAAGTCGGTTAAAAATGATAATTAACACTATCTTCCTGCGTAACGCTATTTGACAGGTAACGAGTCATTTGTGTTGTTTAAACTGAAGAATTGCGGTTTTTTGTTGATAAATATGGAATTTACTATCTATGTAAAACTTGTAGCTGTTGTCGATCTATTCTGTAGTAATCTCGCCGTGGAAACTTAGGCGGAGTGAGCTGTCATTAGTGTCAATCCCTAGCATCAGCTTACTCCCTCACATCACCTAAGTTTTCACTGTGTACTTGTTCATAGAATAGACTGGCTGTTCTTATTAAAGTAGGAAATATGAAAAAATGGGCAACTCTTTTTGTGTAGGTACAGAAAACAAATCAAGTATGAAATCCAAGAATGAAAGGAGATGCAGCTGAGATGAGAATGTTAATAGGGATGTATGGTGTTACACGAATGGATAGAATAAGAAATGAGTACATAAGAGGAAGTCTGAAGGTGGCACCGGTAACTGAAAGACGCTCCACACACTGCACCGCGCTCCGTCGCGGTGAGCAGATTTTTACATACAAATTCAACTACCGCACTCCCGCGCTCACGCGCGTGAGTTGAATTTGTATGTAAAAAATCACGCGCGGGGGCGCGTTATCTGCTCACCGCGACGGAGCGCGGTGCAGTGTGTGGAGCGCCAAAAGTTGTGTTGACATCGGTTGTCATGGTATGGGCATGTGATACGGAGGAATGAGGAAAATGTCGTTAGTAAAGTTTTGAGAATGAATGTCGATGGCTATAAGAGTAGAGGAAGAGCAAATAAACGATGAAAGGGGGTGACTACCGACGTGACGACTAATAGGGAAGTATGGAAGAAAAAGACATGTTTCACTGACTCCAAATAAGTTGGGATAAGAGCAGGAGAATAATGGAAGAGAGAAGGCGAATAAAGGCCAGTATTGCTTAAAAACTGGCCTCAAAAACAGTATTTGTAGGCCTAATAGTAGTAGTAGTATAGTGTTTATAAACCTGAATTTGACTGAATGATAATAAACCAATACCCAATCACGAAAAGTACTTATCATAGCATCAATTGTACTTGCCTTGATAATTTTATTATATTCATTTGGTCTACCAACAATTGTTTACACTAATCTACAAGCAAAATTAAAACATGCGTTTAAACTCTACACAGTGCAACAATTACTTATAGGTAAACACCACATGAACAAAAAGAAAACAACGATAAGTTATTACATTAGTTGTAAGCTATATATTGTACAAATAAACTTATTAAAATAAATAACTCAATATTAGTAACATATGCTAAGAATTAAAAGCATAATTCTTTTTGTTTCAACATGAACCATGAGAAGTCATCCAACTCAATATATCTAAAATTAGCCAACCTTTAGTCATTCAGTGGCTTGGGTCATCGACACTATCTTATCATTTCCTTCTAACCGGGCTAGTATCAGGAGTTCCGACGTCCCCGTTCGCTTCCTAAGCCAATATACAAATACATAGATACAACTTGATTACTAAAGACACTCCAGCGAAAATTGATGGCGTACTAAATGTATGAGGAGCTCTAGGGCTGTCTATTGTAAGTATGTGTATAAATAATATTATAAGAATAGCAGCCCAGTATTGTTCCACTGCAGGGCAAAGACCTTCTCATAAAGAGAAGGCACGAGTATTGATCACCACGCTTGCTCAAGACGGGTTGGCGATTTCAGAGTTATATTAAGTAGGTATAAGTCCAGGATTCTTCCCGATTTACCGATACTTATCAGTAATATCAAAGAGAAACGCAGAAAGTATATATAAATAAATAATGTAACATGATCAGCCTATTATGTTCCCCCTGCTGAGACACAGGCCTCCTCTCGGTGAGAGGGAGTGGGCCGTTATCCACCACGCGGGCCCAGTGCGGGTTAGGCAGATGTCACATGTCTTAGAATTTTTGGGTCTAGGACAAGCCGGTTTCCTCACGATGTTTTCCTTCACCATTTTTGAGAGCATGGTGATGAAATAATTTACACAAAGTAAAGCGCCTGTCTGGGTTCGAACCTACGACCTAAGTCGCGGCCGTTACCACTTGGCCACCACTGCTCTCAAATAATATAAGCACGCGATTTATTCAAAATCATTAAATAAACAGCATGCTATTTATTTATTAAAGTTTGCAAATAGCATGCTATAATATAAGAAGTTTGTAAATAATTTGCATGCTATTTTTTAACTAGATTCTAAATTGGTGGGGTTTCGTATGATCGATTATGTCCTGGTGTCGTTTTTGGAAGTTGGATTGAGAATCGAACGTATTATTATTAATATAATGTTGACCTAAATTTTACCTAAGTAGCTGTAATAAAACAGCAAATTTACCACAATCTTTGTCATAAGTACCTACATAAAGATCTCAACCCTTATTATCACAAAGTTCGTTGACATTTACTTGAGTAGTACGTAATCTCTTGATAACATTGTCATCGAATCTCCCTGCCTACCTAAATATCTATTTGTATATTATATTCGATTATTTCTAGTTCCAGATGTTGACATTTTGACAGATTCACCTTTTATTAGGTATATACCGGTTTGAGTTAGTTCCGTGATAATTATGGTACTCACTACGTCTCGATAACAGCGTTATCTTAATATTCATAATATTTTGTAATAGACATGAAGTAATTGATTAGATAGTAACGGTATCATCTATAACATTTATTTCTAAATCAATTGACAACCATATAAAGCTGATTGTCGATTGTTTGCCAACAATGGGTAATGACCATAATAAATATGGTTTGTTCCAAAAGTATCTGATGAAAATGTAAACAAACCCTTTTTAGGGTAAAATGTACGCAATCACTCATTTAAGGGAATTAGAAACATATTCGTCTGTATGTACAGAAAGTTTATACTTTCATGTGTCACCACTTTTTGCAACAATTATTGTTAGAATAACATTTTTAAATCGTAATTGACAAATCATCGACAAAATTGTGGTTATAGGAAATTAAACTCAATTATCAAAGGAAAAACATCTTTTGGAGATTTAAAACTAGAATTTGGAGTTTAGGTAGTCAAATAATAAAATCAAGGCACTCAACATGTTAGTAGCACTACAAATTGTCATCCACAGGTGGCACGATTTCTGATCCATTTGCTTACATTTCCTTCACAAACTTTTGGAACAGACTACACGGTTTACGGTGTGGCCTCACGATTTACAAGAAGCGACCAAATCGAATCGAATCTCGTAAACATAAGATAATCATTAACCTTTTCATTCCTGCGCTTTCCAAAGTGAACCAATATAGTTCAACCGTGTAATATTGCCATAAGTTCCGTTCTAAAGAGGGCGCGTCTATGACCACCCTTCAACTATAGACAACCCTACTTATGCAACTGTTCCATTTCGCTTGACCTGATTTCAGTCAAATAACGGCTGGTATCAATTCATCAATTGGTAATATATATTTTTACTCTTCAACATCTCTTTGATTACAATGCGAGTAATAAAATGTGAGTGATTAACAGCCAATGTTTTCGCTGTAGTAATAACAATAAAACTTATGTTATAGCAACATAAAATCATTGGAATGGAAAGAAGGAAGCTGTATAATAATAATGTAGTAATGATTATCTTTATCGATGTTGCGATAAGTGCTGTTATCGGCTTTCGCGATAACATATTGTTTATTATAGCTTTGATACACTAGTTTGTATCGTAAATGAGCAGAATTTATGTGTACAGAATTTTCGCTATACATCATGCTCCCAATTTATTTGAGGTTGGCGCTACATACTTTTCTTCTACAGGGTGAAATTAAATTCATGGGCATCCTTTTAAGAAGTCATTGAACTCATCATTATAAACAAGTTTTACTATGGGACTAAACCTAAAATCACGAAAAAAAATCAGCTGTTCCTTGTATTTATGTTCACATAACTCGTCAAAATGTAGGAAAGAGCTGATTTTTTTTTTCGCGATTTCAGGTTTAGTCCCATAGTAAAAGTTGTTCATAATGATGATTACAATGACCCCCTAAAAGGATGCCCATGAATTCAATTTCACCCTGTATACTTCTCGATTAATCGTCATCTCGATAGTCATCCCCATTTCTAACCATACCATCATTAACACAGTCCAACCATTGTTTCTTTGATCTTCCCCTACTCTTATAGCCTTAGCTTAGCTCTTATACTCTTCTTGTTAAATTAAATCGCACCGTGTAAATCAGCACCCTAATGGCGTAACACACTTCATGACTTCAATCATAATCTGAATCATTTTAAAGGATATTGCTTGATATGTTCGAAAAAAATGTCTACTAATCAACGTTAATAATGTAATGAATTTTGTTGACCTCTCAAAATGAAGCCTACTGATAGTGTGTTACGCAATTACCCCCAATGTTTTATTCAGTCTACCAGCAAACCCTGATCTTTTAAACAGGATTTCGTTCATTCCCTTTAGTGCAAAGAAAGATGCTACCGCAGAACTCTTAATAGCCAATAATGGTGTGGTAAACAATCCCTTTTTTTTCTATTTCCAGATGCGGAAAACAAAGAGAGTGGGTGTCTGGCCAGTCGGCATAGTGGGAGGTATGCGGGTCGAGATGCCCCTAGTGACCGACGGGAAAGTCAGCGGGTATAACGCGTGGTGGAAACCCTTCAGGCCATTCCCCATCGACATGGCAGGGTTTGCCATCAACGCTACCCTGTTCTTGGAACATCCGGAGGCTAGGTTCTCCAGAAAAGTGCAGTCTGGATTTCAGGTTAGTTAATCAATATAAGTACCTATTTATGGAAATAACCCACACACGCACGTCATTGTAACACTTGAAATACAAGAACCGCCCTTAGAATAGAATACTCTTTATTATGTACAGACGCCAGCACGTCAACCTACCCGAAACTGTCAGATTTTCCCAATCAACTTTGAACCTTATGCTTTAGTGATAAAGTTGAAAATCTATTAAAGAAATTTGACAGATTGTAGTAGGTTGATGTGCTGGCGTCTGTACACCGTTTAAATTAAGTACAGATATTAAATGTAGGTATTTTACATAGGGTGACACAATGGACGACCTTACTGCTTCGACATAAAGGTGCTGTCGGTGTCAAATTGTTACCATAGACGTGCTGTGTTGACTGTACAGTCTGAAAATAGATAATGCAGGCAGCTAATTTACTACTATACTTATAAGTACTTTTAAACAATATTGTGCTTTATAGTCAAGTCAGTGGCGTGCATTGCATATACATAGGCATATAAGCAGTGCCTACCTCGATATATCATCAACATAAGCCTGTCAATTACATTTTAGTGTGTGTGCCCCATTAAGAAACTCACTAAATTATCATACCTAACGAAAAACAAAAACTTCATATAAACACGCGCGGCAGTAGGCAGTCCGCCTACTCGGCTCCCGTACTATTCGCACGTCTTTACTCGTTCAAGTTAAAACGACAAAATTAAAAATACGTACGTCTCACGCGTAATACCATGACGTTCGACCTTCGCATCAAGTCTTTGACATTTCTCATTTAAGACTGCTTCAAAAATAAATATTGGCAGCGTACATAATGGAAAGAGGATTTCTTTAGCCTGTGTACCGAACTCTTGTTTACCGTACTACTACTACAGATATCTCAAAAAACAAATAAGTATGCGCTTCGGAAATGATCGTCTATCATCGGAAATACGAACGCACGATGTTGAGATTTTTAATATGGGGCTTTTACAACCTAACTATTCAATTCTAAAAAAAACTACAAAATCAGACAGAGAGAAAGCTTCATAAAAAAGCGAAATGATAGGTGCACTACTACAATGCGCTATACATAACCAGTATAAGCCGACTTCTGATAGTACGAAAAACCTATATAATGCAAGGTCAGCTAAAATTGGAAATGTATAGCTTGATGTGTCGCCGTGTGTACAAACCATATAATCTTTGCCTCTGTGAGTGGTTACTCTGTGGTGCGACATTCGTATTAGTTCGGAAACACGAAGATTAACGAAGCGCATAACCTTTTCAAGTTTACCTGTACCTTATTCGAATTCAGATGGACGTGGACGGCTCTTTTGCATAACAAATAGTCGAACATATCAGATACAAATTGCTAATGTTTAATAATATAAATGTGTAAGTATTAAATATTGTCTTTAGAAATGCCACGAACGACACTTAGCTCCTTGAGATTACAATCACCACGATTAGCTTTTACTGATAAAATAAATCAGTAATTTCAAGGTAAATAAATACTTGAATACGTGTAAGTTTAATGAGATTATAATACCGTTCCCTGTTATTTCTTAAAAGTAGGTGTAACACATATTATAAGAGATAACATAAACATACATACTTTTTCTTTGGTTTCCCCTGTTCCCTATGCTCTTATAAGTAGGTAGGTGTTAATCAGAAAGCAGGCTACAGATAGCCGTAAAAAAAAAAAACAATTGCGAAACAAAGACATTGTTTTATTCTACCATTTATTATGGTAGAGTGAAACAATGTCTTTGTTTCCCAATTGTTTTTTTTTGTTGCCCTATACTAAATACGCAAAGCCCGTATACTAAATACGGGCTTTGCCAAATCTTATTATAGGTATTTACCACTAGAAGGCTGTCTGCTTAATACCTATAAAACTAACCTAATTAAACAAATACTAGTCTTCGTTTACTTTCACACTTTTCTCAATAGAGTAGGTAAATCTTGATACTTTATTGCTAAGTCACATTTACGACACTGCTACAAGAAGATGTTTCAAGTTTTTGGTAGCTATACGCAAATTGTGGGCATTGGCTCTAAGCCCTCGTACGCACGGGCGTTTTTTTTTATCGCGGACTGGATTTTCAACTCTTGGTGGTAAGCCGAGCATTGAGAATCCAACAGGGTGCATCGCAGCACGTCAAAAAATACGCTTTTAGATTTTCAACTCTCGACGCTAATACCCTGATTACACCTACCGAGTAGAGCGGCGAGAGAGTAATGTATCTAGCGTATTGTGTGTCTTTTAGTCTGTGCTAAATAATTGATAATTGCTATTGAATATTGAGTTGTAATTAGTTCTGAAGATGACAGATACTTTATCGCCTATTCTTTGTAAGAAGGTTCATGTTACTAAGGCAGGCACTGGAATGCAAGGCATTCAACTAAACTCGATATACAATCTGCATTGTTACAGTCTTGAAATATCGTCGATGCATGACATACCTATTTGGATAGTTATCGAGTAACAAATGCACTAATCTGCATTTGCGATTTATTTCCCAAAAATGTTAACAAATATGAGTTTATGGAAAAATAACTTTTAATTCTACACAATAAAGTTCAGTTTACGCTACAACTTTAAACATTTTTAATATTTTTTACAATAGTGCTGGTCATTCTGAAATCAACATAACTACCATTGAAATAAAGTTGATATTTGTTTAACTTGAAATAATATTAGTTTGAAACATAAGTTTGAATAGACATTGCTTTGATAGACGTAACTATTGTAGATTTTTAGATTTGTCGACTCTCTTTCCTACTGCCAATCCCCCACGCTTCTGTGCCAACCTCATCCAGCACCCTCACTAATAAACGTATTATATCAGATGAATAGTTACACACCAATTTCTCTCTTTCAGTCGTCAGAAATTTGACTTTCGAAAGAAGAAGTCACAGCATTGTGTAACTATACAGACGCTATACAACGTTTATTAGTAAGGGGGTAATTGTGTAACACACTATCAATCTCAATCATTTTGAAGGATAGCTAATCCATTGCTTCAATGTTCGAAATATTTGTCTGCTCAGAAACGTAAATAACGCAATTAATGTTGTTGAACTGTCAAAATGAAAACCATTGCTACTGATAGTGTGTTATGTGTTATGCAATTACCCCGCTGGTGCTACCCGCGATGATTCCAATTTTTTTTCTCACTATTTTTTTTTTTTTGTATTTCCTGTATGATGTTCCAATGCGAGGATAAATATAAAAATCGCCGGTCTATCTATTGAAAAAAATTATTGCTGTATGGCGTTCCCGTGCGAAAAAAAAATAGTAATAAATTCCTGACCAACTCGTGAACAGAATAAAATCGTAATAGGAAGTCTATAATGACTCGTATTTGACTATTAGTCGGCTTTTAGTGACGATAACGTAGCTTTCACTCAATGCCAACCTATGTCAGTGCTTATCAGACACATCCTGTAGCGTTGGTCCATATGCATAAATAATTATACACCCGATGAATGACGACATAACGTATTGGTATTAAAATAAATATTAAGTTCTTCAGAGGCTATCGTATTGGACAAAATACTTAAAATTTGAGAACTAAAAAAACTGTTAGATGTCACTTGTCTCAGTCGTTGTTTTGGTTCCTTCATTAGCGTATATTTTTCATCGGGATCCATTTTATTGGCGAAATATCAATCAAAAATTGATAATATTAACAGTAAGCAGCGTGTCGAGTTGATAGGAAAAAATATTGTTGAATTCAATTCAGTTTTGTAGTTGTTTTCTAGTTACACTTCTTAGGTGACATTGACATGTCTTGTTTGATGCATGGTAAAGTATATAATTGTACCATGGTTTGATGTAATGTTTTCATTCAAAGACATTGGAATGCGCAAAGGTAACTACCTCATTCCGTCATTTATGTGACGTCATCACATGTTTTTTGATTTTAATTTTTTTTCTCAGAAATTTAGAAATAAAAAATAAAATAAAAATATATTTGAACTCAGGATACGAAAACAAAGAAATAGTATTTTTGTTTTAAGGTCGTTTCAGGTTTGAAATGTTGTCAATTATGGCTTTTTACTTAGACTTTTTCAAAAGTCTCTCCGACCGCATTTCCTCTTAATCAGCCAGTAAATTAACACAACGTTTAAAAATATTGGTCCATAATAGGTATTCCTTGTCATTATTTATTTATTGTTTTTAAAACGCACTATTTAAACTCAATTAAGTAAACATTCTCGCATCCAACGGGTTCCTGCGGCTTTAACACGGTCGTCTGTCAACCTTGTGGGAGGCCTTCCAACGCTACGTCTTCCGGTACGCGGTCGCCACTACAGAATATTTCGGCCCCATCGGCCATCTGTTCTGCGAGCATGTACCCTGCCCACTGCCACTTATATTTGGCAATTCTTCGGGCTATGTCGGTTACCTTGGTTCACAAAGCACAAAACCAGTCGAAGTGGAGGTGCTTGGGGTGACTGTCCAGCCGTGGACGTGTTTCGGCTGAAATGATGATGATGATGAAGTAAACATTTAAAATATATATTTCGCATCTGTATAAATTGAACTGCAATGTGGTTCGTTGGTAAACGCATCACTTGAGAACGGCTGGACCGATTTTGCTTCTTTTGTTTTAAAATGTTCATAATAATCCGAATTTAACTGCTCCGTTGGTTTCGTGGTCGCAAGCGCGACTGCTGGTTCGATTCACGGGATTCGATTCACGGGTCGGGCAAAGTGTTATAGGGTTTTTCCATTAGAAATGTCTCAGTAACAGCCCGGAGTTTGGAAATTGGTGGTGTGAAGCCCCGTGTCTCGGATAGCACGTAAAGCCGTTGGTCCTGCGCCTGATCTCTGGTCGTGTCGGATTGCTGTCCCATCGGACTATGAGAGTAAAGGAACAGAGAGTGCACCTGAGTAGGTATGCGCACACACTTGTGCACTATAATATCTCCTGCGCACCTGGCTAATCTCCGTTGAAATTGGCCACCGTGATTGAAAATCGGTCGGGAGGATATTAATAATCCGAATTAGATTTTTTTTTTTTTTGTTAGCCTATTTTTGTGTCCCACTGCTAGGCAAAGGCCTCCCCTTTTTTTTTCCAAACCTCCCTGTCTTGTGCGATCTCTGGCCATGTTAGATTTTTATGGAAAATAAAATCTAAAAAGTTACCCGAAAAATTAAATTAGGAAAAAACTAAACGTCCATTTTAATGTTTTTTTTTTTTATTTGGACAGGTCATCTAGAAAATTAATAAAAGGTACTTCGGGACAACACAATCAAGGATTGTTCATACAAAACTTTAAACATTCTGATGATTATAACATCATGACTAATCATAACCTTGTTTAATTTACAGGAGAGCGAAATATTAAAATACTTCACAAGCAAAGAGGAACTGGAGCCATTAGCAGACAACTGCACAAAGGTGTATGTCTGGCATACACGTACGCAGAAACCAGCAATACTCAACCCTAAGAAGCTGAAGCGTCCTATCATCCCAGACGACCACATCGAAGTGTGAGTCCAAAACAGTATTACATTGGTCTTCATGTACGGGGAGTATCCTCCCACACAGAACAAAAACCCGCCATGTACATTGTAGGGTTAAATGTTCTCTAAACAATGTTAATCTTTTACAACCTATCTTTAAGTATTTGAATACTCAATTGGTGTATACTCAGATCAAAAATTGTATCGTCTATTTTCTACTTTTTGTAGATTTTTCTCTGATTATACTTTATATTTGCGTGTTGTAATTTGTAATGGTTTCGTTAGAAAGCGAATTTAGCTCCGAAATGCCACTTTATTCCTTATATTAATGGAGGTAGTTACAAAATTATGTTTTGTGCAATTAATAAGAGCTTATTTATCATAAATTATACAAAATATTCACTTGGTGTAGTATCGAGAACAATTATTTGAAAGGCAATATTAATTAGTAAATTAACGTGAAGTAGTTTCAAGCTAGTAAGTATATTATTTATTTTTAATTCAATCAAGGGCTCAACAAGCACGTCAAATATAGACCAGGCTTATTTATAAAATATACAAGATGCGTCATAAAAATAATGAGGTATATACGGAAATTATCAAGATATTTTGAATACAACTAGTTTTCATTATTGTTTATTTTGATTATAGCGTTTTCTGAGTAAATAAATATTTCATACATGCCTGCTGAAACCATTCTGAACTTCAGAGAATAAAATAGTTGGTTGGCATTTGTGAGACATAGCATAGAGTGAGACAGCTAAAAGGAAAGCAAACGATAAAAAAACGTCAGCCTTCAATTACTTCTATCATATACAAATAATTAACACAAGATTCCTTGGGTACAAATAATCATATTATCTGGAGTGAACTTTTGATTCCGATGTCGTCATAATGCCGCAGTTTTGCACACAGGATGCTCTTTTGTAGGAATTAGTGACACTTATTTTTTTTTAATTTTCTAAGTTATAAAAAAAAAAACTTTTTTTGGTAGATTATTATTGTTTATTTTTTCAAATCATCCAAACAAGGTATCTTCATGGAGTTTCTTGTAAAGTAACAACCATCGAAACTTCATGAGCAACAATGGCTAGAATAAAATAAAATTCAACCATAATAATGTCAACAAACAACAATTTCATTTACATGTTCAGTACCCATCTCAAGTGCCAATATCGGTAAACTTTGGTTACACAAACACTCGTCAACCTCTTTAGTTCCCTTATCTTTATCAAATGGAACTAAAGAGGTCTATGAGTTGTTTGTTGGCATTATTATTATTGAATTTTATTTATTCTAGCCTTCGTTGCTATTGAGTAGTCTCCACAGGAGTGGTCATTACTTTATAGGACACTCCATGAAGATACTTTGATTGGAAGATTTGAAAAAAAAAAAACAGTTTTAACCATCCTTCATTCCGCTTGACGTCATCAGCACCAAAAGTTCCTCTTACTATATTTTATATTTTAAAATCAATTCTTACATTATCTTTATTATTATAGCCAAATCAGATAAAATGGCACTCTAAACTTGAGATTTTTGCCATTTACGCAGTAAAATAATTCCTATATTTTTGTTCGTACTCAAGTGACAAGTGAGTTATGACAGTGAATGCTTGACAACGTCAAGGTTAACTTCAATGACTGGTCGTGCGATCAATCGCGGTCTTATTTTAATAAAAGAAATATTAAGAAAATGGCATTGACGTTTTTATTGTGCTGTAATGTATACATAATATACAGACGCCAGCACATCAAGCTATCCGAAACGGTCAAATTTTCTCAATAAACTTTGAACCTAAGGCGATTGGCACACTGCACCGCATTATGCAGCGGGACGCAGATAACGTGCCCCCCGCGCGTGATTTTTTACATACAAATTCAATAAAAACGCGCTCCTGTGCGGGGAATTTGGCTCCGTTTCACGCACCCCGCTGCGTAATGCGGTCCAAGTGCCAATCGCCTAATGCTTTAGCGATAAAGTTGAAAATCTATTAAAGAAATTTGACAGATTGTAGTAGCTTGATGTGCTGGCGTCTGTACCTATATTACATTTTTAGCTGTTAGAAAGAGGCTTTCCAAGGTTTCCACTTAAATTATTTTTATTATATCATCACAATCTATCATATAACTAAATAAAGATGTAATTCGTGTTATTTACTTCAAAATTGTTCCATTGCGTTCAGTATTATTACTATTTTTTTAATATTATGGACTGTTGTGAAAAAGAAATTCTGGGTCGCGTAGAGAATGCTAGATTTTATAAATAAAAAGTTACGTTTTATATAAGTAACTTAGCGTAATAGCATAATTATATTTTACGAGTAAAAAAAACATCCTCTAGTGTAATACTAGTCTTATATTTTTATATAATGTTTTGCAATAGTCGATTTCTTTTAACAAAAAATTTGAAACTTTTATAAACTATAAGTTTAAAACATTTTTATTATTATCATAGTCGTCATAATGCTATCTTTAGATTTTAGTAAATTATTTTATAGACATTAGTTGAAAATCATGTAGCAACTATTTTTAAACGTTTAATATTTCCGTAATTTAAACGCCATCTTGTAACTGCTGCCATCTAGATTAAGGCTGCGAAATCTTTGGTGTAAGGTATTTTCACAGGGCTTATTATGTAAGTACGCGAATTATTTTAATGCGTTCTTAAATTACTTAAATCGAATAACAAAATATGTAGCAATTTGAGTACTTTTATAATGACCCCCATAACTTACTACTAATCATGATTATTATAGTTTTGTTTGTCCATTTTGAACGTGACTTGAAATGGACAAGCAAAAAAAAATACTCTTAACGGTTTGCGCTCATTTTTCATTTAAATTAATTTACTAAATGCTCTTTTGAATTGAATTGTCATTTGAATCATTTCCTCAGTTTATGAGCATACTAGGTGTGCCCTGCGGTTTCACCCGCATAAGTCTGAATACCGTGGGAATATCGGGATATATCTATGTCCTTATCTAGGTCATGGTCTACCCATGTGCCAAATTTCATCCAAATCCGTTCAGCCGTTTTAGCGTGACAGCGTAACAAAGAAATACAAAAAATCAAATCATTTCTCTTTATTATTTATAATATTAGTTAAGATTGGCCATTTTATTTTAACAACTTTCAGAACAGGGTTATAAGCACTTACATGACGTGTCCCACCCTTCTTCACAACCTCGTATTCTCGCTTCGCTTTAATTTGTTCTGCCCAAACATGAACTGAGAATACACAATTACAGTGTAGGCCGACCATAATGTACCCTTATTTCACTTCGAGTTATTAACACAATGCTACTCATTCATACAGCATAGCATAATCAGCCTATAATGTCCCCACACACGGCTGGGAAACAAGCCTCCTCTCCTCGAGAGTGACAGTGCCGTGGAGGTCATGCAGTACTTGCAACTGTCAAATTAATAGGCCATTTCTAATGCCAGCTTATCGTTTTTTAACTCATATGCATTTATTTTATTTTAAATCTAGAACAAATCGTGAGATTAATGCAGCATACTTATTGAATTTATTATAAATCACAATTAACATAAAATTTTCTACAGTGAGTGATATAGCCTGTGACCGTACTTGTACGAATATAACTAAAACCAGTGTGCTTTAATTTTAAGGAGCTACCAAAACTCACCCGCATTTTTGTGATGGGATGCTGCCAAAACCAAGAAAAGATACTGCCCGATTCAAACTTTATGCCGACTCTGATGTGCGCTATTCACTGCGCAGTACCTCACCCCTCACTCCCGCTGACTCGTGAATATGTTACAGCGACTCGTCACTTGTTCCGAGCCGCCATAATTTTTTAAGGGGCTTACATGAGCTAAACGCAAAAAAACGGTAGTTTTCGAAACAATAAAAGTATATGATGGCCTACAGTAAACAGAATCAGAAAAATATATGATATTCTTCAGGATATATGCTAGATAGATAGTGTTTTGAAAACACAATACAACTAATTTGGTACGATAGAAAAAAATCATGAACATACCTCTAAAAAACTTTCTTATTACAATAAAAACCATACTAATATACATACAATCATTCTGATTTTTTGTCAGATTATTCTACAAGTAACATATTAAAATGATAGTGTTTTATTTTTTTATTTAAGACAATAGTTTTTTTGTAAATCGAATATTCATAGTTCCGAACATAAAAAGTGCGCATGTGTGCGTGAACGCCCGTGTAGCGACACTGCCGGCCGAGGCCTGATGCTATACGGACGTGTCGCTCTTTTCGCCGCACTATTTCCGTCAAGATTGTTATGTTTTTGTTAAGTTTTATTTGTAAATTCATTGTTTATTATTATTTGCATATCTTCTTTCCGTAAATATTTTTATTTCGTGTAAATATAAAATACTTTTAAGTTTGTTATGTATGGGTGCAAGGCGCGCGCCATCTATTGTACGGCGAGTCCCAACTCCCGGGCGTTTCACTTGTCTCCCGGCAGTGGTCCGCGTAACCTAACAAAGTTAAAATAGGGTAATAATTTGTAAATAAATGGGAAATATAGTGAAACATTCCGTTAGGAGGACTACAAAACGTTCATATAAAACAAAAGCCGAACATAATATGAACGAAAGTAAAAAGTATGAGCATTTTATTTTTAACTGAATATTTTTATTTTTGCAATAAAATGCATAAGGTAAGTATTTTCGACTCCGCGTACATCTGTCACACCGGCGCATGTGGACGACGTGTAGATTTGTATTCGAGAGTCCCCGGGTTCGATTCCCAAGGTTACGAAATCGTACTTTCTTTTTAAATTTTATTTAAATGTATTTTGAATTTTTAAATATATCTATTAAATATTATTATAAATAACTAAAAAAAAGTCTACAAGAGAAAGAAAGTCGAAAATATCAACACGGAAGTTATTTCTAATGCGCAAGTACCTACTCGTTTTCTAAGCGATTATAAAAATAAAAAAAATTCTGACCTAATGTTTTTATTAACAGACCGCGACTTATTGATAATGGGCATAATGAAATAGGTAACAGATTCATCTGAAAATTGCGATGAACATTATCAAAAGCAAGAGTTTAGATTTCAAATTGATTTTGTCTATACTTATATTACACTAATCTACATCTACACTAATATTATAAAGAGGAAAGATTTGTATTTTTGTATGTTACGAATAAACGTAAAAACTACTGGACCGATTTCAAAAATTCTTTTGCCGTTATATTATTATATGTATTGCTAGAAAAAATTAGGGATCCTTAGAAATTCTACTAAAACCAACCCAAGGTGCAAAAAAAAATATAAAATGTCTTTCATCGCATGCGCCGCCGAAAGTATTTATGATAGAACAAAAAAATGTTCTACAATATTATAGAACATATCAATATCTACAAAAAACTTCGCGAGACCATATGTCCAACTATTGTAGTTATGTCACTATAACTACTTTTTTTACATTTTAAAAGTTGATAGAAATGCCGATCAAAATCAGACCATGTTATCCATACCTTTGTTTTAATTCTTATCCAAATAAATTATTTTGTATTCAAGACTGTATCAATACCTGTTGATAACTTTTTGAATTATTTAAATCGGACATTCCATTCAAAAGATATTACGAAATTAAAAATGTTTCATAAGAAAATAGTTTACGTCCTATACTCAGACCTATCTGAGTATAGGACGTAAACTATTTTTATTTTAAAACTATTGATCGTGTAGGGTAGGGGTAAGGTAGGAGTAGGGTAGGGGTACAGTTGGAGTAAGGGTGATGATGATGATGATGGAGTATGGGTAGGAGTAGAGTAGAGGAGTAGGGTAGGGGTACGGTAGGAGTAGGGTCGGGGTAGGGTAGGAGTAGAGTAGGAGTAGGTTAGGGGATCGGTAGGAGTATGGTCGGTAGAAGTAGGGCAGGGGTACGGTAGGAATAGGGTAGGAGTAGAGTAGGAGTATCTGAGTAAGGTAGGAGTAGGGGTAAGGTAGGGGTACGGTAGGAGTAGGGTAGGAATACGGCAGGGGTATAGTAGGAGTAAGGTAGGAGAGGGGTACGGTAGGAGTAGGGTATGAGTAAGGAAGGGGTAAGGGTCCCTAATTTTTTCTAGCAATAAATATAACCTATGTTACTCAGTGATAAAGTAGCTTTCTAACGGCAAAAGAATTTTTGAAATCGGTCCAGTAGTTTTTACGTTTATTCGTAACATACAAAAATACAAATCTTTCCTCTTTATAATATTAGTGTAGATAAGTATAGACAAAATCAATTTTAAATCTAAACTCTTGCTTTTGATAATTTTCATCGCAATTTTCAGATGAATCTGTTACCTATTTCATTATACCCATTATCAATAAGTCGCGGTCTGTTAATAAAAACATTAGGTCAGAATTTTTTTATTTTTATAATAGCTTAGAAAACGTGTAGGTAGGTACTTGCGCATTAGAAATAACTTCCGTGTTGATATTGTCGACTTTCTTGCTTCTGTATACTTTTTTTTTGTTATTTATAAAAATATTTAATAAATATATTTAAAAATTCAAAATACATTTAAATAAAATTTAAAAAGAAAACTCGATTTCGTAACCTTCGGAATCGAACCCGGGAACACTCGAATACAAATCTACACGTCGTCCACATACGTCAGTGTGACAGTTGTACATCAAGTCGAAAATATTTAAGGACCGATACTAGTTCAGATTGCGAAAATTGCCTTAGCATTAACGGCTGTAGTTCCAACAGTTCTGCAGTTTTCACTTTGAAATTAATATACGATAAAGATGAGGACTACTGCGAGGTGTCATCGGTTGCGAAAACACGATTGCATACAATTTTCTCGATACAAAGAAGTCTCAAAGTTACCTCTAAACCGCAAAATAAAAGGAGAATATTCAATGAAAATTTTCAAATTAGGCCATGAAAATTTGCAAGCTAATCGAACTATGCATAAAGCAGGTGTCATAGGTTCGTTTTTATTTTTTTAATCGTTAAATTTAACGTAAAAAGATGAGATCCGAAATATCCAGCTTTATAACCACTCATACCTTGAACCGCTCTGCCGCCCGGCCCCCGACAGGACCCCGATTCAGTATTTGTCAGTACCGCTTCGGCTATCAGACGGGGAACCCGTGTCACTTTGCTTGCGCTCAAAAGACCCGATTGACAACGTTTTATGTTCTGAATAAATTATGTAATAAAGTAAAATGAAATATAGATGTAAAATATAAGGCCTCGTATTTTTATTTTTTCCAAATTTTGTAGTTTTCATTCACAAAATAATTTTTGAAATGGTTTAAAATCGTAATCTCATGTCAATGTCAAAACATTGTCAGAAATTTAGGGAGGTAAACGTACCTATTTTAGACAGTTCCCAATGTGTAATGGTGTTTTCAATATATTCAGCAAAACTATTTTTATAAATAATTTTATCTATTTATTGATACAGGGTGTAAAAAGACTTATAACCGTCGTACATCAAACTAAGAAACATTGCACAAAAGATCTGTGACAAAAGTAATTGCTGGAAATCGACTTTAATTTTTGGTGTGAAAATTTGCTGTATGCGCACTACCACAAACAGCAAATTTTGCACCCGCATGTAACTGTACAGGGGTCCTGGAGGTATTTAAAGTTGTGTTATAATATCAAAACTTGTTTTCGTAAAAAATATCGTTTATGCTCACTAGTTCCTTCGCGTAGTTCCTTTGAAGGAACTACTGAGAATTTTTGGATCAGTAGTTCCTTTGCAAAAGCTGAAGGAACTACTGAGACTAGATATTTCCTTTAGCAGTTCCTTTGAAGGAACTACTGAGAACTTTTTGATCAGTAGTCCCTTTGCAAAAGCTGAAGGAACTACTGAGACTAGATAGTTCCTTTGAAGGAAATAAACATATATAATGCTGCCCGCTGCTGCCGCATGCAGGACCGTAGGTTCGGTAGGAAAAGAAAGAGAAGCGCGATGACACAACGGTGGTAATTTATTGCAAATATGAAGCTATTATCTATTTACAAAAACTATTTAATAAAAAATAATCCATCACTGAATGCAGTTTGGCATCAGAAATTTAATGGTATATTTTTAATTATCATCATCATCATCATCATTTCAGCCGAAAGACGTCCACTGCTGGACATAGGCCTCCCCCAAGCACCTCCACTTCGACCGGTTTTGTGCTTCTCGCATCCAACGAGTTCCTGCGGCCTTCACAAGGTCGTCGGTCCACCTTGTGGGAGGCCTTCCAACGCTACGCCTTCCGGTACGCGGTCGCCACTCCAGAACCTTTCGGCCCCATCGGCCATCTGTTCTGCGAGCAATGTGCCCTGCCCACTGCCACTTAAGTTTGGCAATTCTTCGGGCTATGTCGGTTACCTTGGTTCTCCTACGGATCTCTTCATTTCTGATTCGATCCCGCAGGGAAACTCCAAGCATAGCCCTCTCCATTGCCCTTTGGGTGACTTTCAGCCTTCTAATAAGGCCCATTGTGAGCGACCACGTTTCAGTGCCATATGTCATCACTGGCAACACGCACTGGTCAAAGACTTTCGTCTTGAGACACTGCGGTATGTGGGACGAGAAGATATTGCGAAGCTTCCCGAACGCTGCCCAGCCGAGTCGGATTCGACGATTGACCTCTTTCTCGAAGTTGGACCTACCTAACTGGACAGTTTGTCCTAGGTAAATATACTCGTCCACGACTTCGAGTGTAGCATCTCCGATCTTCATGAGAGTGGGTGTTACATGGGCATTTGACATGACCTTCGTTTTGTCCATGTTCATTTTCAGACCCACTCTTTCAGAGGCTCTATGGAGGTCATCGAGCATTGTACTGAGGTCCTCCATAGTCTCAGCCATGACTACTATATCGTCGGCAAACCGAAGGTGAGTTATGTACTCGCCATTGATATTAATGCCAGCTCCTTTCCAGTCCAGAACCTTGAAGACATCCTCCAGAGCAGCGGTGAATAGTTTCGGAGAGATAACGTCTCCGTGTCTCACACCTCGCTGCAGAAGGATAGGTTTCGAGGTCTGGTCCTGGAGTCGGACTGACATAGTGGCGTTTTCGTACAGACACTTCAGCACCTCGATGTACCGATAGTCGATCTGGCACCGTTGAAGAGACTGCAGTACTGCCCATGTCTCGATCGAATCAAAGGCTTTCTCGTAGTCCACAAACGCTAAGCAGAGAGGCAGGTTATACTCTTCGGTCTTCTGTATAACCTGTCGCAGCGTATGTATGTGGTCTACGGTGCTAAAGCCTTTACAGAATCCGGCTTGTTCGGGAGGCTGGAAGTCGTCCAACCTGCGCGCGAGACGGTTCGTGATGACTCTCGAAAACAGCTTGTAGACATGGCTCAGAAGTGAGATGGGCCTATAACTCTTAAGAAGGGCATTGTCACCCTTCTTAAAGAAAAGTATCACCACACCTCTGTTCCATGCCTGTGGTGTTTTACCCTCGAGTATGACGGAATCAAACAGCCTCTGAAGGGCCTTAAGAACGGGTTTTCCGCCGGCCTTCAGGAGCTCGGCCGTAATTCCGTCATCACCCGGTGCCTTGTTGTTTTTAAGCTGCTTCAGAGCCATCCTAATCTCGTACAGGCTGACGTCCGGGATGTCTTCGGTATAGTGTCGGGTCAATCTAGCTCTTGGGTCGTTTGCCAAACTCGTAACGGGGTTGCTTGTTGACGTGTACAACTGTCCATAGAACCTCTCGATTTAGTATTTTATTTTTTAATTATAATTAAAAATAAAATACTTTTACAAACCATTAAAGTAAAAATACTTGCATACGAAATTGTTCCATAGACTCTTACCACACCTCGGACACTCCATACAACGCTCGCAAAATAATTACCTATTACTACTACATAAACAAATGAAAATGCGAAATCTTACAAACAGTTTATGTAAATACGAATTCGGAAAAGCATCACAATATCCAACCATCGTGATTAAAACTCAAATAAAACTTTTAAATCGCATAATTGTGTGTTCGTATCAGCAATACAGCGCTGCGGTTCGCGAGCGCCCTTGCTAAAGAGTCGGCGACGAATACCTCGAAGTGCGGGGTGAGGTGCGGTATCTGATATGAGGTCGAGGAAGGGAGTGTCCTTTCTGTACGTAGTACTATTAAGTATTCTGTGCTCTTACTGATAAGGAGCATGATTGCATTTGCGAAAACAAACGCGGTTGTTGAACTATTTGAGTACCTACGTACTTGTGTGCGTACTTGGAAGCAAATACCTGGTGTAAAAACCCGGTCGCATAAATACGTACCTTCCCTACTCGCCCGATCACACGTTTCCGTAACGCGTTCGCCAGTTTACTCCCCAAGTCAAGCGCGCCTAAAGAAGTTTCAATTCAAAAAATTTTTGACAAAAAATACCGACTCCCAAAAATACTACAAAGTGAAAAATAACATTAATTTCGGATGTCGGTGTCTTTGGATTTGTATATTACTTTTTTGCCACCGACTTCCGAAATTAAAGTTATTTTTAGTTAAAAATCTTATACATATATCCAAAAAATGTATGTAATGTGCCGTCCATAAAACATGGAATAGAAAGTGAAACAACTACCATGGAACAACTAGCATCACAATTTAATATTAAAAAAATAGAGCCTTGTGGTCTTTTTATTGATAAAGAGTTACCTTTTCTAGGTGCAACTCCGGACGGAGTTGTGCAGGGAGAAGACACAATAGTAGAAATAAAGTGTCCAATTTCTGCATTCAGGACTTCGTTGGACGATGCAATAGATTAAAAAAAATAAGGTTTTGGAGGAAAACGAAAGATGGACTTTCCATAAATTTGAAACATCCTTGGTACATTCAGGTGCAGGGACAACTACACATAACTGGTAGAAAAACATGTATTTTTGGCGTATGATCGGGATGTAAAAATCATATCAAAACTGAAATTATACAGAAAGACGATCATTATTGGGCAAAATTCATGAGACCTAAATTAACAAAGGGTTTAGCCGTCTTTCCATAAGCAAACTGCCCCCGATAGGAACCTATATCGTAACCTATGTTATATTGCAGAGGGTTCTAATAGTAGTTCATCGCGTAGATATTAGCTCTATATCTTAGGTAATTGAGGAGCTATTTGAAAAAAAGTGTCCGGAGACGACTTTTTTTCAAAGTAATATATCTCTGTTGATTTCAAAGCTAGAAAAATAAAACCAATTCCAGTGTTTATGGTACACTTTACAGTTTATTTTATATAAATTTTCATGAGCCAAGCTTAAATAAAAATATTAAAAAAATGCAAATATATTTTTTGTTTATTGATTTCTATCAGATCGAATTGAATTACCACTTTGAAAAAAATATATAATAATTGTCTATACCTTGCCTAACAGCGTGCCAAGTTTCATTAAAATCCATTAGGTGCATCATGATGAAAAAAAATAATAAAAGTAAGTGGACCACCTTATGACCACTTTGTTGACGCTTTTAACTTTTAATTTTTCAATAATCTAATATTTAATTAAATCGTATTGCATATTTGATTTTTCAATATTGGGCATGAAAGGTTTAAAAGAAAATGGAAAGATTTTTTCTCAGTAATAGTCAAATCTATATTTATAAAAAAAGTAATAAAAAAAATTAAAAAACCCGACTGCAACCTTATACTAAAACTAACTGAAAAGCTAAAAACAAGCCCATTCTAAATTAAATAAAATTTGGAAGCAGGCGGGGCCCATACCATTACTATAGTTTCAAACTCAAATGGGTTTCGCCTGCTTCCAACTTTTATTTAATTTAAAATGGGCTTGTTTTTAGCTTTTCAGTTAGTTTTAGTATAAGGTTGCAGTCGGGTTTTTTAATTTTTTTTATTACTTTTTTTTATTTCCAGCTTTTTAGTTTAAAAATGTGAAAGATTTTGCAGACGATTTAGTTTTTTAACCGACGAAAAAAAACGGAGGAGGTTCTCAATTCGACGCGTATATATTTTTTTTTTTTTTTTTTTTTTTATGTATGATCACGCATAACTTGTTACAGAGCAGTCCGATTTTGATAATTCTTTTTTTATTAGAAAGGGTATACCCTGAAGTTGGTCCCATATAAATTTGGAAAAAAAAATCCAACCCTAAGGGTTAGAAAACAGGGGATGATTGATTGTTCACTCACTGATTGTAATGTATGACCACGCTTAACTTTTTACAGAGTAGTCCGATTTTGATCATTCTTCTTTTGTTGGATAGGACATACTTCGAAGTTGGTCCCATGTAAATTTGGAAAAAAAAAACCTACCCTAAGGGTGGGAAAATAGGGGTGACTTATTGTTCATTCACAGATTTTAATGCTGAGCTGTGTATTACAATTAAAATAAAAGGCCTATCTATGTTGGTATATAAAGCCTGTTTTTTTTAAGTATTACATTATATTATTTAGTATTATATTACACAAAAAATAATAGTTAAAGTAGGAGTATATAACAGTTAATGTTTAAAGTAAGGTAGGTATTTTAAAAGTAATCAAACATTAAGCATGTAGTAATTAGTAAATTATGGCCTCAAAAAATTATAAAATAAAAACTTTTTAACAAAAAATTAAACCTCCGAAAAAACTGAAAAGCAAAAAATAATAAACTTTTTTTATTTAACCTTAATAAATAAGTTCTTAAACTAATGCAAGTATACCTAAGTAATTTTGAGTCGGCGCCAAACAATCAATGAACAAAGATTACTAAATTACCTTAGATTTAAAGAAATAAGCAACGTGAAATCTATAGCGATAAACATTAACATTTCAAACAAAAAATGCGCTCTCCGCACGACCACTCGCAACGAATTAATTTGCTTGTTTGGCGCCGACTCAAAATTTCTTAGGTATACTTGCATTAGTTTAAGAACTTATTTATTAAGGTTAAATAAAAAAAGTTTATTATTTTTTGCTTTTCAGTTTTTTCGGAGGTTTAATTTTTTGTTAAAAAGTTTTTATGATACGTGTTTTTTACGATTTGTCACTTTGAATTACTTTTAACCATATTAGTTGTATATATTTTTGTAATCACCTTTTAAAACCCTTTAGTTTGATACCCCACTCGATAGGTTTTGAGAAAAATATTTTTTTTGAAGGCATAATATGGCGCCAAAAATCCGCCATTTTGTTTTTTTTTTATTTTGAAATACCCAGTGTCACTTTCACAATCAATACCAATCTAACGACACCTCTCAAGCTAAAATCCATCGAGCCGTTCAGGCCATAGAGCGTGCCAAACAATTATACAAACAAACATACATACATACTCTCGAAAAACATAACCCTCCTTCTGGCGCAGTCGGGTAAAAATAGCTTTTATTAGTCATCGTCACTATTTTCATTAATTACAACGTGATCTTTATTTATAGAAAAAACACTGGATAATATTTCGGCTGGGCGAACTATATGCGATTTATATCTTGCATTTGATAAATAATATATAATATTGCTGCCACGTGAGAGCAACACCCAACTGTTCGACTTCCTTTTGCACAGTTACAGCAATAACGCCTAACAATAAACCTAACATTTTAAAAGTGCAAGTACAATCGCGACACATTAATAGCAAAACCTACAGATGTTACATTGATTATAACCCCAATGGAAAAAGCCACGAAGATATTCGGCGTTATATATTATTTATCAAATGCAAGATATAAATCGCATATAGTTCGCCCAGCAGAAATATTATCCAGTGTTTTTTCTATAAATAAAGATCACGTTGTAATTAATGAAAATAGTGACGATGACTAATAAAAGCTATTTTTTATTAATATGGATTTAACTATTACTGAGAAAAAATCCTTCCATTTTCTTTTAAACCTTTCATGCCCAATATTGAAAAATCAAATATGCAATACGATTTAATTAAATACTAGATTATTGAAAAATTAAAAGTTAAAAGCGTCAACAAAGTGGTCATAAGGTGGTCCACTTACTTTTATTATTTTTTTTCATCATGATGCACCTTATGGATTTTAATGAAACTTGGCATGCTGTTAGGCAAGGTATAGAAAATTATTATATATTTTTTTCAAAGTGGTAATTCAATTCGATCTGATAGAAATCAATAAACAAAAAATATATTTGCATTTTTTTAATATTTTTGAAGTGTAAACTTCTTTAGCGGCGTTGCACACTTTTAGTAATGGGTAAAAAATGTTAAACTCGCGTCAGGACATCGCGTCAGGACACGTGACCGTCAGGAGAGATTTCCCCCCCCCCCCTCTCTTTCTACGGCGGCGCCAAGCGAAGTGAAGTGACACACGGACACAATGGATGGATGGATGGATGGATGGATGGATGGATGGATGGATGGATGGAAGTGGAAGTGGAAGTGGAAGTGGAAGTCGAAGTCGAAGTGGAAGTGGAAGTCGAAGTGGAAGTCGAAGTGGAAGTCGAAGTGGAAGTCGAAGTGGAAGTCGAAGTGGAAGTCGAAGTGGAAGTCGAAGTTGAAGTCGAAGTGGAAATCGAAGTGGAAGTCGAAGTGGAAGTCGAAGTGGAAGTCGAAGTGGAAGTGGAAGTCGAAGTGGAAGTGAAAGTGGATGGATGGATGGATGGACAGCTGAAGCTGATGGCTCGACCGTCTGTGTAGTAGCCACACTGCTGTGTATTCGTAAAATTCGTGTATATAAAGTGTTTAAAATATGGAAATTGAACAAAGTGCATCTATTAATGAAAAAAGTGACGCAGAAATAGTGAAAAAAAATGAGTTATATTAATTAAATTAATAATTGATTTATTTCAACGTTAATATTCAAGTTTTCACTTCTGCCGGCACTCCCGGAGTGCAACCCGTCTTTTTTTTTATTTAAGCTTGGCTCATGAAAATTTATATAAAATAAACTGTAAAGTGTACCATAAACACTAGAATTGGTTTTATTTTTCTAGCTTTGAAATCAACAGAGATATATTACTTTGAAAAAAAGTCGTCTCCGGACACTTTTTTTCAAATAGCTCCTCAATTACCTAAGATATAGAGCTAATATCTACGCGATGAACTACTATTAGTACCCTCTACAATATAACATAGGTTACGATATAGGTTCCTATCGGGGGCAGTTTGCTTATGGAAGGACGGCTAAACCCTTTTTACTCATCCATCATACCTACATGTTGCCAGAGTTATGTGATACCAGACATACACGGAATGTGGAAATCAGGGATTTAAGGGAATCCACATAAATGTTCTTGCTTTCGTCATTCTCCTCCTCTTGATTCCTTTTTTTTTTAATTTAAATGTTTTCATTAAAAACAACTTATTTTAAAATTCGTTCTATTCCAAACCTCCGTTAAAGCCAAAATGTATGAAACTTTATAATTGACATCAGTCATTCCGATGACGTATTATTATGCGTTATAACCATTGCGTGCTCTTGACAGTGCTGGGTTGCCAGCTGTTTTAGAACCCAATGGCTCGCGACGATTGGAAAAGACCAGACAGATTGACCATAATGCCTTAGAAGTTAGGTCGGCCTTTGGTGTGTGATGCAACATGTATCGACTACCTTGCGCCACCCCATCTTCCTATTACGGTTGGCTGTGCTAGTGCGATTACTGCGGGTGCAGAAAACCTCAAACAGCGCAAATAGATACTCTAATCTTATTCCGACTTATATGTACCAGCCGTTTGGGGCTGATACACTAGGGCCATAAGGTCCGAGTGCCTACTTAATTTTTCGAGAAATCGCCAAGCGATTGGTCGACTCTTCACGTGACCAGAGGACTAGCCTATTTTTTGGCCAAAGATTCAGCAAAAAAAAAGTAATTTTAAGGCTTTGTCATGGCAAAGGATTTTATTACTAATCAAGTTATTTTGAATCTTATTTCAATGAGTTTAGAATTCATGTTACTTTATTTCGATACCACGATGCCGGGAAATGACGCGACGTGCCGCGGGACGCTGCGGCATGACGCGACGCGCCAGGGATGCTGCGGCATGACGTGTCATGCCGTTTCATTCCACGTAATGCCGCGGCGCGCCATTGCATCCCGCGGGACGTGTGGGTCACGTTGTGTCGAGGAATTATGATTGCTAAGCTAGTTGAAATAAGATTGAAACTTGTGCTGCGGTCATTTCGGTTAATGGGACGCAGTCCGGTCTGTGCGGGCTTTCAGCAGGATGCCACGGAACGCCGCGGGATGCCGCAGCACAACCTGCCGTGGCACGCTGTCAGTGAGCTGAGCGCCGGCTCTATTTGACTGTCGATGTCTTATGGTGACAAATATATGGCGGTAGAGCAATGGTCTTTGGTCGGTCATAGAACACTAATGAAGTAGGTACTTATATTGCGGATTTCGATGTAAACTGTATTTGCTATGCGAATGATGAGTGTCTCATGTTTGTTTTGTTATACCTACTTATTATTTACCTGCCCATTTAAAAGAATTTTATATATACTGTACATACAATGTGAATGTAATAAATTAATGTTAAGTTTAATCATTTTATTTCTTGACATCCTTCCAACAATAGTTCAGTTCACCCTAACTGAATCAATATGTCAGTGCGAGTGGAATAGAATGATACATAGCGCGGGGAAGTGGGGACAAAATCTGAATTTTAGCTGAACTATTACAAGCCCTTAACTTATGCGTAATCACTGCACTTTCTTAGATGTTTCCAAAATTCATAGTTTCAAAAAAAAAACACTGCAAAGTTATAAATAACTTTAATTTCGGAAGTCGGTGTCGCTGGTTCCGCATTTTCGTTTTTTGACACCGACTTCCGAAATTATAGTTATCACGTTGTAGTGTTTTTTTTGAAGTCGGTTGTTTTTTTTTAAGTTTTTTTTTCTTTTTAATTGTACCTACCCCACCAAAATTCAATTAACATTCGTGCATTGAAGAATTGAATACACCGACTACAAGAATCATCAAAATTCGCGTAGAAATGCCGGAGATGCAGTACATTTATGCATGTTAACTTCGGACATACTACATAAGAATAATTACCTAATGTATTATAATATACTAAAACCTTCCTGGAAGTATGTAGATCACATTAGTGAAAGAATGATCAAAATTGGTTCATCAGTTTTTGAGAAAATGTACAAATATATATACAAACATACATACATACATAAAATACATAACTACATACAGAGTTGGGCGTAATCAACTACTTTTGTAATCGGATTAATAATCTGATTGAAAGTAATCATGAATACATCAATCATGATTACTTTTAATCTTGATTACTTTCAATCATGACTACATTTGTAATCATTAGTTTTGATTACAATAGTCAGTAATCTTAATTACATGGGTAGATTTGATTAATTTTTTAAGCATATTTTTAATAAATGCGGTTCTATATTCAATCAGTATGTATCTTGTATGTCTGCGTTTTTCTAAAAACTTCTGATCCAATTTGGATGTCATGGACGTTTTGTACTCTTTCGTTATTTAAATCCTTAAGTAAATTCGAAAAAGAATTTCTGCGTGCTCAATTGCATTTCGAAGATACGGCACGCGGGGTGCGGGAGTTGGGTGGGGTACGGGGTACGGCCGGTAAGCCAATCGTCCGCCGCCTGCGCCCCGCTTCTTGCTTGCCATAGCGCAAGTAGTCAGTCTGTATAATAGTGCGCAAGGATATAAACGTAAATTGATTCACGAGTCTAAACCGTGACGTATTGGCCTATGTGTTTTGGTGTTTAAACATTATTATTGTAAAATCAGTATTTATTGTAAAATGGCGTCAAGTTCTTTTTCGTCTTTATCTACTACTTAATTCAGAATCTAATAATGATTTTATTTTTCGAATTCCTAAATGTAGTTAGTATGCATCAATCAAAAAAGTAATCAAAAAAGTAATCAAAATAACGATTACAAACTAATAATCATTAATCACCGATATGATTACTTTCTTGATTAATTTCCGTAATCTGTAATCTTGATTGATGATTACAAAATGTAATCGTAATCCTTAATCATTAATCTGATTACAATTTGCCCAACTCTGACTATATACATACGGGTCGAATACACCACCTCCTTTTTTGAAGTCGGTTAAAAATGTTTTAAATTTCATTGAATCCGTTTTATTTCAAAATCACCCACATCCTTATTTTATTCAAGTCATTCAAAAGAAATAAAAATAATTTTGTTGTCACACGTAACTACATAATTAATTGTTTGTTAGATCTTGAACTTATTTGCGCATCGTTTCCGCGCCATCTATTAGAATACTAGGGCGTAATCTCACAAAACCGTTACTTCTAAATCTCATGTATGCTTTATGTCATAATAATTGTGATGGGCGTCGTCGTCAGACGGCGTTCGCGTCGATTTGTACATGTGTGCGTGCGTTTTTCAAGGACACTTAGGTCTACTAAGCCCCTTAATCGGGCTGTATTAATAATCAGCTCTGGCAAAGTATAGTAATTAAGAAACAAACCTAGAACTGCCGATGTACCGCGCGCATAAGTCCTAACTCCTAAGTATTGAGCCTAAAGATGTACCAACACGGGCATGTAAATTGCGCAATTTAAGACAATAGTGGTCAACCAGAACGTCACGACAACACCCAGTAATTTAAATCAATCAGGTCAGCCTATCACAGTCCACTGCTGGACATAGGCCACTTCCTGGTTGCGCCACAGCCTGGGCTTGCCATGTTTGTCAAAGGACCGATGGCCAGAGGAGCAGACGAGTCCCAGAGTGGAGACCGCGTATTGACAAGCATAGCGTGGGAATCCCGCAGTTTATGGACCGACGACATCAAAAAGGTGGCTGGGACAGACTGGATCCGAGTAATTTACTGCAATGCAAATGACAAGATTGTGTAGAAATTGCACCGAATTGCGTAGTTTTAGTTGCCTGTGTAAGTGCACCATAAGGAATTAGTTCACAAGCCTAATTAGTCAGTAGCTTTGACACTAGAAATAGCGTACCGAACAAAGTTGGTTTACTACGAAGTTTTAATTGCACTAATACATTTCAAGTAAACTTTCTTACTTGAGCAATTGTTATAACCTTTCGTTTTAAACTAGCTGTTAGTCTTAGCTGTAAAAGTAAGCATAATAAACTAGTTACGAAATGCTCAACTTCCGGATCGGTCTAATACTTGATTCCTTTTAGCTTAGAAATCATTTTGTACTTATTTGTTTGTTATTAGAAAATGTGAAAGGAAATTTTATCAAGTTTATGACGCATGTCAACTTTTACAGAGAAACGTGTACCGCGACCATGAACTACTATTATGTACCCTCCATGAAGAATGATACAAGTCGACATACAGCGGTAATGAATTGTTTAACAGCAGAGCATGAAACATTTGATTATCTTAATGCTTAAATATTTCTTTTTTTTTTCTATAGAAAGGGAAAGTTTCGTGTTCAATGATACAAGTAGCCTTTTCTGCAGAGTATTTGCGTAACACACGTAAGAGTAGCAATGGTTTTCATTTTGACAGTTCAGCAACATTCATTGCGTTATTAACGTTGTTGAGCAGACAAATTTTTCCGCCATATGGAGCAATGGATTAGCAATATCCTTCGAAAATGTTCATTCAGATTTTGATTGATAGTGTGTTACGCAATTAGGTTGCTGGTACGATATTAATTTGTATATGATATTAGCTTAGTAATTACAGTAGGTGTATTACATTGAACCGAGGCCTTTTCCTGAAGCAAGGATGCACATGGCACTTTTAAAACACAAGCAATGAAACTTATATTAAGTATCACAAAAAGCTGCAATGATCACTTGTGAATAATGTATATAACTAAGGTGGATTCAACCTATAAATTACTTGAGTAGATTTACTCAAGAATCTTATACTCAAAGTCAGTCGAATCCGCCTGTATGAGTAAACAGCACTAAGCACAACAAATGTGTTAACTGATACAATTATGTCCCATTTTGCTAACACTAAACGACACTAAGGGGCGGGGCTTACAAGACTTAAACGCAAAAAACGCAAGTTTTAGAAACAATAAAAGTATATGATCGATTACAGTAAACAAAATCAAAAAAATATATGATATACTTCAGGATATGTGCAAGGTAGATAGTGTGTTGAAAACATAATACAACTTATTTGGTACGATAGAAAAAAATCATGAAGATACCTCTAAAAACGTTATAATTGCTTCATATTTTGCAATAAATGACCAGCGTTGTGTCATCGCACTTCGCTTTCTTTTCTATGCAGTCCGACAGTGGCCGCGCTTTAGGTCATGTAGTCCTTTTAAGTGCATGCCTAAACTAAATAAAAACACGCCATTGAACCATCATCGCTCGGCTTACCGCCGTAAGTTGAAAATCCAACAGCGCGGTTTTATTTAGATGTGGTCTATTGTTAGCGAAAACGGGTCAAAGTTGACACGTGACATATTTTACAACAAGACACGTTAGTTTCATTTTTTTTTTCTCCAAACAACGACTTTCTTTTTTGTCACTCTTCACAGAGGGTACGGAATTAGAGTATTTACTGTAAAATGCAAGTTTTTGCTGTCTCAGGAACGTCAAGAGCATTAAGTTTAAATAAAGGATTAACCGAACTAAAAAAAATATTTGGATAATATTTATTTTGCCATATAATTTGCTCGCGTATCATTTACTACTCTTTATTATCGAATGCTTTTGTCGCCCTCCCTTCCTTAGAAATGAAAGATCTATGGATTGAATTATGTATCAGTTAATTAATACAAAAATAATCTGTAATATTGTTTCAATGCAATTAATTAAGTGCATATCGAATCTCAATTGTATTGTTCTCTTCCTTTAGTTTTTTTACTGAGGGAAAATTAATAAAAAAAAAACTTGAATACGTATTTTCATGTACCTATGACCGAATAAAATAAAATTCGCATTACTATTTTGTGTAAAAAAAAGGCCTAAAACCCCCTTGACAAACATTGTAACGTTCTATTCTAATCAATTATTTGTGTTATTGATATTTTTTATATACTTAAATGTATTATTATTGTATTCGAATACGTAATTTTGAACATGTTTTATTGAGTGACCGTGTCGCGATGGCAATAATGTAATATTTACATATTATACAATAGATTTAATTATGTCTTTACAATTTATGAAAAATGTATCTTCCGTTGAATAAACTCTAGTTTAATTTTTGTAGTGTTAAAGTACGAACAACTAGGAAACTCTTTATGTGATGATTTTTTAGATTTCTATTACTATAATTTTGTAAATATGTACTTCATATTTAATTTTACTGTATGAGAATAAAAAATGCAAATGATGATCTGTGTTGTTTTCTTTCTTGTGTAAGTAGTAACCTATACCATTGTTCTAACCAAACAGCATTTCTTGATCAGCACCCTAATTGTCATAATCAGAAGAAGGATATTCATCCATTGCTTCATATGTTCGAAAAATTTGTCTGCTCAACAACGCAATGAATGCTGTTGAACTGTCAAAGTGAAACCATTGCTACTGGGTGCATTCCGAGTTAGGACTGTAATCGATATTATCGATTTGAGCGTGCTTAAACCCGTACCAAATTAGGTTTAAGCACGCTCAAATCGATTACATTCCTAACTCGGAACGCGGCAATAGTGTTACCTACGCAATTAGCCCGCAGATGTATGAACGTAAACGAAGCAAAAGGGGTATGAATACAGAATCTGCAGCACTGTAGTTTCGCAAAGTCCTTCCAGGAATTCTTTTCCCACGCCACTTCAAACCAGTCCTCGCGATACGCGTTCAGGTCATCTCGTCACCGCTTTCTGGGCCGACTGGCGGCGTTGTCCATATTCAAGCACCCATTGTTTGGAGAATTTTGCCCAGCAGTCATTCTGCATGCGGCTGTGACCCGCCCAATCCCATTTGAGCCTGGCAGCCGTCCTGCTTACGTCTATTATAAACGCTTTGAAATAGGTACAGCATGGTGTTCCAAAGTTTGTCCTACCTTTTTACACACAGATCTACCCACGCTGATTAAATGACTGCATTTAAAACACCTATTTCGTAGGTATTTCGTCCTAATATACCTACATACAGTGAACCATACGTCTCTATGTGCGGTAAGGACGATTTTCGTGTGCGTTGTTTACGTTGTTCAGCAGACACATTTTTCGAACATAATTATGAAGTAATGGATTAGCAAAATCCTTCAAATGATTTAGATTAATAGTGTGTTACGCAATTATGGTGCTGGTCATATAGGTACACACGGCTAGGTACGTATCAACCAACCATAATGGGTATCACCAACTTACGATCGAGAACTTACCTACCTTCTTAGTGTCGGATATTTTGTTAACATCAGAAAGGTTGGTAACGCCTATACTTACCTAGGGGTTGAGGTACCTAGGTAAGTATAGGCGTTATCTACCAAAACATTTTCCGAAGGTTTACCTTTATAATCAAGTTTAGCTAGGTAAATCAGAACTTCTGAAACTCAATTTTCCCAATAATCAAAGGAGGCTTGTAATGCAAAATGTTTTCGTCGTGCGACTGACTTGAAAACTTTTTGAGTGACAAGTTTTTTTTTCCCTAGTAGGTAGGTGCGGAGATGTCAACACAATCGAGGGGTGGGTGAATTTGAATGAATCTGGAGGAATAATGTTTACGTAGGTACCTACAAGCAAATTATCTGTAGAATAGTTTGTTTTTTTTTAGAGTAGGTAGGTAAACCTCTGCCATGATAAAAAAAGTCAATGCCAGCAAACTGCGGGGTAAGTGCGTAACACTATTTTTACAGTAGGTAGGTATGACTTTCATTTTGACAATTCAACAACATTCTTTGCGTTATTTAGGTAGGTACTTTGTTGAGCAGACAATTTTTTCGAACATAAGTATGAAGCAATGGATTAGGTAGCAATATGATTCTAGGTACTGCAACCAGCTGCGATTCTTAAAATATAGGTAGGTAGGTACTTACTTAGGTTACGCCTTTTAACATAGGGCACCCTTTTCCTTTACACGAGTTTTAATAAAAAATCACACAAGAAGGTAGGTATGCAACGTATAAATAGAGTAGGTAAGCTATATGAAGGTGCCTAAGTACCTAGTGTACCTAAGATTTCTCTTATAGATCCACTAATAGGTAGTCCATTTGATTTTTTTTTTGCAGTTAAGGAGAAAATAATTATACCTATTTAAGTAGATTAGATTTCAAACATCTTCCTTAGATTTTTCATAACTATGTGGGTAAATATAAATAGGTACCTACCTAGGTATCTAATTAAATATTTACCCAAATAAAATTACGCACCAGCAATCACAATCGTAGGCCCAATCATTTAACGCCTTTCAATTAATCGGTGAAGTCTATTGCACAGACCAGCTAAGTGGTTTGCCATGTTAGCCCGGCTTCCTCACAGTGTCCGCCCACTGCCTCTCAAGGGTTCGATTAGTTCTCAGGCCACTGGAGCAGCTTGAGCAAATACAAGGGCAAACACTAGGTAGTTTGTAAACAGAGGTCTACTTTGGCAGATAAACTCACTTTTATAAGTTTTAAAGTGGTGCTTAGGTCCTAAACTTACTTAGTCTAGCTACTTTGGTACTTAGTGACAGGCTTCAGGACTTAGTTAAGTAGTTTTGAGTAGGTTACTATCTACTTACTTCAGGTAGGTAGGTACCTACCTAACATCCGGGCCTACTATACGAATATAGGTAGGCACGTAGGGATTCAACACGAAACATATCCTTCATAGAAAAGAAAGGAATCTAAGTACCTAATCAAAGTGATTTCTCAAAATGACTTCGTATCGCAATCATCAAACATAGCATAATCAGCCTATAACGTTCCCACTGCTGGGACGCAACGAGTGGGCCCATCTGCTATGGTTGGTAGATGTCACATGTCTTCGAATTTTTGGTTCTAGGACATGCCGGTTTCCTCACGATGCTTTCCTTCACCGTTTTGAGAGCAGTGGTGATAAAATAATTTACACAAAGTAATGTGCCTTCCTAGGTTCGATCCTACGACCTACAACTCGTAAGTCGCGGCCGTTACCACTGGGCCACCGCTGCTCATCATCACCAAACATGCTAAATAACAATAGGTAGAGTATCCGTAGGTAGGTTGTTTTCGTAAAAAGCCCAACGTTTTCAGACAAACTTTTCACCATCAAACAAAGGACAATCGCTTGAACACAATGCACCCATTTGTCACAGATTCACAGCATCCGCTAAATTACTCCGTGAATACGCTACGTTCTCGTAAAATTACGTGTTTTCTGTATTTTGCTACTCAAAATGATGCTTCTATTGAAAATTGCGAAAGTTTACGAGGGTTTGTGCGAATTTTTCAAAGAAAATATGGGCGAGCTCTCGAAACTTGGGCAATAACGCCAGAAGTGCAGAACTGGAAGACTCGTAGCACTCAACTCTATGACATGAAATTTAAAAACATCGATACATATTGTAGAAGTCGGTACCTTAGGTATGTACCTATCTACCTACGTAGGTATGCTTATCACTATGTAGGTAGATAGTTAGTGTCGTGGTTACATCGTATTGAGATTTTGAAGAGTGTATGGATTTAACTAATTTCAATGTTTGTAAGTGGATAAATTGATCTGTGACGTTGGTTAGGTACGACTGTACCTAACCAACGTCACAGATCAATTTATCCACTCACACCACACATCACACACATCACACATCTTTTTGAGGCTGACTAGCCTCAAAAAGATGTAGGTACCTAGGTGCTTATACATCGACAAGAATTTATTGAATTGTCTAGGTACAATCTATGTTCTATAATATTGTATCAATGTGTATGTAATACATGTTGGGTACCTACTTAATTCTTAAATATAGCTTTTTAAGATTGGCTGTAGGTACTTACCTACGTACATTTCTAGTCAGACAAACCTCTTTTAGAAAACCGTTAATAACAGCCTAACGACTTGTAATCCCACGCGAGGATGAGCAACGAAAACTAATTGGCTAAGCACAAATTACACACGCGCAGCGGTCAATTTTCCCAAATTACCGACAACTGGGTAACCTAAGGCTTTTAATTGCACTCTTTACTCACCCTCTTGGGGCTGAATGAAGAGTGAGGGGTACGTATTGTAGTAATTTGTGTACCTATGTACAGACGCCAGCACATCAAGCTAACTACCCGAAACTGTCAAATTATCCCAATCACCTTTAAACCTTATACTTTAGCGATAAAGTTGAAAATCTATTAAAAAAAAAAGACGGGTTGCACTCCGGGAGTGCCGGCAGAAGTGAAAACTTGAATATTAACGTTGAAATAAATCAATTATTAATTTAATTAATATTACTCATTTTTTTTCAATATTTCTGCGTCACTTTTTTCATTAATAGATGCACTTTGTTCAATTTCCATATTTTAAACACTTTCGGTCTTATTCATAAAAAAAAGCCTATTGAAGGTTTAAACCATTCATTAGTTAAAATGCTCAATAGGCCTTTAAAACATTCGATAAAATTTTGTATTCATAAACGCTTCATAAACGTTCTATAACTAGAATGTCCTACAACTTCTAAATGTTGCCATTATAATGAAGTCATCCAACAAATTGGCCAACACATTAAATCGGCATACGAGAATATCTGTCTATGAACCGAATATTTGTGTCCATAGACATTATTACGTATGAAAAACTAATTTATTGTCTACAGTTTCAACAGTTTTGACGCGACAACGTCATGGTCGTCATGGAAACCAAAAAGTACTCTGTGAAACTGACTTTTCAAACATTTGTACGTCAAATGTCATTTTCTTCGGCCATCTTTGTCGTGTCTCACTTGGTTCAATTCGGTTGGCGCCGCCGTAGAAAGAGAAGGGGGGGGGGGGGAATCTCTCCTGACGGTCACGTGTCCTGACGCGAGTTTAACATTTTTTACCCATTACAAAAAGTGTTCAACGCCGCTAAAGAAGTTTTCACTTCAAAAAATTGACAGCTTAATTTGTCAGCTGGCGTCTGTACTGTAGAATGAACACACACCGTTACATACACACACATTTATAAAATATCTATTCTGTAATCATGTGGTGTAAGTACCTATATAATAAAGAGTATTGTATTCTATTCTAATGATACTCGTACCTACCTACTTGGTTATATCTTCTAGTGAATGGAATACCTTTTCTATGCAAGCGTGTATCGTCCTTGTAGCAAGCTCTCGTAGATAGTGTTTGCACGATAGTGGAGAAACGATAAGTATAGAGAGATCCAATTCATACTCAGCCTATAATGTTCCCTTTACTGGGACACAGGCCTCGTCTCTGTGAGAGGGAGTCTGCCGTAATCCACCACGCGGGCCCAATGCGGGTTGGTAAATGTCACATGTCGTCGAATTTTTGGTTCTAGGACACGCTGGTTTCCTCGTGATGTTTTCCTTCACTATTTTAATGAAATAGGTAATTTACACAAAGTAGGTAAAGCGACTGCCTGGGTTCGAACCCACGACCTACAACTCGTAAGTAAGTCGCAGCCGTTACCAAGGGGCCAACTCTGCTCTAGAAATTAAATTAAATTAATCTTTATTACAATTAATAATGTACACGTCATACAGGTGATAATTAGGTATTTATCAATAGGAACAATAATTATGGGCCCTGTCGGGCAATGCAACATTTCCAATAAATAGTGGGAAATAATAATGATTAATTTTAAAAGCTGGCTAAGTAATTCCAATTAATAAATAATTACTTACGACGCGACGGGATAATTTTCTAAATTCCGACCGCTTAGAATTTAAAATCTTGCTTTGGTTTGGCTGGGAGAATAATTGAGCAAAATGATTAATCAAATCAGTTCCCGATTTGATTAATCATTTTGCAATTAACGCAATCCCCGATTACTTATTGGATTCCATTAATTATTTAAGTTGAGGTAAATAATTGTGGATACGAATAATTAGGCGTAGGTACGCATTATAGTCGACTGATAAACATCAAATAGCCTAAACCAAAGCGTCAATAGGAATTTGGTTTGTAGAGGTGATCCACTGATTAGTATTTAGGTACTTACCTTAGAACCTAATTGTTCACCTCTTCAACCCATCAGTTACTGAGGTTTTTGTTGATCCTCAACCTGTAAACGGATCGTCTAAGATTGGAGTTGTAGGTTAGTATTTTGACATACATTCTTCCATAATATTATCACGTAACATACAGGATGGCAGGGGCAATCTGTTACCATGAATTCAGCACATCGGTTATCAAAAAATCTGCTGTTTCATAGTAAAGTGTTACACCTACACGGTCAAAATGTATGGATCAGTTGCGAAGATCGCCCAGAGGACACGGTGGAGCATACAGTGGAGGTCTGCCCCGCTTGGGCGGAGCACCGACGTGTCCTCGTAGAGGCGATCGGCAGCGGCGGCGACCTCTCGCGTCCGGCCCTGATTCAAGCCATGATCCGGAGCGAGAGGGAGTGGGAGGTAGCCTCCTCCTTCTGCGAAGCAGTCATGCTAGCGAAGGAGGTGGTGGGATGGTTGAGGGACAGAGCCTCACGTCCCAACCGCCGCGGGAGACGCCCCGGACGTCGGGAGCCGCGTGACGACTCCCGGCCACCGTAGGCGCGGGCCTGCGGAGAGTAATGGGTAGCTCACCGTCCGATCAGGACCAGGTCCGTGCCAGACGGCGCGTATGTGTTCTACGCGCGCCTCAAAGAGATGTCAGCACCAGGGAAGGGGTTCGTTAGGGCCGAAGCCTGGCTGGTCAGCGGGATCGTCCGAAAGGGTTACCGCTACCCCGGAACATAGGAAAAGGGCTAAGGAAGGAACACGGGTGGGCTTTAGTCAGTAAGAGTCTGACACTCCCTTCCGCTCCACCCAAAGCGGGAGGAGTCATTTGATGTATAATGATTTCCCACACTCAAAAAAGAAGAAGAAAAAGGGTGGTCCAGGATCATGTAGGTAAGTACTGAATTCATGGTCACAGGTTGCGCGTCGATGTCCGCCACCATAGGTAAGTAAATGACTCTTCATCTAACGTCTAAAATATCTCAAAGCGCTTGATTGCCTGTCTGAGACAGTGCTTAAATCTCAAGACAGGTACCTTCACATTTTCATACCCAGACAGTTGTGAACATTTTTCAGTTAATCTTGAACCGCGTACAAGTTAAAGGTTCATGGTAGTAATTAGGTAGCTAGGATGAAGTTTCTCGAGCGTCTACGTACATGAGGATTAAATGAACCTGTGGAAGACGGTTATGACAGCTTTTCGTAACCGTATCTTGCTGCTGAGTACGGCAATGTTTTCATAGAAATACGTCTTGAAGCTACATAACATCATAAAACCACATCAATACAAAAAGTTTATTGCAGTAACTTGTACAACTTTTACAGTAAATGTTACATAGGGACCCCCTTTTAAGTAAAAGACATACCTGTGCTAGGAGGCCCCGTTCTTCAATGACAAATTGTAAAATGGTAAAAGTGGTGTACTAAAAGATAATAGAATTTAAACAAAAAAAATATAAGTAAAATCTAAAATTTAAATTAAACAAGATCTAGTCTTAGAACTTGGAAAAAAAAAAAACCACATCATGCCTGTAATCCTCGAAGGTTTAGAGACAGGGGTGTACCTTAGTACACCCACATTTCGCCAGTTACGTTTAAGTCCCAGATAATAAAATCCTGTGGAAAAAGCTCAATAAGACTTTGCCCGGCCTAGGAATTGAACCCAAAACCTCATACACAATAGTAGCGCTTGCGACCATTAGACCGAGGTAGTCGACGAAGCTAACAATAGTCTATTAACAATATGGCGAAGGATAAAAGCCCTCTCTTATTTCAGGAAGTGTGTCTGACAGAAATCAAAGCAAACACTGGTCGATCTTGATATGAAATGTGTTTATATGTACAGTCAACAAAAGAGATAAGTATGCAGGATCGTCGGATATAGTTGAAGTTTAGTAAGAAACCGATGAATGTCCTCGAATAAAATTTAATTTTATTAAGAAAAAACAAACAGCGCATTTATCAAATTAAATTTCAGTCGACAACATCTATCGGTTTCTTACTAAACTTCAACTATATCCAACGATCCTGCATACTTATCTCTTTTGTTGACTGTACCTAGCTAGATATTAAAGAAGTAGTCACATTTATACTAATTTAAGGTTAAAAGGACTTACAAATCAGGAAATCTCAGGTGGACTGAAATCGACCCGTTTACTTTTAGAATGTTTCGATATCGACAGAATTATGAACACGCTGTATAAATTAAATTAGCAGTCAGGAAATATTCTATAAAGCCAAAGTACCTATTCAATCTCCGAACGACTTTCGAACATAAATGTATGTCCAAAAATTATTCTAGGATACGAAACGTTGTCATAACTGCTCCCTTTATTAGGGCTTCCAAAAACGAACTTGAATGTATACATTAATTACCGTTGCTATTCGTGACAAAACCCATCAAATCCCGTCCTTGGTGACCAAACATTTGGCGTGGGCGAGATTTCCCTTACGTTAGGGCGAGCATCATTTATCTTAATAAGGCACGTTGATTGTCACTGGCGCACGTTGACGTCACGTCGCTCGCTGCAGGTACGACGATGAACAAAGAAAAATTGTGTACGGAAAATGTTGGCTTTTTTCCTAGTTGTTAAGAGATTTTTCCCTTGGAGGGTTTTTAATTAGGTTGTTGTGATTATTAATATAATATCAGTACTGTAGGAGAGGTACCTACATTAATAAAACAATACCATTCAGTTAAAATAATTATTACGGAATCGTTTCACGTCTTTTTAGATTTTTATCATTTTCATTCCGCTTGTCAGCCAAATTTACATAAGATCGACTTTTGCAGACAACATTTACAGTATAAGTACCTACTGAAAAGCATAGGTGCAAAGGTGCTTCAATTAATACTTAGATTGTTGAGTAAGTACCTACTTACCTATAACGATTTAGATTAACTAGAATAGTAACTCAAAATCATGTTGATTAAATTAAAGGTGCTTCAATCAATACTTAGATTGTTGAGTAAGTACCTACTTACCTATAACGATTTAGATTAACTAGAATAGTAACTCAAAATCATGTTGATTAAATTAAAGTCGATATTTATTTGAGTCTTTGTATAAAGCGGTCTTGAAAGCCCAAACTTTTAGCTTGAAAATAGTCCTTGTCTACCTAGCTTGAACCCGCGATATAGGTAATGCAGAAAAGATCGTTTTAGAATGTGCTTCACGGTTTTACTACAATAACTGCATCAGCGTCTTTATGTAAAACATGCAACCAAAATCGCATTACCCAAAATGACATAACAAACTCACATGGAATAACATCTTGAACAAAAGTTGCAACGCGTGGCGCTTACATGAGATTCTACATCTCCTAGAATTTCCAGTGGAGCGGAGACAAATTACGGAACTAAATTCCGCTCCCCGGAGTTAAAATATTGCCTTTCTGCATACGTCCTGAAATATGGTCGTCATCTGCAATGTTGCTTGATATAAATTGCTACAGGGAAGTAGGTATTCTACGAATCCTCACCTGTAATTAGGGAAACGTCTCGTCTAGATGCAGATTAATTGTCTTTGTGAACGTTTTAATCTCATTTGCTTTTCTGTTGCGACAAGCTGGGAAATTGTTTTTTAACGAGGCTTTCCTTTGGTAGGATCCCGTAAGCTTTTTAGCGCCATGTTTTTTTTTGTTAAATTATGGCGGACTATTGCTCGTGGCTAAATGATAACAGCCGCACGGGTCGAGGAAAGTTAAGCTTCGCTTGCCGCGGTCGGTTCGTGGATGAGTGACTCTATCTTGACTATTACCGTGACTATTTATCTATTTAGTGTCTATCTATCTTTTTATTATTTTGTTATTATTTTTCTATTAGATTTACTGAGACCCTCGCATTTTCTTCTAAAAACTTTCTAAAAACATTCGGGAGCCTATGCAGCTTTTAGTTACCTATTTACATAGGTAACTAAAAGCTGCATAGGCTCCCGAATGTTTTGCAGCTTTTAGTTACCTATTTACATAGGTAACTAAAAGCTGCATAGGCTCCCGAATGTTTTTAGAAAAGCTGCATAAGCATAAGCTGCTATAAGTAAGTAAGTAGCAGCTTTTAAAATTGAGATAGATACGATATCAGAAAATGTTCTAGTCGTACCAATCCCTTGGCTTATGCCTATGCTCCCGAGTTTTTTAAAAAGCTTTTCCTAATGCATAGCTTTTCTTTGAAGAAAATGACGTCGATACAGGAATTAAATATTACTAACTTACTTACATCATAGCAATATTCATTAGTAAGTACCTAGGTACCTACCCAGGTACTAGGTAGGTACGTAATACCTACACGTATGTAGGTAATTCCTACATACTTCGCGGGTTCCGAAAAACTATTATCAAAACTGTTATTAGTTATTCTAACTCCATTTTAATTCTACCTATTGATCCTTATAACAACGACGCGGTGGTCGTTTCGATTAATTTCCCAATCGGAAAATTTCAGTAGCACTCTGGCCAGTAATTAGCATATAAATTAATTCCGTATTATTATACCTTCCTGTGTCGCTGTCCATCGGGGGCTCATAGATAAGGGAATTTCATAGTTCGCTGAAGCGTGACGGTTTATGTAAAATCATCATTATTTTGAGTAATATTGATTGACAGTTAATGGGTTTTACTTTAATAAAAATTAAATTCAAGGATTTGTTGTTGTTATACATATATGCCTTACAGGAGGAAATTGTTTTAATTCAATTCAAATGATCGAGGGAAGGAAGGTAAATGGTGGCATTTACCTGCGAAAGGTAAATGGCGCTTATATCAAAATGGAACTAGATTTCCATTTCATTTTGGGTTATAATTATTTTGTTTTGCCACTGGCAGGAAAATGATATTTTGAATAATGTTAATTAGGTAGGTATACAGAAAAAAGCACTTTACCTACCCCACATAAGGATTATTTTTATTCTTGGAATAAAATTGACGTCTGACAGCTGTGTATGGAAGAACTGTCAAAAATTCAAAATGATTCCTCATGATAAAATTATCTGGCCTTGGCAAAATCAGCTCTTAAAAGATTAAAATCTAAACTAATATTATAAATGCGAAAGTAACTCTGTCTGTCTGTCTGTCTTTTCTTCACGCCTAAACTACTGAACCGATTTAGATGAAATTTGGTATAGAGATAGTTTGAGTCCCGGGGAAGGACATAGGATAGTTTTTATCCCGATATTCCCACGGGATCGACACATATGCGGGTGAAACCGCGGGGCGCAGCTAGTTGTTTTATATTTTGCAAAATTAAACATCTCAGTTTCGTGTAATTTACTTATTTGTAAAACAAACAAACGAATGTTATTCACAAAACGTTATGATTAGTTCCTGGTAACGTTGCAATGTAATTCCTATACATTTTAATTGGCTCGGTAAGTAGTTTGTTACAAATCACTGGACCGTAATTTACCGTTGTTTTAATGAAATTCCTATCAACAAGCAAACTATGTACCTATAGGTCGGAACAAATACTATTGTTTCAATTTAAACTAATGCGGAAATGTTTATTGTCAGATAGTTTGTTTAAATACTTACCTACAGGGTGTAAAGAGACACATCACATAGCCGTCAACTGCGCATTCTGTACATCAAACTTAGGGCTGATTTTTCAATCATCTGATAACTTTAATCGAAGAATAGTTTTAAAATTTTGACAGTTATTTCATACAAAACCTGTCAAACGTCAATTTTATTCCTCAAATAAAAATTATCTGGCGATGGAAAAATCAGCCCTAAGTACACAAAAATAATTGCCGGGAAACGACTATTATTTATGGTGTGAAAATTTGCTGTTTGCGGTAGGTAAGTAGTTTATGTAACGCACGCAAAACATGTACTTACGGGTGCATGCAACGGTACAGGGGTGGGGGTATTTAAAGTTGTGTTATAATTATAACATTAAAAACTTGGTTTCGTAAAAAAACGTCAGTCAAAGTTGAAATTTTGACCTTCAATATCTCCGTAACCAGAAGGTTCCCATTGTTCCCAGCTGGTACGGTCTAGTACAAAAAATGGTTACAATGTCGGGAAGTACAAGTGACTCTCAGCATCGTTAAGTGTCTTTTTACACCCGTTATACCTAAATGTTTTTGTAATAGTTAATTACAAAAACATTTAGGTCTCAAATCAAAAACATAAAAAAAAACGAAACCCCTTATTAAAATTTATTCAATTTAAAGTATCAATAGCCTAAAATAGACTAACGAATGAATAGAACAGTTATTGGTTGGACAAGGCAACGTGATTAGGGGTGGCACGCAATCCGGCGCGGGGGCATGTGACGCGCATACTAAATGCAACACGCGGTCCACTCGTCTGTGTAAATTATAAACGTGCAAATTGTGGGTGGCATCCCTAATGTTGAATTGGTTTAGTGTAGTAGGTATTGTTAATTGGGTTACTGGTAATTTCGAATAATTGAGGTAGATTTGGTAGACTTGCGTTTGTTCGTCAGTTTGGCGAATTTCGTGTTTCTGCCACGTCAAATGCTGAAAAGTTTAGTCTATCAACTCTTTAGCATACGGTGTACTTCAGCCTGGAGTACACCGTATGCTAAGTGATAGCACAAATGCATGCTAATTTCGAGTAGATGCTACTTTTTTCGTATAAACCATGTAGGTATACGAAAAAGTATGCTTATTTCTTTACACTCATGGAGAGCATGCAAAAAAGCATGTTACACACTAGGAGAAAAAAGCAGGAGGATGCCATCGTACCCTATTATCTATTAAGCCTCCGCTGCCGGTCCGTCCGTCCGTCTGTCAGCGAGCTGTATCTATAGGGCTGTATACATGTAGACAGTTTAAATTTACACAGAGCCGCTGTAACAACAAATAATAAAAATAAAATAAAGTAAGAAAAACTTAAAGGGAGACCCCTTTAAGTTTTTATTTACTTTATTTTGTTCTATACCATATAAGAAACGTGCTTTTTCGTTTTTTAACCGACTTCTAAAAAGGAGGAGGTTCTCAATTCGATGTTTGTATTTTTTTTTATATGTTTGTTCGCGCATAACTCCGTCGCTTGCCAATCGATTTGAAAAATTTTTTTTTTGTTGGAAAGTGTATACTTCCCAAATGGTCCCATGAAAATTTTATTGAAATCGGAAAAGCGGTTTTTGAAAAATCAACAAAAATCTAAAAATGTATCTACATTGTCTACATTAACGATCTTTTTGTTTACATTTTTGTGGGGTACAACTAAAAAGTGGAAAATAAAAACTTTTTTACAAAAAAAACAACCGACTTCAAAAAAAAAACACTACAAAGTGATAAATAACTTTAATTTCGGAAGTCGGTGTCAAAAAACGAAAATGCGGAACCAACGACACCGACTTCCGAAATTAAAGTTATTTATCACTTTGTAGTGTTTTTTTTTTGAAGTCCGTTGTTTTTTTTTGTAAAAAAGTTTTTTGCCTTACATTGTGGTACGAAACCCTTCGTGTGCGAGTCCGACTCGTACTTGCCCGGTTTTTAATCAATAGTGTACAGGGTGGTCAAAATAATGACGTCAATAAAAATAATTTAGATTCCTCATACCTAGGGGTATCCGAAATAACCTCATTTATGTTCCTCAATTTTTGATTTTACCAGCAATCTCAGAAATAGGCGTATATTATAAAGCCTTTACTTTCTAAAGACAAATATAATAAGTACTTATTTGCCTCTAGTTTCAGTAATTAAACTGCTCTTCGGAGTGAATTCCCAGCATTTATACCCTGTCGATTTCTCTTAGCTAAAGTAAAGTAATTGCCCTTTAGTGGAAACAACTAAATAACAAGATAAACGGCAGAAAAGCTATTTCTCTAACATTTAAGATCGAAATACTATTCGCTGCAGTCTACATTTTATATTTTACTCTCTAACGTGGTATTTTTACAACGGAATTCTTTCACTAAGTACCCATTTACTTATTTATTCACTAGAATAAATAAAACCGCGACACCGCGGGGCACAGAGCCTAGTACTAACAAAATGTACCCGGTGGTTTCACCCGCATAAGTTTCGATCCAGTTAGAATATCGGGATAAAAAGTAGCTTATATGGTCAGCTACCTCGATACAAAATTTTGTTAAAATTTCTCCAGCCGTTAAGCGTGAAGAAGTAACAAACATATAAACACTCCCCCACACACACACACAAACACTCACAAATTTTCGCCCATTTTATAATAATAATTGTATATATATATATAAGTGTGATAATTGTATTCCGCTCAAGCGACTAAGGAAAAGTGGGAGTATTTTCAATGGAAATAAAGTGGACTTTCTTTGAATGGTGCATTTAATATCCATGTAGGTAAGTAAATATCGCCATATTAAATAAGCTGCACCCTAATTAACGCTCAATCAACCACAATCTGAATCATTTTGAAGGATATTGCTAATCCATTGCTTCATATGTTCGAGATTTGTCTGCTCAACAACGTAAATAACGCAATGAATGTTGTTGAACTGTCAAAATTAAAGCCGTTGCTACTTTGTGTGTTACGAAATTACCCAACAGCTCGGTTATTACTAGGCAACTAGTACTTGAAAACTTATTTTACTCGTAAACAATTACAGAACACGGGTCTAAGGGAAAACAGTAATAAGTCTTGCAGATATAGGTTGCAGATGGCAGCGGTCTTCGCAAGTAAGATATAAGTAACTGAATAGAATGCGAGTGAGAGCAGTGGTGGCTCAGTGGTAATAAATACGAATTACGAGTTGTAGGTCGTAGGTTCGAACCCAGACAGGCACTTTACTTTGAGTAAATTATTTCATCACCACTGCTCACAAAACGGTGAAGGAAAACATCGTGAGGAAACCGGCATGTCCTAGAACCGAAAATTCGAAGACATGTGACATCCACCAACTCGCTATGGGCCCGCGTTGCCCACTCCCTCGCACTGAGAGGAGGCCTGTGTCCCAGCAGTGGGAACGTTATTGGCTGATTATGATGAATTGAATAGAATAGAATAAGTACTATATTTGTTTTGCATAAAATATGTTACACAAAAGGTCTTAAATATAAATAGTTCTCAATATAAATATTAAGTAACTTAAAACTTAAACTAACCCACCCCGTCGCATCACCTGCCCGCGCTATCACTTGATTTTCGCTTAGCGTTCTTTCTGGCTTTTTTTTTTTTGCTCGACTCCTAAGGGTCATAGCGTGATGTTAAATAACCTATAGCTTTCCTCAAGAATTGGGCTATCAAAACCAAAAATAATTTTTCAAATCCGACTGGTAGTTTCAGAGTTTAGCGTGTTCAAACAAACAAATAATTTATTATATATTAGTTTAGATATAGATTTCTTAAATATAATTAACTCTGCCTGTGCTGTGCCAAACTTTATCCATATCCTTTGCACAAAAGTTCCTTATACACATAGGTGAGTAATATGGATGGATTTTTGAAAATTCATCCCCTAATGGTTGGTCCACACGATACAGACTCGTCAACTTCTATGGAATTTTGCCTGTGCAACAAAGCAGTACAGACAAATGTCGGTGTATCAGAAAAGTCTAAAGTCTGCATATATGTCTGCGTATTTGTCGGAGAAAAATAATTAAATAAATAAATAATTAATGATTAAATAAATTGATTAACTAATTCATAAAAAATATTCATTTTAGTTATTTTTAAAAACCTTAAACGAATATCCTAACTTATCTCGTAAGTCTGCGAAAACATTCTGTGGAGATGTGCGCATAAAAATTTTTACTCAGACTTCAAAGTCTGTACAGATATCTGTACCTACGACCAAAAGTGTGTGGACCCACCATAAAGGGGCTAAATAGGGGATGAAAGCCTGTATGAAAATCTCATCAGGCACGCGGCTTGTAGGTAGATACCAAAGCCTTTTCTAATAATGAGTCGACAGATCGAGGCCTCTTTAAAGAAAAACTCGACATTTTTCACAAAACCCACAGTATCCATACTATAGTACAGTATTAATAAAGTTCCATAAATAGGTACTCTATCATCCGTATACTAGATATAAATGACAATATCACTATTCTCTACAATTTCATATCGCCTGCGTTCCCGGACGCGAGTGGAATCTTGTTATCCAGTGCGCGCGACTAGCTATTTGTCACCGTATGTAATCCTATCTGGTACAACCTGGATGTATAGGTATCTACTGGGAAATTCTAGCCAGCTAGCTATAATTCTACTCCACCTTTATGTATTTTTCATGGACTGAAAGAAAATTCATTTTTACCCGACTACGGAGGGTACTTATGCCGTTATTACTTAGCCACAAACCCCTGACAGCCCCTATAGTATGTTAGTGTGCTGATTTTATTGTAGTGCATTAAAAGAGCCTTCGGAAGCGACCATTTTATAATACATCCGGCACATGATCACTAAGTATATATATATAGCAGTGTTCATAATCTCAGATATTCCATCGCCACCTAAGCAGTTGTATAATTTAGTGAAATGTATTGTAACTTGATTTTTGAGTGACCATTTTGTAACAAAAAGGTCCTAATAAGTTTTTGGTTGCAATGGAATTTGAACTTTGTTAAGTATTTTATTTTTATTTTATTTTATTTATTTGGGAAAATAAACGGTTACACATTACAAAATTACATAAAATATGAGCTACAGAGTGATGAAATGTATAACCCACGACATTTTCCACATATTATGAAGAAAAGTTATAAAACTAATGAGATGTGCGCTTACAGTGTGATAGTTAAAATAAAATTACATAGGTAGGTATTAATAATCAAACTTAACACTAAACAGGCATGCAAAAAAAAAATAAAAAAATAAACAAGAAATTATAAATACAGTCTAAGAGTTAGAATATTACGGAGCAATATCCAAAATAGTGTCACGAACAAGGCCTCTAAATTTACTGGTTGGAAGAGCGAAGATGTCAATATTTTGAAACAGATTATTATATTGACCAGTAAGACGACGTAGGGGTGCTCGTAAGCCTGCATTCGTACGACTAGAAGATACTGCAAATAGGGGTCGTGCGCGCACCCCACGGTTTATGGTTGTTCTAGGTACCACGTAGCTAATCCTATTAGTAATATCCATACAATCACAGGCGTTATTACATAGATCGAATAGAAACATTGTCTCTAAAATAATACGTCTGGCCTTAAGGTTATGCAACTTATATTTATCCAGAAGATAACTATAAGATGCATAAGTACGAAAACAACGGAAATGCATGGCTTTCAAAAACTTACTTTGAACTTTTTCAATCGCATCTGAGTATTTATTATAGAAGGGATTCCATACCGCAACAGCGTACTCTAACTGGGACCTGATCAACGATTTATAAAGATACAGGCCTGATGGTCTAGTGGTTAGTGACCCTGACTGCTATGCCGGAGGTCGTGGGTTCGATTCCCACCCAGGACAAATGTTTGTGTGATGAGCACGATCATTTGTTCTGTGTCTGGGTGTAATTTATCTTTAATATGTATGTATTTAGAAATATATAAGTATGTTTATCAGTTGTCTAGTACCCATAACACATGCTCTGCTTAGCTTGGGACTAGATGGCGTTGTGTGATAGTTGTGGAATATTATTATTATTTTTTTTTAGAGTGATTTCTTTTCTCAGCTATTATTATTATTATTATTATTACAGATATGTATATGGGCGGACAAACTCTGTGGCTGATCTCATTACAAAACCGTCCATACGGAAGGCATTATTTATAATTTTACCAATATGAATGTCAAGGTGTAATTTGTCATCCAATAGAACTCCAAGATCGCGCACTGGTGTTTCCCTTGTTAAAATCACATTATTTAAAGAGTAAGGATGCGTGATAATATTTTTGTTTTTAGTAAAACTTATACAGCAACATTTAGAAGTATGTCATTCAGTTTGTTCAAATATAGACAGTATTCCAGCTATCCTTCTAAAAATTGTTGGTTTCTCTGACAGAGAAAAAAGAAAGAAAATACAATAGTGGTGAACAGAGATTCTCTGTTCACCACTATTGTATTTTCTTTCTTTTCTTTATAACTCGAGCCAACATGTGAGGCGAATATGATTTTATTACGTAAACTGTACCTACTTGGAACGTTACCACTGTGTACAACTTTGTAAGTTTTGTCGGAGATCGGTTATATATATCTTATATTTATTATTTGTATCCAAATAATCCTAAATGAGACCTTTTAACATAATGGACACATGGAAGCTTTGTATTATGTTTCTAAGTAACTCAACCCAGCCTATCGCAGTCCACTGCTGGACATAGGCCTCTATGTCCCAGGCTGCGCCACAACACCCCGTCCTCAGCCTTCCGCAACCAATCTGTCCCAGCCACCTTCAAACGAGAATTTTATCGAACAGAGAGCGTTTAATTCAATCTCCGGTCAGACATCAGGGGTCCGTCAAGATAGTTCTCGAGCTAATCCATCACACGCCAGCCTTGTCTTAGTTCATCTAACAGGTGGATGATAAATATCGATTTTATTGGAACCTGAGAAAAGACTGCTTTTAAGTTGTTTGTGACAAAAAAAAAACAGACTTACAAAAAAAAAAAAAACACTGGAGTGAATAATAACTAAATTTAATTTTGGAAGTCAATGGCTAACACCGAAAACACAGAACCTAAGACACCAAAGTCGGTTGTTTATTTTTCGTATTTAATTTTTTTTAGTACGTTTTAGTTGTGGTCCTTCCCCACACTAATTATTCGTATACCGCTACTTGCTATGTAAACGACAGAGACAGGAAGTTTCTTTGGGACCACCGCCAAGCTTACCATAATCAGCCTATAATGTTCCCACTACTGGGAAACAGGCCTCCTCTCTTCGAGAAGGAGTGGGCTTTAATCTACCCGCGGGCCCAGTGCGGCTTGGTGGATTTCATTTCTGGTTCTAGGACATACCGGCTTCGTTACGATATTTTTTTCACCGTTTTATTCGAAAACATCCACCTGTTTCTTACTAAACTTCAACTTTATCCGACGACGCTGGTTACTTATCTCCTTTGGTGACCGCACATGTCAGTCTCAAGAGGAATTTAGGATACATACAAAAAGATATGTACTACGTACTATAGAGTGTCTTGCTGACTCTACTGGGGTTAACTACGGTGGTGAGCTATCTTACTAAATTAAACTCCCTTTAGAGTTTAATATGATACATTTCAGGAGTCTTTTATCATATTTATATAATTGAGGCGCCTCAATTATCTCAACTCATTTCTTAAACGTCAAACCTACGACTCTCCATGACACATGCTTGAACGTTCGAATGGAATATGCCTTCAAATATTAGCGGCCTGTCTCGCAAGGAGGTCAGAATTTCTCAAAGAGGTCTCTACAGTACACAAGTCTCGAACTAACTGCTGGCTACATGAAATATTCAACTGAAAAAAGGGTATGTTCGCTAGGGAGCTGTAATTTAAATAAATATTATTTCACTACAACATATTTTATGTATAAGCAGCGCGACGAGAACTACTTTTAATGTGCTCGTTTCTAATGTTAACGAGTTTATGTTTTTATTTATGAATAAGTTAGTAAAGATCTGTTTGAATTAGTAATTGACTGGTCTCACTTCAAGGGAATCCCCTTGGATTCACCGAGACGAAATTCAACGTCAAAAATGTTATTCATGTTTAAAACGTGTTTAACATTTTTGACGTTGAATATCGTCTCTTAACTTGAAGCAACTTTTATGAATACTTAAACCCTTATTTCGTTGTCTGCATATCATAAAAATTCAATATATTTTATCTGTATCATCCTATAACAAAATGCAATGTCTTTATCTGTTTGTTCGTTAGTGCGCTAATAGGCTAATAACCTTATTTTATTAGTGAGTAGGTAATTGGTGGCATTAGGCTCACCCCTATTACATGGGACTTGAACAGAACTGGCGAAATGTGGGTATTACTATAGGTGCACCCCTGCTCATGCTTTTGGGAAATACAAGCGTGATGTTATGTTATGATGTAGGTAGTTACCTAAATTTCTATTAGGTAGTAGGTATAATTTACATGTGATCTTCTGCTTTTTTTCGAGTCGATGGTAAATTATTGAAAAAGTTGGGCCCAGTATGTGGCCACGCCAACCTCTCGGCATTAGTGGCGTTTTTTAGGTCCTCAGAAGTGCACATGTGCGTATGGCCACTTTGGACATACAATTGCCCCTTATTCAACATATTAAGGGGCATGGTATGTGATAAACCCGAGAGTTTAAAGTAACGTATAAGTCGCTTATTGTCTGTTGTGACTACAAACGGAAAATATAACATATGTCATGAAATTTAGGACAAGTACTATAGCTAGAATGTATGATTTGGTCCTGCGTCAGATCTCTCTCTCGTCTCTCTTCGGCCGTGTCGGATTATGAGAGTGAGGGATGAGAGAGTGCACCTGTGTCTGCACACACCCTCGGGCACTATAATATCTCCCGCGCCGATGACTGGTTCTCCGTTGAAATTGGCCGCCATGGCCGAAATACGGTCTAGAGGACTATAATGATTAAGTCCGTACCCCAAATGCAACCTCCACATCGCTAAAAAAACGCATTTGCAAACGAACGTACGTCATAGGAGTAGCACAGGTTATATTTACGGGCGCATACCGCCTGCCCAGCTCACGTATCGGACATTAGTTCGGCAGTTCCAGCGCCAGCTCACTAATGGCTCAAACGTACGTGCTCGATCATATTCCAGACTATTCTGTTACATTACACGTTTTAGAACAAGAAAAAATTTGAACTGTTTTCGGTGGTGGGCGTTCCGATGACGAATGAAAGGGGTGTACTTATTTGGTGCTTACATATTATAACCTTCGCGAGTCCGTTCAAAGTTATTGGCAACAAATACGAGACAAACAATAATTAAGTTTAAGATCATAATATAAAAGAAGAAGGCGTGATAGTTGGCTGACAAGCCAAGTGGTAAGGATACAATGTAAAAAAAAATCCTTAATTATTTAATTCATCTGAATTGAATGAATGAATGAATGAATTGCACCGATCCCAGCGTGGTTAAACCAGACTCGATTAATCGAATGAACCCCAAGATTCGCACTAGCTCCTGTAGCCTCATGTTCATGGTGCTACAGCGACCATTGCATATCAAGGAATAGAACGGGGGGCGCGGTAATGGTAGGGAAGACGTGCCCGAAGGAGAGGTAAGGATTTAAGAGCCTACCGGATATGCATCCTAGAGCAAACATTGGACTAGTGGAGAGATGGGTAATTATATCTATGGATGGGCATCTTTTAACGACCTTGCCGCCAGGTTGGTTAAGGTCGAGCTTCATCTTTGAGTCTTTTGGCGAGGTTCTACTGCTTTCTCTATTCTTTTGTATGTCGTTGCTCTGATGTGTTGTGTTAGATGTTGGTTTTCAATGTCATCGTCGGAGGTTTCGCTGCTATTTATTTCCGGTATTGTTTCTTCGTTCTTCGTGTAAGACCATTTTAGGCGTAAAGATATGGTCGTCTGTTGATCTATTGTTTAAAAAGGCCGTTTGGTAGTTGCCTAATTCCGTTATTATCTCATCGAGTTTTTTAAGTAAGAAGGAGGCGTAAATTCTGTAACCCGCATTGCAAACCGATATGCGGCAACTAAAAAAATTCTTCCTTTTATGAAATCTCATTTAAGAAGAGCCAGTTTCAGCAATAGTTTAGCAAACATTTACGGGATCATGATACGATATTGTAATGTATGGATCCGATGGAACTTGTTTGGAAACAAGTAATCTCTCAACCTTAGCACTACGTTGAAAAAAACTCCCTGCAAATTCTTTTAAAGAACCAAAAACTCCATTCAGCCATGTTAGCCACCTACTTCAACATGTGCAGTATTTTTAGCCTAGTAACCGCTTTTATTGAGCTCAGACACACTGGACACACCCCTTTCTAATCTCTAATGTAAGTACCCCTCCTCGATATCTGCTTGGTTACCTACATAAATCACATCCTCAATCACAAAGGTGTACACACGGGTTTCAATTTGACAGTCTCGTGCTTCGTTAAGGTGTGCAGCACACATGCGAGATTTCATTAACACTGCCTTGGCACAGTGGGCACTCCCCCTTGCCTTTATTGAGAGAATATTGACTAGCTAGGTTTCAGTGGTCGCCGGTCGTCAGTATTCACTTGGTATCCTTCTCGTATTATTCAGTCGTATATATTGTGAAAATGGAACCTGAATGGAACTGAATATAGGTGGGTTCAAAGGAAATACAGGGTGCATTGTGCTGATAAATTCCCGCACCATAATTGCGTAACACACTATCAGTCGGAATCTGAATCATTTTGACGCAAATTTCTAATCCAGTGCTTCATAAGTTCGAAAAATTTGTCCGCTCAACACGTAAATAACGCAATGAATGTTGTTGAACTGTCAAATTGAAACCGATTCCGATTGATAATTGTTACGCAATTGCCCCGCCGGTAATTCTCCGGTGTATATATCCTGCCTCCGCTACACCACTGACGCCGAAGACATCGTGACGTAGGTACGTGCGCCAAAGGTAAAAGTACGCGCCGAGAGTACAGCTCCTGGGTCGCATCGCAACATCAACTTTGTGGTGCGCATACCAACATGCTACCTGGCAGCATGCACCTGGTGATGGAAGAAAGCTTTTGGCCGCAGGATGTGGTATTCCGGCACTTTTGCGGACAAGTGTCACCGGAACGCACAAAGACTTAGTGCAACTAAGTAATACTAACATAGTTATTAAGTTTTATTTACTAACAAAATTGATACTATATTATTGTGTATACTTAGGTTAAGGTATGTATGTATGGGTCTTTGTAACCTGAACATAAATGTTTTATTTATTTATTTAAATGATATCTTTATGATATCAAGCCCTGCACCCTAATAGAGTAACACACTATCAATCTCAACCTGAATTATTTTGAAGGATATTGCTAATCCACTGCTTCATATGTTGGAAAAATTTGTCTGCTCAACAACGTAAATAATGCTATGAATGTTGTTAAACTGTCAAAATGAAAGCCATTGCTACTGGTGGTGTGTTACGCAATTACCCCACAGTTTAATGTTTTGACACAATTAACACTGCCAGAAACAAGATTAGCGTTCTTTAGTATGTCAAAAGCTTACAATATCAAAAAAGAAAAGTAGAGGCCCATTTAGGTAAACGTTTGTTGGAATTGAATCAATTTCATCCAGGACTTTCCTGACGTCAACTTTTAATATGGCACAAGTTAATGGTATGCCGAAAATTTCCCTTCAAATATCAGATAAATGAAGTATCTACAGAATCTGGATGTCAAAACAATAAAAATGTTTTCTGTTAAAATCTGAAAGTGTACAGACAGCCTAGAAAAGACCATCGACTAAAATTCATTTAAGTGCAATTATATGTAATGTCTACAATCTTTGTTCAATTATATTGTATCAATGTGTACACAATGATACAATATTTACTTTTTTATTGTTGTGCGTTTTATTTGTGCAGAATAAACAATTATTCGTTCTACAGTTTTTGAGGCTGACTGTACCTGAACCTACCTTCCCTATAGAGAAAGATTTGAAACGTTTTGAAGTCCCGAGTAACTTCGTATTGCCGTATTGTGCTATTGTTCAAATCCGCGTAGCGAGCTCCGGATTATACTTCAAACTTTGTATCTAGCTTTATCTTTTAAACAATCGATCAGTTTCGGGAAACTTGGGAATATAATGTATTTATTGTGTTATAAATATTTTATATACTTCGAAGTTGTTTGTATTATTTGGGCTTTTCTTGTGCGAATTTTATTTAGGTTTTCTTTAAGATAATAATTGTACTTTTCGTTGCCCTACAAACAAGAGGAGCTTTTTTAAACTGTTAAACTGCTACTGTGCTGTCGTTTTGTATTTTGTATTTGTATTTGTAAAAGTAGTAACATAACTTTTGAATCTGTAGGTAATCTCAATATAAGGGGTTCCTACGTTATGTTCAATAGAATTTCTTGTTTTAAACCGGCCAATTTTTAGCATCAAATGTTGCGATAGCCTGAATCCAAAATAAGTTGGTAAAAGTAATCAAAACAGTTTGACAAAATTAGTATACTAATATTATAAAGAGGTAAAATTATTTTTGTTTGTAAGTTTGTATGTAGGGGGTAATCTCCGGAACTGCCAGTCGGATTTGAATAAATATTTTTGCATTTGATAGCCTAATTCTTGAGGAAGGTTATAGGCTATTTAGCATCACGCTATGACCCTTAGGAGCCAAGCAAAAGGAAAAAAAGTCAGAAAGAACACTTAGCAAAAACGAAATATTAGCACGGGCGAGCGATGAGATGCGACGCGACGGTTCGGGGATCGAAATTTCACGCGAACGTAGTCGCGGGCAGAAACTAGTATTCTATAAAACACAAGCTGATTCTTTGACTGCTTCTTTAGTCTATCGACGCGCTCTACTGCTGATCCTGTGGGGTCGATTCCTAGGTCGGGCAAAGTGTTATTAGGTTTTTCCATGATGAATAGTAGCCCGGAGTTTGGATCAGTGCCCGGTTGATGTCAATATTAGGCTAATGCCCTATTACATAAACTGGCGAAATGTGGGTATAGGTAGTACTAGTATCTACAACTCTGCCTAACCTTTCGGGAAATGCAGGCGTGATAGTAAGTTATCTTTTCCTATATTTTTTACGCTTCTTATAGTAAGTATGATAAAGACAGTAGCGTGCAGCGTGCTAGCGATGATAGAGGATATTGTCTGCACTAGCTGAGAATTACAAGCATAATGTAGTCGGCTTTAGAAGCCAGCTCCTTGTGAAAAGAAACTTAATCTTACGTCGTGGTGTAAGTACCTAGTCGTATATTTATATGATAGTAACATGTAGGTAACATGTATGTAGGTACTTAATTCAGGAGAAGGAAAACTTTTGCTTTGCTATTGAAAATATTGTTTACTAGCTACGCCCCGCGGCCTTACCCGCATAAGTCTCGATCCCGTGGGAATATCGGGATACAAATATCCTATGTCCTAGGCCAGGTAATGATCTAACCGTGTGCCAAACTTCATCTAAAAATGTTCAGCCATTTTCGCGTGAAAACGTAACAAACAAACATACAAAAAATCTAATCTTTTCTCTATATAATATTAGTTTAGACAAATAAATTAAATCACGTCAAACCTCATTAGGTGCCTACGAGTAGAGTGATTCAATTTCATATTAATTACAAAGTAAACGTTAAGTAAATCCTAAGGATTTTTTTATCAGAAAAAGTTAAAAACTCTTTCAGTTTGAAACTTCACTTTGCTCAGGGTAAGTTTAACAGAAAACGCTTGAAAAGGTCACTGAAGCTTTCATCTTATATTTTTCATGCAGGCAAAAACAAAAAAAAAAAAACCTCGAAATTCAAACGAATGAATAGAATTGAACCAAACCCAAGGGACGCATAACATTTAAAACAAACTATTCCTAAAAGACAGATTCGGAAACTCCAATAGTGCAGTCATTGTCCGTCCAACTTTGGTTCATTTAATAGTACGGACACTAGTGAACGGTTACCAAACGGAATTGAAAATTTATCAGTGAACTCCACCATTCGTCTGCCCGCCTGGTAGCTATTAGTCCCAGGACTCCAGGTATGGTACTAACCTAATTTATTTTACGGATATAGCCAGTTTTACACAAACTAGGTAATTTGTTTGGGTTGGATGTTAAGCGTTTTTGTAAGTATAAATTAGGTAATGTAGAGGCAGTAGCTGTGACCTGACATGTTTGTAGCATGTTACCTCCGCGACTCCGTTATAAGTAGATGGCACAAATACGAGACAAACATTGATTTGTATTTAGAATAGAAGAAATAACAGAAGGAGTCAGTTTAGCTGACAAGCGAAGTCATATCAGAAAAAAATATAAAAATGTATGCACCAAAGGCTACTCAAACACAGTTGTAACTAAACCGTACTAAAGACAGTATAACTGGTCAATCTCAACGAATACACTTTGTTTCCCTTAACCTTGACATTGGCAGAATCATCGTTAAAACGATGGAGCCATTACTATAAAAAAAAAAAAAAACGCAGCACCGTTTAAAGGAATAATTATGAAAGTTATTCGTTTAATTTATTGATCCTAGTACCGTGAGCTCGCAGAAAGCTCAGTACATATGTGGTATGTGGTGTTTACTTTTTGGTCTGAAACACCGAAGGTTTATTCACCGCCCAAATAGCCGTTTACCACTCTTGATGGTCACTGCCAGTTGACTCCTGCAAACCATTACCTAGGTCTTTTTCTTAACGTGTTTCTTCAGCGTGTATTATTAACATGAAGGCTCCATTTTAAATCTTTCGCCCACGGCAGTGATGTCAAAAAGTGAGATTTTATAAGTAAATCGGGGGTTTTCGGAAGCGGGACGCGCGGATACGATCGCGTCCGGATATTGCAAGTCACGTGACGCGATTGCCTGAGGAGGCATATTTTATATCATTATTCTTGAAGCTAGTACATTGTCATTCTCTTTTGAAGAAGGATTTGAAAATTCGTGTACTTTATTTAAGGAAAATCGTATACTTTTGGAATGTTTTTAAATAAATATGAGCACCATCTATGTATCACATACCTAATGTATCTGTCATTGCTTCATTTTTTATTATTTTTACCTACTGTGTTATAGTAATTTTATTCTAGGTGCATCGTATTCACATAGGTAATATAATTATAAAATTAACGTATACAACATATTGTTAAACATTTTAAAAGAGTAAACTGTTTAGTTTCTTGCCCATTCTTCTCCATACGAAAATACCTTTTGGAAGGGGCGACTAGAATCAATTCTATTTTAATGTACTTACTCGTAAATGTAGACATTCAAAAGTTCCTTTTATGTGCCTATGTGAAATAAATGCTTTGACTTTAACTTTTACTTAGAACTTGAACTCATAATTCTTCGACTGGACAATACGAGCCACAATAACACATTATAACAAAAAATAAACTGTTAAAAAATCCCAAGATAATTAAATAATATTAAACGGGCACACAAGAATATAAAAAAAAACATTCGTTAAGGATGGTCAACCGCTCCTCAATTAAATTGTTTTATTGATTTTACTATTAGCACATTGCCATACTACACATGGTAGGATTTCAGTACCTATAACTTACCTTAAACACGAACTATGAACACTCCAGATACAACAGTCCCCAGTGCTAAGCAAGCGCAAATTGAAAGAGAAAGAAAGTTAACATTGGCGGCCCACAAAGTTTCAGTTACGTGCAGTTGATCCCTGTACTGCCTGACTTGCGGCAAGCGACCGCACTGCTCTGACAACGTGTGGACGATACGCCGCAAGTTAAAGTTTACTGGAATAGATATGAGACGTTTTATATTCCTTTTAGTTACGTTCAGTTGATCCCTGTACTGGTTTACTTGCGGCAAGCGACCGCACTGCTCTGACAACGTGTGGACGATACGCCGCAAGTTAAAGTTTACTGGAATAGATATGAGACGTTTTATATTCCTTTTAGTTACGTTCAGTTGATCCCTGTACTGGTTTACTTGCGGCAAGCGACCGCACTGCTCTGACAACGTGTGGACGATACGCCGCAAGTTAAAGTTTACTGGAATAGATATGAGACGTTTTATATTCCTTTTAGTTACGTTCAGTTGATCCCTGTACTGGTTTACTTGCGGCAAGCGACCGCACTGCTCTGACAACGTGTGGACGATACGCCGCCGCAAGATAAGGTTTAGGTACTAGAATAGATATGAGATGTTTTATATTCCTTTCAGTTATGTTCAGTTGAACCCTGCACTGGTTTACTTGCGGCAAGCGACCGCACTGCTCTAACAACGTGTGAACGATACGCCACAAGCTATAGGTAATATACTGAAATTGATGGTAGAATATTTGGTTAACAGCAATACCTATTGAAAATGACCTCACTTCTCCATTAAAATATTGCTGAAAATGTATTCAACCAGGACCGATTTGGTATTTTGAACCTACTAAAGCTTAATTGTGAGATTGTTCGTTCATTAACTGACTTTTCAGTTCTTTGTCTTTCTCCTCTCGAAACCATGGTCACAGGATCAAAAACTTTAGTACAAGATAAATGGAAAAGTAGAGCTTCCATATTCCATGCCATTTTCGATCCGTGTACTTTACTTTAGTTTGGCTCTTCGCACATGTACATAAGCATGTTTAGAATGTTTCGGTTTCTGGCTCCGTTTGATACAGCTACGTCTGATAAATGTACATATTTAACTAGCTCTTCTAATTACTTAGGTATCTACGTTACAATTAAATAGGTACCTATGTACACACAGCTTCAGAGAAAAGGAACCCCCCAAGACTTTAAAGATTATCGCCCGAGCGCGCTCGAGCCCGCCGTCGTTCTTCGCTCGAGCGATGGCGGGCTCGAGCGCGCGCGCTCGGGCGCGTCACGTGGCTCTGACCTCAAGCAGCTCCCTCCCCCGCTGCCGCGCGGCGCGACGCATCCATCTCTGCCCGAGCATCCACCGATCCCACTCAAATATTATTTGCAAGTTTTTAAATAATTATAATATGGTATTTTTTCGGCTTGTTGCCCGAACCGTATCCCAAGAATAACTTAACTTACAAAAAGACACTTTCCGTGCGATTGAGGATACGAACCCGCATCACCAGGCGCCAGCCGATCACATAGACCGCGCCTTATACCACTAGACTATTGAATCAGTTAGCCATCTTAACCGTATAGTTCGGTAGCGCCCCCTTTAGGACCCGAACACAAGAACCTCCGCCGGCTCGGTAATGACCCCTTTAGGACCCAAGAATTACGACATACGACACCCTACATTGATTATGTAAATATTTATTAAGCTACCCATCAAATCTTATGAATGTGCGTTAATTAAGAGAGTTGGATAAAAAATTCATATGTTAACGCCATTAAATATTTCATATTTAGCGCGCAAGCTTATTACTTTACCTTTATAAAATTCAAGTCTGTAAATGCGATAATCGCCATTTTGTTGACAGTGGTGGTCGAGGCTAAAAAACATAAAAATTGGGGATTTCGAACATCCAAACTCCACCACAGGGGCAGTGAATAATACATAATTTAATTATTTGACGAATTCATCCATTGTTCAAGTTAAAATAAGTAGTGGTAATGAAGTTTTTTGATATCTAATGCCGAAGTTTCGCGCCAATCGTGCGTGTTTACACTTTTACTTTTCACAAATATCACACACACACAAGTAGATAAGATTTGAAATGTGACAAATATTATTGTAAATGTTATTAACAACACGAAAATGCCCAAATCTTAACGTAATATTGAAACACAGGTCGAATAACACGTATTATTCATTACCACTACTCAATTTGTGTTCAAAATCGCCGTCCATGATTGTTTTTTTTTTATCGTAATGATGTGCGAAAGCGATTATGCAAAACGATTTTTTTTTTAAATTTCGATTGACTCGGGTAATTAATATGTCGAATATCGGAAATCGATACTCAGAAATTAAAATAAAATTATTTTAAGCATTAAATACAATAAGCATTGTTTATAATAATGATTTATGCTTTTCTAATGCAGTTTTAATAGTTTTTTGGACATTCAATTGAACTGAGTCAATAACACTGAGGACCTTAGACCATAATCATTTATTGAATTTCGCGCCGAATTGTTTCTATATTTGAATTTATCTTCGAATGCGCTCGCCGTATAAAATTATTTTTATTTATTTTACAATTAAGTATTTATTTTTGATACTTTTCTAATAGTTTGCTACAGAATGCCCAGTATACATTTTTTAGGTAGGCTGAGAAAAAGTTTGGGAATGATGATAAATTAGTTGTATAAATTGCGTATTCCGCAATCACTTTACATTTTAATATGTGTTGTTAGTTTTATGAGCTTGGTAGTTTTTGTTTCTTTCAGTTTACTTGAGTAATAGTAATTGTTTGTTTTTGTGGTAGTTTCCCAACGAAATTTAAAAAAAACTTTCCATGTTTCACAGTGAAAGGTTCCGTTAGGGTTGAATATTCACGCATGCACAATGTACATCATCATTAATTTGATCGACTGCAAAAACAAGTTTGTTTTTCATAAACCCATCATTCATAAGGTACCTACTCAAAAATTAAAGTGCCAGCCAGAAAAGAAAAGTCCTACTGTTTTCTTATGGGGAATAACATCTTGAGCATTTCTTACTATTGAGATTGAAAATGCCAAAAATCTTATTTTTAACCGACTTCTTATAACAAGTGTTTTAAGCATAACATTTAAAAACTTTAAATTGAATATAACGTCCCGAACATATTTTGACTGTGACCAAATGTAAGTATGTACGCAGTATAGAATGAGAGATTTGCTATATTATTTAAAGACCAGACGTCTGATAGGATCTCTTGGAATCTAGAATAATCACAGAACTATGTTTTGTAGTTCTTTTTTTTATTTTACGCTGTGGTTTCAGATATATTGTTTCTATTTAATAGAATAATAAATAACTTTTTTTAGTTATTAAAAAATATGTTTGTGACCCTCACGACAAACCCTTTCATTTAATATATCACGCGGTACTTACAGTAAGCAAAGCTTTTTCATTTCTCATACTCGGAAAGTAGTATTTGTTTGATCCGAATAGCGGGTGGAAGACGTTGCTTCCCACCTTAAGGCGGGAAAGACTCATAGCAATTGCTTCCCTCTCTAGGTCGGAAATGAATTAAAAAATAGAACTAAATTGGTTAAGTAGTCAGCTACGAAATTTTTACATAATTAAAAAAAATGTTGCGGTCTTGTGAGTGTATAAACAGCCAGTGTGAAAAAAATACCTATCAAGCGGGACGGCCTGCGGCAGTGACGCAGTGTGTTCCATATTTAAAATAGCACACAAATTGTTCTAATATTTCAATTAATATTAAATAGGTACCTATTATTCATGTTATTATTATCAATAAATATTTTAGAAAGACCACTATTTTTTACTTTCCTGAAATGAAAAGTAGAGTGTTTAACACGAGTGAAAGTCGTCAATTCCTACTCGGACTATAGTCTAAATACCTCGTATGGGAATAGATTCCTTTCGACCCTTGTATAACGATCTACTATTTACCCGACTGCGCCAGAAGGAGGGTTATGTTTTTCGAGAGTATGTAAGTATGTATAATTGTTTGGCACGCTCTGCGGCCTGAACGGCTCGAATGATTTTAGCTTGAGAGGTGTCGTTAGAATTGTATTTACTGTGAGAGTGACACTGGGCATATCAAAATAAAAATTAAAAAAATGGCGGATTTTTGGCGCCATATTATACCTTCAATAATTTTTTTTTCTCAATACCTATCGAGTGGGGTATCAAAATAAAGGGTTTTAAGAGGTGATTACAAAAATATATACAACTTATATGGTTAAAAGTAATTCAAAGTGACAAATCGTAAAAAACACGTATCAAGAACTAAATCGTCTGCGAAACACATCTTTCACATTTGTAAACTAAAAAGCTGGAAATAAAAAAAAAGTAATTAGAAAAATTAAAAAACCCGACTGCATCCTTGTACTAAAACTAACTAAAAAGCTAAAAACAAGCCCATTTTAAATTAAATAAAATTTGGGAGCAGGCGGGACCCATTTGAGTTTGAAACTATAATAATGGTATTTTTTTTTATCTAATGTGACCCCAAAAAGTGACCCTATATTCATAATTAATTTATTCATGTTACACGTCCGTATTTGAGTCACAGAAATTTATATGTGTACCAAATTTCAACTTAATCGGTCCAGTAGATTCGAAACAAATCTATTGTAACAAACCTACAGACAGACACACGAGTGATCCTATAAGGGTTCCGTTTTTTCATTCGGACGTAGGGAACCATAAAAAGTTACACCCCTATCCACACTGTACGTGTTTGTACTTATTAAAATGATTATATTTCACAAAACTATTAATTCATGATAAAATATACCAAAGAGTTTTTATTCAGTCTCTACAATTTTTTTATTTTTTTTTAAATACCGATTATCGATTAGGCTTTATGACATTTTTGAATCGGAATAAGAAAATTGGGTAGATGGTCAGCACTAAGAGGTGTCACGTCGCAACACAATTTTTAGTAATTTTTATTAAGATTTGATCATGTTTTTTATGTAGTTTATGTATGAAAAATGGTAAAAGTAAGAATGCAGAGAGAATGACAATATCTTTATTTTTCCCTTTTGCATATTTTCATCAAGAGATTAGATGGTTTATGTACATATTTTCAGCGATTTTGAGGTGTCTACCTTTTGGATAGGTGTAGTAATATCTATTTTATACAACTTTCACAGTAGAATGACGCGGTTTTACCGACCTCAGCATATAGTTAAAGATATTTGCCACAAACTTATTTTACAAAATAGGCGCGGTAACACAGTTTTCTTAATAAATTCGAATGCTGAAAGTTAAAGTAAATTTCTGATTATCATGACGTAATTCGCAACACCCCGTCGAGTCAGCTGGTGTGTCATATGTCAAAATTTTGTCGAGCAGAGAGGTTAACGAAAATTTGAATAGCTTTACTCCTTTTATCGAACAAGGTTGATAACGGTCTAATCTTCTAGATATTAAGGTTTAAATTTCAACTTCCACCACGTATTATAAATACTAACACCTTACCGTCTTGTTTTACAAAATGCAATTCGTAACTCCTCAATTTACTAAAAGATAAGGTTGAATTTTGCATAGATTTCTTGTTTGGTTGAATAGAATGTGCCTGATTCCGATTGTTGCACTACCTACCGTAATTTTACTTCAGAAACTTAACTAGCTGTATGAACTGCGAGTTAAGGTTGAATTTAGAATACTTCTTCGCCTTATTTACTAAACTGTGATTGAGGGTATAATTACTTTTCAAATCGTTTCGTTTTCGTGTCGATCCGCTTGTGCGTAATTATCTTCGTCGAAATATTATCCAATTTATTAAGTGTTTGAACAGTTGATTATATTAACCGATAGTATTGTTCGATTAATAACTTTTTGAAGGCTAGAATTAAATAAACTGACGACTGAGGGAAACTGACCAGTGATACGCGGACTCTAAAATTGTTGTTCTCTGGGAACAGGAACAAAGCATAAAGAACGAGATATGGCCATAACGGTAAGATTTACGTTATACACATATATGTATTTATTGTTGCAATCATGTTGCATTATTACTGACAAGTTGGATTTTTTTATGTATTCCTAATATTATTATTTTCGTTCCAGAGAAAAACAGTTCGTAGATGGATACAAAGGTATCATGCAACTGGTGATGTGAAATGTGATCGCCAAGGCCCTCGCTCAATAATTGTTTACACTAATGAATCGGGGCGACACCGTAATATTGTGGAAGTTCACTCAGTGACACCCTTCAAAACTACGCGTTCAAGTGTGACTTCAAGAAGTGATAGACAGTGACGGCCATCCTCTCCGTTATTAATAAGCAATTTACTCGGCAGATTTATTGTGTAACTGATCTGATAAAATTACATTGGAACGTATGAGCAAGTGTTAATAATTCCCAATATTTGTGGAATCATTAATTCGTAGTTAATCAAAAATAAACAACCTTTATTATTATCAATCCAGATGCTTTTGTTTACAAGTAGTCTTGTAATGTGTGATGCACCATCTGACCTCACATATTTTTATAATTTCTAATGTTGTGTTAAATAAGGGTTATCAGAAAATGTGATAAAAGAGAAAGATGTATATTGCTATACTTTTATAGTTTAGCATGTTGGTTCTTCCTCTGTAATTCACAGGCATAAATGACAACATTTAATTTTTTAATCTTTTTTTCCGATAAGATCATACAAAGTATAAAAAATTAATGTTTTCACAACTTTAAATGAATAAATATTATTGTAGTTGTTTCTAGAAAAATCTATAAATGAACCGTTATCTAATGTTAAACATTCTAAACCTCACCCAGGGTATCTATTTTGTGTTTAGTTAATATTCTAAGTAAATAACCCCAATTTAACACACATAGAAAACTGTATATTCAACCGTGAAGTGGATTCCATGAAGTCCTAGAAATGTAATTAGAGAAATAAATGAATATTGTTTATGCAACATGCCTAAATTTTCTTACAAACCTCATACCTACTTCAACATTTGATTTCTTAAATAATAATTAACAAAAATCACATAATAACCTATAAAAGAAAGAAAAAAAAAACAAAAAAAGAACTTCTCGTCCGAGGATTTGAACTCGAGACCATCGAATTGTTAAGCCGCTGTCTTAACCACTAGACCAACACGCCATATACAATACGTTACAAAAAACTTAAATGGGTTTAATGTCATTCCCAAAAGGGGTTCCCTTACTTTGAAGCGGACTGTACATACAATTCCTTCATGCATATTCGTTTACCGTACACGATAATATTTTTTTTTTAACTTTCATAGGCGTTTGATCACATATGGCCCTCCAAGACATTTTTCCACTGCAGCTGTGATGCTACAATAAGATTTAAAATAAAAATAATATTCAGGTTATCCTAAGGACATGATTGATTAATTACGTTTTATGATAAGTCATGGGTTAGGGCCGATTTTTCCATTGCCAGATAACTTTTGTTTGAGGAATAAAATTGACGCTGACAGTTTTTGTATGAAACAACTGTCAAAATTATTCCTCGAATAAAGTTATCAGATGATTGAAAAATCAGCCTTTAGTCAATAAAAACGTTACAGTTCAACATTTAAAACTTGAATTTTAAATCAAAATCTGGCATCACAGCTGAAGTCGACAAATAATTTCAACTAACTTTTGTAGGGCACTGACTCACTGAGGTAACTCACCGGATGGCAAGAGATACGGCCTACAATACAATATCCATGCTTGCCTAAAAGTTACCCAGGCCATTCACTCAAGAGTCAAGACACGAAAACCCTCAGGTTATAGCCATCAGCAGAAAAGGTTGATTAAAATGACAGTTGCGATCGACCTTTTTTTGTCATCATGACATTATTTAGAGTACATATAATTGCTGCCATTTTGGTCTAGCTAATTAAAAAACAGACTATTTAAAATAACTCAAAAATATCTGTTTATTCTCTATTGTTTTATGTCGACAAATGAACGCAAAAAGATACACGATTCCAGGATTTTCGCTCAACCAGCAACAGTTGTTCACTTTATGTACAAAAAACAATGAGGCAGTTTTATAACTAAAAACAGGTATTTATTTTCAGCTTTGATGCCTACCGAATGAAAAGTTTAAATAAAAGAATATTTTATTTTTCCGTTCAGGAAACTGTAATTCAGTTTTTGAAATTGAGATGGATTTAAAACATGTAGGTAATTCTCGTATCCCTCTAACTGAAAACAAGTTAACTGGCCTCTGTTTTTAATTCATATTATTTAGTCTATTGGGCATGAAAATAGCAGTGGATATTCTAATAGGTATCTATTTAAAATATTTTTTTTATAATTTTATCGTTCAGACATCGGTCGGAAATTATTCCAAGGTCCGAAGTTCCGTAGTTATAGCGATCCATGACTAAATGACTAAAACCACAGATAAGTAATAATAAAAAGTCGGAAAGTGTCGTGGGACACCCGGTTGGAACGAAGTTACGCTTTTGGACACTTGGCGAGTGACAAGACTAAAAAAGTCGATCTAGCTCTAATTTGCAAGTGTGCAAAGTATAACGTGCGATGAGGAACTACATTCCAATTACGAATTACATAAGTAACTGCTTCGTTTACTAAAACATTTCATAATTACCGGCCTTATTATACAGGACCAGCACAACATCAAACATGACTAGCCAATGAGTTAACCGCAGCTAATAAATTCAAATCATTAATTCAATCTACGATCAAACTCGCTCGTAGATGAAAGGGACCAGTGTAAATAAATCAGTCATTTTTAATTAAAGTGTTAAGGTAGGTATAATTTATGCGTAGAAAGGAAAGGGTAATTAGTGGCTGCTGTCCTCTGGAGTGATTTACGAAGAAAAACGTCAAGAGAAAAGTGTACACAAAGAGGATTGTTCTAATTACCCACCTCAGCGTAGTTTTTATACTAAAGCAAAGGAAGTAACGAGGGACATTAAAGTTGATTAAGAATACTGAAATGAGGAGAAATGACGTGTTTCGTTGTTTTAAAAGTTTGTTGGAGCATTTCGTTCTGCTTTTAAACAACTGAATAAAAGGAATTATATAGGACTAGCACTCAGCCCGAACGCGACCACTTTCGCGCAAATTTCGTAATTTCCCTTAAGAACTTCAACACCCTTTCCACCCTATTATAGGGTAGTTTTGGAAAATTAATTATTGCGATTTTTATTATTTACCTAAAGAAATATTTGCGCCAACTTTTAATTTTCTAAGCCGAAGGAATAATATCATTCATACAAACTTTAAAGGGTTAATAATAAAACATTAAAAACCTCTCAGGACTATATTACTAACATCATAAACAACAACTTTTATTCTATGACTTTTATTAATTCATCAAAATTTGATTCATCAGATTTTCAACAGAAATAGGTAAAAATATTTCAATTATTCAACGAATTGAAATATTCGATTTTCTGTTACGAACTCTACGCGAAGCAAAAGAAAGCTCTAGTTAGGTAAACAAACACCCGTGTCTAGTACAAAATTCACCGGAGGGGAGCAAGGGTTAGATAGAACCACAGAATACTTAAAGTACTACGATAGAACAACGAAGTCTTAAAGGTTTGTTTTTTGGTATATGTATTATGTTTTGTAAAAAGTCATAGAACAAAAGTTGTTGTTTATGATGTTAGTAATACAGTCGTGCAAAGTTATTAATTAGTGTTTTATCAATAACCCTGTATATCCTGCAATTGGCCAGAACATTGATGATTTTCAACATTTCATAATATATTCTTAACTGATACGAGACAGCAATACCTACCGGCTGTGACCACTCAATAGGTAACAGTACAGGGCTATAGATGCTGGCGGGAAAAATTCCGAATCATTCCCGTCGAATACTTCGGAAGTATTCCGAAATATTCTGAAACTTTGGGAATATTTCAATTGTCAAAAAAAACCGGGAAAATTGTATTAACCTATTAAAAGTCACTGTACTCGATTGAGTACAGCGTAACAAAGTAAAATAATAAGGTGTATCACTTAAAATTTACAAGATCTGTAATTTACACTTCGGGATAAGGCTGTACTCAATTGAGTACAGTTACCTCTGATGGGTTAAGATTTAAAATATTCGCGTTAAGTAGATAAGTAATGATTAATACCTATCTATGTGACTCGCGAATACAAACTAATCAAAAACATAGGTAACCCTTTTTCAAAGAACAAATCAAATATGCTCGGTGGTTTTTTATTCCACAACCAAGTACCTAACATTTAGAAAAATAGCATTTGCAAAAATAGCACAAAGAAATAAAAATCCTGTTAATCGCAGAATAACATATTTACCTATAAAAATATCAACATAATATATTATACTTAATCAATCATATTTATCTATACTTGTCAATTCTGTACATGAAATATATTTTCAAAATAACTATCAGGGGGTGATTAGTGATCGATACTGATGCCAAAAATGCAATCAGTAAAATTTTTGTCTGTCTGTCTGTCTGTCTGTCTGTCTGTCTGTCGGTCTGTATGTTCCTTATAGAAACAAAAACTACTCGACGGATTTTAACGAAACTTGGTACAATTATTCTTTATACTCCTGGGCAGGTTATAGTATACTTTTCATCACGCTACAATCAATAGGAGCAGAGTAGTGAAGGGAAATGTTGGGAAAACGGGAGAAGTTACTCCATTTTTTAAGCTTCCGTCGCGTGTGCAGCCTTAACGGTTAAAGTTACATAGAAATCATGTATGACGGAAATATTCTACATAAAATTTTCTAAAAAATATCCCGCAAAAGCATATGTCTATCTTTTATGGTTGACTCACAATAACACGTGTAACTCCTGATAGCTTAGCAGTTCGGAGCATTCTGATTATATTTGTTTACTCTTACGTTTATAATACTCTCACTCATCCATAATTTAAAAAAGTTAACATTATTACCTATTCAATAAAAAAAGAATCATAGAAATCGGTATAGAAACACCAAACTTATACATGAAATAAGCCATCGCGCCGTCGCACGTGAATACTGAATCATGCTATAAGGATTATTTTTGTGTAACGGTTGCCGCGCTCGACACGGGTCGCGGCGGTGGCGGTAGGGTATAAAAAGGCGGGAGGTCCGAAAGCGAGCTGGAGCTTCATTCAATATTTGGCTGTTGATGCGTTCAGAGCGTTCGACCTTATTGACAGACAATAATTGATATTGAGAAACCGTGCTTATCAGCGCGACTTTTAGTCTTTAATAGTTTATTTGAATTTCTTTTGTTGTTATTTTGTAAAATAGGTACTTATGAGTTGTTTTGGTAGTGTTTAAATATTCGTTCAAATTCAAAATTATTAAGCGTAGGTACTTTTATTAGTTAAAGCAGTTATAAGTATTTACTTTTAAGTGAAGTAGGTATAGGTAGATAGTATTGCACAGGCGTTTCAGCTTTATTTTCATTTCTTTTTTGTTGTGAGTTGTATATATTTCTGGGTATAATTCTATTACAATATTTTAGTGTAAATAGTCATTAAGATTTTAAGTGTAAGGTAGCTAAAGTTAGGACCTCTAACGTAGGTTATTTTGTTAGGTAACTGACAGCCTTTTCGTTACCGTAGATTATTACACAATGCCACCTAAAAAACCATTATCTTTATCTCGAACTTCGAGTAAAGCTAAGAGAATGAGAATTACGCGATCTCAAGAATCGGCAGAGGAAAGAGCAAATCGGTTAAACTCTATGAGAGTTAGAGCTTTAACTTCTCGAGCCAATGTCATAAACGATTTTTCAAAATTCCATCCCTGTGGGGGTGAAAAGCGGGGATACAGTTTATTTGAAAAATCTGGTTCCTTTGTTCTATAAACTTAAAAATTGGCCCAAATACTTATTTATCTAAATTAATTATAAAGATCATACCAACATACATTTTCGAAACTTTTAGAGGAAAGTACGAATTTCGCGCGGACGAAGTCGCGGGCAGAAGCTAGTAATAAAATAAACATTTATATTTTATTTACTTATGTGCCACTGAAAAATAAATTCACCCACCACACAACAAATAAACACGTTTATTCCTGAATAATTCGTTCGAAATATTCCGCGGAAACATTCGATTGCGGGGTATGAATCTTTCTCCGCGGGCGAAAACTTCTCCGGGGAGCATCTCCCCTCTTACCGCACCCCGCACCGCCATCGCCTGCATCACCGCTAACAAAGAGTTTCAAATAAATGTCACTAGATGGCACGACATTTATTGATTAATGGTTGAAGTGTAATTTTCAAGTTTTTATTGACTTTTATAAGGTTTATTCATACATAATCAACTCTTATACACACCAAATTATGTAACAATAAGCTCTTATTTCAAATTTCAAAGATGATTGGAATGCACAATTAATATTTATACCAGTAGATGGCGCTATATTAAATTTCAAAGGTTAACATCTCGATTTTTTAAATTTTGTTTTGTTTAATAATATCACTGATAATAGGAGTACGTAGCAGCAGTACAAAAGTACAGTGTGCTTTTAACGTCATCTATTCGGAATAAAAGTATAATGTAACCCTTCTTGCAAAGTCGCTACTAACAATCTATTGGGAACGAACGCGATTGATGTACAAAAATAGCTAGAATTGCCAGATGAAATCTGCTCTTTACGTCGGGACATTTCTTTGTATGGGATGAGGCATCTGTATGCTAGTATCGATGCAAAATACGATATTTCAGCAAAAAAAAATAAAAATTTCAATAAAATTCATTTTGAATAATTCTGATTTAAAGAAACTTTCCCAGAAGTATTCCGGAATTATTCAGAATTTTTCAGAAGTTTTGCAACTATATACAGGGCAAATAATCAAGAAAGGCTATTTGTTTCCACTTTCACACACTTTGTTGGCAATTTTAGAATAAGTCCAGATTTCCTAATGATGCTGTTGTTATCGTTTTACTTGTGAGAGATCGGTGGTTTAATTATCTCCCCTAGAAACGAACATGTCATCATCATCATCATCATTTTAGCCGAAAGACGTCCACTGCTGTACATAGACATTAACCGGTTCTGTATTTCTTGCACCCAGCGGATTACTGCGGTGCTCACAAGGTCATAGGCTCATTTTGTAAGAGGCCTTCCAACGCTACGTCTTTCGGTACGCGGTCGCCACTCCAGAACCCTTCAACCCATCGGCCAACTGTTCTGCGAGCAATGTGTCCTGCTAACAGGCATGTAATTAACGATAATAATCGAAACTGTTTCATTCCGTATTGTCAACGCTGTGCGTCAGGTAATATTTACGAACACTGAATATTCGGTAACTGGCTCATAATTTTCCGCAAACCGCAACAATGCATTTCGTCGATGACTAAATGTAGTTGTGTACGAAGCAAAATCGGAATGAGAGGAATATTGGTGATGAGTAGGAGTGCTTAATAAATTTATGGTGGGAAGGTAGGTGATATCCCAAAAATATTAATAGGGAGGTTAACGTTAACACGTGTTTTGAGAAAAGCATTGTTTGGTCGAGTGCATCAGTTTTAATAAGGTCATTCAATCAGCTACGTTGTTCTTTGTTTTTTGCGGTTGCCAGGCTTTCGGCCTTCCGACTACCTGTAGATAACGATTGTCAAAGATCTACGAATTGCAGCCGGAACCAACGGCTTTATGGTATTTCCGAGACACGTGACGGTCTAGGTATGTAGGTAATGGACCCATATACGGACTGACCTCGGCAAAAGTAGCTTAACCTTTTATAAACTAGTAGGGCTGTCATTACCTAGCCATGAGCCCCTCCTCATATTCTCATACTAAGTGCATAGTATACAAAAACATTTTCACAGGGAAAAATATAAAACACCCAACAAAAAATAAACACAAAACTTTATATCTATTACTAATACCTGCAGCAGACACGGTTAATTTACGAGGAGTTTCGTTTTACCGGGAAATGTTACCTTTAAAGGCTATTATTGACACCTGCGGGCCATTCAGTTAGAAAGCCTATAAATCGGCCAAATAGCCGCTTATTCGTGGGAACTGACAGTTGCATCCACTAACCGTATTGCTTGCGGTTATTTTTGCAGATTTTGGCGGGAGTGTGCGAGGGTAATGAAAATTGAGAATATTTTTGTGGAAGTCTAGAGGAATGGTGATACATGGTACTGTGCTTCTCGTTATAAAAATGTATTTAGTTAAGAGATTTCAATACTTCATTTGCATTCCACAATGTGTGCTTAATTGGTAACTTAAAATTATAATATGTGACACCGCAAAATCGTAGGAGAGAGGAAGCTTTGAAAAACAGTCAGTCTTCTGAACTAAATCTAATATTATTATATTATAGTTTTTTTAAGTATATTTATGTGGTTGACTGTATCTACTAATACCTTTATTAAGGTAATAAATTATGATTATACGTCTTATTATATAAAAAAAAAATAAGTTTAAAAACCAAAACCCGACTACGGGTTTTTCGGGTCGGGTTTTAGTTTTTAAACTTATTTTTTATATAATTATTTTGAGGCTTATTTCAGTAATATTTATATTTTTGAAATGTGCTAATTAAGCCCTTTCATATGATACCCAACAAGGCACCATTCCAAAATATTAATTTTGAATTTTTAGCATACGCACCAACCCAAAATAGGTGGGAAAATAACGATTTACGTATAATTACGATGTTCAATAACTCGACATAGGCCGCAGCGAATACAATGCACTGACGTACCTTGGACTGCTCCGTTGAGTGTCCACCTTCGATTGTCCATAAAGCTAGCTTCACGGTTTCACGTTTAGAGTGTTGTTCACACGCCAAATAGGGGATGATTCGATTTCCCTTAGGATTTCGACCGATTTAGACGATGCGCGCGCGTCTTGTTTTCACTCACACGACCTCTGCCTTCGCTCCAAAAAAGACGAGTACATGTGTGCAATGACAGCTAGTTAAGCTGCTTCCGGTTTTGCCATCTTGCGAGAAAATGAAACATCGATACGTTTAGAAAATTTATTTTTAGCATTAGAAAAAACGTTACTGTAACGGAACAATACGGATATTAAATTTAGTGTGACGTCACATAGCCTATAACCAGCGTACGGTCAAGGCGCTTCTAACGATACCTCATTTGTTCAATTATTATAAGTGAAATTATGAGGGAACAAATGAACATACATACACACGGGTTAAAATCATTATGCCCTGCGTAGTCGGGTAAAAATTTCGTCTATTTTCGATTAAATATATTAGGAATAAATCTTTTCAGCATAAAATCTTAGGTGTAGTAAATTCTCAATAAAGAAATATAAACAAGGCATTATTTTATCAAGAACGAGCAGACCATATTTTGCTCATTAACCCTGAGAGTGAAAATTATGGCAAAATACTCTCCCTCACGATTATTCAGCTATAAAAGGTAACCTGGATTTTTATTACGTCATAATTTAGTCAGTGCAGCATAGAAAATTGCTAAGAAAATTATTCCTTATTTACACATAAAAAACTAATAGTGGCAAATTGGTACCCAACCAAAGTACCTACGTTAAAAGTTCTAAGAATATCCACGAAGATAACCATAAATTAATTCTAGTGGCGATATATCATAAAATATCAGAATTTTTCAATAACACGCTCGTCTGCTTTGCAGTTCGAACGTTTAATATCAGCGGTGCAGGTGACGGTGCATGGCCCCAGTTGTGAGATGAAGCGGGATGGCAGCTCATTTTATAGGTAGGTATATAAAATATTAGGTATAGCAACTACGACTCAAGTCGAACCAGAAATGTATGTAATGTATGGGTATTCAGTATTGTGTGGCATACCTATTATAGAGATAGTGGCTCGTATAAATAGTACCAGCTGCACGGGTCGATGGAAGGTTAAGCTACGCTAGTCGCGGTTTGTTCGTGGATGGGTGATCATTCATTAAATATCCTCTTTTATGAGGCATTTTGTGGAGAAGATGACCGGTTGAGAAACAGGTTTCGTCTTCTTTACAAGGTGACTCATACCCAAATTGTTATTTTAATTTATGTATATACTAACACTAGGTATAAGGTACTTTACTAACACTACGGATCTCTGTTATCTGATTTCTGAAATAAATAAAAATAATAATTACACCTAAGTTTTTACAGCGAGATTTTTCTGGCTGTTCTCTCATAACTTGTAACATTTTATTACCGATTCCCTTCCTCTAAAGTATTAATTTTCAATAACAGGTGCGCTGTGTAGCCTTTCGAATCGAATTCATTAAATATTCAGAATGATTTAGATTGCGCCAACGATGGCTTCATGAATCAATCTGCTTAACGATTATAACAGTTAATTAATATTAAGTAGATGAAATTGTTGCAATGACTAGAACTAAAATAAAATGAATAAGTATTTTGTTTTTATTCATGAACTTAAGTTATTTGTCGTAACAGCAATTAAAATGTAATTTTTACACCACGCACTGACGCACCAGTTCGATTCTGTCAAATTATGTCATGCAAACCTAACGTAAAACAAGTCATTAAAGGCCTTGGCTCTAGCCGGGCAATAATATTTTACAGAATTTTATTATAACCCGCTGGTCAAAAACGTCATTTGAGTTTTTAATCCAAACTTTTTTTTTATCACATCTATTCAAAAATAGCTAGTAAGTATATTCTTCGTAAACAGGGACTAAAATAGCTCTTTAATCTCTAGGGACTAAAAATGATTTAAATTTGGAATGTGGATATTGTTATTAAAAGTTTCAGTCACCAAAAAAAATCAATCAGGAACTTTGTATGAACAAGTAACAGGCTGTATGATACACGTACATTAAAACGCGCGCGAGCCAAATAAAAAAAAGTTTGTGAAAACATAAAAAATGTGCGAAAAGCATTCCGCCTTCGTTCGTAAATGTTTACTCAAAATTGTATGTAAATAAATTTACTAATGTTTCATAGACGGTGTTAAAAAGGATTTCCAAAAAAATACGTATTATTGAAGCTAACTCAAAAACTGCCCAAGCAAAGTTAATAAAAATTTATACGGGACCTGAGGCATACCCTATCCATTAAAAAAATAATTTTTGAAATGGATTTACAATTGCCAGATATACATACCAAAACAATTTTGTTTACTTGAATTTTTACCAGTAATTTTGGTTTAAAAACCAAACTACTAAACCGATATTGATGAAATTTCTATGGGATCAATCTGAAAGTATATCCTTTCAAATAAAAATAATTTTGCAAATCGGCTTATAAGTAAATAATGGAGTACTGAGGTTAAAAACATAAAAAACCTCCTTTTTTTGAAGTCGGTTAAAAATGGAAGCAACAGATAACTTTCTACGAAAATGTAGTTTAATTTGTTCCATCTTAATGAGGTAAACAAAAACCTTCATTTTGTCCTGTCAAAATTACAAAAAATAATTATGTATTCACATTATGTAGAAAGTGAGGTTTAAATACAGCAGGATTAGTGCAGAGTCACGCCTAAGGGCGGTAGACATCTTGTCTTGCTTTTAACATAATATTATGGAAGAAAATGTAAATACCTACACGGAAAATGAAACAACATAATTTTATATAAACTTTAATTAAAGATAAAAATTACAAAATATTATAGCAAAAATACTGTTACCTATGCTTGTTTGGGATTTAGGATGTACCTATGTATAAAGTACTTATAGCACATACATCTAGTTTTAGAATAAATAAGCTATTTCAAAATTTCTGAATTAAAGAAGCGATCAAAAGGACGACATGATTGTATTCTGTATAATTAACCCAACTGCTCTCTTTTTTTTTCACTGATTAATAATGATATTTTTTCTTTTCATTTTCTTGTAAACTTCAAATTAACAATAGTTTTGCTATAATCCGTAAATATAAACTGACTTAATCTTTGGTATGAAGTTATAACGATTTTTATCTATATTTTAAGCGATTTTTTTATATATTATGTTATCTTATAAAATAAAATCTTTCATATTTTTCATGATTTATGAGGTTAACATTTCTTTGCTGCACAGGCTTAGAACAGAGTTTGCTTTTTAACAAAAGCTCTGCACTCTAATTGCGTAACACACTATCAATCGGAATCTGAAGCATTTTGAAGCAAATTGCTAATCCATTGCTTCATAACTTCGAAAAATTTGTCTGCTTAACACGTAAATAACGCAATGAATGTTGTTGAACTGTCAAAATGTAACCGATTCTGATGGATAATGTGTTACGCAATTGCCCCGCTGAACAGTTCAGCGGGGCAATTGCGTAACACATTATCCAAGTACCTCAGTTACTGAGGTACTTACCTACAAATTTCCAATATTATAATACATTTATTAAATAAAATATTTCAGATCTATTTTTAAATTAAATCAATAAGGTAACATTGATAAATATATTAGGTAAATGAGAACCATAAACAGGGTCAAATTAAATTAGCTAGCGAAACTCTGCAGACGTGATGGGTATCGATATCTAAATATAAAACAATACAAAAAAAAAAAAAGATTTTAATAGTGTAATTTTTTTTGGTGTCAACGACCGCTGGTAGTGTTCTGTGTGTTGCTTGAATCACGAGTTGAGAAAAACTGTGTTTTTAGCTATTGCATAGCTTTTATCGCGGGTTTTGAGCGCGGCGACCGAATCAAGAAATTCCGTAACGAAAATAAACCTAACACCCCCGCACTCCGACCGGCACAGCGGTGCGGCGTTGAAAGCCGTGCATCGTCTAACGTCGTTTCAGTTTGGCAGACTTCGGCACGGTGTTTGTGTTTTTTTTGTGTCAACGACCGCTGGTAGTGTGCTGTGTGTTGCTTGAAGTACGAGTTGAGAAAAACAGTTTTATCATGTTTAGATGTCCCATAAATACGTCTGCAGAGTTTCGCTAATTTAATTTGACCTTATAATGTATTAGTCTATGTAACATTAAAGGCACTTTTAATATGTTTGTACTGTCATAATGAGATATAATTAAGTATGTAGGTACCTAATAACGACGTTATGTTGTTAATAAAACGAAGAAAACTTAAAGTTTTAAAAATACTAATTAAAAAAAAATATTTACAAATTATACAATCAGGGTTGATTTCAACTTAAAGGTAACTGCGTAAGAAATTAAATCCAGTAGGTACAGTAGGCAACACGTCATTGGTAATACTTTGATATTCAGCTGAAAAAAATATATGTAGTACGGAGTTTCTACGAGGCCAGCTTATACGGGTTACTAGATTTCTTACCTACTGTACTAGATGGGCATTATTGGATTCAGATTAAATAAATATAATGAGTATGACGTTTTTTCTTTTAACCCACCTCGGCACATTTCACCGTCAATAACTCAAGTTATTTATACGGAAATATTAAGGAAAATTACCAAAAGTCTGACTGTTTAAAAAATGACATTAAAAAGTATTTATTTGTACATAAATATTTGTTTTATTTGGCGAATTATGAACAATGAAGCATAGACATAAATATACTTACAGTTAATATAATAAAAGTAGGTACCTGGATAAAGTAATAAAAAAAATAACACATACAATTAAGAGTCGACCACTCAATAAAATATATTATTACAAACATAAATCAACTTTACACATTACTGTCTTACAGATTCACAATATCACTTTCACTTAAGCGTGGTTTACTTTATGAAACTAGTGTCGTGAAACAGTAGCTTGACTGTCCTGTTTCGGGCGTAAATTCAACTCCTCACCGAATTTCGGCCATGTTTGCCAATCTTAGAGGAGACTGGCCATCTACGCGGGAGATATTATTGTGCACAAGTGTGTGCGCAGACACAAGTGCACTCACTCTTCCCTCACTCGCATAGTCCGATCGGACGGCAATACGACACGAGCGGAGTTAGATCAGGCGCAGGACTAACGGCTTGCTTTTTGAGGCATGGAGGTATAAAACCGCCAACTTTCAAACTTCGGGTTGCTACTGAGAAATTGCTAATGGAAAACCCCCAATAAAACTTAGCCCGACCTGGGAATCGAACACAGGACCCCACGGTCAGCAGTCGCGCTTGCGACCCCGAGACCAACGGGGCAGCCAATACGCTGTCGTATCTCATAATGTTAACTGCTTAAATTAGTTGGCTGACATAATTCTTATTATTTCTCTAAGAGTGTTAGTTAAATTTATCAGCTATTCAAAATCCGGGTGTTAGTTAACCATAGCCCGAAACAGAACTGTCGAGCTGCTGTTTCACGATACTGGTTTTATCATGTAATCCCCGCTTTACAATAGAGGTAAACCGTACGATTGTTTGTCATAATTTGGTGCCATTATCCTTTTCTCATTCAAATATTTAACAAGCATGGTTAGGTATAGGTATCAAGCGTTCTTTGGAAGTTTTAAAGCGATGAACAACAAAAACGATATGATTCAAAAGACTTTCTATAAAAATTAGAGTCAGAATAGAAAAGCTGCCCATGCAAAGCGTACGCTTCCATTATCGCTATCGGTATATAAAAAGACCCAACAATGACAACAAAATTCCCGACAAAAATCGCACAGTTCACGTCATCTTAAACGTTTTAAAATGCTTTGCTCTAAACAGAGGAATGTTTCCCGGTAATAATGCCCGTGGTCTTATTGTATTCATACTCTTTGTGCCCATTGTTAGGCCTCTTCAAAGTATCATCTGTGCCAGATTCTCGGTTGTCTTTCAACAGACCTTTCTTGTCACTGAAAATCAATAGGACTTTTATAGATTGTGATTTTTAAGGATTAAAAAAAGACGTCGGGTGACGTGCCAATTCAACAGAAATTATTCCTGATTTTTCATTAATTTTTTTTCCGAATTTGATTTTGCTTGATTGAATTCGGGATGGCTTAGTAAATTTTAATTTGATTTGTCGTTTATTACTTTCATTTTAATAATAAAATTGGTAGGAAGATTTCTGAAGTTCGAACTTCGGGAGCGTAATTTTTGTGATTTAATCGTTTTTAATAGCCAGCTCAACTCGTGATGTAATTTGGGAGTTTTTAATAAAAAAATAGAATTAGAAAGATTGCGAGGAAAATGAATTTATATACTACGATGATTATGTAATTAAGCATAATTTAATGATGATCCTACAAATTAACTTGTGAGGTACTTGTTGAGATACTAAATACCATTACATTAAGCTGTCCTTTATACTTTACTCTGGGTTTTAAAATCTTACCGTGCGTTCAAAGGATTCGGTTTCCTCTTCTTACTCTTCTTGCAACAGCAGCTGGCTATGATGCCCTGCTTCTTCCAGAAGTACAGTAATAAGTCCAGCAGTACAAGACATACAACCACTACGACTATTGATATTCCTATGAGCGCTCCTGCAGATAAAAGTGATGTGGGTGCGCTTGGTTCACCTGTAAATGATAGAAATGCTATTTTTCAAGGTATTGTAGAGGCTGGCTGTAAAGCAAGGCTGGTTGAAAAGGACTGGCTGGTTATATTTGAAGTAAGTTCCATTCGAACGTTCAAGCATGACGAGAGTCGTAGGTTTGACGTCCAATATATAAGTCGATATAATTATATTATGAATATGATAAAAGATTCCTAAAATATATCCCATCAAATTCTAAAGGGAGTTTAATTTAGTAGAATATATATATAATAGCTCCCATTCTCTACAGTATCATAAGTTAGAGAGTTTAACTCCATGTCTGATTATAATAAAAATTTAACAATAAAAAAAAACGCATTTTCTTCAATTATCATCGTCCTGTCTATATCCCAATTTACTTGGGTTCAGCATGTTTTCTTCTTTTTCCATAAATCTCTATCAGCCATCGTCTCAATATTTACCAGCTGGTATATAAAATCGAAAACAAGTTTTTTTTATTATAGGTTCCAGCAGTGTTTTAGCTCGATGGCAGTAAAATAGAAACGGGCATGTACAAAATCACAATTTTACAGGATAGCTGATTTAGTAAAAATTAATTAAAAATTGTCCTTATTTACGTGGCAGATTTTCTTAATTATTATGAAATTTGAAATAATTTTAATACAGACTTGGAGATAGGGTTGAAATAAGCTCATTTTTGTAAAAATAAGCATTTTCGCAAAAATGTAGATGTCCGTTTCTACGAGTACTTTGCTGCCATCGAGCTTTTTAATGAACTTCAAGCGCTATTTTCATTAGCCATGCAGTAATGCCGCACTGCCGTGCAGAGACCTGCCTCTACCTTTCCCAATCACGTATGTACGGGCTAGTCCTTTCAGTAGGAGTCAAGTTCATCCCTCCATCTTCGTCTTCGTCTGCCGCGATATAGCCTAGCATTATATGAAAACTTACAAAGTTTTAATATTTTCTTGTACAGAATATTGAAAATTTTCTTTTAACCTCAAGGAAAAAGCAGATTGATGCATCGAACGTCTCTTCCTAATAAGATTTCTACAGGATTAGGTACAGTCAACAGCAAAAGTAGATGATGAATTAAGTTTATAACTTTTGGAGTCAAAACTGATCACGAATATATGACAGCTGTACTAGTAGTAAATGTTTGGTAGATATAATTTACAATCACATACTTTTGAATCACTTCGACGCCACACAGTTCTGACGCGAACTCCGTTCATTAGTATTGAATTTCTCATTTTCATCATCTACTTTTGCTGTTGACTGTACATGCCGTCGTACTTAGTAATAGGAATACTAGATATGGTAGGTATTTACAGGACGTTTTATGTAATTTTCGAGGAGAATATTGGAAACAATATATTCTATAGGCTTAATCTGGCAAATACTGAAGATGAACAAACAATTAGAAGGGACATGTACCTTATGGGAGCTGTAGCCACTAAAAATGATTTTTTACCGAAAAAAAGTCTCGAGCGGGCCTAACAGAGAGTTAAAGTAATTTATATGAATAACAATCAAATTGTAGGTAACAGCTAGTTATAAAACAAAATCTGAAAATTCATTATTGTACGCTAAAGTAACATATCTCACCTATAGTAAGTGACATATTAGCGGGCGTAGAATTCCCCTCGGCGTTGTGCGCGGTCAGTTCAAAGTAATAAGTCGTGTTTTGCTGCAGATCGCGCACTTCTAGCTCAGTTGCCTCCAGTTGGTATTCTTTGCATAATGACTCGTCTAGTTCCTCTTCCATCTGTGGAAAATAATTTGGAATATATATAAAATTCAAAGTCCTGACTGACTGACTGATATATCAACGCACAGCCTAAACCGCTGGTCCTAGAGACATGAAATTTGGAGAGTGTGTTCTTTGTGAAGAATAGGTATCCATTAAGAAAGGGTTTTTCGAGATTCCACCCCTAAGAGGGTGATTGGGGGAGGGTGAAATTTCACGCGGGCTGAAGTTAGTTTGGAATAAGTTCTATTACGATGAGTTAAATTAACTTGATTCAGAGTTTTGATTGCGATATAAATGTGTATATCGCAAATGGATTGCTTAATTTTTACAGTTTAATTATCGAATCCGACTGCTATAGGTAGAGGAAGTTGTAAACGATGGAAGAGATATTTGTGAGAAACAAAGACTTACTAGCAACAGATCCTTACTTGAAATATTGATTATTTTTAACCGACTGCGGCGAAGCCCAAAAGGAAGGTTATATATTCTAAGTTTACCTTCCTTAAGAACAACCAGACATTTTTTACTGACTTGAAGTAGAAATCAATAAAAGACTTTCGATCCGATACGAAATCCTACTACTTCTAGTAAAGCAGATTACATTGCTCACAAACAATTCACCTGCCGTGTTATCTCTCTATCACCCTGGACTTGGTTGGTTGGTAGGAATGCCTAAGGCTAATGCCTTTTTGTGCACTACAACGAAAAGATACAAAGCCGGACCGACCGTTAATTGTCCGCCTTTGTATCTTTGTAGTGCACAAGGTTTAATTAAAAAAAAAAATTGTTGTATGATGATTTGCTGACAAGCATTTTAAACTTGGTATAAGTACAACCCACTGTCTCTATATTATTATTTGGAAATTGTTTTTTACTGAAGGACGTTGTGTCGACCAGCACCCTAATATGTGAGTGAACTTAGCAGATCATTGTCCAGCAGATCAACAAAAAACATGAGTTCTATTCGCATGCAGCTGAGTTCTACAGTTCCTGATACTTTTTAGAAATAGTTCTGGCGTTTTTACATAAAAAAATTCAAATGGCAAAATGATCTGCCAACTTCACGTAGCAGATCATTTTGTAGCAGATCAAAAACAAATGTGAGTTCTGTCGCATGCGGCTGAGTTCTACAGTTCCTGATACTTTTTAGAAATAGTTCTGGCGTTTTTACCCCTAAAAAAGGCAATTGGCAAAATAAAACGTATCAAAAACAAATGTGAGTTCTTTCGCATGCAGCTGAGTTTTACAGTTCCTGATACTATTCAGGAATAGTTCTGAACTCACGTCCACTTTTGTGAAAGGCTAGAACTCTTTCGTTTATCACAGATTCGTATCAGAACTGCAATCTAAAACTCGATTCAAATCCAGAACTCACGTTCGAGTGCCAGCAGATCATGGTAGAAAATTAAAATGTCGAAAAATATTTTTTTCATCCTTTCCAATTACTGTGAAAGGCTAGAACTCTTTCGTTTATCATAGATTCGCATCAGACCTGCAATCTAAAACTCGATTCGAATCCAGAACTCACGTTCAAGTGCCAGCAGATCATGGTAGAAAGTTAAAATGTCGAAAAATATTTTTTTATCCTTTCCAATTATTGTGAAAGACTAGAACTCTTTCGTTTATCATAGATTCGCATCAGACCTGCAATCTAAAACTCGATTCGAATCCAGAACTCACGTTCGAGTGCCAGCAGATCATGGTAGAAAGTTAAAATGTCGAAAAATATTTTTTTTATCCTTTCCAATTATTGTGAAAGACTAGACCTCTTTCGTTTATCATAGATTCGCATCAGACCTGCAATCTTAAACTCGATTCGAATCCAGAACTCACGTTCGAGTGCCAGCAGATCATGGTAAAAAGTTAAAATGTCGAAAAATATTTTTTTTATCCTTTCCAATTATTGTGAAAGACTAGAACTCTTTCGTTTATCATAGATTCGCATCAGACCTGCAATCTAAAACTCGATTCGAATCCAGAACTCACGTTCGAGTGCAAGCAGATCATGGTAGAAAGTTAAAATGTCGAAAAATATTTTTTTTATCCTTTCCAATTATTGTGAAAGACTAGAACTCTTTCGTTTATCATAGATTCGCATCAGACCTGCAATCTAAAACTCGATTCGAATCCAGAACTCACGTTCGAGTGTCAGCAGATCATGGTAGAACGTAAAAAAGTCGAAAAATATTTTTTTCATCCTTTCCAATTACTGTGAAAGGCTAGAACTCTTTCGTTTATCATAGATTCGCATCAGACTTGCAATCTTAAACTCGATTGGAATCCAGAACTCACGTTCGAGTGCCAGCAGATCATGGTAGAAAGTTAAAATGTCGAAAAATATTTTTTTTATCCTTTCCAATTATTGTGAAAGACTAGAACTCTTTCGTTTATCATAGATTCGCATCAGACCTGCAATCTAAAACTCGATTTGAATCCAGAACTCACGTTCGAGTGCCAGCAGATCATGGTAGAAAGTTAAAATGTCGAAAAATATTTTTTTTATCCTTTCCAATTATTGTGAAAGACTAGAACTCTTTCGTTTATCATATATTCGCATCAGACCTGCAATCTTAAACTCGATTCGAATCCAGAACTCACGTTCGAGTGCCAGCAGATTATGGTAGAAAGTTAAAATGTCGAAAAATATTTTTTTTATCCTTTCCAATTATTGTGAAAGACTAGAACTCTTTCGTTTATCATAGATTCGCATCAGACCTGCAATCTAAAACTCGATTCGAATCCAGAACTCACGTTCGAGTGCCAGCAGATCATGGTAGAAAGTTAAAATGTCGAAAAATATTTTTTTTATCCTTTCCAATTATTGTGAAAGACTAGAACTCTTTCGTTTATCATAGATTCGCATCAGACCTTCAATCTAAAACTCGATTCGAATCCAGAACTCACGTTCGAGTGCCAGCAGATCATGGTAGAAAGTTAAAATGTCGAAAAATATTTTTTTTATCCTTTCCAATTATTGTGAAAGACTAGAACTCTTTCGTTTATCATAGATTCGCATCAGACCTGCAATCTAAAACTCGATTCGAATCCAGAACTCACGTTCGAGTGCCAGCAGATCATGGTAGAAAGTTAAAATGTCGAAAAATATTTTTTTTATCCTTTCCAATTATTGTGAAAGACTAGAACTCTTTCGTTTATCATAGGTTCGCATCAGACCTGCAATCTAAAACTCGATTCGAATCCAGAACTCACGTTCGAGTGCCAGCAGATCATGGTAGAAAGTTAAAATGTCGAAAAATATTTTTTTTATCCTTTCCAATTATTGTGAAAGACTAGAACTCTTTCGTTTATCATAGGTTCGCATCAGACCTGCAATCTAAAACTCGATTCGAATCCAGAACTCACGTTCGAGTGTCAGCAGATCATGGTAGAACGTAAAAAAGTCGAAAAATATTTTTTTCATCCTTTCCAATTACTGTGAAAGGCTAGAACTATTTCGTTTATCATAGATTCGCATCAGACCTGCAATCTAAAACTCGATTCGAATCCAGAACTCACGTTCGAGTGCCAGCAGATCATGGTAGAAAGTTAAAATGTCGAAAAATATTTTTTTTATCCTTTCCAATTATTGTGAAAGGCTAGAACTCTTTCGTTTATCATAGATTCGCATCAGACCTGCAATCTAAAACTCGATTCGAATCCAGAACTCACGTTCGAGTGCCAGCAGATCATGGTAGAAAGTTAAAATAATTAGAAAGGATAAAAAAAATATTTTTCGACATTTTAACTTTCTACCATGATCTGCTGGCACTCGAACGTGAGTTCTGGATTCGAATCGAGTTTAAGATTGCAGGTCTGATGCGAATCTATCATAAACGAAAGAGTTCTGGCCTTTCACAATAATTGGAAATGATGAAAAAAATATTTTTCGACTTTTTTTTTTCTAAAAAGTATCAGGAACTGTAGAACTCAGCCGCATGCGACAGAACTCACATTTGTTTTTGATCTGCTACAAAATGATCTGCTACGGGAAGTTGGCAGATCATTTTGCCATTTGAATTTTTTTATGTAAAAACGCCAGAACTATTTCTAAAAAGTATCAGGAACTGTAGAACTCGGCTGCATGCGAATAGAACTCATGTTTTTTGTTGATCTGCTGGACAATGATCTGCTAAGTTCACTCACATCACCCTAATTGCGTAACACACTATCAATCGGAATCAGAATCATTTCGAAGACAATTGCTAATCCATTGCTTCGTAAGTTCGAAAAATTTGTCTGCTCAACACGTAAATAACGCAATGAATGTTGTTGAACTGTCAAAATGAAACCGATTCCGATTGATAAAGTGTTACGTAATTGCCCCGCTGGTTTAAATTAAATGTAAGTATAGAAAGTATTTGTTTTTCTGGTTAGCGAGAGTTCAGAAGGCCAATTCTCGTAATTGAAAACGTTCAAAATCTAGTCGCAGTCTCATCTCAGCGACAAACAAATGTCAAAAACTTGTCAAAATGTATGGGAATTAGAGGTATTTTTGACAGATTGAGACTGAGATCAGACTGTGAACGTTCTTAAAATTACTAGAATTGCCCCTCAGAACATTTGCAACACAGAAAACAAACTTCTCATTACAGTAGGTAGGTACCTACATTCCGCTCACGACAAGCTCTCACTCTGTAACTTCTCCAGCCATGTAATGACGTCACGCATACGTACCGGGCAGTATCGTAAAAAGTAGTAGTCTATGGGCTGGCCGTTGTTCTCCGGGGCTTTCCACTTCAGCACCTTGTTCGAAGATAAGCCGAGCGCGTCCACTTGCCATATCGGGGGTTCCGGGGCTGACCTACAAAGATAATAAATCTTAAGATAAGAAAAAAGCCAGCCAAGTGCGAGTTGGACTCGCTCACGAAGGGTTTCGTGCCACAAGGAAAAAACCTCGAAAAAAAAACATGCTTTTTAACCGACTTCTAAAAAAGGAGGAGGTTCTCAATTCGAATGTTTGTATTTTTTTTTTATGTTTGTTCGCGCATAACTCCGTCGTTTGCCAACCGATTTGAATTTTTTTTTTTGTTGGAAAGGGTATACTTCCCAAATGGTCCCATGAAAATTTTATCGAAATCGGACAACCGGTTTTTGAAAAATCAACAAAAATCTAAAAATTTATCTACATTGTCTACATTAACGATCTTTTTGTTTACTTTTTTGTGGGGTAGGTACAACTAAAAAGTGAAAAATAAAAACTTTTTTACAAAAAAAAAACAACCGACTTCAAAAAAAAACACTACAAAGTGATAAATAACTTTAATTTCGGAAGTCGGTGTCAAAAAACGAAAATGCGGAATCAACGACACCGACTTCCAAAATTAAAGTTATTTATCACTTTGTAGTGTTTTTTTTTGTAGTCGGTTGTTTTTTTTTTTGTATGGAGAGTCCCTTTAATTTTTAACTTTATTGTATTTTCATTTATTTGTTGTTATAGCACACTCTGTGAAAATTTCAACTGTCTACCTATTACGGTTAATGAGATACAGCCCGCTGACAGACACACGGACGTAACGGGTGACCGGACGAACGGATGAACAACAGCGGTGGCTTCGTAATAAGATCCCATTGGCACCGTTTGGGTACGGAACCCTAAAAAGGGGAACATTTTAATCGATATATTTTATATTATACTTTATTTTCTAACTGAACAGACAGCTGTGCTGCTGGGGAGTTTGTTCCGCCACTTCTTCTCCCCAGCGAAAGCACTAGGAAGTGGCGAAGGGCGGGCGTTTTGGGGGACTGTCTTTTGTAATTTTGACGTTCGAAAAGTGCTGATTCTCAGCCTAGTTTGAATAAATGACTTTTGATTTGATTTGATACGCTGTATAAATTTTCTCCTTTTTACCGTATTAACATTCGCATTTTCTATAGTATCATTTAGTTACGACAGACGATCCACTGACGTGGCTTTGGTAGCTGTAGCGCTGTACCAAAGCGATTTCGCTTGTCTTGTAGAGATAAAAAAGACTATAGGTATCACAATCAACGGGACCCTTTTTACTAAGCCTCTGTTAGTTAGCATTTTTTGCCTAGCTAATACAATTAAGCAAACTGAAAGGGTATCTGTAATAAGGTTCGTAGCAACGAAGTGCCAGTAACGAACGATCCTCCCAATTTCCGAATGTTCAATCAATATTTTTTTGATGGCAATAAATTTAATCACGAAGTACAATCCTGCAACATCATCTTAGTTAAATCGAAACGTTACTCGATAATGACTGCGACGGGTTATTTTATGGAGTGTAAAAAAACAATAAGGCCCGTAACGTTAAATTGAATGCGTAGGAGACGGAAATATACAACAATATGAGTCACGTATGTGGTTTATGGAGCATTGTAAGTATTTTATTGATGAGATTTTGGTATTGGTATGCGGAATTCTTCAAACTGTATAAAAATACTAAGCATAAGATATTAGTATCTTATAGGAACGATTTACAACGGAGCGGAGCAATTTACAAAGAATCTCGATTAGACATTGTGAATCAATAATAATTCATCAAAGACTGTTTCTTTTCGTTTCAGTCTTTTGAATGAAACAATTTAAAATATTATGATGTTTGATTTATAAACAAAAGCGAATAAAAGAAAACCGTTCTAAATAAAACAGACATACGGAGCAGCAATATGCAAAATCCCCCACTCAGTGGATCCCCAATGGCAGGAAACGACTGCGCGGCAGGCCCAGAAAGAGATGGCGGGATGAGCTGGACTCCTTCTTAAAGGACTGGCCCTCAATCGCGGTAGACCGGGAAAAGTGGAAGGAGGGAAGGGAGGCCTTTTCCCTGCAGTGGGACAATACAGGCTTGTAATAAATAATAATAATAATAAACACTTACTTATCCATTGTATCAAAGCTTAGCATCCCACTCCATTCTCCAGTGCCAACTCGATTGATCGCAGCAAACCTAATGTAGTAGGTAGTGTTAGGCCTTAGTTTCTCCAGCTTGAAAGGGATGCCAGTAGCCCAAGTCCTGTTGGGGTGAATGTTAGTGACGTCATAGTTGTCAGCTTCGTCATACTCGGCGATGAAGCCGATGACGTCAGGACCATCATAGTCAGTAGGAGTCTGAATGGAGAAAGAAGCCGATGTTGCTGATTCGTCGATTGTTGTTGCCTAGAACGACAGTGATAGTCTTGATTTTGTTACTGAAGTGACAGTTAAAGAAGTAGATTAAATGTAAGGTGTTACACACATCAATATCAAAGAAGTAGGTAATTCTCTTGATGTTGATTTGAAAATTGTTTATTGTCATACAAATATACAGGGTGAAATTGAAAACATGCGACAAATCGAAATGGAAGATTATACTCATCATTATGAACAACTTTTACTATGACACCAAACTTGAAATCACGAAAAAGAAATCAGCTGTTCCCTACATTTTGACGAGTTATGCGAACATAAATGTAGGGAACAGCTAATTCTTTTTTTGCGATTTCAGGTTTGGTCTCATAGTAAAAGTTGTTCATAATGATGAGTACAATCTCCCATTTCGATTTGTCGCATGTTTTCAATTTCAACGGTATTGTCAATAGGAAAAGATATATTATTACCCCCTTATTCATAAAACTTATCAAACCTATTTTAGTTAAAATGGGGTTTGTCTCTTTCTTACACACAGAAATGACAACGTGACAGATAAAGACAAACGTTCTATAAACCTATTTTAGCTAAAATAGAGATAAAATAGGATTATGAATAAGGGGGTTAAAGTGTAAATGAATAAGCAACTACTCATGTAAAAAAAGAAGATTGATTGAAATTTTTTTCATGAGCTTTGGTGGGTATTTATTTGTAGTAACAGTTATTAATTGTACACAAATATATCTTATACATAATAGTAGATTGTACAACTAAGGCATAAAATTAGCTATTTTACCCCGAGACGTTTATATCCACGCGAGCCGCAGGCGAGGGTGGATAGTTAAGTCGAGGGGTAAAATGGCTCGTTTATGCCTGAGTTATACACTCTGCTTTTCACTTCGATTGCGAGAAAATGAAACAGGCATAAAGTACACAGTACATAATTAATAAAAAATGTTGCAAAGCATAGCTCATTCCCGCCACCACAGATAATACCGCCACGAAACTTTTTAAAAGTTTTTTTTTTATTTCAACATTTGTCATTCGACTTGGGTACTTCATATTGCCAAGTCATAAAAACGTTTCTTTGCGTTTTTAAATAATAAATGACAACTATTTTACCGGATTTTATTAAATTAACGATAGAAAACACGGAAGTGATATAAATTAAAGAAAATGAAATAAATCACGACTTTAATCTGCGAAGTTTTATTGTGCGTGTGGCTGTTCGGCCTGATTACCTTAGTCTCAGAAAAAAAAATTACTTTATGCACTAGAACATAAAAAGCGATTTTATGTCGCCTAAGCACGACATAAAGACGAACTTTTAGAGCATGAGAAGTGAAAAAGTATATTATTCATATGTCTGCTTGCTCTGCTACGCCTTATTACATCTTGTTAATATAGACGAATATTATCCTCTATAACTAACGATCCCAAATTGCCTTAATAATCATGACTAAGTTCATTACAAATCTGACAATTTAGACACTGCAGTAGTGTTATTCTTTAAAAATCTCACCGTGAAAGCATAGGTGAAGTGAGCTTGGAGTGAGCTGTCAATAGTGTCAACCAATAGCATCTGGTTGAACGACAGCTTAATTAAAGCTCACTTCACGTAGGTTTACACGGTGAGATTTTTACAGAATAGATTGGCTGAAGCAGTTGATTTTAATTTCATATAGTAAAGAAAGTCATTCGTTATAACGAATTAAACGAATTAAATTAAATGCTTTAGCATTTAAAGTTAAATTGAAAATTAATATAACAAAGAAAATTCCTAAAACATCATTACACAGTAACAACAAAAGATGAAGAAAATACAAGTTTGTTGCTCAATTTCAAAGAAGTAAGATTTAACCACAATACCAGAATCTATTTGTGATTCAAATTAACTTTGTTTGTTTAGTTAGAGTTTAAAAGGCTTCACTCAGAAGCCACTTAATGTATTCAAAATTCTTTAGTTATATGAGTATGGAAAAGGTCTTGCCTTAATTGTTCGCAGATTCGTGTAAAATACAGTAAGGTCGGCAGTAAGACACGACAGTAGTTTGTTTTTAAACGTAAAACGTGGTAAAACCCAGACCAACACGTGGGCTGATGACGGAAAGGTTAAATGCAAATGTTAAGACTATGCTGTACTGACTAACAGAGGTTGTTTATGATATAATTATGATAATATATAAAATATTATCATATAAATTATCGAGTAGATCATCTCAGACACATAATCTGCATGGACCTCATAAGGCCTGACCAAGACTGGCTGGACTTTAAAAGATACCTCTGAATTTTCTCGGTCTTTCTTCTTAGAGTAGTCAGATCGAACGTGGATCGAACTCATTTACTTATTAAACATAATAATTTTTTTAACGCGTAAAAGTATTTTTTAATTTAGAAAAATAAAATAGAATTTATCATTTAGATACAAATTATTGAAATAATATGCATAGGGGATTACAACGTTTCACTTACATCTTCAACGACTGAAGGAGCAAATCCTTTTCTGATATGAAAAATTTTGATTGCATCGCCGTACTCATTGCGAGCTCTACACTCATGTTTTCCAAACGGTGCAAATTGGTTTGAAAATGGAAACGAATGTTCTAATGAGGTTTCATAATCTAGAACTATATTGTCATGTTCTTGTTTCTCTATCGTAGAATAATTTCCTGAAACGTAACTGAAAAGAGAAAAAGTTACATTAAGTTATAACACGAAGAATATATCGCACCTCTGATAAAATAGGGTAAATAGGGTTACAACTCGAAAAACCTGGATTTTTAGAAAAGCAAAAATAAACTAACGGATTTGTTAATCAGTCTTTATTCTTATACTATTATTATTATGCTATCAAAATTATACATAGGTATTTGAAAAGCTTACAAAAATATGTTTGTTTTATATATTTTTTGTAAGCAGTATTTCTGTATCGTTAACTCAAAATTCGACATTTTATAGTTGTAACCCTATTTTATCAGAGGTGCGATATGCTGTCTCAAGTTAAATTGTTTCGTATGAAGTCTCCGATTTTAAAATAAAACACATCGGCCTTTGCCATGTAATCATGTAACTAAGCAATATTAAAGTTAAAGGCAAATCAAACTATTCAAACATAAAAGATGGGGTTCTGAAACCCTGAACGGTGACGTCAAAGATATGAATTGTATACATATGCTTATTTTCTTCTTCGGATAAATATATGTAGGTAATAATTCAAACGTACTTCCAAGTAAAATTCGCAGGTGGGTTACTCGCATGCGCACAGCTTATGTTGACAGTTTCTCCGTTCCATCCCCAAAGAGGTTCATATGTTTTGTCAAAATACGGCTGATGCAGTACTGACAGGTACATTAGCTTCGTCTTCGTGTCCACTAGTATTGATAAGAAAAATATAATATTAATAGAATTTTATAATATTTTAATACATGATTAGACATTTGCCTTTCAGCAGATGGTACCTAATGCCGATTATCATAATATCTAAGTCTTAACATTTACTAAATCTAGGGTGAAAACACTTTTTGAAATGGCCTACGTTTAACGGTTAACAGATACATTAACGCAGACGGGTCAAAATATTAACCAAACATAAATTATTTTTATGTTGTTGATGTACTTGTGCTTAGCAGGACGGCCATGCTATTTTATGTTCTTCAAAATGTTCAAATACAAGTTCTTGTTTAGTTTTAAATGAGTAAACTTACCGTCATTGGTAGCGTTGCAAATATATATTCCTTCACTAGATCTGGTTACTTTGATTGTCGAGAAGTTTGGTATTTCTTCATCATAATCCGTTTCCCTAGAATAAATATTATTTTGTATTGTTTATGACATATAAACGTGGTAACACTTTGATCAACGATTTCAGCTTTGCTTCTAGTTAAAAAAAATGTAATTTCAAATCTTTTCTCAAAATAATGACTGTAAATTTTACAAACCTTTCCTCTTCCAAACTCTTTCCTTCATAAGTAATCGTAACATTTGGTGCAGGCAAGCCTGTTGTGTTACAAATTATTGGTAACATTGATCCCTCCACTACCGATCTATTTGTGAATCCTATGATCTCAGGACGAATTAGGACCTGAGGATATGATAATGAGTCAGTTCTTTGACACAGATTGTGAAATTAAAAACTTGATTTTAATTTGAATATTTTTTTTAATGAACATACAATGTGGAGACACCAAAACGATAATAAATGAAAACAATGGCAATACTAATTCCTAAGAGTATTTTGGAACTACATATTAAATAAATCCTAGCTTCGAAATTAAAAAAGTGTTTTTTTTAAACCTACTAAAAAGTAGTGATTGGTCAACTATGGATTTTGCCAATCTTTGACTAGCTACAGTGACTAAACTATTAGATATATTTGATTAAATTTTCTAATGCAGACTGGGAACTTCATTAGTTATAAGCAGATTAGTTTACTGTCGTATTGTCGTCTCCACCTTGTATATTATGCTTAATAGTTAACTTTCTTGGATCATTAACTATTTAGAAAACCCAATAGGTATAATAGCCTCAAAAGAGTCATAAGCCTCATAAAATTCAGCAATATTATTTTTGATGTTTTACTATAACAAGATTTTTTACCGTAATATTGATTTGCTTCTTAGTGATTCCAACGAAGTTGCTAGCAATGCATTCGTATGTCCCAGCGTCTTCAGGTGTTATGCTTTTAAAACGAATAGTGTCGTTCGTTTGTTGAGTCCAACTAACAGTCTTGTTGTTAACGGGGGTCTAAAAAAATATATTTTCTTGTACAGTAGGCCGTACCTGAAGGCCGTTTGTCAGTGATTAGTTACTCTTTGATCTTGAACTGGCCTAGTGTAGTATGGATTTTCAATAGAAGAATAGACCACCTTATAACGGTTTCCTTATCACAGACGTGCAGACCGCAATTAGTTAATTCAATAAGTATTTCATGACTTAAATTTTTGGAACCGGTTCGCTAGATCTGGATTTTCTACCTTACAAAATCAAGAAAGCCAAAAAAGTTTTAAGTTGCAACTAAAGCATTCAAACCATGAATAGGTCAAGAATATACTCTCCACAAACAATTTCTTAAGAAATCTCGAGACTTTACACCAGCACCTCAATTACCATCAGTCAACTTTTGCTCTTGCTATTAACCTCTCTGTAAGTTGAATACCTACTTGCAAAGTACTAAACAAACTTGGTTTTATGGTCCGTTCGAGTTATGGAGCTACAATGAGTCCTTAGTGACTTTAAGGTAAGTGAGCTGTCAGATTTAATAAAGGTTTACTACGCTGGTGAACCTCTAGAGGGTTCTCTGAAAAGGTAGCCACAAACACGGTATCTATCTACCTACAGTCTAAAGTGAAAATGAAAGCCACAAACACGGTATCTACCTACCTACAGTCTAAAGTGAAAATTCTTACACTTTGCTTGTGACAACCCAGCATTCATTTTGAAGAATATTAATAATTCAATGCTTCATATGTTCGAAAAAATTGTCTGCTTAACAACATAAATAACGAAATGAATGTTATTGAACTGTCAAAATGAAAGCCATTCCTACTGTTAGTGTGTTACGCAATAATATCTCGGAGACTTTTGACAGTCCCTCTCGTATCTATTTAAAGAATATTTACGGCTTCGTACTAGAAAAACCTTTTAAAATACATAGATTATATCCTTCAATAAGGAGCAAATAACAGGCCATCTCAGTTCTTATCTTTTTGATCTTACCGCAGGTATACGTCGCGCAACGAGTTGTGAGCGCTGACCTTGAAGAAAACAGACGCCACAAACCCTTATGCCTTAGTAATAAGGGTTCGTTTCGCTTGTTTTTTTTTCAAGGTTAGCGCTCACAACTCGTTGCGCGACGTATAAGAGCAATAAGGAATTACGTGAAGGGGATGGCAGTTCAGAAATACCAACATGATAATTATTTTATATATACAGGGTATATATACAGGGTCAAATTAAATTAGGTAGCGAAACTCCGCGGACGTGATATCGATATCTAAAGATGACAAAACAAAAAAAGAAATTAGTTTGACGATTTTTTTTTTGAGTTAGTGTAGTCACTTGAAATATCAGTTTAAAAATCAGCTTTTCGTTGTGTAAACACAGACGTGACCAGTATCGATATCTCAACACGACAAAATAAAGAAAACATAATTATTTTCACGATTCATACTTTAAGTAATAACATAACCAGCAGTCGTTGACCCTAAAATAAAAACTTCAAATCAAAAGATTTCATTATTTTTTTTTTTTTGGATAAAATTAAAAATAAAATGTTTTTATTGGATCGTGTTTAGGTATCGATATCCATCACGTCTGCAGAGTTTTGTTAGCTAATATTATTTGACTCTGTATACATAGTTCGTTCAGCAATGAATATTTACGGCACATACATAAAAATGGTAGTTTTTCTTACCGCTTCTGGTATTTTCTTCCATTCCACTTTAGGTTCAGGCAACCCTTCCGCCATGCACTGAATCATCAAAGCTTCCCCTGAAGCCAACACTGCTCCTGGACTGGCTGACAGTTGTGTGATTACTGGTGTTGTCATTACCTGTGTGATAAAAGTGCTGTGTAAGAATTTATCCCACCACTTCCTCGATTTTTTATTACAAAAATCTCTTGTAATTTATCAAAACGAGTACCTATTTACTTACACAATTCTATTATTTACTGTCACATAATTTGGAAGACAACATTAATATATTTATTATTTTAAATTACACTACTTATAATTATATCGTAGTGATAATTATGTACTTATTTTAGAAGTATATAGGTATGTATAAGTATAATAATTATATTCTCATATTTTATGTTTATATTTAAATTCGTGTATTTTTAATTTTGTTTATGTACTTTCTTTTCTTTTGTATTTTACAAACGTTATCTACAGCTTTTTTATATACTTTCCTATCGCAGGTAGGTAGGTATGCTGGAAGAGATTTCTTTAAAAATGAGCATCACCTATGTACGTATTTTTCTGTTCCTTTCTTTCTTTTTCTGTTTATATGTGTGTAGATAAATGGTTAAATAAATAAAAAAGTACCTTGCAGCAGAGTCATTATTTCGCTATAGACAGTTAGTTTATCATGCTGACAAGTTTTATTATGTCTTTGCGCGTTGTATTTACCTTAGCATCTATATCCAGCTCAACTTCTTCACCAGTAGACAATACTGATGCTGAACACTTGTAAATCCCTTCGTCATCATTATTAACATTTTTTACAATCAGTCCTTCAGGCATGATCTGATATTTAACTGTGTCGTTGGAGATCTGCAAACAATTTAAAAACATGTCCAACAGAAATAATCATAGGAGATATTGATTATAAGTCACCTTAAATCCAATAAACGAATCGTTTTCTTACCAAGGGCATTGCAGGCTAGTGGTGTTTAAGAAGTAACTGATAAATACAGATGCACATAAGTCGCAAAGGACTAATCAGTTTGATAGCTATGCCAACAGGAAATGAGTAGCCCGAGGGCATCATCAACAGGCTAACGAAACCGGGTATCACTTGCTCACACACTCAACCGACTGTTGGTCAGACTGCAGCCATCCGATCCCATTACTTTCCGCAAAATGGCTTTTCAACATCATGAGCAGTGACGGACAGTACCTCTCTAAAGCTGGATGTTTCATTATTTACACCCGGGTATTGTAAGGTGTGTGTCACATGATGGATCGATGACCAGTGTTCCATGTGAGTTTTATGAGAGGACGTGTGGTAGTTGGATCGGCTACACTTGGTGGCTAGGCGTGATGGGCTGAGTACCAGTCGGTTGAGCAGTGAATGTACCTTCTCGTGTCTCCGGGCCCCCGACTCATGGTAGTTAAAGGAATTGTGGGGTTTTAGTCGGCAGGTGTCCGACATAACTCTCCTTTCTCCCCAGACGGACGGTATCCATGAGGATTTTCCTACATAAAAAATAAGGGTCGCGGCAATCTGGTGGATGTTGAAAGCTTAGAGTGACTGTCGTGGCAATGCTTGGGGTCTACGTTCAGCAATGGACGTCTGAACGATGACTGTAATGTAGTTGGGTTTAAGAATATATTTCTTACCTCATTCTGTCCGTCTTTTCCTCTGTACCACCTGATAAGAGGAGCAGTTGCTCCCTTAGCTTGACAAGTTATTAGAGAATTGTTGCTGTGAACCAAGTATTGGTTCATTGCGGTACCATAGAAGTATAACGGGTCTGTGAACGTACGGACATAATAACGTTAATGTTAAATGAAAAAAGTAATTATACTGAAATTAAAAATCTGTACTCAGCCAGCTGGCTGAGTAAAGATTTTAAGGAAGGTTCCTTAATCGGTTGCATGACACTGAATGAGACACAATAGAAATTTTATTGTGGTGGTGTTTTGTGTCCCGCAAAGTATTAATCAGTTTTCGCGCTAAGGCTTCGAAAAGGAGTTTTAGATTAGTAATTCTCACATACCTACGTAGATGTAGATTGGAATATGGCATTTACCGTACAAAAACAGCGACTATTTCTATCAGCGTTCAAGTGACTTAAGAAATCGTATTTTAATATTATACAGGAGAAAAGTACTTAGTTGTCTTACCAAATACATCCAAATTATGAACTTGTGAGTGTTGTTTTGTTTCGAAGGTCGTGACGCATCGGTATGCTCCTGATAACGTCTTGCTTGCACTCGGGATATGAAGAGATATGCAGCCAGTCTGCTCCTCGATGTACATATTTGAATCTGTACCTGGTCTTGTGGAAACAATGTTCTTATTTAGGACTTGACAGCAAAAACAATGAACAAATGCCTTGGTCATATGTATCGAGTACAGAGGCGAGAGTTGAGGCTCGGTACGTGTAATCGAGGCATAAGACAGTAAGCTTATATTTAGCGTCACTTGAAGCCTCAGAGAACACAGCAATTAGTTAAAGAAATACAAACCGAAATGAAGGTTTTTTAGAATTTTAATCAAACAGCACGACGATGGTCATTGAAAATATTTTATAAGCATTTTTTGAAATCCATACTAATATTATAAATTCGAAAGTAACTCTGTCTGTCTGTCTGTATGTTACCTTTTCACACCTAAACCACTGAACCGATGTAGGTGAAAATTAGTATAGATATAGTTTGAGTCCCGGGAAAGGATATAGCATAGTTTTTATCCCGATATTCCCACGGAATCGAAACTTATGCGGGTGAAACCGTGGGGCGCAGCTAGTGTCTAATAAAGTATTAAACATATCACATACCCCGCAATAGGTTTGTTGTACGGATCTAGCCATACCAGATGCTTCAGTGTATACCCTTCTTCCTCACAGCAGCACTCTTCATAGAACGAACTGCCTGTAGTTACACTCCTGTTGTTGACAGAATTCTCTTGAAAACACGCTGAACAATCTGTAACAACAAAAAAAAAAACATGTTTAGGTAAATAGTAATCGCATTAGTTAGCGAAATGCCGCGTCCAATAATATTGAAAATAGATAAGCCCTCCCGGAAAAATAGATTTAGAAAGTTGAAGACCTTATGGACCTGAGTCATATAATATAGTCCTAAATAGTTATTTTTAAGTCCAACGATGCCAAGAATGACGAACTATGAGAACTTTCCAGTTGTTCTCAAGACAATTTGAAGGTTGTTTATTGTATGAAATGAAACATCATCATCATTTTGAAATTGTGTAGCAAAATACTGCTATTGACCAACAGTCAGTGGTTTGATCCAATTCTAATATCGTTTTCATATTAATTATTCGCAAAACCACACGCTTGTTAATTACTGTAATTTAATAAAAAAATAATGAAGTAGACAATCTAATCAAATCAGCATTCCCATGTAACTAATTATAACCAAACAATAAAACTTCTTATTAGAGAGAACTGTACTTATACTCGACGAGGTAGGTTGGCCGAATTTTCGAATGACGTGGCTTATTTAACTTTGCCCAAAGTCAGTCGTCGGGAAAGATCGCAATCCCGCGCTTTCGACGCGTAACGTAATATTAAACTTTTATATAAGTTCATTTATCGGATCAGTCAAGTTTGTCGTAAGGCAGAATTAGATTGCAGTTAAATATTATCCACAAAAATGATACAAGTTCTGTGTAATGTGAAAAGTTTTATAATAGATGAAAAAGATGTGAAAGTAGTCAATGACATGCATTGAAATGTTAATTATCTCGGAGAAGTTATAAAGTTATGTTGTTTCTAATAAGAAGAGGCGGTTCAAGTATAGTATTCTAGCCTAGAATTGACATCGCATCGCAAGACTTTTTTCAATTAAGAATTTTCGTGGCGATCAATCACCACGATGAAAATGAAAAAAATTAAGAAAAACGGTTTATTATTTTAACAAGTAAACCTAAACAACCAATGATTGGAACCTACTTGTAAGCTGATAAGCCTGTGTTAGGAGACTCCGCTCTTCCATGACTAAAAGTATATTTTACTTCTTTTATACAAATGTAGGTAAAGGAAATCTATATATCTATACTAATAATACAGCTGAAGAGTTTGTTTTTTAATTTGTTTGAACGAGCTTATCTCTGGAACTACCAGTCGAATTTGAAACATTATTTTTTGCATTTGATAGCCCAATTCTTGAAGAAGATTAAAGGCTATTCAATACCACGCTACGATCCTAAAAAACCGAGGAAAAAGAAAAAAATAAAAATAACGCTAAAGGAAAAGGAAGTATGTAAAAGTAAGAAAAAGTATGCGCGGGAGGACGATGAGATGCGACGCGGTGGCCGAAATTTCACGTCCAGGCAGAAGTTAGTAATAACATAAAAATGAGAGAATTAAAGCTAAATATGCAGCACACGGTGGTCACTGAGTGTTGCCAATTTCGGATCATTAGTTATACAAGGTGTAAAAAAATTAACCTTAAAAACTTTAAGAGGTGCTTTAGACCATCGAACTGAACAACTTTGACTATGGGACCAACTCCGAAATCATGAAAAAAAAATCAGCTGTTTCATACAAAAGTTCAATACCTACTTGGCCAAAATGTATGAAACAGCTCATTTTTTTTTTCGTGATTTCAGAGTTGGTCCCATAGTGAAAGTTGTTCAGTTCGATGGTCTAAAGCACCTCTTAAAGTTTTTAAGATTAATTTTTTTACACCTTATATAAAGTAAGTAAGGGTGGGTTGTTTCACGTCCACTTGACGCACGCGTATGCGTCAAAAATGGCGCTAACTATCGTCAAAGCAAAAACAGCGTTATTTCAAATTACAATTATTACAAAATTATGGCCTTGACATACGTCAAATAATAACGTACACGTAATCGTAATTATTTGACGTACGTATGTTACGTTAACCAACCGTTTGAAACAATCAGCCCTAAGTAAGCTAGTAGACTATACAGATTATGATGACATGTATAAGTGTTTGTACAAACCTACCTATTTTTTTATTTTTTGTTAGCCTATTTTTGTGTCCCACTGCTGGGCAAAGGCCTCCCCTTTTATCTTCCAAACCTCCCTGTCTTGTGCGATCTCTGGCCATGTTGGCCCTGCGAATGATATTAGATCGTCACGCCACCTTCGTCTTGGTCTACCTCGACGGCGATGTCCTACCTCAGGCGTCCAGTGAGTGACGATCTTTGCCCATCTCTCCGGGTGCATTCGATATTCGCAACTTACCTACACAATTAAAATTATTTACCAAGACAAGGTAAGCTTCTACTTCAAAACATAATAACAAATAATATTATCCTCCACGTGTCCATAAGATTTCATTCCCCACATCAAAGACACCTTAAGCTTCCCTGAAGTCATTATTTTCGTTGTACGATATTATTGGGTAGAATCCTTACAGACAACTAATCAGATGAAATTGACGTACCTAGTGGCCGAAAATTGTGACCAACCTGTGTCTCAGCGTAATCAATGGCGACGGTTTATAAGGGGGAGATGTATTGAAAGGATCTATATTCAATGTTGCTAACGATGTTATTGGGTATGTCATTATAGCTATTCAAGCGAAGTATTAGGGTTTCTAGGGAAAAAAATATTGGCTAGGTATGACTGGCTTTTTTTGTCGGGCTGTACATTTTTCCGTGGACAATATTTAGAACCATTAATTTGATCTAGACTATTTTATAAAAAAAGGATTTAATCTAAAAGGAAAAAGGATTTAATAAAAAAAAGATTTCTTCTACTCCGTTCACCTTTTACAACCTGTTTTTTTCCGGTAAAAAAAGTCAGACACTATTATAGGTACAGACGCCAGCACATCAAGCTACCCGAAACTGTCAAATTTTCCCAATCAACTTTGAACCTTTTACTTTAGCGACAAAGTTGAAAATCTATTAAAGATATTTGACAAATTGTAGTAGCTTGATGTGCTGGCGTCTGTATTTGTTTTATGATTAAAAACTTTTGCGTAGGTGGTATGAATCTGATAATAGGTACTATAGATACCTATACGGTATATAGAAGTGAGGCAACGAATATAGAACAGCCAAGCCAAGATGGTGCAAACGTAAATCTATGCTGTGATTAATTGAAATAGCCTGTCCAGAGCACATCGCATTCCCATTTTCTACGACTGCTATAGTAGTTTAATTAATACTTTGAAATTAGATACGGCTTTTCCACCAATGTTTAGGTTTTAGAAACGAAACAATATCAGCGGGGTAATTGCGTAACACACTATCAGTAGCAATGGCTTTCATTTTGACAGTTCAACCGTGTTAATTGCGTTATTTACGTTGTTGAGGAGACAAATTTTCCGAAAATATAAAGCAATGGATTAACTTCTTCTTCTTCAAATTGATTCAGATTGAGATTAATAGATATTGTGTTGCGCATTTAGGGTGCTGGCTTTCAATTTTCTTTTACAACTGTTTTCATTACTAACATCGCTGGCCACATGTACACATGAGATTTTCAACTAATTATAACTCGTTAAAAACAATGAAAGTTAATTGCCCTCAACATTAATGACCTACAAACAATGTAAACAAAAAACTATTTGATGATCCGACGCTTAGTAACGTACACACTTGTGCCGAAACATAAAATAGAATTATCCCGTAGTAAACTGTAATTTTATAAACAAAACCACTTCAATTTTGAGGATAAATAAAGTCGGTATGTCATTGTGTAAAATTAATTGCTTTGGCTCTAGAATTTATAGCGCTATACAAAATTTTGGCTAGACGGCTAAACAATTTCAATGAGTTGAAAATGAATTAACTATGCAAAGTTATAAATACCTGAAGTCTAAAAAGTAGTTAAGACGTATTTAATTACTACAGAATCATTAGAGATAGTTTATCAACTGGTTTTGGATTCCAAGCCGACATTTACAGACAAGTTTCAGTAAAGTTACAAGGGGGATTGAATGTCAATCAATTTAAACATTGGCTGAGAAGACTGGTATCAAGAAGCTCTAAGTTGTAAATGAAAATAAATAAGCCTTCAGAACTTTCATAGCCATTGTTATTACTTTATTAGTATAAGCATTAGCACAATCAGCCTATAGTGGTCCCACTACTGGGAAACAGGCCTCCTCTCTGTGAGAGGGAGTGGGCCATAAACCACCACGCGGGCCCAGTGCGGGTTGGCGGATGACACATGTTTTCAAATTTTTCGTTCTAAGACATGTCGGTTTCCTCATGATGTTTTCCTTCACCGTTTTGAGAGCAGTGGTGATGAAATAATGTACACAAAGTAAAAAGCCTGCTTGGGTTCAAACCCACGACGTTACCACAGGGCCACCACCGCTCACCAGTTGTTATTAGATTAGACTAGCTGCGCCCCGCGGTTTTACCCGCATAAGTCTCGATCCCGTGGGAATATCGGGATAAAAAGTACCCTATGTCCTTTTCCGGGACTCAAGCTATCTCTATACCAAATTTCGTCAAAATTGGTCCAGCCGTTTGAGCGTGAAGAAGTAATAAACATATAAACACACACACTCACAAACTTTCGCCTTTATAATATTAGTGTGATTACATTCCAAGAACGCTATTGCACAGTTAACCAGATTACGCTGAAGTCTGAAACACAATACACATGCAAATAGATGCAACAAAACTACAGATCTCAAGATTACAGTCCCTTACATCACTGCTAAAGTCAAAGATGACGGTTTTTATGTCTATTTAACAAAGCAGTGGATGAATAACATAATTTATGTGGGGAATATGTGTCATGTCTTTCAAGGAATGCAAGGTCGGAATCATTGAGGCGTTAGAATCATCAATAAGGAGCAAAAGTTAGCCATTTTTATTTAGCGCTTCCTGCCTTTTTTATTGTGACGTAAGAGGTTCTATTTTCGTCTCGTGAAATGTCGGTTAACGAACCAATTAGGCAATTTGTGGTGAAAATGGAAGTAGGACACTGTTCGAGGTGGTCCCTGGGTAATAGTTGATTGAAAATATTTCTAATGATATAAATATATAGTTTGCTACAGAATAGAGTTTTCCTTGCCTTGAACCTGTTAAATTTTTGGATAGGTTGTGCCAATATGATTTTGTACTTTTACAATATTTGTAGTTTGCTACAGAATAGAGTTTTCCTTGCCTTGAACCTGTTAAATTTTTGGATAGGTTGTGCCAATATGATTTTGTACTTTTACAATATTTGTTAGGTATTTTGTGTAACTTTTTAAATTATGGTATCAGGCCAGTAGAGAGTGCTTTTACCTTAAAAGCGGCTTCATTTTGTTTGTCTTCGACAAAGCAGTTCATTATCCTTATTTTCCCATTTCGCCTTTTACACAGAACCGCGAACAAATACATTTCGCAATGGCAGACCAAAACAAGGGAAAATCGAACAAAAATAATGTAAATCCGAAGAAAAGTTCTCTACTCCCCCTAAATTATCGGTTCGTTAGTGGAAAAGCATTGGGAACGGGGCAAACCACTACGATTTAATGTTATTTCTCCCAAGTGTAGGAATTAGCACATGGAAAACATCGGGGGGTGAAGCCCTATCGTTATTTTTATGGTTCAAATGGAAAAAACCTATAAAATGAGCGTAAGATTTAAATGTGGAGGGTTCGCGTCAATATCGCTTTGAAAGTTGCTCATATTCTCGGGCAATACAGCTACGTTAGTTTGTATGAAATAAATGGAAAGAAGTATTTTTTATAACCGGAAGTTAAAATTACTTTCCAATGTAAGTGTCTTATGAAACTGTTTTAATAAGTATAGTATTATAGAGCAGTGGCGGCCCAGTCGTAAGGGCCCGGACTTAAAGAGTAATAGGTCGTGGGTTCGAACCCAGAGAGGCGATTTCCTTTGTGTAAATGATTTCATCACCAATGCTCTCAAAACGATAAAGGAAACAGGCATTTTTAGAACCAAAAATTCCATGACGTGTGACAATACCAACCCGCACTGGGTCCGCGTGATGGATTACGGCCCACTCCTTCTCAAAAAGAGAGACAAAGATATTTATTCGGTACAAAGTTGGTTGGTATAATGGATAAGTTGAACACATGCTAATATCGGCATACGAAGATTTACAATGTGAACCTAATGTACACATGGGTATAAAACCTAACTTATAGACTACTTATACTCTAATAAACAATACAAAACACTTATACTATGGACATTTTTATATAGGTACTCTAATATACAATATAAAATAAAACCACAACAATAACAACATTTCTATTATACAACTAAATAAATATACCTTATTATTAAGAAAAGATTATTTACTTATTTATCCTTATAATCAAAAAAATATTTTAATTTGTTAAAATTATTTTGGAGAATATTTTAGATTTATTTTTGTTAAAATTAAATGGTAGCTCTCTTATTACTTTAGGAATATGGTTATTATAAATTTGAATGGACATAAGGTAGCTGTTTCTTTAGTGGAGAGTGCTATTACAAAATTGGTATTTTTATATGATGGGGAGGCCTGTGTTCCAGCAGTGCCACATTATATGCTGATTATACTTATGCTAATTACCTAGTCGCTTATCTCGTAAGTTCATTATATTCCTCAACAAATCACCCAATCAAAAAACATATCAGAATTCTTCAATAATTTCATTGTCCAACTACTCTAGTAACCTACTTTTCTTTTTGATAAATGAATATTTCAATAAACCAAAATTGTAACCTTTTCTAATATAAATTAGTGACTGTCACCATTAACAAGCAAGTAAGTAGTCACTTATCAAATAAGACCATCACATATTCGACAAATAGCTCGGCTACTCATAAAATATTCCGTCCGAACAACGTACCATCAGACTAATCGTTCCATAATTTAGTCGCCTCAGTATCGACACTTGCCACAAGTCGCCTGTCGCGCGAAGTATTATTAAAGTGACATAAACTATCGTCGCGCCGCGCTGTCTTTCAATTAAGCCCCATTATATTGCTGCTGTATGTGTACAAAGTGTTGTTTATAAAACATGTATTGTTGTTTGTCGTATCATTTTACGAAGACCAGGACTGGTTTTGTTACTGGAGTGCTGCATTGTTTTCCGTTTTATTGCGAGAGAAAAATATCCATTTATACTTTGCTGTCTGATTGAGATTTATAGAGCAGATACGATGTGAGATTATTTAATTTCACTCTTAATTAACTTCTGTCGTTTAAAAAGTGTATAATTTTTTTTTATTAATAAAAAAACATATAAGTATTATACAACAAATCGACACGATCGACCATATATTGATTCGATCTAACAACTTTTTCAAAAGTAGGTAGCTATACGCTTACTTAAAAAAAAATACGCATGAACATTTAATTCATGACCCTCTTTCTATCGATTCACTATCGATTTATTGTTTGGTTATCTTATATTGGATAGCTTATTACGTAATCAATGTAGTTGACATATTTGATAATTTTTGATAATTAATCATTAATTTAAATGTAATACATTTCATATTTAAATAATTAAGTTGACAAATTGAAAATATATGTTCTTTTTTTTGTATTGAATATGGGTCTTTACCTGAAATAAATGAATTTTAATTAGTATTTCAGTAGCAAATTCTACATAAACATGTTTTTGCATTCTTTCATGCGTTCTCATTTATGTAATATATGCACTTTATTCATTCACACCTACATTCAAGCTAATTTTGCACAGCCGGAAGGGAATACAGCATGACGATACATGATACAATGAGTTTAAAAGTTAAAACGGACATCTGCTACATTCCATATTCCATCCATTCAACATCTGTATGAAAATAACCCAAATAAAATACACTAAATATTATATGACCGTTTGACATTGAGTGCAGATGCGTGTTAATCACTGTCCATCTAAATAAAACAAGAATAGATTACACGTCACGGTTTTGCTCACAAAACAATGTGTGTGTTCCTAATGCCTGGGCCACACTAGGGTTTTCACGAGACGAGGCGCCAGGACTTAGGAAGAGACGAGAGAATCTCGAAGTAATTTTGAGCGCAGTGACTAGAGATGTCCCGAACGGAACGCATTTGCTCCAGAGACGCTTAAACAACAGTGTGATACCGACCTTAATCGAGAGATGAAACAACTAATAATTGGTTAAGCCGAACTCGGTCTAGTTTTGAGCTAGATATTGGATGTTTGAGTAGCTAGATACATACACAGTGGGCAAATTTGCGCAGTACTGTGTTGTTATAGGGTGTGTAATGTTTGATATAATGACAAAAGTTCTAATGATCATATGACCTAATTTCATTTAATATACTTTTGTTTAATATTAGGCAATTTAAGGATTTATTACCGTTGGATCCCGTTTTTGAATCCCATTTTAATATTTTTGGCGTTGGATCCCGCAAAACATTATTATGTATTTCCGTTGGATCCCGAATTTTAAAAATGCAAGATAATTACGTTTTATTGTCGTTGAATCCCGAAAAGTATTTCCGTTGGATCCCGAATGCTTAAAAAAATATGAATGCGGGTACTTACTTTCAACAACAAAATTGTTTATAATAAAATGAGGGGTTCACTAATGTTTCACCAAAACTCCATTGACAAATTTTTAGTTTACAACCAACGTTTCGTATACTATTTATTTCACAAACAACTCATTTTCTATATAATCTAGTCGTTTCTGGCACTCGCCGGCCGCTGCCGCGGCACCGCTCGCTTCGCTCGCTCGGCTCGTGCGTAGGGGTCACAGTTTTAACCTAACCTAACCTAACATTGTTTTTTTTTTAATAATTAACCTAATCTAACTAGTTCGGTTCCGGGTAACCCACTAATAATAATCTCTTTTTAGTGTTTGATAAAGGTAAATCACTTTTCTTCTGAAATGTACACATGTTGTTATAATATGGGATTCAACGGAAATAGCAAACGGGATCCATCGGTAATACCTAAAAAACGGGATCAAAAAACGGGATCCAACGGTAATAAACGAATTTAAGTGGGATAAGTAAGTGCTTGCGCGATATTATCGAGGTAATTATCCGCACGGAGGAGTTTGGCGATATTTGGGGTAGTATTACCTCATTTAGAAGCTTTGGATTAATTAGAATGTAATTATGTACTGAGAAATCGATCCCCTGTTCGGGGATGATTTCTATTTAGCCAATGTCTTATACTTAACAATTAGTTATGTTACATCAAAGTTCTCTTATGTTGGCCTCGTTTTAAATATATGAGATTTGAGTAGCCAAACTCACATTTATTCCCAGTCGTGAAAACTGAACAAACGAAACTTGAAGCTGAAAAGTTTGTTTGAACGCGTAATCTCTGGAACTACAAGTCGGATTTGACAAAAATCTTTATGTATTTGATAGCCCAATCCTTGAGGAAGTCTATAGGCTATTTAACATCACGCTAGAACTCTTAGGAGCCGAGCAAAAAATAAGAAAGTACGCTAAACAAAAACGAAGTAACAGCGCGGGCAGGCGATGCGATGCAACGCGAAATTTCACGCGGACGAAGTCACGGGTAGAAACTAGTCATTAAATATCACAATATATTATACTCAAGTAAGTACAGCTAACAAGAGACTTACTAACAGCATCGTTACATCTAAAACATTTAACAAATGCATAGTTGATTGGTCTCATTTGTCCGGGTGTCGGCCACAGTCATGCAAGTCATCAATCTAAGTAGAGAATAAGGAACAATTTAATTTGGTGTGGGGTACACGACCAACAGTATACCAACCCACCAACCAGTTACTATAATGTAAGACAAATCGTAGCGAGTTTGACCGACACCCGATGACGGACGAAAATTGTGCATTCGGAATTGTATTTCGAAGACCAACCGTTCGTCTACACAATTTAGGTAAACTGCTGCCATTCGTGGATCTTTGACAGTCGTCACGGGTAGTCAGAAGCCCGAAAGTCTGACAACCAGTCTTACCAAGGGGTATTGTATTACCCAGTAACTGGGTTGTGTCAGATAGGCAGTCAATCCATGTAAAATACGGGCATTCAGCTACATCCGGTTAGACTGGGAGCCGACCCCAACATAGTCGGGAAAAGGCTAGGCAGATGATGATGCTGCCATTGGTTGAATGATTTATCAACAGCTATTTGCAGCAGATTACGCGCGCTTGACAATTTGTCACATTCATTTTGCGACAACTTTCGTTCGTACTGGCCGTAATGCCAGCGTTGCACGAGGCTAGTTTTTGAAGCTAGGATAGTAAGAAAGTAATATCCTTGCTTATCATCCTGGCTTGTCACATGTTAGAGCCGTTTACACGATTGCAGTGACGTAGTCCGCAGTGTAAAATGATCTGATTGGATACTAGCTTCGCCAGCCACACGAGGCTAGTGCACAAGCCAGCGGGGTAATTGCGTAACACACTATCACACGTATTAAGTAGCAATGACTTTCATTTTGACAGTTCAACAACATTCATTGCGTTGTTGAGCAGACAAATTTTTCTAACATATAAGGCAATGGATTAGCAAAATAGTAAAATCAGTGGCGGTAAAAACACTAGCTCAAAAATAGAACCTCATACTATTACTCTGTCACACTATAGCTTACTATCTTTCGCACTAGCCTAAAAATAAGGGTAGTTATGTACAGGAGAACCTATACACGTGGCCAGAGTGACTAGCTTGCTGGCTTACTAGGCTAGCAAGCTAGTCACTTACTTGGGCTTAGCTTGCAAGGCTTAAGCTTCATATAACCCTCGTAGGTGTAGTATAAAGTGATGTTATGTGGTCGGATCATTACCCTTTGCTGGTTGAATGTGATCTTAATGTAATCAAGTCGAAATTAACCAGAAGTCCGCCTAGTATCAATAAAGCAGTGTGGGGGGAGAAAAGCCCGGAGGCAGTTAGTCTTTACAATAAGGAATGTCACCGCCGTCTGCGAGAGATTGACTTCCCAACAGAGTTGTCCGAGTGTTGTGATGGAATGTGTGGTGATCCGACTCATAACAAGGTTATTGATTGCCTGTACCGTGATGTTGTTTGCGCTCTTAGAGACGCTGCTATTGTTAGTAGGGAGAAACGAAATGGCAATGGTACGCGAAAGCGTGTGGTGGGCTGGAATAGACACGTTAGCGAGGCTCATCTGTACGCCAGGCAGAGGTTTGGGGAATGGCTTCTGTGTGGTAGACCGGAATCCGGTGTGGTGTATGAGAATATGAGTAACAGCAGAAGGGTTTTTAAGTCTAAGTTGAGGTGGTGTCTTAATCACCAAGACCAAATCCGAATGGACATACTTGCCGAGATGCATGCAAGAAAGGATTTTCGTGGCATCTGGAAGGCTACACGAAAACACAATCCTGTGACTGGCCTGCCGGTGAGCGTTGATGGCGTGTCTGCTGATATGGATATTGCAAATATCTTTAAAGACCATTTCTGTGTGAAACCAATCCACAAAGCGCCCGTGGCGGTGTTCGATGCTGAATCTGAGCGTGTCTTGGAACCCACTACTAAGTTTTCTGCAGCACAGATAGCAAATGTAATTAAGAGCATGACTAGAGGTAAGTCTCCTGGGCATGACGGGCTCAGCATCGAGCACCTTCAATTTGCAGGACCCCATCTGCCGCGTGTTCTTGCGATGTTATTTAATTTCTGCCTGAGGCATTCTTATTTGCCAGACGAGCTGATGAGGACAGTCGTAGTACCGATTGTCAAGAACAAAACAGGTGACATCTCTGACAAAAATAACTACAGGCCGATCTCATTAGCTACTGTCATCTCGAAGGTATTTGACAGCATGCTTAATTCTCACTTAAGTAAGGTAGTAACTCTGCATGACAATCAGTTTGGTTTCAGGCCCAAGCTGTCCACTGAGAGTGCAATATTGAGTTTAAAGCATGCTGTCAAGTATTACACGGATCGTAATACTGCTGTATACGCCAGTTTTCTTGATTTGTCCAGGGCGTTTGACCTGGTTTCGTACGAAGTGCTGTGGCAGAAGCTACGTGACCAGAACATTGCACCTGAAATTATTAACATCTTCCAGCACTGGTACGGTAACCAGGTCAACAACGTGAAATGGGCGGGAGCTCTGTCGGACTCGTACGGGTTGGAGTGCGGGGTGAGGCAGGGTGGCCTGAGCTCGCCTACGCTCTTCAATCTGTACATGAATGAGCTTATTGTCGCGCTCAGCAGCCGCCATGTTGGATGCCATGTTGATGATGTTTGTTTTAATAACATCAGCTATGCGGACGACATGGTGCTGCTGAGTGCGTCTGTGGGTGGTCTTAGGGAGCTCATGGGCATATGCGAGACGTACGCTCACTCACATGGCCTTAAATATAACGTCGTGAAGAGTGTGCTTATGGTCTTCCAAGCTGGGACCAAGGGTTTGACGGAGGTCCCTTCTGTAAAATTGTGTGGTGTGCCCCTGAAGCGCGTGCATTCTTTTAAATACCTAGGCCATATTGTGACGCCTGACTTGAAGGATGACGACGATATTGATCGGGAACGGAGGGCGCTGTCGGTGAGGGCGAACATGAAAGCTCGCAGGTTTGCCCGTAGCTCCAAGGAAGTCAAAGTCACCTTGTTTCGAGCTTACTGTACTGCTTTTTATACGGGCAGCCTGTGGGTGTCATACTCGCGAAAAGCCTACGGTGCCCTCCGAGTACAATATAATAATGCGTTGAGGGCACTCTTGCGGCTGCCTCGCTTTTGCAGCGCGTCGGGGATGTTCGCCAATGTGCGCATCGACTGTTTTTATGCCACTATGCGAAGGAGGGCAACCGCGATAGCGGGCAGAGTGAGGGGCAGCGGCAACAGTCTCCTCGCCGTCGTCGCCGACAGGTTAGACGGGCCATTCATGCGGCATTGGTTGGCCCTACATGCGCCCATATTTAAGGGGTGGGGGAGGTAACATTATTTTATTTTAATTTATTTATTATGTTATTATTAATTAAATTAATCAATTTTTATTTTTTAGATGTATTCGGTAATGTTATTTTAAATTATTCTGTTTTTAATTATATTCTGTATTTTGTTGTTTTAAATTTTTTTATTTATTATTTTTATCTTGTTTGATTCTGTATAAGTACTTAGATGTTATTTAATATTTTTATGTTTGTGTTAAATGTGTGTGCTTGTCATTTGATGGATATTTTTTGTCTGAAAAAATAAATAAATAATAATAATAATAAAAGCACTATGAATCACTAGGAAGAAATTGCGATTCCCAACTCGTGTGTATTAAGCCGTCGGCTGAACCTCGGGCCTCAAAATACACCCTCGTTAGTAATCGGTCACTTTCTCGCCGCGGTGAATAATGTATCTACTTACTACTTTTTACCAGTTGTTCAATCAAAAACTGTCAAACATTCTCTATATCTCACGGTATCTCGCTGGAAAACTGAGCCCGTAGTCGGCAATTCGGCAAATCCGTTGTCGTTCAGAAAAATGGGTCGTCTGGTAAAGGCCTAACTAACTCGTGTGAATATAATTTCTCTAAACATTATTTCCTATCTACCTATGTCAAAAACTTGACACGGGATACGAATTGGACACCTTGCAGGAATATGAATATTTCTTGTTTCGCTGGGAAATATAAATATGGGAAGGACACAGGGAAACAAAAAAAAAATATGAAGAGGTCATGGCGGTATCTTGATCGTAATTTTTAAAGGCCTCCGCAGGTAGGCGCGATGCGACAGCTCGACACGACACTCATGGAACAATTTCCATGAAGTTTTCATAGAAATTGTTCTACTAACAATCTCGTCTGCCGGAGGCTTGACTCGTAATTACTACTCAAAATGAGCCTTTTACTAACAAATAATTTTTTTGTTAGTCTTGTTAAAGATAACGCGGTAACTTCACTTACTTCCTACAACTAGTACAATTAAGTAGGACTAGATACTTATTAGGAATTTGATGAAGTAGTAACAATTGTCACACAAAGTTAATAAATTAAAACTTACTGATACAATTGATGACTAAAAAAACTTATAAACAGAAACGTCAGTCGTTAGTCTATTGTATTCCATAAGCAATATGCAAGATATACAACCCATTGAGGTTTATTAAAATTATTATTGATATGTTGAAATAGAACCTTCTTTCTAAATAATATCAATCTATTTAAAAATAAAGGCAAATGAACCACTTTGCACAATGCAGATCGCCAGCGGGAGTACCTAATCGGAATTGTGTTATATTTTTATCTCTTGCATTTTAAACCTCTTTGGCCAACAATCCGACCATTCCTATTCCCGTCTCCTGCACAAAATCCCGAAATAGGAATGACCGTTAAAAGTTAATAGGTCACGGAGCATATTATTCCCTATAAATAGTTGGTCGACATCTGGTATTAATTAGCGTTCATCGTATCGCACGTAATATGAGTTTGACGTAATTATAAGATTATTATCGAAGCTAGCCGATATCCAAGGTGATTTTGCTAATTAGCAAACGAAATGGGGAGGAAATGTGAATCGTTAAGGTTATATCTGCATAATCATTATAGTTATCATAGTAGGTAAGTACTACTATTTTCTATTTATAGGGGCTTGTGGCTAAGTTAAAGCTGCAAGGGTCTATTGACCATCCACTTTATACCGACAGTGCCTCGGAAAGCACGGCGCCGTTTGCCCCCGACTTCGCTTGTTCCCCCGACCCACCCCGTCCCATCTCATCGCCTACCCGCGCTATCACGTCGTTATCGTTAATTGTGCTTTCTGACTTTTTTTTTGCTCGGTACCTTACCCTTAAGGTCCTAACGTGTTGTTAAATATCATATAGCCTTCCTTAAGAATTGGGCTTTCAAATGCATTCTGTAAACTAGTATTGCCAAAGATTATGGTGTCAACTAGTTACTGGGTTGTTTGGGTCAGACATGCAGTAATTTCATGTAAAAACTGGTAATTAGCCCGCTGCAACCAGTTAGGCTGGAAGTCGACCCCAACATAGTTGACATAGTTATGAAAAGGCTAAGCAGACGATGACTATTATATTTTCTGATTTTGCTTTCTAGAGATGTGTTTGTCACGGCTAATAGCCGAAGTGCGGCTACACCTAGTTTTAGCCGGGTACGACTAGGTGCAGCCGGCCACATGCGGTTCGTGTGTACTTAGGGTGACATCGGTTGCATGGTTGCGGTCGGTCGATAAGCGACGTAGGATGTAAGAGCGAGCGAAGGGCACCCCGAGGTTAGGTTTGGTTACGTAACTTTAAACTCTTTACACAGAAATAGGAGCCCCGCGAAGCAGGGCTCCGTAGACGTTCCGGCTAAAACCAGGTGTAGCCGCACTTCGGCTATTACGCGTAACATATTTATACTTAACGTATTCGTATGTTTTCCTGAAAGCTTTGAAGATTAGAGTATACTTTAACTAGACAAGCCCTGTCTCAAGAGACCGTATCAGAATCGATTTTTCTTGATACTTACATGAGCCTACGAGTGAAATGGAATCTCGTCTCAGGTAGTTTATTTCTACGATTTGTAACCGATCATAGCGATTATGTAACAGTTTCTTATCAGTCGAAACTTTGTTGATACCTATTAAGATAGATAGAAGGTAGTGTAGTAGGTATCTATAAATATATATTTTTGTTTTATTAATTACAAACACAATTTTACTGTGAGTAATCTTACTAATATTATGTTTTCATACTATAATAATATAAAATGTGAAAGTTTGTATATTTGTTACTCAATCACGCTAAAAACTGCTTAACGGATTTGGATGAAATTAGGCACACATATAGTAACTAGAATATACATAGGTTAATTTTTTATACCGGTAGTACGTTCTTGTGCAACGATTTCCGACATCCACGTGGGCGAAGTTGCTGGCGAAAGCTAGTGGATGATAAAATGATGGCACTTATTGTGTCATAAAATTATCGTCAATGACGGCTAATTATAAAATCAGACTCATAAATTATATTTGTATTTACTCTACATTAATGACTGTGGATTAAAATAGCTGTCTAGATTAAAGCAAAACAGAATATAGTAAAACCGTTTAATAGTCCTATTTCGTAGGATAGAATAGGTATATGTTGTGTATGTAAATAACAATCTAACTAGTAATTATGAATGATAAATTACTTCTGGGGCGACGAACTAGAAATCTACTCACTGGCTTTGGGCCCCACATTTTGTTTTAAAGAATTTTGGAATCAAATATTCATGATTCATAAATACAAACACTCACGTCTTCTTCCCATTGGGATAGGCAGACATTACAGAACACTGCCTGCTACCATACTTTTTAGAAGTTTTAATAACTATAACTGAAGATGACCTACGTTTAGTCCACTCTCGGCCCCTCGACCCCTAAAAAAATATTTGTTTATTTGTTTCCTCTCGACCCTTAAACATAGTTCACACTCGACCCCCAGGGGGTGAGGCTGAATTTTCATACAAAGGACAGACATACCTCGTCCACTCTCGACCCCTAGTTCGGTAAGTACCTAAAATTTATATTTTGGTACAGTAAGGTACAAAAAGGTAAATAAACGAGCAATAATTCTTTATTACCCGACTGTGCCAGAAGGAAGGTTATGTTTTTCGAGTGTTTGTTCTTTGCCACGCTCTGTAGCCTAAACGGCTTGATCTATTTCAGCTTGAGAGGTGCCGTTAGATTTGTCTTAATTGTGAAAGTGACACTGGGTATATCAAAATTAAAAAAAATTAAAATGGCCGATTTTTGGCGCCATATTAGGTCTTCAAAAAAGTTTTTTTTTTCTTATTACCTATCGAGTGGGGTATCAAAATAAAGAGTTTTATAAATAGCTTGCAAAAATTTATGCAACTGGTATGTTTACATGTAATTTGGAATGAAAAATGCTAAAATAATAAAAAAAACAACAAAAAATATTCAACGTTATAACAATAAACTAAAAAGTTGGAAATAAAAAAAAGTAATCAAAAAAATTAAAAAACCCGACTGCGGTTAAAAAATTAAACTAAAAAGCAAAAAAAATAAATTTAGTTTTTAAAATTACTTTTTTTATGATCTGCAAAAATAAACGGACTTCATTTTTCTAAACAAAGACTAACTGGTATTTTTTGGTAACAAACTTATTCAGAATATAACTAATACTTTGTCGTTGTCAATATCGTCTGATCGTCGTTTAGATTGTGATGAAGATATCATCTTAACAAGTTTTTGATAATTGGAATCATCTTCTATAATTTTCAAAAATTGTATAATGTTGGTGGTTTTTGCTAATTTTCTATTTAGCATAGCATGCCAACCTTCCAGTTTATTATAATTATATTAGGGTATTTTAGTAAAATAGTATGCAACTATAGGGTAGACTGATGATTTATCATCGTAACTGCACTTTGGGGGTCGAGAGGAAACTAAAAATTGGCTGGAAAATAAAATCCACTCTCGACCCCCAAGGGTCGAGAGTAAACTATAGTTAGGGGTCCAGTGGACACATTATTTTTTGGGGGTCGAGGGGCCGAGAGTGGACTAAACGATGACCTATACTATCGTCAATGATACACATTTACACAGCCAATAGGTAACTTACATCTATCAAAATGCGTTGAGATCGGACTTTCGCAGTGCAAATTTATCACAACAAATTCAGCTAGATTCCAAACTAATATTTTCATCTTGACCGTAACTCGTTTATCACTAACAAAACAAAAATATGAAGAGATTATACCAACAACCAAACCAAAATATTCCTTTATTTTATAAATACAAGGTCACTCTTCCCGACTTGTCTTATATCAGTCAGTCACAAACAGACATCGTTATTATCCAATTGAATACATTTAGTGAGCGGTATTAGTCTTGCAGCTTAATAAGGGCAAATCAGGAGTAAGTGTTTGAGTTTCGACCTTTTACTTTAATCATAAAAGTAAAATAAAACTCAGATAAAGGAACGTAGTACGTCGACCTTATAATAAGGGTTTGCAACAAGTTGACGTAAAATAAAAGCTAGATGGAAAAGCATTTTATACCTACGTAATTTTTTTATTGATCGGTACCTATTCTATTTCGGGCTGGTTTTTCAATAGTCAGATACCGTACTCTTTATATGAGGAATAATTATGGCTGTATGACAGCTTTTGTATAGTTAGGAAAAATAATATTATTACGTCAAGCTGTCATATTCATTCATCCTCTGGCGTTTGCACACATACTTAATATTTTAAGAGCGTAACGGTGGAGTTTCTTGCCTCTTCAAACGAAACTACCTTTTGGAAGGGGCGACTAGAATCAATTCTATTTTATTGTTAATTTTGAGGTTCAAAAGTGAATATTTGAAATAGGTAAATGCTTTGACTTTGAAATTCTTTGCATAAAAGTTATCTAACTGTTGAAAAAAAACAGCCCTTAGCAATTTAAAATATATCGTTAAATTCAATGAGAAAGTAGAAGTAACGTACATAAATAAAAACAGGCTAGGATTTTGTAATTTTAATCAACATTCCAGTGAATATAAAGGAATAGAATAGGTACTCTTTATTAAGTACACCATATAAAGTACAGACATAAACAGAAATCCGACACATACAGACAGACAGTGCTATTTTAAACCTCGTTTTAGCAAACAAAATACTAATAAGTTCTTTACTTACGTAACTTTAACAATATTTAACACAACTAACTATTTACACTATATCCGTAATCTGCTAAGTATTTCATAGTGTTTTTAATCATCAAATATAATGAATAATTCATTTTGACTTGTGCAATCAAATTGACAGTTTTTTTTTTTGTTTTATGGGTCGAAGTCATTGAGGTTCAATGTCGAAACGTATTATTTGATCTGCTGATTTTGCAAGTTTACGCGTATTTTTTTATAATAAATCTGCTAAGTCTGGTATTCGGTAGCTCATCAATCTTCGTGAGATTCCCGCTGACGAAATAGTTATTTGTGTTTGAAATTCTAACAGGCTCATCTAAGAATCACAATGGAGCGGTAGGGGGATCAATATTTATAAACATGCTTTACAACAGTGTTGATCGAATTAATCATATACAGGGTGTTACAGAAAGGGTATATCAATACAAACGGGTTGAAGAGTATATCTGGTTTAGAATCTCTGTACAAAATTTCAGCTCAAAAGCAGTAACTTTGAAAATGCTTAATATTTTTTTATTTCGATAGTTTATTAAATTGAAATCATAACAAACGTGTCACCGCACTACGAGGGTCATTATCCATTATCTGTAGTGTGTCTGTGCGCCTAGAACACGCACATCACGCCGCCGCACAGTGGAACGAATGTATGGGAGCGGTTGGACGTAGACATGTCCGAAAAAAAAGAGTAAAATTATGCCAAACTAATGATGCCATCTTATTCGATTACTTAATGCCTTCATAACTTGTGGTGATGAATTTCTTCATAACTCCCATATTTCGGGAGTAATTTGAGAAAATGTGAAATTTTACTATGAAAATGAGTGTATCGAGCTCTCTCCCTCCTGATTCCGGGCTTGTTTCAAGTAGCGGTCTCTAATATCATAATGCTTATACTAAGAGCTATATTTAATACTAAGACACATAGTGCGCCAAATGTGCACTTTCTGGGATAAAGAGTGATGTTTATTTTATAACACAATTTTTTTATTTTTTGTTTATTTTGTTGATTAAAACCGTTTTTCTAAAGGTTTACCTTATTACAATAACATTTCTGAGCAGCCAATTAGAGAAGATATAAGCTAATTAGGATATATAATTAGGGACTTAAGGTTTACATATAAAACTGATGCACTAATGATTACTGATAAGAACATTGCTATTATTTAATTACTAAATGGCTCTTAATACACTAATTTAGCATGCATCATTTACTAATTATCACAATAACTAATTACCTTGCAATATTTAACAAAGGATACCTGGGATACCTGGATTTTATATAAATAGGTCACTATTAGTAACTTTAAAATCAGTGTTGATTTACACCTCGTTGTATCCAAGCTAATCTCGCAATGTATTTTCCAAATTTTAATACAAATCTTGATATTCACGTTGCTTTATGCGCACGCGCACATAAAGATTTACGCGACTTTAACTATTTGTTCAGTGTTTTAAAAGATAACAGTTGTGTTCAGTTATGTGAAAGTGCTGAAACAAGTTTAAAAGACTGGTGTCGTCGATTTTGCTACCGCATTTATGCAAAATGGACACAGTCTGGAAGAAGCACAGATAAGTTTCGGAAGAAACATGAGATTTGGCTACAGGCTGCAATTCAATGGCCGGAATTACAGAATGAAAATATGGAACCTTCTACAGAAAATATAAGTGACGTCATCGAGCCCATAATTTCTCCTGCTAAATCTGATGCTTCAACTTGTACACATCCTAGTCCTCGTAAATCTTTTGAGGACCTTAGTAACCGGCAAAAAAGAAGACGCACTGAAGATAGTCTTTCATGCAGCAGTAGCAGCGCTGAAATTATGTTTTCGGCCGAAAGGGCGCTTCAAAAGGCAGGACAAAGCGATACAGCTTATGTTATGAAATACTTGACGGAGAATCCAGAAGAGGCCTCAAAAATCAAAGCCTTCATTGAAGGTAAATCAATTCAGGTACGGGAAATATCCCCTTTGAAGGCATTGGCTCTTTATGTATCGATGAACTTATCGAAATGGCGCTATAACACTCTTCGGGATTTCAACACTCAAGAAGGAGCTCTTCAATACCCGAGTTACTACATGTTGGTTAAAGAAAAAATTAAGTGCTATCCGGCCAAAGAAGATCTCACAGTTACAGAGAGCTCTGCAAAAATCAAATTACAAGCCTTGATGGATTTAACCTCAAGAAGACTTATTAGGTCGTTAGAAACCCCTGTTGATCCCAATCAACAGCTCGTATTGACCAGCAAATGGGGTTTTGACGGATCATCTAGCCAAAGCATTTATCATCAAAGGACGAGTGAAGATGAGCAAATCGATCTTGCTAGTAATTTTATGATTAGTCTTGTACCACTGCGGCTCGTCTCAAAAGGTGTAACAATTTGGGAAAACGAGCGACCATCTTCCACTTCATTTTGCCGGCCAATATTGTTTAAGTTTATAAAGGAAACCAAAGAAAATGTGCAGAGAGAGATGGCTGAAATCGAAGCAGAGATTGAAGCCTTAACTCCATCCACCATCACTGATGGAATTAGTGTCAAACACCAACTGCTGTTGACAATGATTGATGGTAAAATTCATTCCATTATATCCAATACAGCAGCTTCAGTGTGTGACATATGCAAGGCTTGTCCTAAAGAAATGAATAATTTAGAGTTAATCAAAGATAAACACGCAAACGAGGACATGTATAAATATGGCTTAAGCACCCTTCACGCTTGGATTCGCTCAATGGAATGCTTATTACACATTTCCTACAAATTAGACATAAAATCATGGCAAGTAAGGGGTGATATAGCAAAAAGGCAAGTTGATGACAGGAAGAAAAGAGTTCAAGAGGCTGTAAGAAGAGAAACGGGCTTACTTCTCGATGTTGTGAAACAAGGCAGTGGATCCACCAACAATGGCAACTCGGCAAGGAGATTTTTTGAAAACTACACTAAATCTGCTGAACTGACCGGAATAGATGCTATGCTTTTAAGAAAAATCTGTGTGATCTTGCAGTGTATTTCATCAGGAGAGAAGATCAACGTAACTAAATTCCGAGAGTTCTGCTTTGATACTGCTAAGCTTTACGTGGAGTTATACCCATGGTATTATATGCCTTCTTCACTTCATAAAATTTTAATGCATGGGCCAGACATAGTTCAGAACATGTCAATTGTGCCCATTGGTTTTCTATCCGAAGAGGCATCTGAGGCTAGAAATAAAGATTTTAGAAAATATAGAGAGGGGCATTCTCGAAAGCATAGCAGTATCTCATGCAATGAAGATATTATGCACAATCTTTTACTGTCTTCTGATCCACTTGTTACAAGTATCCGTCCAAAAGGAAATAAGTTTGTAAAAAAATCTTCTTTTAAGGAATTTTATGAGCTTACGGATTCTGAGAAAAGTGATATCGAATTTGTTAACATAAATGATTTAGCGGACATCGATTCTGAATTTGAATTAATTGATGATGATGATGATGACGAAGATAATTAAATGATGTTATTGTTTTAAAATGTGTAACTTAGTAAATTAGAGCTTACATCTTAATTATTTATTGTACTTTTAATGAAACTAGGTAATTTATTATCAACTTACTTAAAAGTCATACTCTCATCAGTTCTTGTGAATATTTTTGTTAATATATATTTCTGTATATATATAATATATTTATAGACCTCTTAATAAGTCTGTCTGCGGTTTAAAGTAAATACAAATGGGGAAAAAACGTTTTTTTTTTTTAAATTTTCATTTCCTTTTATCCCAGAAAGTGCACATTTGGCGCACTATGTGTCTTAGTATTAAATATAGCTCTTAGTAATAGCATTACGATATTAGAGACCGCTACTTGAAACAAGCCCGGAATCAGGAGGGAGAGAGCTCGATACACTCATTTTCATAGTAAAATTTCACATTTTCTCAAATTACTCCCGAAATATGGGAGTTATGAAGAAATTCATCACCACAAGTTATGAAGGCATTAAGTAATCGAATAAGATGGCATCATTAGTTTGGCATAATTTTACTCTTTTTTTTCGGACATGTCTACGTCCAACCGCTCCCATACATTCGTTCCACTGTGCGCCGCGCGCCAGTGCAGCGCCGTGATGTCGAAATAAAAAAATATTAAGCATTTTCAAAGTTAATGCTATTGAGTTGAAATTTTGTGCAGAGATTCTAGACCAGATACACTCTTCAACCCGTTTGTATTGATATACCCTTTCCGTAACACCCTGTATTATGTCAATCCGTGCTTAGAATATCAATAATAACAATAACACGTGTTTTTTATGTTCTATGTAAATCTGAAGGCCAATTCTCGAACTTAAAAAATGTTCAAATTTAAGTTAAATCTCATCTCAGCGACAATCAATGTCAAAAACTTGTGAAAAATATATGTACATACATTTTTCATAAGTTTTTCAGTCAACAAAAGACATAAGTGTGCAGGACCGTTTGATATAGTTAAGTATAGTAAGAAACCGATGGATGTTCTCGAATAAAATTTAATTTTATTAATAGAAACAAACAGCTCATTTATCACATTAAATTACAGTCAACAACATCTATCGGTTTCTTACTAAACTTCAACTATATCCGACGATCCTGCATGCTTATCTATTTTGTTGACTGTACATTAATTTTATTTTTGTTAAGATTGAGATTAGATTTCGAACGTTCTTAAAAAAAAACACGGGCATTGCCCCTCTGGTGACTGAAGGGTGAAACAACGATTGAAATATTTCAAGAGAGAACTACCACCTCTATACAAACTGTCAAAGATTTAGCTCTGTCTAATAGAATAGGCAAGACATAGTTGCCTGAAAAATGAAAACCTTTAACACAACGCGGGCTATGAGTCATACGTAATTTATATTTTCTGTAGATATACAGGTTGAAATTGAAAACATGCGACAAATCGAAATGGGAGATTGTACTCATCATTATGAACAACTTTAACTATGGGACCAAACTTGAAATCGCGAAAAAATTCAGCTGTTCTCTACATTTATGTTCGCATATCTCGTCAAAATGTAGGGAACAGCTGATTTTTTTTCGCGATTTCAGGTTTGGTCCCGTAGTAAAAGTTGTTCATAATAATGAGTGCAATCTCCCATTTCGATTTGTCGCATGTTTTCAATTTCAACCTGTATATACTTAAAGCATCTGCAGTCTTTAGTCAAGGCTACCAAATTAAATGGCAAAACATTACACAAAAATTCTTCAATTCAAAAGCCCGAACACGCGTCCCATTTAGCAGCACCATGACACAAATAATGGGGCTCATAATTTCAGGAATTGATAACGTCACGTTTGCTTAACGAGCTCAACTAGCCGGCGACCGAACGAACGCATCAAATTGACGATGCAGGCTCCTAACGTTACGCTTTTAAACATTTTGCTACCGTAACTAACACTTGTGGAATTTGTTATACAGGAATATGTAGATTATTTTGTTTTTATGCGTTGTTATCGGTAAAGGAAGAATTTTATTATGGCTCGAAGCAGCGCCAGATATGATACCAAATTGCAAAAGAAAACTACTAAATGGTCTATCGGTTTCTGGTAGGCTATTTCCAAGTACGTATTTAGAAAAACTCGTGTCAAGATCTGATGAATGATCGGCTGTTGTTGTTTTCTCCGATCAATCACAGTAGCTAAAATTAATAAACATACTTATAACTTTTTTAATTTAAAAAAAATTACGGCGTTGTTACAGACAATTACGTTTACAAGATACACAAGTAGTGTCTTAAATATAGGTCCCCTGACTCCCAAACTAGGTTTATACCTGCGACTTATGAGTTAGTGCTCCTAAATTTAAAAAAGTTATTAGTTATGTCGTTGTTAATCAAAAATATTTCTACAAAGCAATTACAAAGAAAAACAGACGGCATATTGTGAGAGTTGAATTGACATTTGATAAACTACTACTTACTACAGATACCTTTCAGAATTAGGCTGCCTTTCTACCAGAGATGAACGAGGATGTGTAGCTAGGGATGTGTTTAAAACTAGCCAATACCAACACTAACTTAGTTCAAGCTATAAAAATGAAGCGATGTTATTGGCTGGTTTCACACACATCCCTCGCTACGCATCCTCGCTCATCTCAGGTGGAACAGCAGCCTTAGGGTGTATCTAGGTAACTGCTTTTCTACACCTAGCTAAAATATTCACTGGATATGTAAAGATTGTGTAACTAATTAATGAGCAGAGAGATACTAATGGTAGAGACGTGTTTGCAACTCTTTCATGAATAAAAATACACAAAGTGAACAGTCACGTCTAAAAGTATCTATACACTTGGCAATTTTCAATTGCGATTTTTTCGTGAAATAACGAATGCAACGATGAAATACGATACCTACTTAACATAAACCTATGGGTTCGAAAATACTATTTTCGTAATAACATAAAATTTCATTCAAAAATAAAGGATGATGGAACCTTGGGAGGCGATGCAGAAACTGTACTACACCACCTTCAATTTTTAAAAAATGAACTTCATTCCATTGGCCTTGATCTCAATCTTTCGAAATGTGAACTATACCTAGCGGACAGTACTGACAGACACTTGACACTTCCCAAATTTAACGCAATAGCTCCAGAAATCAAAATTATTGAAAAAAGCTCTCTTCGTCTTCTTGGGTCTCCAATCTTTGACAATTCCTTTCCCGGTTTTATTCAGGAAAAAATTCAAAATTTCAATGACGTTTCGGAAAGATTGTTAGAAATTAATATGCATTCGGCCATAACTTTAATCCGCTACTGCTGTTTCGGCCCTAAATTAACATATTTTCTTCGCGCTTCACATTTATGGAAGCACACTCACCTTTTAGACCAAATGGACCAAATTATCAGGCATACATTAACATCTATTTTAAATGTGGCCATGGACGACCGAGCTTGGGCACAAGCTACTCTTCCCATTCGTATGGGGGGCCTCGGCGTCCGCAAAATTTCTAGTATTAGTTTACCGGCTTTCATATCCTCGGTCCACGGCACTGATAAATTAATCAGGAAAATCTTAGCCTCCACACTGATTAATTCTGATGTGCCGTGTTTCACCGAGGCTATGGATGCCTGGAGACTCGCTTGCCCGAATACAGATCCACCTGACAATCCATCTTCCCAGAGACGGTGGGATGAGCCGCTCTGCAGAGTAGTACAGAACAATTTACTAGACTCGTCTGCTACTTCTACGGAACGTGCGCGCCTGCTGGCTGTGGGTAGATGGGAGTCGGGACTTTGGCTTCATGCACTACCTTCGTCGAACATAGGCACTTTGTTCGACGACACTACTTTTCGCCTCGCTGCTTCCCCTCATCGCTGTCACTGTGGCGAAGATGTCAACAGCCTCGGACACCACGGCCTGTCTTGCAGCCGAAGTGCGGGTCGCTTAGCGCGCCACGCGAACATTAATGACATCATCCGACGAGCTCTTGTTACCGTCGGCGTTCCAGCTGTATTAGAACCCAATGGCTTGGTACGCGACGACGGCAAGAGACCGGACGGTATGTCTCTATTTCCTTGGAAGGTGGGTAGGCCTTTAGTGTGGGACGCAACTTGTGTCGATACTCTTGCGCCATCCCACCTTCCTGGATCGGCATGCTGTGCTGGCGCTGCTGCTGCGGCTGCGGAAAACCTCAAGCGGCGAAAATATAATAACCTTATCGGAAATTATATTTTCGAGCCGTTTGGGGTTGAAACCCTCGGGCCGTGGGGTCAGAGTGCTCATGGTCTTTTTACAGAAATTTCAAAACGGCTGGTTGACAATTCCCGTGACCCAAGGGCTGGCTTTTACCTTGGCCAAAGGCTAAGCATTGCCATACAACGTGGCAATGCCGCCAGTCTCTTGGGTACATTACCAGTCGACAGCGATGCGGATGAATTTTTCGACGCTATATTTTAGTTTTTGTATAGTTTTAGTTAAGTTAGTTTTTAATCTTGTTATTTTTGATCATTACTTGTGTGTGTCTATATTGTATTTCATGAAACTAATATAAATAAACCACCAATAGTGTATACATACTTTTAGACGTGACTGAACGTAGCTTTTATAAAAGTGACTTCAATATCCAAGAAATCTTTTCTGAGAACGTGTGATGGTTACATTATTCGCACTTATCCTACCTTTCCATTATTTCGTTTACACTATCTTGCTACTTTAAGTGTAAGTGAAAAATATAAACTTTATTACGTACCTTGAAGAAAGTAAGTTTGTCACTGAGAAATGGTTTACTTTAGCGCTGAAAGTCGTGTAGCTACTTTGTGCCACTACTAATAAAACTAGAACTATCTACAATGTTGAGTACTCACTTAAGGGTTTGACCTAGTTTAGAATTATATCTGCTTCTGAAACTGCACTGTCGCTTTAGTATTTAATTGTAGTAGTTACGAGTGTTAAATTAATAAAATTGTTTAAGACTTTGTGATGTAAAATTTATAAAGGTACATCGTTATAGCAATAAGAACAAAAATTTAACGGCCTCATCTGCATTTGAAACATTTTTTTCCATTTCCCGATGCCTAGCTAACCAAACATTTCGCAACGTGTGCTGAAATCCTTAGACCCTTATCCAAACTTCCAGCTTGCAGCTTTTGAAAAATGGACCAGTTTTCGGTGCGCATCGACTAAAATGTAAAACTCTTACTTTTTTTGTAAACGTTCCGAATAACCCCCCGAATATCTGGGTTAGTTTTGTCTAGAATCTGGATGGCTTATACCCGATCGTAATAACAACATTATTGATTAAACATTAACTTGTTTATCTTAGATTCCGATTCGTATTAAATTTCAAACATTTAAATGTTTGACTTTGACGCGAAATTTATACTATCTTTCAGTCACATAAACATTTAACAGAAATTGTTTATAGATCTAAATAAATAGCTTTTGCTATGTAAAAAGATTAGATCGAGCCATAGGAAGTGAGTTGTAAGCTAACATCTGGGTATAGTGATCAAAGGAGACGAGCCTATTTTTATTTTTACACCTGAGCCGTACGGCAAAGAATAGATGTAATAGATAGATGAAGATAGAATACCCTTTATAAGAATTTTCAATTCTACAGATGCTGGATAGTGTTCTAAAAAAGAAAGATTACTGATATTTACGCTATTGTAGGTAACTTTTTCATCAAAAATCTTCTTATGTTAGCTTTTTAATTCGTTTAGAATTTAACTTAAAACACAGGATTGACCTAGACTCTCAAGGTGTTGAGCCCTAGTTTACTACAACTTAATTTTCTACGCGCACTGTTACCAATTTTTTTTATTTTGTCATATAGGTTGACGTAGGTCTTACGTAGACAGTCATAAATATCTAAAGGTTACATTTCATAAAACCTGAAGTATAATACCGAAGAAAACCCACATAAAAAACCATATTCCTAGAAATCAATGAAAATGTTTTACCATTATATTTAAATTTTCCCGATTCCGGTTATTGGGTAATATCAAAAATGATATTTTATTCCGCTTTGACACACAATTCGGGGAAAAGCTATCGAAATGGGTTCTCGTTTGATAGACAGTATGAAAATTGAGTTGCACCAACTTCATAATACGGAACACCGGCACATGCACGCTTTGACAGCCCTATTTTCAGTTTGCCTTCGACTTTGTTATTATTAAAATTTGCTGTTAGTCCAAACAAAAAATACTGGTAGAAAAACCTCCATTTGTTCACTTGGTAAAGTTTAAGGTTCATGGTTCAATTACTGGTCGAAGTTTATTTATAGTCACATAGTATTTATAGAAGTTATTAAAAAACCTAACCATAGCGATATTATAATGAGAAGAATAACCTTCAATCTTTGTAATGGGTTTTACTGTTGTATTTTAGGTATGTAGAGATAAGGAAAACCAAAATTAAAAACACCTACGTCTTAAAGAAAATCCGTACATTAAAATATGTGTTTTGATGAAGTTTTGGAAGGCATAATCAGCCTATAATGTTCCCACTGCTGGGACAAAGGCTCAGTGACAGGGAGTGAGACGTGATCCCACGCGAGCCCAGTGCGGGTTGGCAGATGTCTCATATCTTCGAATTTTTGGTTTTCTCACGATGTTTTCCATCACAGTTTTCAGAGCGGAGGTGCTGAAATAATTTACATAAAGTAAAGCGACTGTCTGGATTCAAACCTGCGACCTACAAGTCGTCAGTCACAGCCGTTACCACTAGGCCACCACTGCTTGTTGCAGTTTTGGAAACAGTGAGTATTATTTCAAGAACAAAATTGAAAAAAAAAAGAAAAACTCGACTCGACTGGTACTGGTAATATATAAACTATCTTTGAAAAGTCTTCTTACGGAAGTCTACTTACGTAATATTCCGCGAAAGTCCTTGCAATCAATTACGGCAAACTTACATGACACTCTGAGTGTCAGCCAAGATCATTGTCTATTGATCTCAACTCTTGTATTGGGAGGTACTTCTGCGAAATTACTTCGGCCTTGTGGTCATACACGCAAACTTCCCGACGTCAGACATTATTAGTGTAAATTATATACAATAAACACTGCATATATGTACAATTGTACATGTACTCCTAGCATGTCTGTTCATTATCTACACTAATTTAAATGCGAATTTGAGTATGACTGTTAAAAGAGATAATTAAGATTTTTGGCAAAGAAGTAGGTAATTAACTCGTTAGCTATGGGGATATTCAAATCCCAAAGGATTGATTACTTTCGCGGGTAAGGTCGTGGGCACAGTTAGTATCTGCCTATCTATATGTAGGTACTAACAGATTCGCATTAACTTGACGGGTTTCTCAATTGCATTATAGCTATAGATACAATAGCTTGGTAATACGGCTTGATATCGCGGTGACGCTGATGGAAAAAAAGTGAGTACCTATTGTACTGACTATCCTGAAGGCATAATAGTACCAAGAAATCTCTGACGTTTTAACTTAACAAATATTACGTTCATATTATTAGTAACTAAGAATGTAGTGATGTAATACATCGGCCTAGTAAAATAAGTAAGTATATTAATTTTTTTATGATTATTATTATTGTACTAGCAGTGCCCCACGGTTTCACCCGCATAAATGTCGATGCCGTGGAAATATAGGTATAAAAAGTATCATAATGTGTTATTCTGATGTATAAGTTATATTACTGGTTTCATAAAAATCCGTTCTGTAGTTATTGCGTGAAAGAGTAAGAAACATCCATCCATCCATCCATCCTTACAAACTTTTACGTTTATAATAGTATTAAGTAGGTAGTAGGATTTATGTAAATGGTACACCACAGACTATTTGCAGTATTGACTCTCCTTAATCCATCCAAAGGTGGTCTTTAAAAGATCGCTTTTAGCGATAAAACCGCCCATTGTGTCACCCTTTGTAAAATTTCTAACTTTATATCTGTAATATTTATGATGTACAGTCAGCAAAAGAGATAAGTATGCAGGATCGTCAGATATAGTTGAAGTTTAGTAAGAAACCGATGGATGTTGTCGACTGAAATTTTATTTGATAAATAAGCTGTTTGTTTTCTATTAATAAAATTAAATTTTATTCGAGAACATCCATCGGTTTCTTACTAAACTTTAACTATATCCGGCGATCCTGCATACTTATCTCTTTTGTTGACTGTACATAATAAACAGTATTCTATTCTATTATCAATTCACAGAAAATGCAAACAAGATCGTAATAATTTTTCCAATCGTCTGGGTACCGCAATGAAAATTGATAAGTTACTTAAATGATTGAAGTTTTCTCAGTTTTCATGTAATTATAATTAATTAAGTAACAAAGCATGGGTAGGTACCTACCTATGCTTTGTTATTTGATTACGGAGATAAGATCACTAAATGCTAAGTAGTTAGCTTCTTACATAATTATGGTAGGTAAATTGTGAAGCAATATGCAAGGACTTGTTTCTTTACTTAGATTTTACATGCTAACGACTCAGGTCAACCGGATTGCAAAAATAATTATTGAATACACACTGGTTTTCAAAGAAGCGTCTGATTATGCAATTGAAAACATTAAAACACTTTGTTAAACAAAAAAAAACTAACTTATAACATAAAGAGTAACCTAAAACTTAACAAAAAAGTAAATAATAGTTTGGAACTCACCATTTGAAAATAATATCACGAAAACAGCATAAAAAACAAAATTCTTCTTCATTGTGAAAAATATTTTTCCTTTTACGAAACCAAACACAAACAATACTACAGATAATAAAAGTTCAAGGCTCAGGCTGACACATTCTATTTTCGCGCCTTTTTTATTTAAATGCGTTCGAAAAATGTAGTTGCGTTCCAAATCAAGTGATTGTTTATGATTCGTGCAGATGCGGGCAAGGCTTGACGCGACTGATGTTTGTGCCTCTTTTACTGACACTGTGAGCTCGGAAACGGGACGTATTATTGAAGTATAAACATCACGCTTATTTTTAGAGCATTTGAACTGCTGGAATGTCACTCGTATGGTGTACTACCACTCACCCGAAGATCTTTAAACGGTTAAATTAAAACCTTACGTAACTTTTTAACAAGTGGATTGTCGGGTTATTTGTTCCCTTTTTTTATAAAGGCAAAGGCGTTGTTTTTTGTTATCAGTTTAATCGTTCTTCTCCCGTAAATGGGATGATATTTCAGATTTTTATTCTTGCGGTGCGATCGCCCTTTAGAACGTCTAAGGGGTTCTTATTGCGCACGAAAATGAACAAGCTGTGTGCTTCCCCACTTAAATAAATTGTTCCTTGTTACTGAAAAGAACAGCATTAAGATGGCGTATAATGGTTTTTGAAAACTTAAAGGGTAGCTTGAAAGTAGCAACGTTGCTTAATCATGTTTGAAATGCGTTCTAATGGATTAATCGCGCTTAAAAGCACCCGAATTGCTGACAAGAAAAGTAATCCAAACAATAGAACCCCTCCGTATACCTACTTAAAAATAAAATTATGATCGAGTTGTAAGAAGCTTGTACTTTGTTTTTATTTAAAAAGAAAACTCTTTTATGGTTTTGTTTTCTTCAGCATAGAACATAAAGGAAAACTTTATTATCTGCGTCACTGATCGCCAGCTAATTATTGTAGTCGGTTATTTAATTAATTTTAATTAATTGGCAATCACAGTTCAGTTACAAATTAATAAATCTAGGTAAACTACATAAAAGGCATGTTTCCAGCCTTTTCCCGAAATTGTTGAAACAATTTCTGAATTTTGTCCCTTTTGAGTGTTTGCCCGAACAATTTGCCTAATTGCCTTCCTACAAAAACAATCGGCTTAATCCTGAGGCAAACACTGACAATAACATTCCGAGAAGGGGAACACCGATTATTTCGGAACCCATTGTCCAAACCTTTCTGGGATGCTGTTTTCCTGTTATAAGGCCATTTTGGTCACCTTTCCCCTAATTGTAGGCAAACGCCTTAAGCGACGACCAAACATTTTCATGAGATCTTTTGTTACAATTGTGTTACATATATGTGTCGTAGGGCGTATACAGATAGTACGTTTTCATACTGGGTTTTCATTTTCGCAGTTTAGGTGGTTTGTTCGTATTACTGCAACACCAAGAGATTATTGATGCATAGCGCCGACATATTCTATAGTACGGTCGGCGCCAGAGAAAAGGAACCCCCCAAGACTTTAAAGATTATCGCCCAAGCGCGCTTGAGCCCGCCGTCGCTTGTCGCTCGAGCGACGGCGGGCGCGTCACGTGACTCTGGCCTCGAGCAGCTCCCTCCCCCGCCGCCGCGCGCCGCACCCATCTCTGCCCGAGCATCCACCGATCCCACTCAAATATTATTTGCAAGTTTTTAATAATTATATTATGGTATTTTTTCGGCTTTTTGCCCGAACCGTATACCAAGAATAACTGAACTTACAAAAAGACACATTACGTGCCATTGTGGATACGAACCCACATCATCAGGCGCAAGCCGATCACGTAGACCGCACCTTATACCACTAGACTATTGGAACAGTTAGCAAATATAACGAAAATTCGAATAGCATTACTCCTTTTATCGAACAAGGTTAATACTGGTCTAATCGTCTAGATATTAAGGTTTAAATTTCAACTTGCACCACGAGTTATAAATATTAACACCTTATCGTCTTGTTACCCGACTGCGTTTTACAAAATGCAATACGTAACTCCTCAATTAACTAAAAGATAAGGTTGAAATTAGCATACATTTCTTGTTTGGTTGAATAGAATGTGCTTGATTCCGATTGTTGCACTACCGTAATTTTACTTTAGAAACTTAATTGCTGTATGAACTGCGAGTTAAGGTTGAATTTAGAATACTTCTTCGCCTTATTTACTAAATTGTGATTGAGGGTATAATAACTTTTCAAATCGTTTTGTTTTCGTGTCGATCCGCTTGTGTGTAATTAATTCTCGCCGAAATATTATCCAATTTATTAAGTTTTTGAACAGTTGATTCTATTAACCGATAGTATTGTTCGGATAACAACTTTTTTGAAGGCTAGAATTAAATAAACTGACGACTGAGGGAAACTGACCAGTGATACGCGGACTCTAAAATTGTTGTTCTCTGGGAACAGCCCAGGAACAAAGCATAAAGAAAATAGCACGAGATATGGGAATAACGGTAAGATTTACGTTATACACATATATATTTACTGTTGCAATCATGTTGCATTATTACTGACAAGTTGGATTTTTTTTATGTATTTCTAATATTATTATTTTCGTTCCAGAGAAAAACAGTTCGTAGATGGATACACAGGTATCATGCGACGGGTGATTTGAAATGTGATCGCCAAGGCCGTCGCCCAATTATTGTTAACACTAATGAATCGGGGCGACACCGTAATATTGTGGAAGTTCACTCAGTGGCACCCTTCAAAACTACGCGTTCAAGTGCTGACTTCAAGAAGTGATAGACAGTGACAGCGACCCTCTCTGTTATTAATAGGCAATTTACTCGGCAGATTGATTGTGTAACTTATCTGATAGAATTGCATTGGAACATATGAGCAATTGTTAATTCCCAATATTTGTGAGATCATTATCTCGTAGTTAATCAAAAATAAACAGCCTTTATTATTATCAATCCAGTTACTCTTGTTTACAAGTAGTCTTGTAATGTGTTAACGATGCACCATCTGACCTCACATATTTTTCTAATGTTGTGTTAAAAGGGTTATCAGAAAATGTGATAAAAGAGAAAGATGTATATTGCTATTACTGTTATAGTTTAGCATGTTGGTTCTTCCTCTGTAATTCACAGGCACAAATGACAACATTTAATTTTTTAACTGAGCTTGTTTTCCAATATGATCACACAGATTTTAAATAAATAATGTTTCTCAACTTTAAAAAAATAAATATTGTAGTAACATTTCTAGAAATATCTATAAACGAACCGTTGTCTAATGTTAAACATTCTACACCTCACCCAGGGTATCTATTTTGGGTTTAGTTAATATTCTAAGTAAATAACCCCAATTTAACATAGAAAACTGTATACTCAACCAGGAAGTGAATTCCATGAAGTCTTAGAAATGTAATTAGAGAAATAAATGAATATTGTTTATGTAATTTGCCTAGCTTTTCTTATTAACCTCTTATCTACTTTAACATTTGATTTCTTAAATAATTAATTAACGAAAATCACCTAATCATTTATTAAAAAAACTAAAAAAAAGAAAAAAGAATATGCCGTCGGCGGATTTGAACTCGTGACCATCGCATCGTTATGCCGCAGTCTTTACCACTAGACCAACACGCCATTTACGTTGACTTACAAAAAACTTAAACAGTTTGATGTCGATATCAAGGGGGGTTCCTTTTCTTCGATGCTTGCTGTACCTAATAATAAAGCTGAAGAGTTTGTTTGTTTGTTTGAACGCGCTAATCTCTAGAACTCAGTCGGATTAGAAAAATTCCTTGTCTAATTCTTGAGGAAGGCTATAGGCTATTCAACATCACGGAGGATCATCTAGGACCCTTAGGAGCCGAGCAAGAAGAAATAAAGTCAAGAAGAACGCTAAGCGAAAACGAACGACGGGGTGAGTCGGGGGAGCAAGAAATTTCACGCGGGCGAACTCGCGGGCAGAAGCTAGTTTGACATAAAGTTGAAGTCTTAAGTGTCGGTAATTAATTATTCCTTCAAGATCATTTTCAAACTTAAGCATTACCCATACCTTCTGTTTAGTGGAAAATAGACGATAACATTTTCTCGAATGAACTCTTTCTCAACGTACGTTGTTCTTGTACTTTACTGGTGACTTAAGAGAATGTACTTATGCCCCAAAATACATTCAAGATTGACAGATAAATTGGTGTTCACTGTATACCTATATACAACTGCCATCTATTACCGGAACGCCTCTTCGAGCTTCGAAGGCATCACGTGACATTTTTAGACTATTTCTTCTACTGAGTCATTCATTCAATTTTGTTCTTTGTTACGAGTATTTCATACTTCGTTAAAAGAATGATGTCGCAAACTCGCTATAAAATAATTAGTTCATTTAAGAGCGTACGCACAGTTAATTAAATGTTTCTTTCGTGAAGGTCACGGCTCATATTTAAATGACAGATCTATTTTTTATTAGACATTATGGAAATGTTTTCACTTATACCGATACGGTTGCGTAAGAAGATGTTATGTAATTGGTCAATACAATTTCTTCGTACATGCTAAAGTAACGTAATCGAACGACTGTCTGGCCTTGTCGAACACCCAATTACTTATCTACTCGGATATTCTAAAAATATACAGGGTGAATTTTTCAAGTGGGCGTGGATGGCCAAATCCGAAACTATGAGGAATAGCGAAAAGTACTCAAAGGAGTCGCGGGCTCGATTTTGATGAAAACTAAAACTGCATCATTGGATTTTTGAAAAATCAATATTTCTGGCCAGGAATCGAACCTGTTGATTTTGAAAAAAAAAAACACACGCTGTATTATTACACCATTCGATAGTGTCGCTAATAAGGATCAAATTCTGGGAAGTAATGACATACGGCAAACTAAAGGAAAGAGCTTATTTTTATCAAAATACTTTTTTATTTTCTTATGCTACCTACCTATTAAACCTTAACTGATTAATTGTTCAAAATTATGACAATTGTTTTTGAATACATAGCTGGATTCGACGTCTCAAGGATTGTACTGCAATTAAAAATTTGAATTTAGAACATAATTTTGTGAAGGTGACTGCGCTACGAGTGTTTCGGGTGTAAAAATATTGAGCATCATTTCGAACAAGGTATGAAAAAAGAAGCAGTTTATTAAAATTCAACATTTTCATTAAGTTTGCCGTATGTCATTACTTCCCAGAATTTGATCCTTATTAGGGACACTATCGAATGGTGTAATAATACAGTGTGTGTTTTTTTTTCAAAATCAACAGGTTCGATTCCTGGCTAGAAATATTGATTTTTCAAAAATCCAATGACGCAGTTTTAGTTTTTATCAAAATCGAGCCCGCGACTCCTTTGAGTAGTTTTCGCTATTCCTCATAGTTTAGAATTTGGCCATCCACGCCCACTTGGAAAATTCACCCTGTATAGTACTTATGCGTAGTTAGATTTCAGGGGGCTAGTGGCTAAGTAATAACAGCCGCACAGGCCGATCGATCAGGTTAAGCTACGCTTGCCGCGGCTGGTCCGTGGATGGGTGACCATCTTCACATACCAAGACCCCTCCGTGCCTCGGATAGCACAATAAGCCGTTTTTCCCGGCTGTCACTCGTGGATCTTTGACAGTCGTTACGGGTCGTCAGAAGCCCGAAAGTCTGACAATCAGTCTTACCAAGGGGTATCGTATTAGGGTGCTTACATAAAGAAAAACGTTTCCGGTGCAGGCGAGTCTGTGCGGGTCGGTACCGATCGGTGCGGGTCTTCACCCCACCCACAAAATTAAAAAAAAATGATTTTTGATGAAAATTAAGGTGTCATTGGGTTATTTGAACGTGTTACTGTATTACTGGGTGTCATTGCTATTTATTATAAGGTGTTATGTTAATTTATCTATTAAAACAAAGAAACTGATTTACCGTAATTTACTATAGAATTAATTAAATAAGTTCTGCTATAATAAATTCTAATTTCGTTTAAAAATCTCTTTTATTTTTCAATATGTCTGATCCTGTGCTGATATGTGTGTTTGTGTGTGCCGGTGTGTGTGTGTCTGTGTGTGCTGGTTTAGGGTTTTAGTCCCACATTAACTTATGCGCTCACACATAAAGAAACAGGTGAAACATGTAACCGTTTCCTTCCAAAGATCAACCTGCAGAGACCTGTACCGGGAGTCGGGACCGAAACCCCGCTTCTTTATGTAAGAACCCTTACCCAGTAACTGGGTTGTGGAGGTCAGATAGGCAGTCGCTCTATGTAAAATACTGGTATGCAGCTGCATCCGGTAAGACTGAAAGCCGACACTAACATAGTTGGGAAAAGGCAGATGACGTTGTTAGAGTTCTAGGCTCATGAATACTCTGAAAGACGGCCATATTTACCTATTCAAACGACAACACAGATTAAGCCGAAGCTGCACGGACGTAAAAATATCGCGGCGGGATGTTATCGCGCACTGGATTTTTATCTCTCGGTGTTGAGCCGAGCACTGAGAATCTAACAGAGCGCATCCCAGCGCGTCAAAAAAACGCACTTGGATTGTCAACTCTTGGCGCTGAGCGCAGTGCGTTGAAAATCCAGTGCGCGAAAAAATAAAATCGCCGCGGGAGAAACGCACCGGTGTAAACCTGGGCTTAGGATTTAACAAGCGCTACATGTCAAGGATCAGTCTCGAAGTCTCGGTTTGTAATGAATCTTTGTACCTATGCTTAGTTACTATTTAGGCCCCAATTAATCTTCGGCGTCCTTGCGTAACAGACTATCCGTAATAATGGCTTTCATTTTGACAGTTCAACAACATTAATTGCGTTAGTTACGTTGTTGAGCAGACAAATTGTTCGAACATATGAAGCAATGGATTAGCAATATCCTTCAAAAAGATTCAGATTGTGAGTGAAAGTGTGTTATGCAATTAGGGTGCTGTACTTATCCTATCGTGTATTCATTCTTCACTATTTGGTTTCCCATGTAAACAGGACCTAAGAACACCTTTATCTCCCGATTGTATGATAAAATCTCTTTGTTCGAACTCTTGCCTTTCATACGCGTTTGGATTCTCCTCTGGTATGTGAAATACATTTGTGCTGATAGTAGATTTAGCTATTATGTGTTACTACGCCCTTGGATTAGGTAGGCTTCAGGGAAAGAATACGAACGTTTAATTTCAAACGTGCAGAATCTGAAAGTTGTTTAAGTAACTGCCTATTATCTAGTTAACGACATTAAAAGTAGGTAAATACACAAGCCAAGCCACAGTATAAGCCAACTCTAACTTGTATTTTGATAATTTATTCCTAGTTTTATACAGAATGTGGTCAATTTATAGAATAGCATAATCAGTCTATAATGTTCCCACTACTGGGACACAAGCCTCCTCTCTGTGAGAGGGAGTGAGCTGTAATCCACCACGTGGGTCCAGTGGTGGATGTCATGTCTTCGAATTTTTGGTTCTAGGACAACCGGTTTCCTCACGATGTTTTCCTTCACCGATTTGAGTTATGCAATAAATATGTCTTTATCTTTGAAAGCAGTGCTGATTAAATAATTTACGTTAAGTAAAGCGCCTGTCTGGGTTCGAACCTACGACCTACAACTCGTAAGTCGAGGCCGTTACCACTGAGCCACCAACTTTCTATACAGTATATGGTTTATTAGTCGATTTGTAGAATAGAGTCATAAAACTATCCGTTTTACGCATATGATGATATTATTATTTTTTTACATGAACAGTTATAAGTACAAAATGTTCACTAGGATTAGGATTATCATCATTCTCCTGCCCTTATCCCAATTTATTTGGGGTCCGCGCATCATGTCTTTTTCTTCCATACTTCTCTACTAGTCGTCATCGCGGTAGTCACCCCCTTTCTAACCATATCATTATTCACACAGTCCATCCATCGTTTCTATGGTATAGCCATTATTACATTCATACTCAAGAATTTCCTCACGACATTTTTCTCTGACAATCGATTTCTAAGATTCTCTTTTCACTAGGGTTATATACTCATAATTATATAAGTGTATCTCATCTGTACCTACACCATGTGCACCCTTACACTACTTTATAAAGCAATTCACTTTAGTTCAACTCCTTGATTAAATTTTAAATCGTCTGGCAGAACTAATATCTCTATGGTTGACATCTGTTCGTAGTGGCGGCAAGTACGAATGTCAGGAGCCATCACGTTGTCTGATGCCTCTAACTTTATTACGAGGAAACTTTCTGTAACGGCATCTGTGGTAGGTCATATTGTAGGGTTTGTGTCTATGGATATTGATGGTTTGTTATTAATCTCTTATAAGCTAAGGTCTCGCCTCTCATACACGAGGTTGTAGGTTCAAATTCGGGCAAGTTCCAATGTGAAATTTTATTCGCATGTAGAAAGTACTTTCTGAGTTTATCTTGGATATTACTGTCGTCAGTGAAGGATTTTTCCTTCACTTCATGGTGAGGAAATTTGTAATTACCTATAGTAAGAATATAGTATAGTAAGAATGTATATAAGTTGGTCTTTACCAAGTGTGGTGACCAATGCTCGTGCCTTCTCTGTGTGAAAAGAGGCCTTTGCCCTGCAGTGGGTAAATAAAAGACTGGTACTATTATAAAGCTTGCAATTTTGGAATAGAATAGAAGAGTTCTAACATATAGATATAAAATCTACCTTCTTTATGAACCACTCCAAACTTTGAATTCCAAAGGTTAACACTCGATCAATCCGAAACAGCTAAACTAAATATTTTTGGGTCTTATTCAGGTAATCGAACTCTCTCCGGGTTAGGTTAAAAGTTAGAACCCAGAATAGTTTTGATCTCAACAAAAAGTTTTCAAGGAATCCTAAATGTTGGAATAAAAACTCGATTCTATGGAAGAAGATTTATTTGTTTGATTGGAAACTTTAGGTTGGAGACATTTTCAACTTTTCCGATTGATATAAACCTATAACAAGACGTCATTTGCTCTAAAAATCCTCGCTTCAATTTTCAATGAAAATAAAATAGGAAACCAAATTCATCAAAAACTAACTTGCTACCTCTTGAAAGAGCTCAGAGAGCAGTTTTAAAGGTAGCAAACTTCCGTCCCTTCTTTTTTCCCACAGATCTGCTGTATAAATCCTGCAATGTACTAACTGTTCGCCAGCTTTTCATTATGCACTTAGTATTAAAACTGCACACCATGCTTGCCTACAATGGCGACAACACTAACAAGAGACGGAATGATTTAGTATGCATATCTAACGCAACCTCAAAACATGTCTTTGTAGAAAGATTTTTAACTTTCTTAGGCCCATTCCTGTACAATAGATTAAATAGAAAACTAAGTATCTATAAACTAAATTACTATAGCTGTAAAAAAATTATACTTAATTATTTATTAACCATCGACTATGCACAGACAAAGTCAAAGTCAAAGTCAAAGCATTTATTTCAAATAGGCACATAAAAGGCACTTTTGAACGTCAAAAATTATCTTAAAATAGAATTGATTCTAGTCGCCCATTCCAAAAGGTAGTTTTCGTATGGAGAAGAACGGGCAAGAAACTCCACCGTTACTCTTTTAAAATGTTTAGGTACAATATTTTGCATGGGTACATTAATTATATAATAACATGTGAGGACGATGCACCTACAATAAAATTACTATACCACAATAGGTAAAAGAATTAAAAACGAAACCATGACATGTAAATTAAAGACAGAAGCCCTACTTATTGTCTGCAAATAGAAATGCTAACATGCTATTTTATTAACTTCTAGTTAAGTACCTAAGTTTTAATTTAGTTTTTACGTTATACCTACTCATTGTTAATTTATTACATTAAGAATTTATGCGCTTTCTAGCCTGAAGCACAGGTCCAACCTAGTTCAGGCAAATTAGCAACTGTGCGCTATTTTAATTGTTAAGCTTTTTAGTGCAAATGTATCCTCTTTTATAAATAAACGATATTATTATTATTATAAACGATATTATCAGTTCCGTGACAAACTCCGGAACTTCTCTATCCTCATGGCCTTAATAAGGAAACTCGAGTTTCGACGAGATTCTACTTTAGGCGTTATTCTCACTTGAACTTTTAAATTGAATTACTAGGCACCTACATAGGACTGTGGGAACCTCCTTCGCCGAAAATTGCTTGAAACTTCTTAGGTGCCTTCCCAGTACTGCGTAGCGTAGCCGTAAGCCTGGTTTACACGTTGCGATTTCATTGCCTATTATTATTATTTTACGTATCTCGGGACCATGGGGTCCCGGTCCTTTATACGAGGGGCCGAAGCCAACCCGCAGAGGCCCCTTAGGAAATTTTAATGAAATGTGGCACCAACCGACGATTATCCCTGTACGCACTATGCAAGTGCACCCAAGGACAATCCCCGGTTGGTGTAGGACTATTGCAGGATATGAAAAAATAAAAAATTGGACTATAGGTTTGGGTGGCTAAAGTGGACTGGTTACCAATAACTATGGAAGAACTATGACCCCTGCCCAATCAATGTTTTATATATACACGGATCAAATAGCAGGGGGTGACTTGCACACTCAATAATGGGCCCCCGGAAACGGTCGCTAGCACATAGTGACGTAGCGACAAGGGGGCAACATGTCCTGAAGTGCTTATGAGGAGTGGAGAGGTATTCCACGGCTATCAGGACCATCCCGGAAGTACGGTCAAGATCCCTACCAGCATCTTACTGAAATACTTCCTTCCTCCGAGCACGTTTGCTCTTGCGAATCTCCACTCAAGCCGGCCAACAAAGGCAAGAATGAGGTGGGAGCTCTGTTCCTCGTCATTGTTCACTCCAGCCGGCCAATAAAGGCAAGCCAGAGGTGAGGAACAAGACTTCTCCCGGGAGATAGGGTCCGTGGGGTCGCTACTGCCCAACAGCTCGCCACATGCTGCCCTGCGGGTTTCTGTATCTCTCTTGGTCTGGCTCCTCACCCTAGACCTGTTCCAGCAAAGTGAACTCTTCCGGCTCAGGGCTAGAGTAAGGAGCGCGCAAGCCCCACCACGACGTCAACGTAGAGATACGGCGATGGGGTTATTATTATTATTATTATGAGCCTGAGTTGTCCTATTGCAGGGCAAAGGCCTTCCTTCCCTCTTTCCACTTTTCATTGCCTATAGCCTATCATAAGTTGAAGCAACAATAAAAGTTGCACTGTTTAAACAATGTTTAGACGTAGCAGGTCATTTGTTACTTCAATTTTATTCTATGCCAAAGGCAAGAAACTTGCATCATATAAATGAGGCTTTAGGTAATACTTGAGAGTATTTATCAAAAGTCCCATAAAGTCGGGTTGCACCTTTAGTAGCTATAAATAGTTCAGGCTTGCAATTTCCTCTTTCTTAACTCAGTGTTGGAACTGCTGGCGCAAGAAATTGTGTTATGCAGGTTGTTGGCGCCACAATGCCTTGCTCACTCCTGTCTGGAGTCTTTCCTTTGTTTCTTTAACTTAGTTTCGCAGCATTATGCTGAACTTTATCCGACTGTATGAATTTGTTTTGAAGAATTGAAACTGATGTGTTTGTCTGAGTTATTGGCTTTATTTTTTGTTTTTGTTTGAGGTTGGGGGTAGGTCACTGAGAGGAGGCCTGTGTCCCAGCAGTGGGAACATTATAGGCTGATTATGTTATGTTATGTTGAGGTTTCTTCGTGTTAGTTTATTAGGGTGTAATGGACATTAAACACTGTAAACAATAGCTTTGTTGAGAAAATATGTATATGTCCTACAATGTAGAAGTTACCCAAATAATTCTTTAACGTAATTCGATGACATGAACTACAGTCATAATATAACCTAAAAATTTTGCTATTCCTAAAAAAAAAACTCCTGAAAATATCCGCAGGCAAAATCTTAACATAACCTTACAAATAACAACAAAATGAAAAATAAACTAGCATAGTAAAGCTGATAAAATAAATTCGCTGAAGAAATTTAATGCTTACATATTCTATTTCACGATAAAAATACGATTTTGATACGAATTCTGCTTCAGGCTATGCAAGGAATGGCAAGGTAATATTCGAGAAAATATTTGTAACATCTTATTCCGTTTGTAAAATGCGAATAAAATCTAAGAATAAACATTTCTAAATAAACTGCATCTACGTACCACAACTAAGTTTTTTTCTGGATCTTTACATTAATGTATCTTTTAGCAATAGATAGATATGTAATATTTTATAAAGACCAAAGAAACAATGTGGGAACAATACATACATAATTATCATCATTCATACAGATGAATGATGATAAAAGGTAAAAACGTGGAAAGGGTACACATGGTGTAGGTACCTACAGATAAAATTAACTTATATACTCGTAACTATGAATTTATAACCCTAGTGAACGAAAAAACTTGGAAATAGGCATGTGATACAGCGGAATGAGAAAAATGTCGTGAAGAAAGTTTTGAGTATGAATGTAACAATGGCTATAACAGTAGGGGAAGACCAAAGAAATGATGGATGGACTGTGTGAATGAATGCTTAGAAAAGGGGTGACTACCGAGATGACGACTAATAGAGAAGTATGGAAGAAAAAGACATGTTGCTCCGGCCCTAAATAAATTGGGATAAGGGCAGGAGAATGATGATGATGATGTACAGATGCCAGCACATCAAGCGACTACAATCTGTCAAATTTCTTTAACAGATTTTCAACTTTAGCTCTAAGACATAAGGTCCAAGGTTGATTGGAAAAATTTTACAGTTTCGGGTAGCTGGATGTGCTGGCGTCTGTACCTTATATTGTATACATGATAAGTGCATTAAAAACCTCCGGTGGATTTTTACCCACTATTATTTATTACGGTTATGGATGGGATCTTTAAAAGAAAGAAAGAAAAAGCATTTATAACATTTTACTTCAATAACGTAGCACGAGAGAATTGACACATAATTTGTAACTACCTACAAAGCCAGGAACATTACTGAGAGAAAAAAGTCTTAATTGAAGGCATAAAAATACCGTAACTATACTAAAGTATTTTCCTCAAAAAGCCGTCATTGTTTGCACTCTCGAACAACGAGCAAGATTGATTGATATATCAATGATAAATAAGCAGAAATGAGTGGTTTCCCTGCGGTCTGTGGAGCAAGTTACATAAAATAGCTTTTAAATTAAAAGCCGATGGTTGCCCTTAGGGGTTCTGTAACCTGATGGTGTCTCATGGGCCTGCCATGATGTTTGATTTATTGATTTCGAATTTGGGAAACAGGAATTTTGACCTATATGTTTTTACGTTGGATGTGAGTGGAATTACAAATGTAGCGTTGATTTGTGTTGTGTTGAAGAGGACGGATATGTTGGGAGAGTTTTGCTTGAAATAAACGCAGATAGACTGAAAAAATTACGTACGTGGCTTTATTATTGTGCACAGTTTTTTTAGCTTTAAGGCAAAAGCGTCAGGGTAGCCCGCGAAATTCAAATTTTCTTACGTTTTTTGCAATGATGATCTAAATATGATTTGCGGCCGTAACACATATTTATTTATAGAATTATAATCATAAAAGCCATCAAAACTACTCTCTAAAATAGTCATTCAATAGGGTACTTGAACTTTAAGTTCAAGTACACTATTGAATGACTATTTCATGAAATCATCACATTTGAGGCCAATTCTAATTCAAGGAGTTTTATAATAATAATAATAATATTTTTTTTTAATTTGCGCATCATTGTGCCGATAGTCGTCACAGCCAATGGATTGATTGCCAAGAGCCTCGACCAACACCTGAGGAGGCTCACGTTGGGCAGCTGGATCAAGGGCTTGATTCAGAAAGCGGTACTTCTGGACACGGCTCGCATTGTCAGGAGGTTCCTCTCTCTGGAGCCCTGACCGCCGGTAGCTTGGACCCTGTTCCCGATACCGGTGGGCTACTATTTTTTATATTTTTAAATGTTTTTATATATTTTTTATACTAATATTTAAAAATATAATTTATATGTATATAGTGAAATAAAGGAAATAATAATTTAATTTCAAGCAACAAAGACTCATAGTGTTAGTAACAATATACTTACAAACTAAGTTAGTAATACACTTACAAAACACAGAAAACAGATTGCGACATCACTGCTGCACGGTGCCAGGCCCAGCCGAAACCCTGCAGCAGTGGTTCACAAACTCACAATCAAGCCTGCTCGCTATCATAGACAGGATGCTGTTGGCGCTGCCCCGCACCTTACGGACTAAGGATGCGCACCGTTTCCGCATCACGGTATAATGTATGATTCTAATGATTATAATTCTGTAAAATCATATTTGTTACAGTCGCGAATCATATTTTAATCAATATACAACCTGACACTGCTAATGGCAAAAAACCTAAGAATATTTGAATATCGCGGGCTACCTTAGCGCATCCCCCTTAACAGTTCAATCAGAATTATGTAGAATTCCTCCAAACCCCTTCAACTTAGCTAATGATAATTATGCTTGAAATAGATTTGGATCCACAGGCTACATTTTTCCCGCTTTGCATATTAACAAGTTGTTTTAATGGTGATTAACGGTTTTAGTATCGCGTTTTCTTAGGCCCATTAGATCAGAACTTTACTGGCAAAAGCAGACAAAGTTATTTTATCCAAACAAAATATTTCTTACCTACAATGACCTTTAAATCGTCACTGCGTCTGAATGTTGGTCAAGAACGGTCGTTGGCGTGACAATCAAGTTTATAATGAGTGACAAATTACACGGAATTGTCGTCGCGACAAGATAACAGTTTTATTATACGATTATTAAATAATCATTACCTACAGCTGTGGTGGTATTGTTGGTTGAAGTTGAATGCAACAAACTTAGATTATAGAGACCTTACTTAAGTACCTACCTATTTGCTTAAGTAAGTGATAGATATCGGAAACGCTGTCGTGATGACTTAGAGGCGTTCATGAGAGATTTGCCGGAGAAGGCAACACACAGGGAAGAGTGGAAAGCTGTGGGAAGACCTTTGCCCAGTAGTGGGACAGTAAATTTATTTATTTATTACAGCATGGAAGACTTACAGCTAAAAAAAAAAAACAACAAAAAGGTAACAATTTAGTCGACAGAAAGCCAATTACAAGTCTTCGACTTGTCTTGTAACGTAGACGATGTTTACTTGCTAATCTTTGAAGATTTATTGTCAAAGTTGTCTTTTACAAATTTTTCTTTGAAAGTTGGTTTGTTAAATAAGAGCACATCTGTGATTTTTTACACCGAGTGGTTTGCAGACGTCAACGTGCACTAGAGGACATCGCTGTGATATATTAATTACTTTATCAATCGATTCTTGAGTTTTCAAAACTAGTAGGTATATATTTTATTCCTATATGTAGGTATATATTTATACGTTAGTAATATTTTGAACACTAGATGAGATCACAGTCTCAAAGCATTGGGACAGTGCGTTTCTGCTCTCAAAACACATACCTAGGTAAAGGTACAAAAATTGCATTTATTATTCAAAATGCCATAAATAAAACGCACAATACATAATAACCCCATAAATTCAGTATTAAATACATATTTAATCTCCCAAAAGGGCAATTGTACCTACTTACAATTTATTCGAAGTTATTATTTGCGTTGAACAAACCGCCATGTTCAAATATTGGTGCATCTCCCTAGGGGAGACGCGGCACAGATGGTCCACTTATATTACCACCTTAACGCGGGGAAGTTTAGGAGTAACGTAAATCGGTAATCAATATCTCTGCTATGGCTACGTATCTTCCATAGTTATCCATAGAGACCTATTAGTTGGTTCGTATAAATTGGCTCTTTTTATCATAAACTTATGCCCTCTTTCCATGGAGGTAGGTAAAAACTACAGAACGCCTTTTTTCCTATATAGCATCTCGTAGTTGACCTTGAGAGGCCATGGCTACTTAACCGGACTATCCTGTGGTTGCCTTAAGGTGAATGCGCAGTTGTAGCCCGCGAAATTCAATTTTTCTTACGTTTTTTGCAATTTTCAGGTCAGTGTCAGGTTGTATCTTGATCAAAATATGATTCGCGACAATAACAGGTACGTATTTACAGAATTATAATAATTAGAATCATTAATACATCTTTCTAAGTTAGATTTCTACCGTTAAGAACAAATCTCGTATGGAAAAGTGTTGATGGTAGAAATCTAACTTAAAGAGATATATTAATGATTCTAATGACTATAATTCTGTAAATACATGTCTATTATAGTCGCCAATCATATTTTGATCAAGATACAACCTGACACTGACCTACAAATTGCAAAAAACGTAAGAAAATTTAAATTTCGCGGTCTACCACTGCGCATTCACCTTAAACGAACATAATTAAATGTAGGGAACAGCTGATTTTTTTTTCGCGATTTCAGTTTTGGTCTCACAGTAAAAGTTGTTCATATTAATGAGTACAATGACCTCTTAAGAGGTTTTTGGTGTTTTTCCAATAACCCTGTATATTCCTTTTACATATTCCTTTTGCCCTGATTACATTCATAAATCTGGTCATACACGCACGCCGGTTGCGAGTACTACGCACCTGATTTTTTGAAGAACTTCACCATTAAGGTCACTATATGCCCTCCTAGGGCTTCCACTCACTTCTACTTTGTAAGTCCTTTTTGTTAATCGCTTTTCATTCTATTGTTGGTCCTCAATTTTTCATAAAAATATCAAGAAGGCGTTGTCTGTAGGTAGAAAAGTTGGCAAAGTTTAGTGTAAATGATAATTTGGAAGTCAAATGCTGTAGGTACACACTTTTGTTTTTATACTATACTATTTTAGCTGCAAAATTCGTACAGCAAACTACCAATTTTGTAGCTCACATCCATCGTAAGGCTAACTGAAAAAAAAGCTATAAAAACTCATACCAAGAAAAAAGGTTAGCTATAAATCGAGTTTTTAGTACCTTCCTACATCACTTTCTCCTTAAAAATGCTAGAACTACAATTTGTGTTAAATCTACTAGAATAAATATTTAAACAACCCACAATTTAAGGAGCAATTCCTTCATTTTTGTTAGAATCGATATTGCTTCCCCTTACAAAATACACTCCCGATAATATCTGCGCTTTAAAACGCTTCAACTCATCTATTCAGTTTATGGTTCAATCGACAACAAGTGCCAAAGATTTCATATCAGAATATTGCTCGTTTAAAAATAAATTATTTTCTGAATATAAAGTAAGTTATATGTTCAAAATTTTCCGCAGAAGAACTTCATTAAGTACAAAAATTTGAAAGAGTATACTTAGATAGTACGTTCGTGTTGAGAGGATGAAGAAAGGCGACGAACAAAAAGTATTTGAGTGGAAACACGAGAGGGGACACCCTAGAAGGACATATGGTGACCTTTTTTGGTGATGTTAACGAAGCAAAAGTAGTATGTAAAGATCGTAGCAGGTGGCGTTCTGTAATTTATGTCTAACCCCACGGGAAGAAGCCGTGAGTCGTATGTCATGTATGTAAGAATTTCATCTTTTTTAGGGTTCCGTACCCAAAGGGTAAAAACGGAACCCTATTACTAAGGCTCCACTGTACGTCTGTCTGTCACCAGGCTGTATCTCATGAACTGTGATAGCTACAGAGTTGAAATTTTCACAGATGATGTATTTCTGTTGCCGCTATAACAACAAATATTAAAATAATATAAATATTTTAGGGAGCCCTCCTTAAATATTTATTTTACCATACAACAGACGTGATTTTTTGCCGTTTTTTGATCGATATTAATAACGGCAACAGGTAGACGCTTGAAATATTTACAGAATAGGTAGTTAGTTGTATATTCACTTTAAAAATAAATAATTAAATTAAAATAAAATAAATTAAGTGGGGCTCCCATACAATAAACGTGATTTTATTATATATGTAGTGTTAAATATTGTACGGTGGTACGGAACCCTTTGTGCGCCCTTGGCCGGTTTTTAAATTGTGGCTTTGGATGAAACTACGGTCGAATATTCCCATCGTACCCTAACAAAAAGGAAGAAGGATCACAATTGATTGTCATTTAATCAACCAGTCGATGACCGCTATTAATAGTGAACATTCAGCAATTATAATAGTAGAGCTATTTGTGGTCTTACACTCATCTTGGGAAGAACATAATTACTAATTATGTAGGCAAAGTGGGTATGGAAGTACTATTTCCATAACTACCCATTTTTCTTCTCGAGGTTCCCAAAAAGTTACAGACATTTCGCGTTATCTTTACGACGGCTACGCTTCGAAAAACCTTCTGGGGTCGGAGGTACCTATCCGAAAGGTGGTTCATAATACTTTATACCAACTTTAACTAAAAAAAAACCTTGAAAGTTCATACTGTGTTCTGTTAAGCTCATCTGATTGTGAAGGAACGCATCGAAGATACACATCGATTATTTAAAGTCTTAATAGAAATGCAATTAAAACTTACCACTACCAATTTCATTAATCCGCAGTCTCGCAAAGTCCATTAAACTTCAGAGATCTATACAGGGTGTTACGGAAAGGGTATATCAATACAAACGAGTTGAAGAGTGTATCTGGTCTAGAATCTCTGTACAAAATTTCAGCTCAAAAGCATTAACTTTGAAAATGCTTAATATTTTTTTATTTCGACATCACGGCGCTGCACTGGCGCGCGGCAGCGTGATGTGCGTGTACTAGGCGCACAGACACACTACAGATAATGGATAATGACCCTCGTAGTGCGGTGACACTTTTATTATGATTTCAATTTAATAAACTAACGAAATAAAAAAATATTAAGCATTTTCAAAGTTACTGCTTTTGAGCTGAAATTTTGTACAGAGATTCTAGACCAGATACACTCTTCAACCCGTTTGTATTGATATACCCTTTCCGTAACACCCTGTATAGATTAGATGCACTAAGCCATGTCGGCTCCCAAATTCATTTCATCACTCATTCGGAGCGTGTGCACCAATCACTGACGCAGTTACTTGCACAGCTGTGTCGACTATGGTGATATCCATTTCACTACAAGTTGCTGGCTCATATAAAACTACGAAACTTTAGTTTTTAGGGTTCCGTAACCAAAGGGTGCCAACGGGACCCTATTACTGAGGCGCGGAGCGGAGCCTTAGTAATAGGTTCCGTCCGTCTGTTACAGGGCTGTTGAATCATAGGGCTGTCTTTTGATCCATAACAGGATATAGACGTATAGATACTTGAAATTTCAACCGAGTGTATACAACTATAGCCGCTATAACAACAGATAAAATAAAGTATTTTTTTTTTACTTTATTTTATTTAGTAATTAGTTAAATAAAACTTTACTTTTTACCAACTTTACTTTTTACTACTTTATTGTTTTCTCTTTTAATTACTTTACTTTTTTTCAACATACAATAAACGTATTTTTTTTTTAATTTGTAGTATTAAATTTAATATTTTACGGTGGTACGGATCCCTTCGTGTGCGAGTCCGACTCGGAAATGGCCTCTTTTTCGTCTACTCCGAATGTTTACGAACGCTTCCGAAAGTTACGAGAAGTTTCAGTTTAAATATTACGACGGTAGTTGGTAGGAACAATTGGGTTTAATACCAGTCAAGGTGTTTGATGTCCGTGTCAGAAGTTTTCAGTTCGCCTTCAAGTTGGACGCTTTTTGAATACTGAAGGTTTAATATTTATCTGAAATGGGGACTGAAAGGATCGCGGGAAAGACTTCGCCGCTTCGTTTTATATTTATTTTAAGTCTTTAGATTTTTCAGCTGGTCGTACTGTAAAACTGCTCAAAAGGTTTTAATTTCTTTGGTTTTTCAAGAGGTGACCAAAGCTAAACCAGGTATAAATACCTGGTTAATGCTTTGCAGTTGGTAGAAAATGTATCTATCTGACAAATATACCTAGTGCCAGTGACTAGAGCTAGTGTACCTAGGTATATTTGTCAGTTGGGACGCCATTCTCGTAGAACAATGTCACATCAGCTATCTCCCAGTGAAAGTCTTGTTAAAATTGGCCCAGCCGTTTTGGAGATTACCTAGCCGGAACAAACAGACAGACAGACAAAAAATTTAAAAATATTTTTTTTGTTGTAAGTACTCGTACCATATATAATTTCTTATGCATCTAGTAATATAAAAAGAGATTACAAACAGACTATGTATTTGTATAAATGTATAGATCACATCTGAATGCTTTTTTTTTGTAAAGACTAGTCATAGTGCATACAAGACTCGTAGGATGTTGATGAGCTCTTAAGGAAATGTAGTTTTATCATCATGAGTCTGTCTGTGTATGTACACGTATCAGTTATCAAGTTTGATTCGATCAAAGACATTCAAATTCATTGTTACCGTCTCGGTGGATATTTCTTGATTCTGAAGAGTATTATATTATCTGTGATTCTGGTATCTTTGTGCGATTAAATCTCAGTGAACTAGCCACGTCATCGTCCCTTTGAATTAGAAAAGAGCTTGGAGGCAAAGATATGATGTAGATACTCCATAACATCACGTCATCTTTCCTGAAGGGTTGGGCAGAGGTGTACCTCAGCACACCCACATTTCCTCAGCTATGTTATGTCCTATGTAATATGGGGCGAGCCTATTGCCATCAACTGGGCACAAGTCCAGGGCTACTACTGAGAAGGTCCTGATGGAAAAACCAATGACCCTAAGAACCGAACCAAGGATTTCACGTTCAACAGTAGCGCTTGCGACCATTAGACTAACGAAACAGTGAATGTAAATGAGTCAATTTGATATAAATCATGAATGTTGATAAATGTAATATTCAGGTGCTTAAATCTATTCATCGTCAACACAATATGGTAATCCGGAATTGAAATCATCATAATTTTAGCCCATTGACTGTCATAACAAACAGTTATTGCGCGTATTGGATCATTGATTGTGGTATTAACTATGCTGTTTATGTCATCACTCGCAATTTAGATCAACATTTATTTAATCGAACATCAGATAATCCTCATTTAGCGCTCCTAAAAATATAACACTCTAATTATAATTAATTTTTGGGAACCTCATATAATTACTGTTCTGGGGTCCTAAAAATACTACATAACCAAGTATCTGCGATCAACTTGTATGTATTGTGGTTGGTCATAGTTTTAACCTAACCTAACCCGTTTGGTCGATGTGCTCTAGCTTAGTAACTGCGACCAATTCGTCTCGCGCGTGGTTGGTCACAATTCTAACTTAACCCGTTTGGTCGAGGTATCCTAGCTTAGTTACTGCGAGAAAAAACCAGAAAGTAAAAAAGCGGCTCATTTGTTTAAAAAAATGTTCATCACTAGAAGTCCAAAAAGTTTTTACAGGTTCAGTAATTAAAAAAAAAAGAAACTGGTCAAGTACGAGTCGGACTCGCACACCGAGGGTACGGTGTTCGGATTTTTTCCTTTACTTGTGCTACATGACATTGCTTCTTGCCAAATTTCATGATTCTAGGTCAACGGGAAGTACCCTATAGGTTTTGATTTTTGAACATAAACGCCCGTATCTTTTGATTGCGTTGACTTAGGATTTTTTCACTGCTTCAAGGAATTGCAGCCCTGAGTATTCGATATTATTTTCAGCTTGATAACTCCACGTGTTCCTGAGAAAAACGGTCTTGACAGACAGACAACGAAGTGATATTATAAGGGTTCCGTTTTTCCTTTTGAGGTAGGGAACTCTAAAAAGCGTGCATCATTTGAAGGTCAATAAGCTTTTAGAAGATCGTTTAAATATTTTCCATTTTAATCCGAATGCTCCATTAATTGCCTTGCATAGCAGCCATGAAAAATATTTGGGTGGCCTAATTCATAAGGTGACCCCGCGAAGCAATTTAAACTAACCAATTGTATGCAGTGTGTTCCGCTGATCTGAATTAAGTTTGGCAATCTAAATAAAGACCTTCACACATTAATGTAATGTTTGATGCAGCACATTCAGTTCCAGACTGGGTCATCTATTGCTCGAAATTCGGCGTTATCTGGAAAATCTGCTGAAGACAAAAAGTGAATGAAAGATGCAATCTCAATCAATGGCTCGTTTTTCCAACTATGTTGAAGTCGGCTTCCAATCTAACCGGATGCAGCTGAATACCAGTATTTTAAATGGAGCGTCTGCCTATCTGATCTCCACAACCCAGTTCCTGAGTAACACGATATCGCTTGGTAACACTGGTTGTCAGACTTTTGGGCTTCTGACTACCCGTAACGACTGTCAAAGATCTACGTATGACATCCAGGATTAAGGGTTTAATGTGCTTTCCGATGCACGGGGAGTCTTGGTAATGATATAACAAAACCTCGTTAGGTGTTGCTGATCCTTGAAGATCAACACATGTGGCAGCCCCCACTAAAAGATGCAATCTTTTAGGCATTTAAATCAGCATGAGACGTCAGAAGACTAAAATAGTCTCGTAAAGTCCAATCAAAAGGAAATTTGCCCAAACAGAAGTAAAAACTTCCTAATTTCTTCCCTTTAATTAATCAAAACTCAAGTTGTCTAAAACAAAAGCTGGGTTTTAGTCTAGAATACTGCAAAAACGCTTTTCTTCAATTAATTCCTAGAAACAAAAGTAAAACGACACTGATAAATGAGGTTTTTTGTGTCTTAGACTAATTAATTAGAGGCTGCTCTCGGATTGGGCAGCTCTAAAACTTCGTTAGGTAATGACCTACACTTAGATGTGCTAGATTCAAGTTGTAATTGTTGAATACTTCAATATTAATTATCTCTTAATGTTTGGTAGTAAAATTTTATTCATCTTTTAAATAAATTGCGAACTATAGTGTTGTATAATTTAGAAGTATCTTTTAAATTTTGTATATTTAAGAACCATGGATCCGTTTATTATGATTTCTTTTTGTTGACTTGAAAGAGCATGGCAGTTGAGAATGTGTTATTCTCACTGATGATGGCGCGTGTGTTGGATCATTCGGTTCCCTAAAAAATGGTTGAGCTGGATAGTGTTGATCTACGCGTCATGTACGTGAACGGGCGCCGTCGGTTGAGGTCATCTCTTATCTCATATTTAATCTTATATTTTGAATTGTTAAACATACAAACTTTCACATTTATAATTTTATATTGAGCTCAACTATTATGACTAATGAGACACATTTACTTTTTATTTTGTTATAAATGTAATTTTGATTTTCCCAAAGTTGATAGGATAATTTTATTATTATTATATTAGTGGTTACTATCATAATCATCATTGTTGAATTTATAAACACTGTTAATTTTTTTTATTCTGTAAATTGGGCTATGTAAAACACTCTTCATGACACGACACGATCCATGTTTTATAGCATACGATTATTCTGACCCCCGCAATATCGGAAACCATGTCTCATAAAATGAAAATTGAAGAATAACATAGCCCGTTCGTTATCTAGCGCAATGTATAAAAGTCAAGAGAACGAATTAGATTACCTTAAAGCTTTTCTGCCTTATCCTGTTCGAGTTGTATTAAATAATATTATTATCTACTTTCTTTGTTCGCAATCGGGATGAAAATCCCTTGTTGTAAGGCATTCTTCAAACAATAGAAACATCTATAGGTACTTGGTATTTATGTTTTATTATTATTAATTAACTAGCTGATCCGGCGAACTTCGTACCGCCTCCGAATTTTTTTGTCGAAATCGGTTAATCCGTTCTCGAGTTTTATAAATGGTGAAACTATCGCGGCTTTGTTTCATTTACATACTACTTAGGTTAAAAAGATTTTCCAATTGAATAATTTTTTAATAAGTATCCATTGTTATTCAGCCTGGTATTTCGGTTGTAATTTATGTGTTGCATGCCCAAGTGACGACAGAGCATGGAGAACATTATCAAAACATGTTACATGATAACATCTAGATACCTACTCCTTCCCATGTTGGCAAAAACAATTGATTTGATTTGACATTTAGCACATAATCCATATTGGTTCTCCACTAATTGAGGTTGCATCAAGAAATGTTAAAAATAATTTGAAATAAAAGAAAACTATTATCTAATAATTTTACATACATTTCACGGGTTGCCCCTTTGCGTAGTGATTTGAGTATGTAAATGAAACAAAGCCGCAATAGGCTTTGTTTCATTTACATACTAGCTGACCCGGCAAACTTCGTACCGCCTCAGAATCAATAAATACAAAATGTATGAGAAAATAAATTAACTTATTTTTTTTTAATAGTTATTCTTCTATTCGGGGCGGAGACAAATCCAACAAATCAAAGATCATGAAAATCGGTCCAGCCATTCTTGAGTTATAAATAGTGTGACTAACTCGACTTTGTTTTAGGTATTTATATAGAAGATAGATAGATAGATGCGAAAGTAACTCTGTCTGTATGTTACCTTTTCACGCCTAAATCACTTCCGATAAAATTTGGCAAGGAGATAATATATATTATGGCATCCTGAGGAAGGACATAGGCTACTTTTTGTCCCGGTAGCACGTTTCTGTGGGATAATTTCCTACATCCACACAGGAGAAGCCACGAGCAGAAGTTAATATATAATATAATAATCTCCAAGTACTCGTAGTATCATAAATATATCGTATATTTCGCGTGGGTAGGTACACACTGTAGAGCAGAGTTGTTCAGTCACCCGTAAGAAAATATTACCGCTTGTAACGAGTGCATTTAAATATCGCTAAATGCACTCTTTTTCAAAACACAACAGTTAAATCTTCCAATTTACATGGTTTATTTAGAATATGTGAGTTTATAAATGAAATTTTGTACTGGCCACTAAGTTTTACTACGTCCAAAAACTATAAAGAAAGAAAAAGTATTTGTTGTGACTCGTACAGGAAGATCACAAACTAAACTAAACACAGACAAAAATAAAAAAACAAATACATGTATTACACATAAATACATGTATTTTAGTACATTAGCACCACTATAAATCTTTTGTTGCAAATTGAATATCAATGGCCCTCACCGTATCTAATGGGGAATTAATTGTACCCACATTTTTACTACTTTGATGTATGGGGAAACACATCATAAAGTGATTTGTTTGTTGATAACTTCGGTGCAAGATTATCTATTGATTGTTGAATGTCTATTAAGTCTTTATTTAAATCCACATCTATGTATTATCTATACGTACAAATTATAAATTAAAGTCGCTTTATTTGTTTGTCTGTGTAACCACGTTGTTCTTCTAAACCCCGCAACGGATTTAGATATTCAGCATCATTTAGAGAATATATTCCGGAATGTGTAGGTATAATACATGAAACTTACATTGAATTATAGCAAATCTCGATGTTTTGTCGAATCGTTAAAGCCATGCGAAGCAAGGGTGGGTTTCTAATGATTACATATATTAATTTTTCGTGTAAAAAATACTTTTGAAGTCAAGGTGTAACGAAGAGTTAAAGAAAAAAAAAGGTTAGAGTTTTTTCAGCAACCATAGTGCCAGACCAAGCCAAGTATTAGCTTCCCCTACGATAATTAGGTGCAACCTTATTTTCCATGTGTATGCTTTGTGTGAAAGTTAAAGATACATAAAGTTTTGCAGAAAAAGAAGAAGGTTTAGAATTTTGTCAGCATTGTTAGCATTAGCATTTTGTTTGAAAGTATTCGCTTCTGTCCCGAAAATTACAAAACTACTTTCGCGCCTTCGCTTGTTCACCTTAACTACTTAATACCATGATAGGTACTCCATACTTATTATTCCTCGCAAGTGTACGCGTTGACTGAGAGACGGGTTTACTACAAGTAACTTGCAGTACCTGACTCATATGCAACGCAACGCCACGTACAGCTAATTTGTATGAGGAAACGCGCCGTCGCGTACTGAAATTACGTATCGGTAGGAGTACGAACTAATATACGCTTATGTATTATAGTACAAGCAAAAAAGCGCGCTACGTGCAGCTTTAGAAGTAAGAATTTGTTGGATTTAATTTCGGTATTTGGAGGTTTACTTTAGTAGAATTAATCGATATTGGGTTTCTAGCTATGCTCCATAAGGAAAACTGGTCCTTAAGTCCGTTCCTTTGGAGAAAATGACATAGGAACTTGAAATGCCTCGGTTACTGCCATGATCTGATACAAAGTATTTATTTTCGTATCTTACAAGTAAAGGGTATACAGGATTACGTCTGCGGAGTTTTGCTAATTAATTTAATTTGACCCTGTATAACCACACCTCCAGGACAGTAACCAACCAGTCACCACCTCGAAAAATTCCACCCGCTTGTCGCCAACGCGCCGTCAGCAAGACACGCCACCGACAGCTCGCAGGCAGCGCGCTGCCCTCGAGCTGTCCACTATTCTGTATTGTCATCGTAAAATTTACTTAGATGCAGTTGATTTAAAATCCTAACTTGAATGGCAAGTTATTTGCTGTGTTAGACCGGTGCTGTTATTAGTGATCATCTTTAAAGATAAGCCGGTCAGCAAAGTTAATAAAAAGGTACGTAATATGCAAGGCTACAGACACGAGGGCTCTCAATCGCGAAGACAACAGGAACTCAACAAATAAAATAAGAAATACCGACTGAAAGACAAGAAACTCCCGACTTTTTCGCCGTCCATCATGAGCCAAGTCATTTTTAGGGTTCCGTATCTCAAAAGGAAAAACGGAACCCTTATAATGTCACTTCGTTTTCCGTTTGTCGGTCTGTCTGTCAAGACCCTTTATCTCAGGAACGCGTGGAGTTATCATGTTGAAAATAATATAAAATACTCTGGGCTACAATCCCTTGAAGCAGTGAAAAAATCAAACTTCTAATTCAATGCAATCAAAAGATACGGGCGTTTATGCCGCATATTTTGACACTCGAAAGGAAATCAAAACCTATAGGGTACTTCACGTTGACTTAGAAACATGAAATTCGGCAAGATGCAATGTCATGCAGCACAAGTAAATTAAAAAATCCTGAAACCGTAAATTTGTACGGAACCCTCGGTGCGCGAGTCCGACTCGCACTTGACCGATTTTTTTATCTACGTTAAGGTTCAGAAGCGAATTATAATCAAACAAAACGTCACGGTAACCGATTCCTAACCAACTGTCCCCAATGATTAATGTAAGTACAACAACCGCTCAAACCGCCTAATATAAACACAGCTTCTCTTCGCGACTATCAGCCATTATCATGCCGACTCATCGGAAGTGGACGATAAATCTTATCAGATACGATTTATCTTTCAGACCTACATTAACAGGGATTATTGACATTTAGGAGAAGCTGTTGTTGACCCGTTAAGGAGAATAATTAGTAAGGTTGTGATTAAAATCTGACAATGGTAAATGTTGAAGTTTCTTTAAAAGTTGGCTGCAATAGGGAAGATCGTGATTTGATATTGACACGCTCTTATCGTAATTATAACAGTATCTTAGAATTTATAAAAAAGTGATAAGGAACGCTAAAAAAAAGGAGGTAACTAATCAAATAAATGAAGCAGCTAACTCCAGCAAAGAAATTTGGAAAATAGTCAATAAAACAAGAAAAAAAATTGACAATAATTTAGAAAATAATAATATAATACTTAAACATAATGATAAAATAATTTGTAACCCTATAGACATTGCTAATATTTTTGCGGAAAAGTTTGACAACAGTAAAACGGTAAACACTGGTAATCCAGAACTGGCTAAGAAGCATTTAATTGAAAATACTGCCAGAGTTGTTAAGTCCATGGCCTTTGATCCTGTCACGCCGATAGAGATTTACAAAATGGTAAAGGGTATGGATAATAAAAAGTCATTTGGACACGATGAAATACCGCTGAGCGTAATCAAAGATAATATAGATATACTGGCTTACTCAATATCTGAAATAATAAATAACTGCGTCAATGAAGGCGTCTTTCCTGACCAATTTAAGTTAGCCAGAGTTCTACCACTATTTAAGAAAGGTGCTAAAACAAATCCAGCCAATTACAGGCCCATTTCATTATTACCGGTTCTATCCAAACTATTTGAAAAAGTGATCAAATCTAGGCTTTTAAGACATTTGAGTAGTCTAAGAATAATAAACCGTAATCAGTTTGGATACCAAAAAAGTAAAGGGACACTAGATGCAATAGATTCGTTAGTTAATAACGTAGTAAATAAGCTGAACAATAAACTTAAAGTTGCAGGCTTATTTCTAGACTTAAGTTCTGCGTTTGATACTGTAGAACATTGTATTCTGATGGATAAGTTAGAGCATTACGGTATGAGAGAAAATGTTTTAAAACTTTTTAGTTCTTATTTAACCAATAGGAAGCAGTACGTCGAAATTAAATCGCATCACGAAGGTGTTGAAGAAATTCATAAATCGAAATCATTTACTGTAACTAGAGGTGTTCCGCAGGGTTCGGTGTTGGGCCCCTTTTTCTTTATAATATTTCTTAACGATCTAGCTGAATACATTAAAAACATTTTACCAGATGCTGACATGATAATATTTGCTGACGATACGAGTGCTGTTATAGCTGCGGACAATATGGAGTCCTTAAAGTGTAAATTAAATGTATTAATAGCTGCTTGTGAAAGTTGGTTTTCTATGAATAATCTTAAATTAAATGTAAGTAAGACAAAATGTATGATATTTAAATCTACAGTTAGGAACAAAGCTTTAGTAAACGTAGACTTTTTAGGCAGAAAAATTGATATAGTAGAAAGTTTGAAATTTTTGGGGGTACAAATTGATTCTTTACTTAATTGGAAGCCAGAACTTGTTTCAATTACAAATACAATAAGTAGTGCGTGTTATGCTATCAGATCTCTGAGGGATATTTTGTCTATTGCCCAACTTCGTACCGTCTATTTTGCTCTAGTTGAATCTAAACTCAGATATAGCATTAAATTTTGGGGAAACAGCTATAAATATAATATTAAGGCAGCCTTTACTATACAAAAGCGAGCAGTAAGAACCATGCTTCGTTTAAACCAGACGGAATCATGTAAAGAGTATTTTGTAAAACTTAGAATTTTAACGGTACCGTGTCTTTATATTTTGGTTCTCCTTACTCATCTATACAAAAACTTAAACGAGTTTGAAACAGAAGATGAAAGAAAAAATAGAGTAGATACTCGCAGAAAAGATCTTCCTACTATTCTGCAGGCAAAGCTTAATGTTGTCAAACACTCGTCACGTGTGCAGTCTGTCAATCTGTTTAACAAATTACCAGCAGAATTAAAGAATATTCAGAATGTGAACATGTTTAAAAATAAACTCAGGGCTTTGTTAATCACTAAAGCCTATTACAGCATTGAGGAATTTTGTAATGACAAAAATCTTAAAACTAGTACTTAAATTAAATAAGTGTACCCACTGCTCTTTGACTTTGTTATAAAATTTGCTTTTTTTTATTATTTTTATTTTTTTTATTCTTAAGTTTTTGACATTAAATGTATTTTTGTAGTTTTTGATAAGGACTTTGTTCTGTAACATTAGTATTTTGAATTTGGATAGACATTCTAACTTAGATGATGGGTGAGGAACAAGGTTACTTATATATTTTATTTTTTTTATGTTGCTTCTTTTTGTGTACTTACTGTGCAAATATTTCGACACAAATGTATTTTTGTTATGAAATAAATAACTTGAACTTAACTTGAACTTGAATTTTACGCAAATTCACTTCTGACAGAGCATAATATCGCTCATTTGGAGAAACATCGACGTAAATGTATTTTTTCCCAAAAATGAGTTAAATATGACAAAGCACTTAGAAAGCGTATTTACTTTAGGAAAACAAAGACTTAGGTTGAGGCCAAACGAGCGTAATTTTTTGAGTTGTGAGTCGCGTATATTGAGTATCGCAATTTGCGTTCAACTGAAATTCGGTTAGGCTGCCAGACGGACGGACGTAACTTCGGTCGCATTCTGTTACATAACTGACGCTTGCCTCGCTAACCTCCCTCACCCCGAGCGCAATTCGGTTGAAATAACGCGGGTGAGTCAGCAGACAACTTATTTTGCGTCGCGGAGTGGTACAAACAGGTCTTTGGTATGAAACTGATTGCAGCGTAAATTCCGCGACTCATTTTACGCGACTCACAGCTCAAAAAATTACGCTCATTTGGCCTCTGCCTTAAAAAAAAATTAGCAGTTACGTCGATGTTTCTCCAAATGAGCGATATGTCACTTTTTCTTTCTTTCTCAGTGGGCAGAGTACACAGACATTGACTACACAGCCTACCCATAATCTTCTAGTTCATATTGCTAGTAATGTTTAAAACTAGCATTGCTTAAAATTAAGTAGTGACTAGCGACTGTTTGGCCATACATTTTTGACGTTTAAATGTTCAATAACCTTTAACGACTTATTCCAGTATGATTCCCCTGAACCCACCCCTCTCAATCCCCTCCCTCGATTCCCTGCTAGTTTTTCTTCTGTTCTAATCTCTGTCTTATCCACTATAAACTTTCACATTCCTGTATGATCCAGTTTTTCTTAATCATCGTTCATAAATAAACTCCATGATCTCCAAAAATGCGACAGTAATGATATCGGGAATTAATGCAGGGTAACAGCAAGTGATCGGAAGTGACCACAGGCCAGGAAGTTAAGGGCGATGACCTGATGAGGGTTGCGGGAAGCCATTGTGTGCTGTGACCCAAAGTTCTGGGAAGGTTTCATTTTAGACAGACCTTTTTCCGCCAGTGCACTACGGTGTAATCCATACTAATATTATAAATTCTAAAGTAATTCTGTCTGTCTGTATGTTACCGATTTAGATGAAATTTGGCATAGAGATAGTTTGAGTCCTGGGAAAGGACATATGATACTTTTTATCCCGATATTCCCACGGGATCGAGACTTATGCGGGTGAAACCGCGGGGTGCAGCTAGTGAGGGAATAAAAATATTGTTTTCCTACTCGTAAAATATTGTTTAACTTGATGCTTGGTTTAAAAGCCATGGCTGTCTCCGTGAAGCAAACTCTCTACGAATTTACCAAACTTGACAATAAGTTTAAAAGACAAACAAATAAACTGACTTTCACAATTATTAAATACTAGCTTCTGCCCGCAACTTCATCCGCATTTACCGGGATAAAAGTTTTAATCCAGGTTATAAACTATCAGTGTACGAAATTTCATCCAAATCCGTTTCGCTGTTTTTGCGTGACTAATTAACAAACATTCAAACTTTCACATTTATAATATTAGGAGGATATTAAATAAATTTTCAAAAAATTGGTGCCATGAGCAAAAATTTTGAAGAAGGTTAATCAAGCCACCTCATTTATTTTCTTTTAGGGGAAACTCCAAAAGAGGTAAACGATTTTTGTGAAGCGATTGAGTAATAACGTTCACTATAACAATAATACTGCATCAACGAGATTTCCCAAAGGGTTTAAGGGGTCATGTAGCCTTCGATTTACGTGGAAGCAAAAATCGCTACGTCATAGTTTCAGAGTGCCTTTCCATCCTGCACTGGTCCAGAGTTGTAGGCCTTCATCGAACGTATAAATATGCAGCGTACGCGCGACGCCAACGTGATGTGGTTTCCGATACAGCTACAAACAAATAGCAAAATCAAAGGGAATATCCTGCCTGAAAAAAAGGACTCAATGTTCCAATTTTGAATTGTTTCATTTTAGGGTTCCGTAGCCAAATGGCAAAAAACGGAACCCTTATGGATTCGTCATGTCTGTCTGTCTGTCTGTCTGTCCGTCCGTCCGTATGTCACAGCCACTTTTTTCCGAAACTATAAGAACTATACTGTTGAAACTTGGTAAGTAGGTGTATTCTGTTAACCGCAGTAAGATTTTCACACAAAAATAGAAAAAAAACAATAAATTTTGGGGTTCCCCATACTTACAACTGAAACTCCAAAATTTTTTTTTTCATCTTCAAAAATGATATTGAGGTTTCTAATATCATTTTTTTCTGAACTGAATAGTTTGCGCGAGAGACACTTCCAAAGTGGTAAAATGTGTGTCCCCCCCCCCTCTAACTTCTAAAATAAGAGAATGATAAAATTAAAAAAATATATATAATGTACATTACCATGTAAACTTCCACCGAAAATTGGTTTGAACGAGATCTAGTAAGTAGTTTTTTTTTAATACGTCATAAATCGAAAACCGCAATTTACCTTTCACAAAGTTACAACGAACTACAAGAACTTTTATATTATGTTACTTGCTGCTACGGAACCCTTCATGGGCGAGTCCGACTCGCACTTGGCCGGTTTTTCTTTTTCAAAACTACGTGTAGAATAGCAAGTTTCCGGGATGAGTTTATTTTTCTGTTGGCTTCCATCGATGGTGCGTTCACTCCTCCATTATTTATTGAAGTGACATTGTAACTATTTTTGTAATGAAGAATGTGAAGACTACGTGTGTCATTGTTTTATATATTTTTATTTTCACATTAATTTAGGTTTAATCTTAATCATAGTCTGAATGAATGAATGAATGACATATTTATTTGCAAGAATATAGGTAGCTAACATAAGTTCTTAAGATCTATGGGTTTCACTATATTCGGCGTTTCAGCCTTGCAAATATTTAGATTTTACATCTTGGCAGTTCGAGTAATTTATGCGGCCTACCCAAATGTCCTTTCTTTGGAATCGTTTGTCGAATTGTTGAGCTGTTGAGCTGCACGGTTACTGGCAAATGCGTGCACTGACTGGATAAGTCCACTGAATCAGTATGATGGTTTCCTCAAAAGACCATTTCTTACATCATTCTATATGGTTTTCACGACATGATATGTCCAAGATTATGTCTGAATTTTAAAAGAGACTGACTTCTGAATTTGTTTCAGCCTTTCTTCTCAGAGTAGTCAGATAGAAAACGTCGATCTCATCTAGTTTTTGAAATATGATTAATGTGTGTGTTTTTAGTTTGTACAAACCTATTGTTTTTTTTCGTTAGCCTCTGGGCAAAGGTCTCCTCCATATTCTTCCACCTTTCTTTGTGCTGTGCCTTCTCCTTCTACAAACCTACTTATATAAATAAAACCATTTATCAAGAGTTTCTTTGTAAGATATTTATAACTTTTTAAAGAAAACAGCTTTGGTGCTTAAAAAATATTTGTCTTTAATAAAACGTACTTTGAAGAACACATTAAGGTCATATTTTAGTACGAAAACCTAACATACTTTGACAAAAATAGTATATCTTCGTACTTTTAAAAACTTCTTTTATATACCGATAGAAATCTTACGCAAATTAAATAAAATGCGACCTACACGGTCTCCCCACGTTGCGCGTTGGCGTAATAATCTAGGTAAATATATTATAACAGAAACCATTTCTAATAAGTACTTGGCTCAATTTTGCAAGATAAATTTTTTCCTTTACATAATATTATAATAGAAAACTAGCTGTGCACGCGACTTCGATCGCGTGCGCATTGGAAAACAAATTGGTTTTCATGGGTTTTATGTTTTTTGCGCGGAACCCTAATTTTTTTCTAAAATAAAATTAGCCTAAGTTGCGCCTTATAACATCAGCTATAGTGAAAGTCCCGTCAAAATCAGTCTTGCCGTTTCGAAGATTAGCCGGAACAAACAGACAGACAGACAAAAAATTTAAAAATGGGGTTTCTGTTATAAGTACGTACTGTATATACTTTTATCTATATTTAGTACAACGCTGTTCTTTTGAGATTACAAACAAACACTGCAATGTTATTTATTTCTATGTATAGATAAGAAAAAATACGGATCTATGAGGTTTCAGCTTTATAAGTAATACTTTATTCTGAAAATCTGTGCTCGAATTCACTCAATCGCCATAAGTAGATTACCTACGTGTCCTTTGAACAGAGGATCAAAGCGGGTCAGTAGAGCTTATGGTTTATTTTTTGTTCCGCTCATTTTTTGATCTTCAATATTTTCCTTCGGCATACCCCAATTATGTTCCTTTTTTGGTTTGGTCTACATTATGTTGAAACAGTAGAAAATATATGCTGTAAGTACGTGTAAGTACTTGCTAGTTACATTCGTTTCTCATAGGTACTTTGTCTTGCAAAGTGCACCTGCTTTCCTGGACGCATGAAAAGAAAACGTGTTCGTCAACCAGGTAGCAAACTTTACATGAGTATACACAGGAATATGGGACAATACATGTCATGTCATGAAATCGAGGCGCTTATGGCTAAGTTATAACAGCCGCACGGGTCGATTGATCAGGTTAAGCTACGCTTTTCGCTGTTGGTTCGTGGATGGGTTACCATCTTTACATACCAAGATCTCTCCGTGCTTCAGAAAGCACGTTAAGCCGTTGGCCTGGCTGTCATTCGTGGATCTTTGGCAGTCGTTACGGGTCGTCAGAAGCCCGAAAATTTAACAATCAGTCTTACCAAGTGGTAAGACTGGTTGGGGGGAGGTATCGTATTACCCATTGCGGGGGTCAGATAGGCAGTCGCTCCATGTAAAATACTGGTATTCAGCTGGTATTCGGTTAGACTGGAAGCCGAACCAAACATACCTAGTTTAGAAAAGGCTAGACATATCATGAATTCGGGAACCTCAATGTGATGAAACGACAAAAGGATGTGGCAGCAAAAGGATGACGCATGTACTATTCCGTTTGTGTTCACAACTTTTCTGTGATGGACTGCTCCCGTGTAATCCGGCTCATCCGATTTCCACAGTTGCTATAGCAACGCTCGACACTGCTGTTCGATACAAAGATGAAAAAAGTGGTGTATCTCTTTCCTAGAACCAACTATACTGGAAAAAGCGATGGAAATGCGTCTTTAATATAAATGTTACAGCGCTACAGACTGATAATGAGCAATAGAACACTTTTCATGAAGCATTTTCAGAACCAACTATAATAGATACCAAGAAAAGCGACAGATTGAAATGCGTCTTTGATAAAAATGTAGCAACACAATAATAGCTAGAGCAATGGAAAATTATTCATGTAACATTTTCAATAGTTCCTGAGCCCGTAAGTTGCACGAATAAAACGAAAACTTATGAAAGTCAAACCATTATTAATGTTTTGGGCTTACATGGCAGGGATGACTGACTACAAGAAGTTTTTTTTTTACTCTAGAAAATTACTTTTAAATTACTTACCTATTGTGAGAAAAAGTTGATGGCGGGATGACCGGCCGGTCGATTCTGTTAGAATCTCACCGTGAGAAGTTTGGTGAAGTGAGCTGTCATTCCATCTGATGCTAGGGACCATCTGACACTAATGACAGCTCACTTTCAACTCACTTCACCCGAGTTATCACGGCGAGATTTTTACAGGATAGCACCGCGCGACTTCTTTAATAAAGTCTACCCTTCCTTGGGTCCTTGGCAGCTCTGGACAGAGAGAGATGGATAGAGAGCAGGAAGGCCTTTGCCCAGCTGTGGGACATTAATGGCTAATAAAGAAAAAAATTAAAAAAGTTGACAAAATAATTATTACTTATGCTAAAAGATTACATAGAGAGAAAGGCCTCATCCCAGTGAGAGAATCGACCCTTACTTCAGAAAGCGGATGCTCCATTCATACATCATTCATCTAAAGGACAATTAACTGAACATTATTTAATATCACGTTACTGTAAAGATTATTATTTACAATACAAATGATTGACGATCGCTAATTGCAAATTGTTTGCGTCATCGTGACGTCATGAACGCATCGTCCGGCTGATTGTGATCGGATTGCGTTGCGACATCAAATTACTTATTGAACATTGTTTTCGATATTCGTTAAACGTTAACAAGTATTTCTTATCGACATTTTAGTTCTATGTGATTACTTACGGTAATGGAAAACTCGATAATACAACGAACTATGGTTGGTCAATATAATTTCATTGTTCAGTTGCCTTTCCGTTCTTTGTTGGACTCCGACCAATTGAGTGGCAATTGTTTAATGTTTTTCGTTTGTTTTGTGCAAAGGGCCTAGAATGGTACCTTGAGGTATTCCTTCTTGTTGTGATTGTGAAAAGAAACAACATTGAAATCAAGTGCTTGTTACATGATTATTTCGAATAACTCAATGTAACAGAGGATTTTCGAGGAGGTAATGAATGAAGTGTTCCAAAATCCTTCATCAACTAACTTACGGCCAAAGCGAAAGCCAACGGGAGGACATTTTGTTTCCAACCTCCGGTTTCCGTCGGCTTTTTCCGAAATTAAATCTCGGAACACGTGACCCGAAATCTGCGAACGCAACAAAGGGCAGCGCCAGTTACCAAATGCCCGGACTAATAGACCTTTCTGTTGCCACATTAAGGTGGTCACACGACCCAAAAGGATCATCAAGATTAGCAACAACTTCGAAAACGGCCTTCTGTTATTTTATAATTTGTAATTTAATAATCTTAACCCAAACTTTAATTGAGATTCTAAGTTTTGAACAAACGTTTTGTTTTTTGATTACTTTGTTTTAGGGGAGTGAGTTGTTTTATAAGACTTATATTTTAATCTCTGACTTATTATTTTTGTATAAACTGTGGAAGCTTTTGTGCATATAATTACTCACGTTCTAAGGAAATATAAGGAGATGAAGTTTATCTTAAGGATAACACGTAGAAGTCTATAAACCATTAGTTTTATAAGATAGAAAAGGATAAATAATATTTTTAGGAAACTACTCAAAATCTATTTTGCATATAGCGCAAAAATGTATTTTATGTGAACTTACATTTCGTTAAGAAAATGTAAACAAAACACTTTGTTTTAAGACACTTCTGAAGTTCTGGCTATCAAAGACCCAGCACCTTTTCCTTTAGCCTTTTATAGAACATAGCCGACGTCATTTGTCACATTATCATAAACAAACCACGTCCAATGCAGGGTTAATACATTTATGACATAGATTGCTCCGACTAGTTCGTAATAGCGAAGTAATCGCTTCGGACTATTATTGCTCTCTCTGATTGCCCTCGCAAACTGCGTTTTTAATGTTCCGTGTTTTAAAATTGATTTTCCGCTGCCTTTGCAGAAATGTAAAGCGAATTGTGTTGTTGTTATTAGGTATGATTTTATTTATATTGATTGTGAAGTATTTTATGGGATCTAAAATGACTTTTACTTATGGATATTATGGATATAAGTATAAATACTATAATTGGTAGGTAACAAGTAGGTAGATCATCACTGCTCTCAAAACAGTGAAGGAAAACATCGTGAGGAAACCGGCATGTCCTAGAAACAAAAATTCGAAGACATGTGTCATCTACCAACTCGCATTGGGCCCAAGTGGCAGATCACAGCCCACTCCCTCTCGAAGAAAGAAGGCCTGTGTCCCAGCAGTGGAAACATTATTATAGGCTGATTATACTGAAGTAGATAGATAATCATGTTAATTTAATTATGAAATAAGAGCTGTGTCAATTTATTCTACTGAAATGTTAATCTGAAAGAATTGCTGTCGATCTACATCGATTGATAACATAGACGATCAAGATCTAGACAAAGTGACATTGTATCAGCAATAAGGCCTAGCGCTACGGTGTTATTTTTTGCGACATGATTTTAGAATCGCGAGTCCGCCGGGTGGCGGGGTGTGCGATTTTATTAGCGCAGTGCGCGCGAGACCAAACAACTCATATGATGCAATTCACTCTTCCGACAATCGTGCCGCGACCAGCGATTGCGATTTGTCTAGGCTTTCAGGTCGATAAAGCGTGGTGCTCGGCAGCCGGCTTACGTTCATCGATCGACCATCGATTGAGCTTTGAGGCGATCACTAAGTGTCTACTGGTCGATGTGGATCGACTGCAATCACCTATGCTATGATTACACCTATGCTATGATAAAACGATATATATATTCAGAACAATCATGAACCACGATACCAATGGCGTCTCCAGAATTTCGCTAGCTGATTTAATTGACCCTGTAGTTGTTAAAAGTGTGTGTGTAATATAAAACCTAAACAGCCTAGTATTCAAAATAAAGGCTAGCTGTATAAAGCCCGCCTGGTCGGAAAAACTTCGATTCAGCTACAGGCGCCAGCCGCGAAAACACTTTTTATGATTTAAATTTTAAATTTCCTGACAGATAGAGTTAGTATTCCAACAGTGTTATGAATAGAGAATCCTGTACAAAAGTGTATTTTATAATAATTATCATTTTAAATGATTGTTTAATAACTCCATTACAATAATTTATAATAATGACGGAATAAAATGTTTTTGAACATCGTAAGGCCCTTCTTTTTTACCTGTAACTAAATTTAATAGGATATCAACTAGTATTCCGGTTAGACTGGAAGCCAACCGCAACATAGTTGGGAAAAGGCTAGGCAGATGATGATGATGATCAACTAGTATTCCCACTTGCATAATTTTCCCAGGCTCTAGTTGCCATTAAAAATTGAGATAAAGCAAATATAACATACTGGATGGAACAAAAGCCATTGTTCCAATTAAACTGATTACTGCTACTTTTACTGTTTCTACAAATCTAGATTAATTATTGTCCTGAACAATACCTAAGTAAGATTATTTTAAATCTGTTTTGTTTCCAAACTCATTGTAAGAGGTAGTTTGGTAGTCTTTAAGAGTTTCCTTCTACTTACCTACTTAAGTATTTATTATTGTTTTAGTTTCTACTACAGCAGTTCTTACTTTTTCTATAGAAATAGTTCTCTAAAGTAGTTTTGTTTGTGCCTTCCTCTGTAAAGAAAATTAAAGAAATTCTCAAGATGTTATCGTCGAGATGTTTCCGTAGACATGCTGGAATTTAGATTGAAAACTTAAAACACGTTAGCAGCGATTTGTGTGCAAAGTACTAGGAGGTCAGCACACCCGAGGAGATTATAAATGCGGGGTGCAGGGTTGCTAGGCGACGCGGGAGGTCTCGGCGACGCGACGGCGCGACGTGGCGGCGCGACACGTGACGCACCCGACACCTCTCGGCTGCATTGTCCGTTCATGCTACCCTGTGAATGATTTTTGATGCTTTCACGGATTTTTCCGATAGCGTGAATAGTGTATTCAGTTTTGATATCTACTTTATAACCCCGGATAAAATTGTTAGAAAAACATGTCAGTTCCTGTTTTTCTTTCCGTCACTCTTTTATAGACGGTTTACTTTTGCTTTAGGTACGTCAGAAAACAAGGTACTACGTCAGGAAGATCAGTCGTCTTCAAATTGAACTGTCACTAAAAAGGTTAATCCTGACAGGCCCAACACAAATATGTGACCCTTACCCTCATTACCTGCTAACTAGTTTGATAAATCTCCCATACAAATAAACCCGTGGAAGTTGATGGAGGTCGGTCCAACACTGGCCATTGTGTACGGATATTTAAATGTTGGGTAAACTGGTAGGTGCAACTATTTAGCCATCATAATTTTGACAGTTGGATGTCACTTTAACAATCTAGGTATGTTCGTAGAACACAATCATACAACATAGAATTAAGATGTAGGTACTTTATAGTACGATCATACCATTGGCTTTCTCTAAAGAATGCACTTATGTGAAGCAAAATATAATCTGATCTTACTCGTATGTCAATCATAAAATAGAAAATGTCTGCGGGCACATAAACGGGGCACACCCTTTATGCCTGGAGGCTTTTATTTAGGTATTAAGTTCTGTTTACGTTTTTATTAATTTTTTTCTGCTTGAGTACCTATAGTATTCAATGTTTTTGTAGGCATAGCCTATAGGCGTATGCTAGCTAGTTTTGTATTTCGTAATATTAATTACTTACTATTGTATAGAATCAAGACCTTCGTAATGAACCGACAGCTATGCTGCTGGGGAGTTTGTTGCGCCACTTTTTCTTCCCAGCACTGTGAAGTGGTGAAGGGCGGGCGTTTTGGGACTGTCTTTTGTAACTTTTGACATAGAAAAAGTGCTGATTCTCAGTGTAGTTTGAATAAATGACTTTTGATTTTGTCTGTTACAGTCATTTATTAGGTACAACATTTAAATGTCATAAAAGATATTTCAAACGACAGTTTGCGAATATCTTTATAGAGGTACGAGGAACAGGGTATAAAGTTCACTCATATTCCATAGGAAAGGGAGGATCCTCCAACCAGACAGGGGTTGTGTCTGGCGGGCAACTGCCCGATGATTCACGTCGGGCCGCTGATATATCGTCGGTTCAAAGGTAAAACAAAAATGAGATTTTACTACTTTTGCTTTGCTTTCTCTGTATAGTAGCAAAAGTAGTAAAATCTAATTTTGGCTCAAAATGTCACTTAGTGTGTTTTACCTTTGAACCGACGATATGCTAGGTAGTTGCGCGGTAAACTCTGCTTGTGATATGCATGGTTTTTCGTGACGTCAGTGTGACGCGTTTTTCGCATGTGGCGTTGTAGATACCGCCACATCTTTTATAGTGGCTATCTCATGGAACACCATGAGATAGTCACTACTAACGAAAGTGTAATTAATAAAAACAGTGGACACTTTCACTTTCAAACTCACCCGTTGCAAATTAATTTTCACTTCACAGATACATGTTTCCCTACTTACAAAATATTAACAACTTGAATTGCAAAATAGACCATCAACGTCCTAAAGTAAAGGATAGGCAGATCTATAGATAATATTTGAATAGGCTTCTGTTTTAAAAGTCAACTAATGTTATTCACCCCAATTGAAACTTAATACGGTGATGCTTTTAAAATTAAACGAGCTATTGATTCAATAACTTTTCTATTTGGTTTTGGTAGCGTTGCTTTTAAATGGTTCAATCAATCAATCAATCAATCAATGTGTTTATTGTGGATCATAGGTAGGTACAAAAAGAATTATACAGGTGTTCTGCAATACATTTGATCTGCTATGTCCCGTCTTTTAGACATACAATATAAATTATACAATATAAAAAGAGACAAAATAAAATATACGTCCGTCAATGATCTTAAAATTAGTAGCATGCAATAGGTACTGAATTCAACATGACATTGGTCAAAATAAAATATAATTTAAAGAGACTTGTCCGACAAAAATTCCTTTAAACAGTAATAAGACTTATCGACTAGCAGGTCATGAAGTTTCTTTTTAAATAACCTAATTTCTGAAATGCTTCTAATGTTAGTTGGTATTTTATTAAATATTGTTGGAGCAACCCAGAAAACACTTTCCTGCAGAAACCGTGTCTTAGTCGCGGTTGTGCATAATTTATCCCGATGGCGCACTCGGCTTCGGAATTCAAATAAATGGATATTGCTTTTTACAAATACTGCACATTCAAATATATACATACAAGGCAATGTTAGTATTCTCAGGTTTTTGAAAATTGGCTGGCAGGAGTCGGTTTGCTGCAAATTAAACATAGCCCTAATGCAGCGTTTTTGGGCCTTGAACACTCTTTCTTTGTCTACACTGTTTCCCCAGAATATTAAGCCGTACCTGAGAGTAGAGCCAACATACCCGTGGTACGCTGTTAACAACACTGACCTATTAACAACTGTTCTTAATCTATATAGAGCAAACGAGTATTGATTTAATTTTTTTGACAATTTATCAATATGCACTTCCCAGTTAATTTTATTATCAATATTTAACCCAAGAAATTTTGTCACTTCAGTCTCTGATATGTGATTCTGGTTAAATCTAATATTAAAAGGACCCGTACGGCTGGTTCTTATTCGGAAATTCATAACCGTTGTCTTCTCAATATTTAACATAAGATTATTTTTATTTATCCAATTCATTATCGTTGTCAAAGATTGATTAATGTCATTTTCTAAATTATTGCAATTGTCATTTGTGAATAAAACAGTGCTGTCATCTGCAAAAAGTGTGGTGTCATAATCTATCACTGAAGGCATGTCATTTATAAACACGAGGAAGAATAACGGGCCAACAATAGTGCCTTGTGGAATACCCATTCGAACACTTCCTGTTTCTGAAACATAAACTTCCTCAGTTTTTGTTACAGGATTTAGCTTTTTTAGTTCAGTGAACTGTTACCTGTTTGAGAGGTAGGATTTAATGAGATCATAGACATTACCTCTTACTCCATATGCATACAATTTGTTCATGAGGATGTTGTGATCAACACAGTCGAATGCTTTTGAAATATCCATGTATAAAGCTACAGCAGGGAGTCCTCTGTCCAAGTTAGTCATAACTTTATATAGAAAGTTATAAATGGCCATATTTATTGACTTATTCTTCCTAAAGCCATACTGAGCAGGTGTAAATATATTGTGACTTTCAAAAAACCTGTACAAGCAATTATATATAACTTTTTCGAATATCTTGGCAAATATAGGTATAATTGCTATAGGCCTATAATTATTAAGATTTAATTTATCCCCTTTTTTAAAAATTGGTTTTACGACGGATACTTTTAATTTGTCAGGGAAAATACCTTTCTCAATACATAAATTGACGCAATAGCTTATGGGTTCACTAATTACTGTAGCAACTTCTTTTACAATATTTGTTATAATACCGTCGTAACCAGAACTACTTGTGTTCTTTAGGGCTATTATAATTTTATATATGTCATCAGGTCCTACAGGTGTCATAAAAATTGATTTCTGTGATTGATTTTTAATATTATAGGAATTATCAGTTGTATTACAATTATAAGAATTATTATTATTATCAAAATTATTGGATTTATTACTAGAATATTGTATATTATTAGCAGCGTTTTGCGTGGATGTGACGCATGTTTACCTACCTTTTTATTTTATTTTTTGTGTTTTTGTTCTTTTTGCGTCATTTTCACCGCAAATAAACGTATTTTCTTTCTTTCTTCTTTCAGTAATGTCAAGAAAGAAGTTATTAAAAGATTGTGCAATTTCAGTAGGGTTTGTAATTGGCGGTTGGCGGTAGCTAACAATTTTAATAAAAGAACAAAACTTTTTTACAAAAAAGAAACAACCGACTACCATAAAAACACTATACAAAGTGAAAGATAACTTTAATTTTGGGAGTCTGTGTCTTTAATCTGTATTTTAGTTTTCTTCTAGTTTTTTTTTACTCTGTAGTGTTTTTTTGCAAAAATGTTTTTTTAGTTATGGTAGTTATATCACTTCGTATACAGGGTGTCCAGTAATTAATGGATAACCTCTTCGGGGGTCATTGTACTTATCATTTTGAAAAACTATTACTATGGGACCAAACCTGAAATCACGAAAAAAGAATCAGCAGTTTCCTACATTTTGACAAGTTATGCGAACATAAATGTAGGGAACAGCAGATTTTTTTTTTCGCGATTTCATGTTTTGTCTCGTAGTAAAAGTTGTTCATAATAATAAGTACAATTACCCCTTAAGAGGTTATCCATTTATTACCGGACATCCTGTATATCAGTAATTGCTATGTAAACACCTGACAGGAAGTATTATAATATCATCAAGATACGCAAGTGGAATAAATACGTATTATCGAAGCCCCAGAAACTACCCAAGTAAAGTTAATAAAATTTATATGGGACCACCGCGCAACCTTCCTCTACCAAATGAAAAAAGATTTTTATAAATCGGTCCACAATTGAGGAAAATATCGATGAACATCATTAAAAAAAAATACATACAGTCGAACGTATAACCTACTACTTTTTTTGAACTCGGTTAAAATATACTCGGATTTTGGTGTGTGACAGGACAGATTAAAATTATCATTTCCAGCCTTTTGGGCACTTTTCCCGCTGACAGCGATGCGGACGAATTTTTTGATGTCCTATAATTCGTTACTCTTGTTTTGTTTTACGAGTATATACGAGTACATGTTCATATTATTATTTTAAGGGCTGATTTTTCAATCGACAGTTATTTGTCATTCGTGGAATAAAATTGATGTCTGACAGTTCTTGTATGGAAGAACTCTCAAAAATTCAAAATTATTCCTCGGATTAAGTTATCTGGCGTTGGAAAAATCAGCCCTAAGTCTGTTAGCTTATATGTAAGTATATCAATTATGTAAATACACACATCAACACGGTCTAGGGATATTTCATACTCAATTAAATAACTCGAAAAGTACTGGCCGCATTGGAATCTTTTATACACCGATTTGTTTGTAATTTATCTCAGACTAATTCCAAATTTAAATTTTTGAAAATTCTTTTGTTTCGGTGGCAAAAAATGTCTTGATGTATAGGAGAGGGAATTTTCATTTGTGCGAAATTTAGAAAACAATACGAATTACGTTTAGTTACAGTTTTTTTTTCATTTTTAAACGAAAGATAAAGTTAAAATTGAGGTATTGTAGCCATGCAATGCCGACATTTGACGAGGGCGGAGATGTTACGAGCTGTGGGAATGCTGGAAGCTGGATCTGTTCAGCGTAATGTTGCCGAGGCCATAGGGACCCATCAAAATGTAATTTCAAGATTGTGGACACGCTATCGTGCCACAGGTGAAGTAGCGGAGAGGCACCGGGGGCCAAGTCGCATCACTACCCCCAGACAAGACCGATTTTTGCAAATTACTGCGCGAGCACAACCAAATGCAACGGCGACTCAATTGGTCCAAAGGCTGCGAGTGGAACACCAAGTGCTTGTGAGTGACCAAACTGTAAGAAGGCGACTGCATGAAAGCAATCTACGCTCTCGTAGACCACTCCGGGTCCCACCTTTACGGAGAGGCAATCGTGGACGACGATTAGAATGGGTTCGGAACCACGTGGACTGGGGCCGTGAGCAATGGTCCAATGTGCTGTTCACGGATAAATCCAGGTTCGGCTTCCATCCAGATTCACGAAGGACGCGTGTTTGGCGAGTTCCTGGACGATGGAGCCGTCTCCAGAACCCTCAGGAAGTTCACCCATACCAAGGAGGAACAATTATGGTTTGGGCAGGAATTCGTCTTGGAGGACGGACGGATCTCGTTTGGGTGCGGGGCAATATGACGGCAGAACGATACGTCCAACAGGTGCTGGGGCCCGTAATCTTGCCCCACAGAACACAAATGGGGCAAGATTTCCTGCTCATGCACGACAATGCCCGGGCACACACGGCGAGAACGGTAGCAGCTTGGTTACATACACATAATGTTAGGGCCTTAGACTGGCCTGCTCAATCGCCAGATCTAAATCCCATTGAACATGCGTGGGATATGCTGCAAAGAAGAGCTCTGAAGGAAGTTCCTGAAAATCTGGCTACAGAAGATCAACTTTTTGCGCACCTCAGAAGGACATGGGACAATATTCCGCAGCAAGACATTGACAACCTTGTTCTGAGCATGCCGAATCGTTGCCGATGTGTTATGAACATCATGGGCGCTTTCTCAGACTACTAACTTCAAGTTTATAAACACAAATTAAAAGTTCATTGATATACGATTTGCGTCTATGCTTCATTTTTTTTCCATAAAATCCTGAAATTGTAATCTAAGTACCTTAACCATTATTAAAAAATGGTAGAATATTAAATAACGTATCTTTTAAATATATACATGTCATATAAATAATTAACACATTGATAGTAATTCGCTTTTTTAAAAATATCCCTAGACCGTGTTGATGTGTGTATTATCTTGTTTAAAAAAACACATAAACTTTTTGTCTTTTCTTCGTGTTGAGGGAAATCGGTAGAATGGTGGAAACTTTGATTAGTTTTACTAGTAGTTATGTCTCTCTCCCCGTTATACCTCCAAATTGATTCCGTTTTAACCGGTTGAACGCCGTAATTACAGACACAATTAAAAATCCATTGTGTCTCGCGTGGATCCACGTTTAAGCATACGAAGGGTTAAATGAGAGAATCACTTATAATTATGAAATTAACAAGTGTAAATTGGAAACTATAATGAACGTAGTAAAGGAAGCACTACAAAATGAGGCTTTCAATTTCTGTAAGACCTAACAAAAAGTATTTACAGGGCAGTTATGAGTGGAAACGCAAGGAGGCCGTTCATAATGATGATTTTCTTAAGAAAGGTCAGGGACATAGTACTTGCAACCGGTGTGCGTGTATGACCAGATGTATGAACGTAAACGAAGCAAAAGGAGTATGTAAGGATCGTAGTAGGTGGCGTTCTGTAGTTTCTGCCTATCCCCATGAGAAAAAGGCGTGAGGTTATGTAATCTGCATTCGTGATTTATTTACCAAAAAATGTAAACAAATATGGGTTTATGGAAAAACAACTTTAAATCCTTCATAATAAAGTTCAGTTTTCGCTACAACTTCAAACATTTATGTAATTTTTTCAATAGTGCTAGTCACTCTGAAATCAACTTGATTGCCATTAAAATAAAGTTGATATTTGTTTATCTTGAAATAATATTAATTTGAAACATAAGTTTGAATAGACGTTATCTGTATTAATGTAAAACCCTTTTGTTTGTACAGGAGCACAAAATATCGATCTTAAGACCATTTCAGTGTCGCCCAAAATATCCACCATTAAGTAGTACACATTTGAATCAGGCACAAGTCAAATGCTTAAAGGTTTTTAATTAAGCTTAAACTGCCGAAAGCGTTTCCATTGAAATCCAAAAATAAAAATTCAACAATAAAGGAAAAGAGTTTTATGTTAGTTGAGCAAGTAAATAAGGTTAAACAAAGTATATGTAAGGGTCCTCTGTCATAGTGTAGGAACCTACTAATTCTCTGAGTAATTTTTGTATTTTCGCACTGCAAAGAAAGATTTATTGCCGTTGGATCCCGTTTTTGAATCCCATTTTAATATTTTTGGCGTTGGATCCCGCAAAACATTATTATGTATTGCCGTTGGATCCCGAATTTGAAAAATGCAAGATAATTACGTTTTATTGTCGTTGAATCCCGAAAAGTATTTCCGTTGGATCCCGAATGCTTAAAAAAATCTGAATGCGAGTACTTTCAACAACAAAATTGTTTATAATAAAATGAGGATATATTATGACCGATTGCGAATCTGACCAAACGTGACGAAACTAAATTTTTTATATATGTATAAGGTCTATCTATTCATACACGAAATATCTGAAGGGGTCATTGTATAAATCATCATTATGAACAACTTTTACTATAGGACACAATGAAAGGAGTACAATGACCCCTTCAGATATTTCGTATATGAATAGATAGACTTAAATTTAACAATAATACCTTTTTTCCAAGCTTTCACCATTTACTGGTTCAGATATTATAATTATTATGCAGAAAGCAGAAAACGTTATTTTAAAGAAGACTCAGGCGGACAGTTCTGGCCCAGAATTGGCCGTGTTGCACGACCCCAAACAATCCAAGATACATAAAACGAGGAAACTGCACTCCTTGGCTTTGGTACTAGATGAAGAAGGCTTACTTAGGCTGGACAGCCGAGTAAAATATATGAATAATATGGACTACAATACAATTTCTCCGATTATACTGATGGTCGTCATTCAGCTGTTCGCCTCCTAATCCAGTTCTACCATCTTAAAGCTGCTCACGCCTTTAACATAGGTACTTGTCTGCAATGAACTAAAACAACATTACTGGATTTTGATATGTCTTAGGGAGGTCCGGAAGATATCAAGAAATTGCGTATTTTGCTTGAAACGAAAAACAGTACCTCAAACGCCAGCTACAGGCAAATTGCCTGATTTAAGACTTGATTGTTACAGTCGTCCATTTACCAACGTTGGTTTAGACCACTTTGGCCGAGTGGATGTGTCAATTGGTCATCGTAGAGAGAAGCGATGTGTGGCAATGTTTACATGTTTGAGAACGCGAGCAGTAGGTACACCTAGAGATTGTAGCAAGCCTTTCTGCAGACTCCTCCATCTCCTGCTTACGTCGCGACGTAACCGACGCGTCAATCTATGGATCGTAGAAGTGTTTCATGAAAAATCCTGTCAGATAACGGCACCAAAAACCGTCAGTTAACTGATTTTTTTTGCGACGCTGTTCAACCATTGTGCAACATTTTGTTGCAAATAATCAAATGGAATAGACCTTCATTCCACCTGCATCGCCTTTTGTGGGTGGCTGTTGGGAGAGGCTCATACGCTCTGTGAAGACCGCCCTTTAGGTGACTTTAAGAGAAAAAGCCCCACGAGAAGAATGTCTATTGGATGGTGTTGCAACCTTTTTATATTTATATTTATGGTTTTTTACTCTTTTTACATGTTGTCAAAAAACCCCCGACTCAAACAAAAACCTCTAAAAACTAAAATAATAATATATATTAGCCCTTTAAGTTTAATATAAGTTGCAGGAAATATTTTGATCCAAGCGTCCTCATGTCGGGGGACGGCTAATGAAAATTGGAAGTTAACAGCAGTTATGTTTTCTACAATAGCTACATTAATTATTATTGCTAGGTTTAAGCCTCATCTGTTTGGCATTCTCATTAGCCGTCCCCCGACATGAGGACGCTTGGATCAAAATATTTCCTGCAACTTATATTAAACTTAAAGGGCTAATATATATTATTATTTTAGTTTTTAGAGGTTTTTGTTTGAGTCGGGGGTTTTTTAAATTTTTAATTTAACTTTTATTTCTTGCTTTTTAAACTTTATAATATTATATTACTAGTAAACATGCTATACGATCGACACGTGACTCGCCGAAATCTGCGCAGCTGTACGTATTTTTTTACCACAGTGAAGCGAAGCTAGTTAGGTACTCGTGGTCGTTGGCGTTCATTCCATACTAACGTATTCCTCTGTGAATTTTCCATTTCTGGTGGCGGCCATCTTGGATTTGAAATTTGTAATAGTTTATAGTATTCTACTAGTCAAGCCCTTTCATTTGATACCCATATTGTAGGAGTGCATTAAAAATAACTAGTCCGCCATATTGGGTGTTCCGCCATGATGGATTTAGAATGACGTCACACTGCTAACCATGCATTGTCATTCAAACAAAACGTGTATACAAACTTTCAGCTCAATCGGTTGAAAAAATCTGCTTCAAAATTGAGTTGCAAGAGTCCACCCGAACAAACATGTTACATGTATATGTTACCGGCCAAACCCGATTTCAGGACAAACTAGTTTAGCCTAGGCTAAACTAGTTCCGTCGACATAGGATGCAAGGGCGAGCGAAGGGCACCCCGAGGTTCGGTTTGGTTAGGTTACTTTAAACCCTTTACACAGAAAAAGGGGCCCCGCGAAGCGGGGCTCCGTCGACATAAGATCCAAGGGCGAGCGAAGGTAATCCTATCGCGTATAGGAAGAACTAGTTTAGCCTAGGCTAAACTAGTTTGTCCTGAAATCGGGTTTGGCCGGTAACATATACATCCTACATTGCAAGTTAAATAAAAGCTTGTAAAAAAGTCCGCGACACGGTATTTCTTTGTTTTATCTTTTATACTTCTTTTATTGTTTAAAAAAAGTATTTTTTCGACATACTTACGTTTGGATGATTATTTAAACAACAAAATATTAATCGTTATCAAAATGAATTATTTCATGATCACAAGGACATCATAGAGATAAGATTTGCCATTTACAGTATGTCGATTGGTCATATAGTTTCAGAGATCATGTAAAATTACTATGCCGCTAGCACAACTTTCATAAATTATAACATGACGTTCTACAAATACGTAATTTTTCTGAATCGCGGTGTTAAGGCGAGTTTTTCCGAGCTATAAGTACCTACACCGATTCGATACAGATATATAATATTATTTTGACCAGATGATATCGGTGAATATCGATGACCATCGCGACGCACCAAACGACCGCAACCAAACGACCGCAATACTAAATCGACGCCTCGAAGTCAGCAGTGTGAAAAAGTGGGTTCACTGTGTCCTCGCCGGTAGATATTGTGCAACAACATAATGTGTAGGTATAGAAAAGCGTTTAAGTTACTAAAAGTAGGCGATTATCTAACCGCCGCGCCGATATCGTGTTGGTGTCGGATCGGTTATGTTACCGGCTAATGTGCTGCGTTGTAACAATCAATTAATTTTATTGATGACATGATGACACAAAAGCAGAAATATATTTTCACACGAAACAAGCTTTTTGCCAGCGGCTCCGGCCCTCGTGGAAGTTGGAAATGATCCCATGAGATCACACTACCGGGATAAAAACTATACTGTGTCCTAACCCAGGACATGGTGTGCCATAATGTAATCGAAATCCGTTCAGCCTTTAAGACGTGAAAGTGTAACAAACAGATAGACAAAGATACGTAATTACTTTTACCCATCATTAATTCGCATTTATAATATTAAGTAAGTATGTACATTAAGTATTGCTACTATTATATTATTGGCTGCGGGTTTCGATCTCAGGACGAGCTGCTTCTTACACGGACAACTATATGTCGCTTGCTACCGCGTCACCAGTCCTAGCTCTCTATATATTTTGGCTGCTGAGACCAAAACTACAAACGTACAAGTGTACAGGGATGTTTTAAAAATGCGGCTGTTACTTTACTATATTGTGGTGTCTTAAGACTTCCACGCGAACGAAGTCGCGGGCAGAAGCTAGTTTTTGATAAAGGCACTTTTCTTCTGAAATGTACACATGTTGTTATAAAATGGGATTCAACGGCAATAGCAAACGGGATCCATCGGTAATACCTAAAAAACGGGATCAAAAAACGGGATCCAACGGTAATAAATCCAAAGAAACAATAATTTTCCCAAAAATTAGGTTCGTTTACACTTTCAAAACATTATTTTATCGAATAAGTACTTAACATAAAGTCATTGTGACTTCTTGGTAAAGATCACATATCAGGTACTAGCTTCTGCCCGCGACTTCCTAGGCGTGAACATGAGCCAAATTTCCTTGTTCCCCCAATCCATTCCGTCGCATCGCATCGCCTGTCCGGTCTTTTACTTCGTTTTTGCTTATCGTTCTTTCTGACTTTTATTCTTTTTGCTCGGCTCCTACGCGTCCTAGCGTGATGTTAGTGTAGTCTACAGCTTTCCTCAAGAATTGGGCTATCAAAGCCAAAAAGATTTTTTCAAATCCGACTGTTAATTCCAGAGATTAGCGCAAACTCAAACTCAAAGCATCTATTTCAATTAAACCATTTACAGGCACTTTTGAATTGTCAAAAAGTCAGTCAGTCAGAAAATATGAAGCTAGTTGCCCATTCCAAAGCGTAGGTACCTGTGGAGAAGAACGGGCAAGAAACTCCATAGACACTCTTTTAAATTATATTTTTACAAACATATTAGTTACATCATTAATGTTGAATTTATAATTATATGTGAGAACGATGTAAAAATAATAAGACGTACGCGTTAAAAGCGTCCAGAGTACAGCAAATTGTAAAAAAAAACAACAATCCAAAAATAAAATAATTTAAAATAAGCCGAGGCAGCTAAGTGATGACCAGCCCCAACTGACGGCGCCCGTTCACGAACATGACGCATAGATCAGCACCATTCAGCTCAACCAAACAAACTTTATTATTAGTAGATATCTATTAGTATCTACCTATAAATCAAACTTTTCATTATAGTTTCCCGAGAATCGAGAAAAAAATCCACAATCTAGCTGTGATGGAATATGAATCTCACTTATGTTCTTTAATGAAACTTTGGTTCCAGCGAATCTTCTTTACAAAGAGGCGACTTAACCTACTCTAGTTTCGTCTGAAAGTAGATTTTCGTGAACCCCTCCCTCCCTATAAACAGAGAACTTAATTAACACGGAGTGACTAACAAATGAAGGGCGAATCATTGCGAAAGTTACTAGAGTGGAATGTAAACAAACAAAAAAGCATAGAAACATAGGCAGTCATGGAGACTGCCGTCAGAAGTGAAAACTTAAAACTATGCATTACAGAAACATGTATACTATTAAAATTAGCATGTCGGTGACGCGAAACTAATACATATAATTACGTGAAAAAGATGAATATAATATATTATACTTATCTTTTTCTTTAGTTTATGTATGTGTACATATATAAACTCACACCTTTCTAAGAAAACTACAAATAAGTATAATGTCGTAAAAAGCGCATTTGTGTTGGTGGTTATGCTTGTATAACAAGACCCATGTTCAACAGTGATATTTTAAAGGCTGAAATGGTGATTCTGCGGGAAAAACGAATCTTATATTGAAAGACCTTTAATATCAAAATGATTTTAAGATGTCGACAGAATTTAAATTGTCACTTAGCTCGCAGTATTACTGCCCGTTTTAGGTGCTAACTCTTACAAATTAGCACTCCATGTCCCCACTACTCCGTGGCAATAGGCAAGAGACACGGGAAGTGGTCTCGGTAACGGGGTGTTAAGCACAGTGATTACGCCACCCAGTTTGCATACACTGCTGTTACCAACTCAAGTTAGCAAGCACTTCGAAAAGTTTCCTTCCAAATTGCTTGCATGTTCCTTCCCGATATACTTGGTAACGGGTAGTTTTTTAAGTAGGTAAATTAGTTCTAAAAGTTTTTCATGTATGATGGTAGGATAAGTGAAAATCGTTAAGTAAGATTCTGGAAGCAGGATGCGAAGGTGGTTGAAACTTTTCGATACTACCAATATTGAACTTTAATACCCCGATCTAGACACTAACCCCCTTACTAATAAACGTATTATATCAGATGAATAGTTACACACAGATTTCTCTCTTTCAGTCGTCAGTAATTTGACTTTTGAAAGAAGAAGACAAAGCGTTGTGTAACTATATAGACGCTACACAATGTTTATTAGTAAGGGGGTTATAGACAAAAATATTGTCCAAAGGTATCTGAAGTCGTTTAGACGGTTGCAAAAAGTTGCTAGTTGTTGCAAAAATTCTATAGCCTCATAATAAAGAGCATTTTCAGATTTTCCTTTAAATCTATAAAAATAATAAAATTAAGCTTCTGTTTGTAATTTCAAAATAACAGCGTTTTAATTAATAATATAAAAAGTTTTAGATTTTTTTTTGTCTGTCTATTTGTTCCGGCTAATCTCTGAAATGGCTGGACGAGTATTGACAGGACTGATGTTGTAAGGAGTAACTTAGGCTACTTTCCCATCGACGCGGTAGAAGCCGCAGGCAGAAGCTAGTAAAATGAATACAAAAAAAGTTCCTAAACCAAACTGATACTAAAAAAAAAAAATTAAAAAAAAGTAAAAAAGAAACATTTTTCCACAAAACTGAACGTACTTGGAATAAGAGTAAGATATCTTATAGTATCAGCTACTACATCTAAATTACAGTTTCCTTTTATGACATCAATCAAAACCGCAATTATCATTATCACAGTCGGTCGAAGGTTTCCTGTTAATCATTATTGTTATTGATATCCCGCAGCTCTTCATTCATTTGCGTTACATTATCATTGAAGCCTTGATGGCCATTAATTTGTTTCCTGCGGACGTATTGTAATTAATTGCAGAATATGGGTATTTATATACTTCGACGTCGGGGACAGAGCGATGCGCCTTTTTTTTGTGGATGGGAAATCATCAAATGACCCCTCCCGCTCTGGGTGGAGCGAAAGGGAGTGTCAGACTCTTGCTGACTAAAGCCCACCCGTGTTCCGGGGTAGCGGTAACCCTTTCGGACAATCCCGCAACCCCGGCAGGCTTCGGCCCTAACAGGCCCCTTCTTTTTTTTATCTCTTTGAGGCGCGCGTGGAACACATACGCGCCGTAAGTGGAGTTAGGCAGGACATCTACTTAGACGAGGAGATGGCCGATGGAGAAAAGCTGTGACTGAATGGTGGCCAATGATAGGCCAATGAACTGAAGATAGATCTGGGCCTATTTGGCGCATCTGTGAGGCACTCAATAGTATTTTAAGTGTATTTTTTCTGTTTTTTTTTTGGTTATGTGTGAATATTGTGTGCCTTAATTAACCTGGATCAAATAAACTCATTTTCTTTCTTTCAAAGAAACCAGGACCGTCCAAAAGAAACCAGGACCGTCCAAAAGCGCGTTGGGTTGATGATATCGTCAAACTCGCGGAAAACACCTTTACGAGGGACGCACGGAACCGAGAATTATGGCAGGAAAAAGGGGAGGCCTATACCCAGCAATGGGTGATTCAGGCTAAAATGACGATGATTTATACACTGGTACAATATTATGTATTGCTTGCTGCTTGATTTCCTTTAGGTATTTATAAGCTTTATGATTTTACTAATGGCATACGTCGACATACAGGGTTAGTTTTCAAAGACCAGCCAAATTTAAGGGTGTGGTACAGACCATCAAAACTGAACAACTTTCTCCTTGGGACCTGCATCGTAATCGCGAATAAAAATTCTGCAGCTGTCCCATACGTTTAGGTCGAGTAGGTATTGAAGTTTTCTATGGTTCTAAGTTGATAAATTTCTATGCCTCTCTGTCACCCACCCCCACGATAGAGATGTTTTTCCACCGTGGGAAAAAAAAAGAAAAAAAAGGGGTGGTTTAGATAATCTCCCTAATTGAATTATTTACTAATACCTATACTATTAGTGAGGTACATCATCAATTTCACAAAATCAAATTCAACTATAATTACCAACCAAGTTACTCGAATATACTGACAAATAGAAATGCCAAAACTTGACATACAATAATAATAATATAAGCGTATTAATTGACAACTGATTACATAGTATTAGTCCTATTAGATACGAGTAATGTTTGACTTTGGCATGTAATTACAAGCGTTGATTAAACGATTCACGGTCCCGTACTATGACAGAGCCTAATTATAACTATTATTAGTTCCACGTATAGATTTTGGCAATTAATTTATACTACGAGTACTACAGTTAGTATTTGATTAGATATTAGTGACTTTGATGATAATTAGGTCTGTTTTGCCGGAATATTGGCTGAATGTACCTAAACTAATGTGCATATTAACTCCAGCTTCCTCATATGTGACGGAATAATTCTACTTATGCCAACATTTAAGGCATACTTAACAACTGCAATCAAAGTTTCCAGTCTGCCACAAAAACTTCGTTAATATGAGTCGTTTTGTGTGTGTCAGCTGGAGTGACGTCACCCCAGCTTACTCATTCAATACAGACAAACCAGTGCAGCAGTGAGGTTAGAGAGAGCAGTGGTGGCCAAGTTGTAACAGCCGTGACTTACGAGTTGTAGGTCGTAGGCTCGAATCCAGACAGGCGCTTAACCTACTTTGTGCAAATTATTTCATGACCACTCTGCTCTCAAAACGGTGAAGGAAAACATCGTGAAGAAACCGGCATGTCCTAGAACCAAAAATTCGAAGACATGTGACATCTGCCAACCCGCACTGGGCCCGCGTGGTATATTACGGCCCACTCCCTCTCACTGAGAGGAGGCGTGTGTCCCAGCAGTGGGAACATTATAGGCTGATTATGTATTATGTAGTGAGATTAGGGTTTTGGACTATAGTCAGAAAAATAAGGCATAATAGCTGCACAAGGAAGGAAAGAACTGAACGATAATACTTAAAAATTTCGATCAAAAAACGTGTGTGTAAGCTACATACATGATAACCTCACGCCCTCTTTCTATGGGATTAGGCAGAAAATACAGATTAACACCACTTACATACTCCTTTTGCTTCGTTTACGTGCATAAATCTGGACAAACACGCACGCCGGTTGCGAGTTCTATGCACTTGCGGGGTAATTGCGTAACACACTATCAGTAACAATGGCTTTCATTTTGACCGTTCAACAACATTCATTGCGTTATTTACGTTATTGAACAAACAATTTTTTCGAACATATGAAGCAAGGGATTAGCAATATCCTTCAAAATGATTCAACCATAGATATCCGAGATTCAACATTCATAATTAGGGTGCCGACAAAGTAAGTAGTTGTAAAACACAAACTAAATAAATTAAAGCGTACCTATGGAGGCAAGGATCTACTCCATTTTGAATCTATTGCTACTCGCTCCTGAAAGTTCGGAATCCAACGTCGTCGGTGCAGCTGAAAAAACACCGTTTTCTCGGTAAAAAATGAAAACGCAAATCATAAGCTCCTCATACATAATTCCTCATTCGTGCTCTTAACTTTCCAAAGCACTCGACACAGGGGTGTTACACATGTACTTACTTACGTTAACGTGTATAAATTGCAATGGCGGCGGTAACTGCAGCGCCCCAGACCATAACAGCCTCTGATGAGGCAATAACGGGCGGCCGGCTGAAAAAATAAAAGCATTTCGTGATTGTCCGCTAGGGGGCACAGACTCACCACCCGCTGATGTATACCCGTCTCTGGCCATTTAATTGGGGATATCCGAACACATTTTCAATTCATACCTCATTCCCAACCTTATGCCTTTGCAATAAGGATGTTGGGCAGCGCTAAAATGAGGCTAGCCTCGTTTAAAACTGTTTCGTATATTTAGGTTTTAACGGTAGTGTGAAGTTGACATGATTTACAGATTAACCCTCGTTCCGCTGCTGTCCGATGGACGGCGCATACTAAATCTATGTTCAGGGGTTAATTAATTGAGGTGAATGAATGATGGGAGTTATTTTTGTACATTCTTGTCATAGTTATAAAAGTTGCCAATACTTTGTTAAAGTATTGCCAACTTTTTAGGACGTTGATCAAAATTTACTTTCTTATTCCTCAAATGTTTCTTGCGCCTACTTGAAATAGGAGCTGCAGTAACTGTTCATAGTTTGTGTTATAGTAATCATTATAAATTTATTGTCATTCCCCAAATCTAAATTCTTAAAAAAATCGATATCATCTCTATCGGTATCTTTTTAGATAGTGCAAACTAAGTTATAACCTACAAGTAAACACGAATTATTGGCGTTCAAATAAGAAAATTTAAGTATCAATTTTAGCGCGCGCCCGATAAGCAATCCATTCATCGTTTGAAGCAAAATTGGCACCGCGTTGAACTAGCAGTCATTTACCTCATTCTGACCGTTCCTACGACAAAAAGGACGTACGACGACATTGTCAAATCGCTTACATACGCGCACGAATCCCCCCCACCCCCACCCCTTTTCTTAACGACATGCTCAAAATTTTCTTTATAACACGTACAATTAATTGTTTTATTTTGGCGCAACTATTCAGATTCACCTGTATAAACACAGCTCTACCCGAGCTACATTAAAAAACCCGTTTCCTTAAGACCTACAAAACAAATAGTCACAACAGCTGAACAAATTCCAAACTACAACAATTTCATTATTTCACATAATAATCCTGCTGAGATGAAACTGGAAGTGTTATAAGAAAAGATGTTCTAGAGTGCATAGCGTGTAATCTGAAGCCACAGTCTCACTTAAATTACATCGCAGAGAGATATGAGCTTGCACAAAACCAAGGGTATAAAGTTACTCTGGATGTGAAAGGGATCGTTGGAAAGCTTCGACGATAAGGTAAATATTAAATTGAATATAGTGTGTACAAAATTATCTTTGTAATATACTAAGGTGTGCTTTTGACATTTTATTAATATGCTTTTGATAATTATTGCAAATTATAATTTCATTAAGAGTAGTGGTGGCCCAGTGGTAACGGCCGTGACTTACGAGTTGTAAGTCGTGGGTTCGAGCCCAAGCAGACACTTTGTGTAAATTATTTCATCACCGCTGTACTCAAAACGGTGAAGAAAAACATCGTGAGGAAACTGGTATGTCCTAGAACCAAAAATTCGAATACATGTGATATCCGCCAAGCTGCACTGGGCCCGCGTGGTGGTTTATGCCCCACTCCCTCTCATAGAGAGTCCCAGCGGTCTGTGTCCCAGCAGTGGGAACATTATAGGCTGATTATAACGTCATTATATTAAGGGCTTGTAATAGTTCAGCTCAAATTCAGATTTTACCCCCACTTCCCCGCGCTATGTATCATTCTATCCCACTCGCACTGACATACTGATTCAGTTAGGGTGAACTGAACTGTTGTTGGAAGGATGTCAAGAAATAAAATGATTAAACTTAACATTAATTTATTACATTCACATTGTATGTTCAGTATATATAAAATTCTTTTAAATGGGCAGGCAAATAATAAGTAGGTATAACAAAACAAACATGAGACACTCATCATTCGCATAGCAAATACAGTTTACATCGAAATCCGCAATATACCTACTGCATTAGTGTTCTATGACCGACCAAAGACCATTGCTCTACCGCCATATATTTGTCACCATAAGACATCGACAGCCAAATACGAGCCGGCGCTCAGCTCACTGACAGCGTGCCACGGCAGGTTGTGCTGCGGCATCCCGCGGCGTTCCGTGGCATCCTGCTGAAAGCCCGCACAGACCGGACTGCGTCCCATTAACCGAAATGACCGCAGCACAAGTTTCAATCTTATTTCAACTAGCTTAGCAATCATAATTCCTCGACACAACGTGACCCACACGTCCCGCGGGATGCAATGGCGCGCCGCGGCATTACGTGGAATGAAACGGCATGACACGTCATGCCGCAGCATCCCTCGGCGCGTCGCGTCATGCCGCAGCGTCCCGCGGCACGTCGCGTCATTTCCCGGCATCGTGGTATCGAAATAAAGTAACATAAATTCTAAACTCATTGAAATAAGATTCAAAATAACTTGATTAGTAATAAAATCCTTTGCCATGACAAAGCCTTAAAATTACTTTCTTTTTGCTGAATCTTTGGCCAAAAAATAGGCTAGTCCTCTGGTCACGTGAAGAGTCGATCAATCGCTTGGCGATTTCTCGAAAAATTAAGTAGGCACTCGGACCTTATGGCCCTAGTGTATCAGCCCCAAACGGCTGGTACATATAAGTCGGAATAAGATTAGAGTATCTATTTGCGCTGTTTGAGGTTTTCTGCACCCGCAGTAATCGCACTAGCACAGCCAACCGTAATAGGAAGATGGGGTGGCGCAAGGTAGTCGATACATGTTGCATCACACACCAAAGGCCGACCTAACTTCTAAGGCATTATGGTCAATCTGTCTGGTCTTTTCCAATCGTCGCGAGCCATTGGGTTCTAAAACAGCTGGCAACCCAGCACTGTCAAGAGCACGCAATGGTTATAACGCATAATAATACGTCATCGGAATGACTGATGTCCATTATAAAGTTTCATACATTTTGGCTTTAACGGAGGTTTAGAATAGAACGAATTTTAAAATAAGTTGTTAAAAATGAAAACATTTAAATTAAAAAAAAAGGAATCAAGAGGAGGAGAATGACGAAAGCAAGAACATTTATGTGAATTCTCTTAAATCCCTAATTTCCACATTAGGTGTATGTCTGGGATCACATAACTCTGGCAACATGTATGATGGATGAGTAAAAATTTGTTAATTTAAGTAGGTCTCATGAATTTTGCCCAATAATGATCGTCTTTCTGTATAATTTCAGTTTTGATATGATTTTTACATCCCGACCATACGGCAAAAATACATGTTTTTCTACCAGTTATGTGTAGTTGTCCCTGCACCTGAATGTACCAAGGATGTTTCAAATTTATGGAAAATCCATCTTTCGTTTTCCTCCAAAACCTTATTTTTTTAAATCTATTGCATCGTCCAACGAAGTCCTGAATGCAGAAATTGGACACTTTATTTCTACTATTGTGTCTTCTCCCTGCACAACTCCGTCCGGAGTTGCACCTAGAAAAGGTAACTCTTTATCAATAAAAATACCACAAGGCTCTATTTTTTTAATATTAAATTTGATGCTAGTTGTTCCATGGCAGTTGTTTCACTTTCTATTCCATGTTTTATGGACGGTACAACATGCGCGGTCCGAGGGGGAGGGTCGTGGGGGTCATGACCCCCCCCCAAAATCATTCAAGCTGTCGAGAGTCTGAATGATTTACGTGCCTTACTAACTTAACACTGTACTTGAGCCACGAAAACCCCGATTGGCATTTCAAAAACAATTAAGAACATCGGCAGATATGGGGACTGCCGACTGAATTAAAAATTTAAAACTATGAAAAGACAGTGAGTTTTTTAACGCGCCTAAAAATATTTTCCTTTAAAAAGCCTGTTATAAAAATATAGAATCTAGGATTCAAGAGCGAGCGAAGTAATCAGAAGAAGAAGAATCGGGATATTGGGCACCCCACTCGTACGTAAGGTTGAAAGGCTAAGGTAAGGCCATTCCAAAACCTAAACTGCTGTAAAACGAGTTTAAGCTTTTCGTCATAACTCAATAAAGTAAGTTCTCTTTTTGTACGATGAGTAAAAGAAAACAGAGACTATTCAAGGTGGGTTGCTAAAATTTTCAGGCTCGCTACGCTCGTTCTTGCAATTTACATTGGTTCTTGAGCTTTTCTTCAAAAGTCGACAAAGCAAGTAATTCATAGTCCTTTTGGAATGATTGAAAGAAAATCGAACCTATCCGAGAGTATGCAAAATTTTCGAGCTCGCTTCGCTCGCTCTTGCATTTTAGGTTCTGATAGCTGCTTGAGCTTGCCTGCATAAGTCGACACTGTAACTCCTATTTCTACTTGAAAATATAAAACAAAACCTAATCAAACAGAGGCGGGTTGTAAAAATTTTCGAGCTCGCTTCGCTCGCTCCCCTCACCCTACACAATCTACCGTTCTAATACATACGACCAATTTGGCAGAATTTAAGTAACACCCGCCCTTTGTAAAAGCTGCGTCCCTGAATAGCATAAGTAATGTGGAGCCGGAGATGTACACGAACCTTAACATATCATCACGCCTTTAATCCCCAAAAGGTTAGGCAGGGATGTTACTTCATATAGGTAATACTTACACCCACATTTTGCCAGTTATTAAGTGAAATGTCATTTAAGGCGAGCCTACTGCCGCCAACCGGGCACAAATCCAGACTCCAGGTTGCTTCTGAGAAATTTCTGATGGAAAAACCCTTTAATACTTTACCCGACCTAGGAATCGAACCCAGCTAGGACCTCATGCTCAGCAGTAACACTTGCGACCACTACATCAACGAGGAGATGTACCTCCGTTAAAATATTGACCATGATGACCCCCCCCAAAATCTTGGGCTGCGACCGCGCCTGCGGTACATTACATACATTTTTTGGATATATAAGATTTTTAACTAAAAATAACTTTAATTTCGGAAGTCGGTGGCAAAAAAGTAATATACAAATCGAAAGACACCGACATCCGAAATTAATGTTATTTTTCACTTTGTAGTATTTTTGGGAGTCGGTTTTTTTGTCAAAAATTTTTTGAAGTGAAACTTCTTTAGGCGCGCTTGACTTGGGGAGTAAACTGGCGAACGCGTTAAGGCCCATTTAGATGGAGAGAGTTTCTCGAACGTTTCTTGGCGAAAAATCGTACGCTACTATCGCAAGCAAAAATCGCCATAAGACTATCGTATCATAATGTTTACATACAGGCAAGAACGAAATTCTCGCCTACGATTATGTCATACGAGATTCGTAAGCAATTATCGCTAGGCGATAAATTACTGCGACTGTTTAGACAACGAAATATATATAGTAAGAAGATTCTTGCTTACGAGTAATCGACTTGTCTATACACGATCTCGTATGACATTTTTTCAAATTCATACGAGTATCGTACAAATCGGTTTGAACGGATTTGAGTGCGAGATTTGCCATTCGAGTTCTGTGATTAGGTACTACGATATTGTTCTCAAAATGACACAAAAATCATTCAGGTACTGCCGATAGTGTTAAGTTCAATTAAATTTATGCTAAGAAATTTATGCTATTTATTTACACGAAGAGACTTTTTTAATGTTCTTTCGATAATCGTATCTTCGAGTCGAGAAACTCTCTCCATCTAAATGGCCCTTTACAGAAACGTGTGATCGGGCGAGTAGAAAAGGTACGTATTTATGCGACCGGGTTTTTACACCAGGTATTTGCTTCCAAGTACGCACACAAGTACGTAGGTACTCAAATAGTTCAACAACCGCGTTTGTTTTCGCAAATGCAATCATGCTCCTTATCAGTAAGAGCACAGAATACTTAATAGTACTACGTACAGAAAGGACACTCCCTTCCTCGACCTCATATCAGATACCGCACCTCACCCCGCACTTCGAGGTATTCGTCGCCGACTCTTTAGCAAGGGCGCTCGCGAACCGCAGCGCTGTATTGCTGATACGAACACACAATTATGCGATTTAAAAGTTTTATTTGAGTTTTAATCACGATGGTTGGATATTGTGATGCTTTTCCGAATTCGTATTTACATAAACTGTTTGTAAGATTTCGCATTTTTAATAACATGCGATTTAATAACCGATTATTTACAGATAAGTCATTTAAACTAAACTATTTTAGTGTTTTTATTTCATTACGAACCCGACTATATAAATAAACAATTGAACTACATGGTCACTTCATAATAATGCACACGTTCGGGCAGCGCCACCGCCGTCGTCGTTCGGTTCCCCGACACAAATTGCTTTCCGCGCCAATTTTTTTTACGCTACTAGATTTCACGCACACATTTGCACGTATAAAAACGTCATTTGTTTATGTAGTAGTAATAGGTAATTATTTTGCGAGCGTTGTATGGAGTGTCCGAGGTGTGGTAAGAGTCTATGGAACAATTTCGTATGCAAGTATTTTTACTTTAATGGTTTGTAAAATTATTTTATTTTTAATTATAATTAAAAATATACCATTAAATTTCTGATGCCAAACTGCATTCAGCGATGGATTATTTTTTATTAAATAGTTTTTGTAAATAGATAATAGCTTCATATTTGCAATAAATTACCACCGTTGTGTCATCGCGCTTCTCTTTCTTTTCCTACCGAACCTACGGTCCTGCATGCGGCAGCAGCGGGCAGCATTATATGTGTTTATTTCCTTCAAAGGAACTATCTAGTCTCAGTAGTTCCTTCAGCTTTTGCAAAGGAACTACTGATCAAAAAGTTCTCAGTAGTTCCTTCAAAGGAACTGCTAAAGGAACTATCTAGTCTCAGTAGTTCCTTCAGCTTTTGCAAAGGAACTACTGATCAAAAAGTTCTCAGTAGTTCCTTCAAAGGAACTGCTAAAGGAAATATCTAGTCTCAGTAGTTCCTTCAGCTTTTGCAAAGGAACTACTGATCCAAAAATTCTCAGTAGTTCCTTCAAAGGAACTACGCGAAGGAACTAGTGAGCATAAACGATATTTTTTACGAAAACAACTTTTGATATTATAACACAACTTTAAATACCTCCAGGACCCCTGTACAGTTACATGCGGGTGCAAAATTTGCTGTTTGTGGTAGTGCGCATACAGCAAATTTTCACACCAAAAATTAAAGTCGATTTCCAGCAATTACTTTTGTCACAGATCTTTTGTGCAATGTTACTTAGTTTGATGTACGACGGCTATAAGTCTTTTTACACCCTGTATCAATAAATAGATAAAATTATTTATAAAAATAGTTTTGCTGAATATATTGAAAACACCATTACACATTGGGAACTGTCTAAAATAGGTACGTTTACCTCCCTAAATTTCTGACAATGTTTTGACATTGACATGCGATTACGATTTTAAACCATTTCAAAAATTATTTTATGAATGAAAACTACAAAATTTGGAAAAAATAAAAATACGAGGCCTTATATTTTACATCTATATTTCATTTTACTTTATTACATAATTTCTTCAGAACATAAAACGTTGTCAATCGGGTCTTTTGAGCGCAAGCAAAGTGACACGGGTTCCCCGTCTGATAGCCGAAGCGGTACTGACAAGTACTGAATCGGGGTCCTGTCGGGGGCCGGGCGGCAGAGCGGTTCAAGGTATGAGTGGTTATAAAGCTGGATATTTCGGATCTCATCTTTTTACGTTAAATTTAACGATTAAAAAAATAAAAACGAACCTATGACACCTGCTTTATGCATAGTTTGATTAGCTTGCAAATTTTCATGGCCTAATTTGAAAATTTTCATTGAATATTCTCCTTTTATTTTGCGGTTTAGAGGTAACTTTGAGACTTCTTTGTATCGAGAAAATTGTATGCAATCGTGTTTTCGCAACCGATGACACCTCGCAGTAGTCCTCATCTTTATCGTATATTAATTTCAAAGTGAAAACTGCAGAACTGTTGGAACTACAGCCGTTAATGCTAAGGCAATTTTCGCAATCTGAACTAGTATCGGTCCTTAATACCCCCTTGCTATAAACGTTGTATAGCGTCTGTAAAGTAACACAACGTTTTGACTTCTTCTTTCGAAAGTCAAATTACTGACAACTAAAAGAGAGAAGTCGGTGTTAGTGCCTTTTCACACGTCCTGGCAACCGGGTTGCCGGTGCCGGGTACCCGGCGGCGAAGTGTATAGCCATGTACGTTAGCTTTCACACGTACCGGCGTAGTTTGCCTGGCAAGTTTACCGGATAGTCGGCACCGGCCACCCGGTTGCCGGGACGTGAGAAAAGGCACTAACTATTCATCTGTTATATATAATACTTTTATTAGTATTCAATTATTTTTGACGAAAGTGACTGCTGCTTTGAACATCGTCAAGACGATCATACATTTCGTCATGTGCGGTCAGGTGAAGTTCTTGGTTTCTCGAAGAAAAATGGTGATACAGTCATTTGGTTTTTACACACCAGAGAGGCTAGAACCACTAACCAGCGGAGTAATTGCGTAACACACTATCAGTAGCAATGGGTTTCACTTTGACAGTTCAACAACATTCATTGCTTTGTTTACGCTGTTGAGCAGACATATTTTTCGAACATATGAAGCAATGGATTAGCAATATCCTTCGAAATTTTTCAGTTTGATAGTGTGTTACGCAATTAGAGTTCTGGTTCCTATATTTCCCGAAGGGTTAAGCAGAGGTGTACCTACCTATAGTACACCCACATTTCGCCAGTTACCTATGTTTAAGTCCCATGTAATAGGGGGCGAGTCTATTGTCATAAATGGGGCACAAATCCAGACTCCGTGCTGCCACTGAGAAATTCCTGATAAAAAAACTCAATCACACTTTGCTCGACCTGGCAATCTAATCCAGGACCTCACGCTCAGAAGTAGCGCTTGCGACCACTAGACCACTGAGCCAGTCAAAATTTGATTCCATTATCTGCCTAGCCTTTTCCCAACTATGTTGGGGTCGGCTTTCAGTCTAACCGGATGCAGCTGAGTACCAGTATTTTATACGGAGCGACTGCTTATCTGACCTCCACAACCCAGTTACTGAGTAATACGAAACCCCTTGGTAAGACTGGTTGTCAGACTTTCGGGCTTCTGACGACCCGTAACGACTGTCAAAGATCCACGAATGACAGCCGGGACCAACAGCTTCACGTGCTTTCCGAGGCACGGAGGGGTCTTGGTATGTGAAGATGGTCACCCGTCTACGGGCCAACGTCGGCAAGCGTAGCTTAACCTGATCGATCGACTCGTGCGGCTGTTATTATTTAGCCACAAGTCAAATTTTGATTGTTACTGCAAATACTGCTTCGTCAAACACATTAATACAATGTGACAGAAACCATAATGGAGTTACAGCAAACCAAGATTTAAATCCGGCAATTAAGGTAATTTCAAATCCGGCGTGGCGGATATGAATATCTTATTTACCATGAAATGAATATATTCTGAGACGAAGTACGAGTAGGTATTAACATTATGTATATTATAAAGAAAGCCAGCGAAGTATTTCATTTCCATGCAGACTGGGATGGAAAATTGAGTGAGTAAGTTGGTTATTTTCTGGTCTGAGAAAAGGTTTAAGGAAAATGAAATAGGGTTGTACCCTTAAAGGAGCGTATTAGTGGTGCTTTTGATAATAAAAATAATTCAACATTTAGATAGCTACTACCCGTTCAGACTGATTTAGGCAAATGCAGATAGTGAACGAGTGATCGAGTGAGTGTAGTGATAGTGAATGAATGCGGCATTCATTCACTATACCACACACTTTACTATGTGCAGGCATTCAGAATGCCTGCACATAGTAAAAAAAACAGTAGCACTGCGGGAGTGCCGACAGAAGTGAAAACAAAACACAAACAGAATACTTTGCCATCACTCACTGACATATCGAATATACGTTAAAACCGAGTACAGCCGAACACATCCGTAGCGGTATCGGTTACGGTAACAGTGGCGTGAATTCAATGGTTTATGGTAGTCAGAAACTACAGAACGCAACCTACTACGATCCTTACATACTCCTTTTGCTTCGTCAACGTATCTAGTCATACACCCACGCCAGTTGTGAGTACTACGCATCTGACCTTTCTAAAGAACATCACGAATAAGGTCACTTGTCGGTCTAGGACGTCCCCTCCCGGCGTTATCACTCGCATCTGCCTTGTTTAACCTTTTGTTACTCACCTTTCACTCATCTTCTCACCTTCTATAAATCTATATATGTATATGTTACAGTCATTGTGATTAAATAGCTATTATACATAATGACTGGTCATTATATATAATAGCAAAATTGACTAGACAATGTGATAAATTAATCACTTTATCCGGATATTATTCATAATAGCGGGTCAAAGTTAGCCAAAGTAATAAATACGGTCTAACTGACTTGTTACCCCTCCCGCTCTTCAATAAATTTTGTTTTATGGCTAGTGAGCTTTAAATTTACTTTATAAATTAAAGTTAAATAACTTTATAACAATTTTAATTAAAGTAGAATTATTATCTATGACAAAGTAATTTTAATTCTTATAATTATTACTTTTCAAATAACAGTTAATATTGCTACACATATAGTTAGGTATGCAAATTGAAATATAATTTTATAATCTTTACTTATACCTACTTGTTTTATTACATTATCCAAGTCTTCGAAGATATTTTATAAAATTGCTTCTTCTTCTTAGCGTGTCGATGGCAATCTAAATGTACTCGGCCCAGAATTCGGCCACTTGTTTGGCGCCATCACTAGCGTCCATCAGTTCCTGTAACGTGCAGCTGACAGGACACGCAGGGCACGATATTAAGTGTCCCATCGTTTGTGGAACAGCACCACATTTACACTCCAAGGCGGAGTCGTCTATAAATTTCCACCTGAACAGGTTTTCCTTGCTTCGGCCAACCTGGGTCCGGAGTCTGTTTAAAGACTTCCAGTTTACCCAAGGTAACTCATGTCCAGGTGGGAGGTCCTCAGCGGGTGGAACGAACGGTTTGGGTAAGGAAGCACTGTCTCGCCACAGCCTCAGTCTTTCTTGTGGTAGTTCGCCAGTGAGTGGGACGACACACTTTAAGAAGCTATTTCGGCTTTTCAGCCTTTGTGGCACAAGGGTGTTGTCGTGCAAAGGGTGTCGTGTGTCGGAGACCATTTTGGCCCTTTCGCTGGAGCTTGCCACCGCTCTGCGAACCACTGGTGGCGCTATTCCTGCTAGCGGATACAGCATTTGTACCGGGGTCGGTTTTAGGCAACCAGTGATGATCCGGCACGTTTCGTTCAAAGCTGTATCCACTAGCTTTGCATGGGCAGAACGACTCCACACGGGGCACGTGAATTCTCCCGCAGAAAAGGACAGCGCCAGTCCAGTAGTCCGCATAACATAAAATTGCTAGTTAATGTGATTAATCCTGTGTCAATTATCACTTTATCTAAATTGAGTAGATATTATAAATAATGGCTAGATAATATATATAATATCCGGATTTATTACTTTGGCTGTAACATATATAAAATACAAAGTCCTGACTGACTGACTGATATATCACCGCACAGCCTAAACCGCTGGTCATAGAGAAATTAAATTAGGAGGGTGCGTTCTTTGTGAAGAGTAGGTGTCCACTAAAAAAGGGTTTTTCGAAATTCTACCCCTAAGAGGGTGAATCGGGGGAGGGTGAAATTTCACGCGGACGAAGTCGCGGGCAGAAGCTAGTATCTGAATAAAGCCCTTTCAAATATCCAACTGTTCCAGCGGAGTAATTGCACTATTAGTAAGAATGGGTTTCATTTTGACGGTACACCAACATTCATTGCGTTATTTACGTTGTCGAGCAGACAAATTTTTCGGACATATGAAGCAACGGATTAGCAATGATCTTTAAAATAATTCAGATTGAGATTGATAGTGTGTTACGGAATTAGAGTGCAGATAAAACACGTCACACATTTATGTTTTCCTAAACAAACTAGGCTAGGACACACTATTACAAACGAGAGTTCACTAACAATAATAAATCAACGTCATAATTAGGGCCCCTGCGTTAGCTTAGTTTTAGTTTATATCTCTAACATATGAGTTTGCTGCTAAATTAGTTAGTATCCGCTTAGCGGATTGATGCAATGCAACTAATAGTTTTAGTTGCAAGCTAAAAGGTATTTACCTTTAAAGTTTATGATGAAATATTCACTTGATTTCGGATAACTGAAATTAGCAAAGGTGAAAGCGTAACATCGAAAGAATTTAAATCGAAAAAAAAAAGTGTGACTTACACAAATAATCACCATATGATCTGAATGGGGTGGACTATGATCGTCACGCACTGGACGTCTGAAAGAGGACATTGCCGTCAAGCTAGACCACGACGAAGGTGTAGTGACGAACTGATAACGTTTGCAGGTCCAACGTAGCCAGAGATTGCACAAGACAGGGAGGTTTTGAAGGAAAAAAGGGAGGCCTTTGCCCAGCAGTGGCTAACTGAAAAAAAAAGACGGGTTGCACTCCGGGAGTGCCGGCAGAAGTGAAAACTTGAATATTAACGTTGAAATAAATCAATTATTAATTGAATTAATATAACTCATTTTTTTTCACTATTTCTGCGTCCCTTTTTTCATTAATAGATGCACTTTGTTCAATTTCCATATTTTAAACACTTTATATACACGAATGTTACGAATACACAGCAGTGTGTCCACGTCCACTTCCACTTCGACTTCGACTCCGACTCCGACTCCGACTCCGACTCCGACTCCGACTCCGACTCCGACTCCGACTCCGACTCCGACTCCGACTCCGACTCCGACTCCGACTCCGACTCCGACTCCGACTCCGACTCCGACTCCGACTCCGACTCCGACTCCGACTCCGACTCCGACTCCGACTCCGACTCCGACTCCGACTCCGACTCCGACTCCGACTCCGACTCCGACTCCGACTCCGACTCCGACTCCGACTCCGACTCCGACTCCGACTCCGACTCCGACTCCGACTTTGACTTTGACTTTGACTTTGACTTTGACTTTGACTTCGACTTCGACTTCGACTTCGACTTCGACTTTGACTTCGACTCCGACTTTGACTTTGACTTTGACTTCGACTTTGACTTCGACTTTCGACTTTGACTTCGACTCCGACTTTGACTTCGACTTCGACTTCGACTTTGACTTTGACTTTGACTTTGACTTCGACTTTGACTTTGACTTTGACTTCGACTTCGACTTCGACTTCGACTTCGACTTCGACTTTGACTTCGACTCCGACTTTGACTTTGACTTTGACTTTGACTTCGACTTTGACTTCGACTTTCGACTTTGACTTCGACTCCGACTTTGACTTCGACTTCGACTTTGACTTTGACTTTGACTTTGACTTTGACTTTGACTTTGACTTTGACTTCGACTTCGACTTCGACTTCGACTTCGACTTCGACTTCGACTTTGACTTCGACTCCGACTTTGACTTTGACTTTGACTTCGACTTTGACTTCGACTTTCGACTTTGACTACGACTCCGACTTTGACTTCGACTTCGACTTCGACTTTGACTTTGACTTCGACTCCGACTTCGACTTCTACTTCGACTTTGACTTCGACTTCGACTTTGACTTCGACTTCGACTTCGACTTTGACTTCGACTTCGACTTCGACTTCGACTTCCACTTCCACTTCCACTTCCACTTCCGCTTCCACTTCCACTCCATCCAATCCATCCATCCATCCATCCATTGTCGTGTGTCACTAAACTTGGTTCACTTCGGTTGGCGCCGCCGTAGAAAGAGAGGCGGGGGGGGGGGGGGGAATCTCTCCTGACGGTCACGTGTCCTGACGCGAGTTTAACATTTTTTACCCATTACAAAAAGTGCTCAACGCCGCTAAAGAAGTTTTCACTTCAAAAATGATTAAAGTTACAGTGTAAATGTTATGTACGAAACGAGAATTGTTTCAATTTTAAAATCGATCGAAATTACGATACGTTTACTCTTCGCGTTCTTGCTAGACCCACAGACCTCAAAATCAATCGGAAAAACTCCAGTAAAAACTCAACAAGCAAGATGCATTGTAGAACATTCAATACAAATGTAACAGTTGTACAAAAAAAAGGTAGCATTTCAATTGAATTTCAAGCAAGGAAATGCAAGAATAACTTTTTCACAAAATTCATGTTCCTTTTTACAGAACAATTTAATTTTAAGCCAGACAAATCCATTGGTATGCGCGTAGCGATTTAACAAATGAACATTCCGAATGAGTATTGTCTATTCAAGTCGTGTCGGAACCAACCCTTTCTCCTCTCAGTTCATTTCTTCCCCGAAGTTGTGATTTTATCCCTTATATCCCCCCAGTGTAAACGCAATAAAAGATCAACGAAATATCCTTCCAGCAGAATATAAAAAATGTCGACGCTCTTGTTTTACACTTTATTATGCACACGTAGGGCAATTGGTATATGAATGTATGATATTAGCCGATATGATACGTAAGTTATATTCCAAAAGTATGTAATGAAAATGTAAACAAATGTAAGCAAATATTTAAGCGTCATTTAACAAAACATTTTATGATATTAGCCGATATGATACCTAAGTTATATTCCAAAAGTATGTAATGAAAATGTAAACAAATGTAAGCAAATATTTTAAGCGTAATTTAACAAAAAAAAATTATGATATTAGCCGATATGATACCTAAGTTATATTCCAAAAGTATGTAATAAAAATGTAAACAAATGTAAGCAAATAGTTAAGCGTCATTTAAAAAAAAAAATTATGATATTAGCCGATATGATACCTAAGTTATATTCCAAAAGTATGTAATGAAAATGTAAACAAATGTAAGCAAATATTTAAGCGTCATTTAACAAAAAATCTTATTGATAAACGCTTTTAAAGTGTACTTGAGTTCTTAGATTATTAGTTGTGAATTGTACTTAGTATAAGTAGGTATAAAGTTATTTATGAATTAATTGTGACCAAACTTGATTGAATTTAATATAATTTACTTATCGCATGCAATTTATGGTTAATTAATTAGTTTCTTAAAATCACACTAATCACACTATCACACTAATATAATAAAGGCGAAAGTTTGTGAGTGTGTGTGTGTTTATATGTTTGTTACTTCTTCACGCGCAAACAGCTGGACCAATTTTGATAAAATTTTGTATGGAGGTAGCTGGCACCCTGGATTAACATATTAGCTACTTTATATCCCGATATTCCCACGGGATCGACATTTACGAAACCGCGGGTGAAACCACGGGGCGCAGCTAGTAATAAATAAATATGTACCTACACGCCATCATTAAAGGCATAATAAGAAACAGATGAATCAGGACCATCATAATCATCGTGGATGACCTTTAGAACTTTCTGTACCTTATTTACGCAAATAAATGATTTTCATTTTTGCTTGGACCAGAAAACACGCCAGTGGATGCTAATTTGTAGTGTCACTTACAAATTATGTGCTTTAATTTGATTATTTGAATACATAAAACCGAAAATCATAATTTTAAATTACCATAGAGATGATTTTCATTTAAAAATTGATGTTGATATTATAACCTCAATTTTCGTCGATTATTTGTCAATCACAATTTAATTTTTTTATCAATATTTTTTTTAGTCTGCTAATTAAGTGTATTTTCTCGCTTTTCATTATTTCTTTAATCATGATTTTCAACTTATAATTGTTGGAAAAAGTGGTGATGTAAGTATAGGTACATCACCACTTTATTTTTATTGTTATTGCAGCAATAGAAATACACACTCTGTGACCATTGCAATTGTCTACCTGTTACGGTTTATGAGATACAGATCGCTGACATACAGACGGATGGACGGACGGACAGACGGACAGCGGAGGCTTGGTTATTACCAAGCCTCCGCTGTCCGTCTGTCCGTCCATTGCCCCGGCCCCCGTTGTCCGGGCCCCGTTGGCACCCCTTGAGTACGGGACCCTAATAAGGGCAACGTAGGGCACCAATATCGCATCTTACTTTCTTAGTTGGATGGGCTAATCTTTTCACCGAAGATGAAAATATATACCCGGGTTCTATTTAAAAAGAAAGAAAATACGTTTATTTGCGGTGAACATGACGCAAAAAAGAAAATAAACACAAAAAATATAAAATTTAAAAAAGGTAGGGGGAAACATGCGTCACATCCACGCAAAACGGCTATCGCTCAGCATTATGCTGCAACCCTATGCAAGACAGAGCCCCAGCGCTGGTTTGGATTTGATGTTGAAACCATTCAAAATGGACAGGAAATGGTTCATAGTAAACGTAACAAAGTGTACATAGAGCAGTGGTGGTCCAGTGGTAGCGGTCCCATCTTACGACTTTTAGGTCGTGGGTTCAAACCCAAGTGAAGAACAACATCGTAAGGAAACCGGCATGTACTAGAACCAAAAATTCGAAGACATGTGACATCTTTCAACCCGCACTGGACCCGCGTGGTTCATTACAGCCCACTCCCTCTCGAACAGAGGAGGCTGGGGTACACCCCAGCAGTGGCAACAATTATAGGCTAATTATACTAAACGTAGCAAACGATGTATAAAAAGAAAGGATAACATTTGTAGCTATTTAATTAAAATACAAACAACAACCAAAGTACAGAATATCAAAGCGTCCTTATTATGTTTGATCCAAAAGGATAATTAGGAAAACTCCTAAACCGTGTTTTGGTCATTTACAATAAGATAGGTACATCTGTTTGCGGTTCTATATTTTCTTGTTTACAAAATAATGCCGAAGTGCAGGGTATAGTCACGTTCAACAAATATTTATCAGAGTTCGTATCTGCGCTGCGGAGTGGCGTTTTAGTTTGTGCATGGCCGACTAAATTCAAGCTATGTTCCGTTGTATTGTGTGGAAGTGCGTGTTTAGGAAATGCCTAAATTTGACAGTGGACTGCGATGTAACGATTTATACCAGTCTAATCCGCTGAACCCCTCCGCCCCCACGCCTCCTCGATCCCCTGCTAGTTCGACATGCCTTACATTTGTTCAAAAACAATGCTTTACCAAAAGTAGCCTTCGGTAGTAACGAATCCATGTACGGTCAGCATCAAAAGTTGATTAACACTTCAGTTTTTTTTAATCTTAGTTATTGAGCAAAATATTTGTTCAAATTAGCAGCAGAAGATTATTTTTTTTGAATATATACTCTTGTCTATTATGTGAAAAGCTAAAAATCAGTTTATTGAAAAAAGTTGTTGTCAATTTAATAACATGTAAAAATGATAGTGTTAATCGACTTTTGATGCTGACTGTACCGCTCAATATTTACGAAATGTTTACCGAAGCTATAACATGAAGAGAGAGACACTTTCACTATTTTTTTTTGTTAATTTCAGCACCAATCTTAGCAAAGTGATTTTACCTCAAAACACGTCTACATTTTGTAAAGGCCGCCGCCGGTCCGTCTATCGCCCACGTGTGAAAAGGCCACCGCTTTCACTCTACTACCGTAATAGGAGTTTTAACCCATTCAATCGCCACAGGCTAAATTGGACACTCAAAAAACACAAAAGGGCCTCAATCTACCATTGAAATAACAGAGAACGATGTTCGGTCAGCGGCTGAAATGTCGCTCGAACCGTGTTTCCCGTTTGTTACCGCGCGACCCGTTTCCCGATTAATTATGAAGGACTATGGCAGTCACAGGGTTGGTTTAACCCTTGCGGCTAACGTCAGTTGCACTCGCGACAAATTGTGTTTTATAGCATGTTGAATTTTGATTAATATTGAAACTATTCAATACAATGGACACTATTCATCATAATTTAGGCATTTGAGGTAGATTCTGTTAATAATTTCAATAAAGCATTCCCTGCTTCTAGTACACAGAAGGCCCGTGATACAAATAGCATACTCGTACAGTCAACAGCAAAAGTAGATGATGAAAATCAGAAATTCAATACTAATGAACGGAGTTCGCGTCGGAGCTGTGTGGCGTCCAAGTGATTCAAATGGCGTCGAAGTGATTATAAAGTACACCAAACATTTACTACTAGTACAGCTGCCATATATGACGCGAACTCCGATCATTAGTATTGAATTTCTGATTTTCATCATCTACTTTTGCTGTTGACTGTACTTACCAAATGTTGCACGTTAATTGCGTAACACACTATCAATTTCAATCTGAATCATTTTGAAAGATATTGCTAATTCATTGCTTCATATGTTTGACAAAGTCTGCTCAACAACATAAATAACGCAATGAATTTTGTTGAACTGTCAAAATTAAAGCCATTCCCTTGTGTGTTATGCAGTTACACCGCTGGACTTGCCTCAAACATCGCTGAATTCACAGAAACCTAAAAAGGGAACCACAACAGTTAAAAAATTACCAACTCACGGGCCCGTACCTAACCTGTGGTTCATTACATACAAACGTTGGCCAATTGTAAATTCAATTATTTAAAACTTAATTATAAATTCAATTAATTAGAACTCGAGCTCCTGGGTAAAAGTAGCGTTAATTGTTCCACAACGTTCCCAGTTTTCAGCTAAAATTTCTCATTAAAGTTACAAAGAGTGTTTGACAGTGCATTACGATCACAAAGCGCTGCAGCGCTGAAAATATTAAATTAACTAATAAGTGCGCTGGAGTCAGTCAGTGGGGACTGAAAAGCAGCATGAAGTGTTTACTTATAAGGTAGGCAAGCTTTTGCTAACATGTTTTGGACTAGGGAAGTGAACGCAGAAAATATAATTTTGTGTTACTTAATAAACTTGTAATCTCACAGGATCATTCAAAAGCGTCCCCATGATGAAAAACATAACGAAACATACTCAAAATCGTAAAAACTTTCATATTCACAATTCAACACAATGACTATTGCACCGCATGTTTGGCTAGGTTGAAAATGTTGAAATGAAAGTTTTTGAATTTACATGGAAACCTTTTCCCATTGTTCGTCTGTTACTTTTATTGGTCATATATTATTATTGCCTGTGACGGGCTGTGATGTCCCACTGAAGGGTAAAAGCCTCCTTACTCTCTTTCCACTTCTCTCTGTTCAAAGCTGCTAAGGACCAGGGGGCCTAAAAAGGCTACTTTGGCAGAATCATAAAAGGATAACATTATGAATCATAATAAAAGTCTTAAAATGGTCACAAACTGACAATTCATTACATTATTTGACATTAAAGCAATTCATATTTTGTGGACCATTTTACGAATCTCCATACAAAACTGTCAAACAGATGAATTGCGTGATATGAAAATATACGCAAATAATATTATGAATTGTCAGTTTGTGACCATTTTACAACTTTTATTATGATTCATAATGTTATCCTTTTATGATTCTGCCAAAGTGGCCTTTTTAGGCCTCCTGTTCTTGTTGAAGGAGCCCAGCTCATCCCGTTGGATATATAATTATATATCGGTTTTAATTTGATTGATTACTGATTTTTGACGAGCAGAATTAAGATGAAATGAAATGACTCTTAAATTAGCCAATCAGCATTCAAGTTTCCAAACGTCCTAAACAGGCTGAGTTTTTTTTTTGCAAAAATCCTGTGAGTAGCTTGTATTATTACAAAAATGTTCCTTACTTTCCAATAATCCATTTTTTTTTTTCAAAAATTCTAGAATTTTCGCAAAGATTCGATTTCTCCAATTATCTTGCGACATAAGACATGACGAGAATTAGTATCTCATTTAATTATGAAATCATGCACCAGTTCGAGAGATAATTAGTGCCATCATGAAAAGTTAAAGAACAGAAGAATATCCCTTGCTGCTCAATGACAACGATATGTATTCACAAGATTTATCTCTCCTACATCTCTAGATACATACTTACCTATACTACGTATTCATATTGTGATTCCCTGCATGTAGTAGTATGGCTTCTTCTCATTGTGGTTTCCTTTACCATTTAATTTGTTGAGAATTGTATACCCTATGCAGTCCTATGAATGTGAGTGAATTCAATTCGTATTCGGAATATTTTCCACAAAGTAAACTTTATTTTGTTTTCATTCCAATTCAGGTTTTACTACCTAATACTGGCTGGTAAGAGTTACACAGTTTTGGAAAAAAAAATATATTGGTTTTAACAACAGTAGGTAGTTGTAACATATTCCACAGGTCAGACAAGTAACAAAGCAATTAAATCCCCAGCTTTCTGTTACCAATTACAAAGAAATCAATATTCCCGTAAATTAATAAACAAATAGTCCATTCGAGCGCGGAATTACAACGTGGATTTAATTTTTCCATCGGACTGAGTCGTACATGAAACTTGTATTTGGGAGCTCCCGTGGGCGCGCATTATATGAGCGTTGTTACAAAATTCCCCGAAATTAACATAAATGCAAATGTCTCTTTATGTTATTTACTTTACCCATTTAATTTTGTAATCCGTTTAGTTTTTTATGTCGTACGTTTGTTTATTCGGCTTTGCTTTTTGTTTTGTCAGTTGAGTTTACACCGAAAGGTAAAGTGCATATGTCGAAAGTTAAAGAGAGGAAGTCGGTCAAGGCGAAAAGACTTTGTATAAAAATGAGTATTTTTAAGAATCGTCTTTGGTCGTTGAAATTTGATGTTGTATTCTTTAGGTTTACGACTTGTTTGTATGATAGGGTCAGAGAATGGCTGATCGATTTTAGTTTTCTAAACTATTTTTTCCATTAAATACGACTAATGATGTGCAACTAGATTGCAATAAAAAAGTCCCCAGCATTTTTTATTTCCTAAATAAACTATATTTTTATTTTATATGTACATTAGATATTACCTATTTCTGTGAAAAAACACTCTTGATAAATGAAAATCTACAGCTTCCCTATGTCTGACACGTCAGAAATCCTCGCAGAATATCGAGGGTTTTCACATAAAGACGAAATATTGTTACGGACGTGACTCCCAAGCTACTCTTGAGGAAAATTCAAATAAATACATACACATCAATTGTTATTGGGCCTCGAAGGCTCATTCAACGCAGTCAATACAAATTACGCATGTACGTGGGGCATACTGAAAGTTTCTGGATCTGGCCACTTACACAGTAAAAGAATGAAAAAATAATTATGGAATTCGAAAATGGAACTCTTTGGGAGCGTGTTACTTTTTAATTTGCGAGACTGTCATTAATTTGTTGAAGTGAAAACTTCTTTAGCGACGTTGTACACATTTTTTTGTAATGGGTAAAAAATGTTAAACTCGCGTCAGGACACGTGACCTGATCGAAAATTCGTAAGACGGATGGAGAGTAGACAGCCGGCGCAGCGTAGGAGAGGAAGTATCCCCCTCTCTTTCTACGGCGCGGCAAAAATGTATGCCTGCTGTTTCGTTTAGGCGGCGCAGGGCGCTTGCGCGAATGTTCGTGTGTGTTTATGTTACAGCGTGCCACGTGCATCCATGGATGGTGACAGCTGATGCCTCTACATTGTCTACATTAACGATCATTTCGTTTACGTTTTTGTGGGGTAGGTACAACTACAAAGTGAAAAATAAAACTTTTTTACAAAAAAAAACAACCGACTTAAAAAAAAAAACACTACAAAGTGATAAATAACTTTAATTTCGGAAGTCGGTGTCACAAAACGAAAATGCGGAACCAACGACACCGACTTCCGAAATTAAAGTTATTTATCACTTTGTAGTGTTTTTTTTCAAGTCGGTTGTTTTTTTTTTTTGTAAAAAAGTTTCAAAAATTAAAGACAAACTTAAAGGCACACGTTTTACGAGCCCTGAATCGGCGGTGAAGGCATTCCATGAAGCCATTGAAGAGGTCTCTAAGGACGACTGGTCCAACTGCTTTGTAGTACTTACAGTGGTTTCAGCGAATGCAAAAATGCATTAATTGCGAGGGAATATACTTTGAAAAACAATAAATGTATCGTAAGTCTTATATCTAGTCTTTTTTATCAGAATCCAAAAACTTTCAGTATGCTATGTAGATACTAGACTATTTATTTAGGACATTTTATTAGGAAAGGGTGCTTAATAAAGGCTAATATTTAAACACTAAATAATGTTGTACAACCAAATAAAATAAATTAGGTTGGAGTTTTCCAACTGCATACATGTTTTTTACTTCCTTTTGCCTAAATTTAAAAATGAAATGTCCTCACTCTAAAATTACATGCACCACTGTTACCTGTGAAAATTAAATAACCTAAATTAAGAATGAATAATTTAGTTGAAAAAAAATCCGACTGTACAAAACCCAATAGTTTTAGATTCAGGCTATTGATAAATCTTTCGTTCCCAATCTAATGTAGGTTCTACTCTACATTACCCTTTACTATAAACTCTCACGCTAAATAAAGCCTAGTGTCGATGGCGGGAATTGCTGCGGCTGGCAGATTTCCGCTCCGAACATACACGATCGTGTGTTGACGGCCTAAAGAGAAATATGGCCCACAATACTGTCTTAGGGTTCCGTAGAATATCGACACATACCCTGAGGGTGTGTAACGTGCGTTTATCTTAAGCCTACACCCCCTCAGGGATTAAGAGCTTCCAATTTAAGTGACAAACATGGAGGATAATTTGCGGAGCTTTTGTTTTAGATGTATTAAGTGTGGATTAATTTAATTTCATAATGGAAATAAGTAATATGAGAAGCTTAAATACCACACAGTTTTTCGTTGTTTTATAATTTTATATAATAACTTTTCTATAATAATAGCTTTGCCCGCGACTTCGTCCGCGTGACCACCCTTCGTTTTCGCATAGCGTTCATTCTGACTTTTTTTTTACAGAATAGGTCGTCTGCTGCTAAGTAGTTTTCTTACCTATTTAAGGTACGAGATAGACCATGCCGCAAAAAAAAAGACTTTAGAAGTTATAATTTATTTTCGGCTTGGTCTATCTCGTATGTATAACTGCTTAGCATCAGACGATCCTGTGAGACGATCTATTCTGCAAAAATCTTACCATGAAAACTTAGGTGAAGTGAGCTGTCAAATTAATGTCAATCCATCGTCGGTCAATCTGGAATGACAGCTCACTTTAAGCTCACTTCATCTAAGTTCCTTTTCACGGTGATTTTTTTACAGAATAGAACGGCTACAATATCGCTAAGGATTTAGTGATAGTGGATATTCACTATACATTCGATGTGAATCATATTTGTTTTGTTGATAACTTAAATAAATTGAACAAACAGAAAAGAAACGTGACCACATACAATATTTTTCACTTCTATTTCCCATCGAAGACACGTAAGTGAGGGTGACTAAGAAAAATACACGTAAAACAGAGAGCAAATTAAATAAGAAACGTCTTCGCGACAATGATTCATAGTTAGGGCAGGCGGCCTGGCCCTCAAATCTCGATGGCTCACGCAGGGTGACCCCTCGTAAACACAGATTGGGTGAGATGACCAAATTTACTTAGACGGCACTGCACAAATTTCGCACTGACCGTATAGTCACCCACACTAGTGTTGGGGAACCGCAGATGATGAGTATAAAATTAGGCACATTTTTACGTGACTGTACCTTTCGTAATGTTTGAACAACTTATGTACGCGTTTTTCTGACAAATAAATTACTTTGACTTAGCTACTCTGATTTTCTTTACAAAGTTGTATTTTTTGAAGTGAAAACTTCTTTAGCGGCGTTGTACACTTTTTTGTAATGGGTAAAAATTTTTAAACTCGCGTCAGGACACGTGACCATCAGGACACGTGACCTGATCGAAAATTCGTAAGACGGATGGAGAGTAGACAGCCGGCGCGACGAAGGAGAGGAAGTATCCCCCTCTCTTTCTACGGCGCGGCGAAAATGTATGCCTCGTTTTGTGTTGTTTCGTTTAGGCGGCGCAGGTCGCTTGCGCGAATGATCGTGTGTGTTTGTGTTACAGCGTACCACTCGCATCCATGGATGGTGACAGCTGAAGGCTCGACCGTCTGTGTAGTGGCCACACTGCTGTGTATTCGTAAAATTCGTGTATATAAAGTGTTTAAAATATGGTAATTGAACAAAGTGCATCTATGAAAAAAGTGACGAAGAAATAGCGAAAGAAAATGAGTTATATTAATTCAATTAATAGTTGATTTATTTCAACGTTAATATTCAAGTTTTCACTTCTGCCGGCACTCCTGGAGTGCAACCCGTCTTTTTTTTTATAAATAGCCTTTTTTGCTGGTTCTACAAAATTTTGAAAAGTTTTTTTTTATATTATATTTTAATTATTTTCTTAAGATATCGGTGTGCAGCTCACTATTTTAAAGCCGATTATTTTTCAACAAAGGTCTCTTCTAAAGATTTCCATCTCTCTCTGTCTATTGCCCTCTGAATCCACTCTGGACTAGCTACTCTTTTGAAAATTTTCAATGTTACTAGACTGTTAAAAGTGGACCACATTCGTCTGACATTCGAAGATGACAGATTGTAATTAACTACCTACTATTTTAGAGACAGCAAAATTATTATAAACTGGTGAATTCGCAGGCTGTGTCTCCTAATACTACACCCAGATAAAGTAAAAATGATTATCCTCGTGCAACACCATGGCTTTTACAGGCCCATGCGGCAACGTTCATGAAAAAGCCGTACTTACTTTCGCTCGGTAATTTAAAAACAAAGGAGTTTTACGATATATGCCTTTAGCACGCGAGCGTACCATCTTCGCAAGTGAGGGCTTCAGCAAACATAGAGATGAATCATAAAAACGCACAATAGTTTACGAGTGTGACTGTACGACCAATTTTATTACTATGACGCGCCCCCTTGCACTTGTGTTTTGTATCTACTTGTGCAGACGACAAAAGTGTTTGGTATACAGGACAAAGATTTTCATCTTTCCACCACGCGTTGATATTGCGTGAGTTATAAATCTTAAGACACAAAGTGATATCTATTTTTATCTTTTAATAAAAAGTACCAGGTTTTTAATCATTAAAATATTAAAATAGTACAGGCGCCAGCACATCAAGCTATCCGAAACTGTCAAATTTTCCCAATCAACTTTGAACCTTATGTGTTAGCAACAAAATTTAAAATCTATTAAAGAAATTTGACAGATTATAGTAACTTGATGTGCTGGCGTCTGTACATTGTTCACCGAGAGGAAAAAGTTGCCGATTACTAACGGGGGTGTAGTTTGATTAAAAAACACACGATTTGGGAATCGCAATTTCTTCCAAGTGATATACAGGGTATTACGGAAAGGGTATATCAATACAAACGGGTTGAAGAGTGTATCTGGTCTAGAATCTCTGTACAAAATTTCAGCTCAAAAGCATTAACTTTGAAAATGCTTAATATTTTTTTATTTCGATAGTTTATTAAATTGAAATCATAACAAACGTGTCACCGCACTACGAGGGTCATTATCCATTATCTGTAGTGTGTCTGTGCGCCTAGTACACGCACATCACGCCGCCGCGCGCCAGTGCAGCGCCGTGATGTCGAAATAAAAAAAATATTAAGCACTTTCAAAGTTAATGCTTTTGAGCTGAAATTTTGTACAGAGATTCTAGACCAGATACACTCTTCAACCCGTTTGTATTGATATACCCTTTCCGTAACACCCTGTATAATGCTTTATACAATATTTACGAGGAAAATTCAAGACATTTTTTAACCGACTTAATTTTAAGTGAAGTTTATATTAAAATTATTAGATACAGTTATTAAAACTCAATGTAATACCCCAAGTAATAAGGTACTTTCCGAACAGGTATAGTATAGGTAAAGCAATTTTAATTTAACTCATTTTTTTATGTGATATTATTTTAAAACTTAGTGCTGATTGTACATCAAGCTACCCAAAACTGTAAAATTTTCACAGTCAACTTTGAACCTTACCTATGCTTTAGCGATAAAGTTGAAAATCTATTAAAGAAATTTGACAGATTGTAGTAGCTTGATATGCTGGCGTCTGTACTTAACACAAGTCCGCTCCACTTTCTTAGCGTTCGTAATAATAATAATAAACACTTTGTTCATCTGTTTTATAAGTTTATAATATGCGTCATTGTCACTATTATTTCTAAACTTTTACACTTCACTAACTCAAAAGGTTTTGTTCGTTTTAGTCTTTCCATGTTTTCCCCTAACTTGTTCTTTTTTGTGTACTTTCTCTTCGTCATGTTTGCCACAAAAACTTTTTTTTTTACTATATATACTGTGGTCTAACAGCTGAATTGCCTCGACCGGGCGATATCTGAGGTCAAAAACTTGACTACTCAGCTCAGAACACGCAAAACATAAATTTAAACTGCTTTTAATCCCTGTTGTGCGTGTACAGAGCCGAGATAAGTCTACAGATACAAATAAACTTACCTCTTTTGTCAACTGTAAGAGGTTGAATGTAGCGGTAGTGAAACTTTTGTTGCCGTCCGTACAATATACATTCATCGTTTTTCGGTCGCTCGCTGTAATTCCACAGGTGAGGATGAAAGCATGTAAATTATTTATGTATCGTTAAATAATTTATTTTGTTTACATCGTTATCGACACTGTTGCTGGTGTGACCTACATAATATTTACTGAACTTCTTGTTTTTGTCATTGTTTATGTAAATCCGTGGTCTGTTTCAATTTGTGAAGATGCTTGGTAATTATATTATGTTGATGATGTTACTCAGGTGACACATCTCTTGTAATAAAAATTAATATCTGCTTATAATATCAATACATATAATTATATTCTTTAGTAATGTGTAGGTACGCATTATTATCCGCAGCTAACAGTCGGTGTCGTTTTATAGACACGAGCCATATCATGTCATGATTAAAACAATAGCTGACTGCCCATGGTGCGCTCGATGACGGTTGATGGTTCCTATCGCCACTCTTTGAGCATCCATGATATAACATGATATCTATAATTATTATAACAGTCCAACATCCATAATCATAAGTAATCTCCTACACTCCACTCCGCGTCGTCTCCGCCTCCATCCGTGACATTGACAGTTAAAACTTGTTATAAATTGACATAAACGTCATCGACTCGAGAGTTTACGTTAGTGCAGGGCTCCAATTCTCTATGGCAATTATTATTGCCCGCCCCGCGTAATCTAACCACGTGCAAACCACGTAAATATCGTGTTTTGTTAACGGCAAGCAATCGAAATGTCAACCGTACGGACAACATGTAGGTATTTTGACAGTTCAAACCACGCCAACTTCGCTTTCATTTCGCGCGGTTTCATTTAGCAATAGCAGATAAAGTGATTAACTAAGGAATTCTCGTGGTTTCGATGTAAGGAATCGGTAAGTGATCATAGTGAATAAGGCCCCTGGTGAGGAATCATCTACCGAACTCAAGGTATCTAGGAGCCTATTACTTCAACATTGATTAAAACAAATTGAGTACTTGAGCTGAGTCGAATATGAGTCGACGAGAGAATATCGGATATTATGACAAGAATTAACAAACTGCAAAATATTTCAGTTACAGTGGTGCTCTTGGAGCCTCTTCGATAGGCCACTGATAATTGAAGATAGTAGTCATGATAGTGAAATATGAGGTCTGTCTATCATCATTTCAGCCGAAAGACGTCCAAGGCTGGACATATGTAGGCCTCCCCCAAGCACCGCCGATCCGACAGGTTATGTGCTTCCTGTATCCAGCCGATGACCGATGAATCCGCTACCTATACTTATGCTGTTAACCTTTTAAGCGCTTGGCTAAATATCAATTGCCGTGCCCCTAGCGCGCGGCTACAAATCTATAAAATCAAGATAAAATAATACTTACAATAAATTAGGAGGAGAAATCGTTGTATCGATTAAAAAATAGTCAAAAAGTTTTTATCCCTATTTAAGAATCGTTTTAGCTGTACCACGCAGTTAATAGGACGAAAAAATCATGCATGTTCTCTGTCGCAGAAATACGACACGAGCGATAGGGGCACGGAAATATGTGTCGCATAAATACGACACAAGCGGTCAAAGGGTTAAATGTAGCGGATCCCTGGCGGTCTAATTAATGAATTACGAGTGTATTTACTAAACAGTGCAAAATCTACCAGTTAGGTAATTAAAGCCAACTGGTTCCACACAATATCAAATATTAAACAATCTGTGGTAATTAGCTACCTCAACTCCAATCAAAGCCATTGAATAATACAATCACCACTTACAATGCTGACTGCTCATTATTATTAGCCAGGCTGTTAACTGGCCGCCTAAGCGAAATGTGTTCCCAACGGCACGGTAATATTGTCTATACAGTATTCTATCTTCATGCAAACGGTCGGAACGCGAGTCATACCTATGTGCCTCGAATTCGGTTTACACTCGGTAAACAAACAGTCTCGAATGCTCCGCAGTGACGGACGGACGCCTGACGGTGTGATGGTTTTGTAAGCAGTAACTGGCAGTAAGCGTACGATTTGTGACAAATATTCATTGAATAAGTACAAGTACTTTACTTAATAAGGCAAAGAGCAATTGCAGACTATAATTTGTGCTGTTTTTGGTTGCTTGAATTCGTCAATAAGTTTTTTTTTTTATTAAATCTTCTAATCAAAAAACACAACATTTGTATGTGACGCAACTGTGATTACGCCTATCGATCGGATATTTACGACATGGATCGCTGTGTAAATTGTACCATTGCGACTGGTCGCAGTAACTCTATTGGCAGAAGAGTCTTGGACGATGAGGCGATTTTATAACTTATCAGTGGCGTGAATATCAGCCTGTAAGTACCTATTTAAAACGAGCTTTTAGCCTATCAAGCGAATAAAACCAGACTTATGTACCTACTGTTTACGGCCTCCAGCGTCATGTCTGTCGGCTGTCTTTTTGTTAGATAGCATATAATTATTAAAACAATGCTTACTTAATACCTAATTAGTTGATTAATTAGCCATATGAATCTATGGAACACTAATAAAAAGGTGTAAGTAATCGTCAAGTCCCGATGGGACCGATTCGGTCCCAGGCTTTGCTGCTTTGAGGTATTGACTGTTATTGGGGCCATTTCGGTCTCGGCTGGGACGTAGCGATTTAGTTGAACATGCATTAGGACAGTACATGTAATGAAGCTTGATTATGGTTGAACAAGATTCAAATAGTAAATTTTTTTCAGGTTACCAGTGAAAACTATGTATGCCAAGCATGTTGGAACTTGGCCCAAGATGATTGTGGTTCTTGGGTGACGTCCGATTGAAGCACTTTTTAGATGATATTCTCATAATTATTGAAGACGAATAATAAATATTTTATACATATATTGGTGTTTTATTTTACTTCCTATTTTCCCTTTTTTAAAACGTACCTACTGCTTCTAAGTGCAGGATATTGGATTTAGAGACATGTCTTCGACTGTAGCGACTGTCCAGAGCGTGCCAAACGTGTCAGGATCTTCAACACGTCACACATGGAGGCTCTCTACTTGCACTCTATGCATAAAACCATTATACAGCCAAAACCATTCAAAAATATTTCGCAAATTACATAAGAAAACTACAATGTTATAATGTAACCTCACTTTTACTATATTTCATATATAACCTCACTTTTACTTTATTTCATATAACTTGATTCCTGGATAGCCAAATTTCACCAAGTTTTCAGTGAGGCCTTGTTATTATATCCACTTACAAATAAAGCTAGTTTGATTGAGTTAACACCTGGGCCCAGGAAACTATGTAGTCTTTCCCTTCTCCTTTATGCTTTAGAATGTTATGCTTAATCATTATTATGAGTAAAGAAATTATGCTTTAAAAATTATGCGTAAGCTGTTATGCGTAAATAATGTTATGCGAAAATATAATTAGGAGAAACAAAAGAATGCCAAGTTATATTAGGTCTCAAAATTTTATACAAATGGATAGGGAACCATTTCTAGAACAGGGCCGAGTCACAATATTGTATCTATAAAATTACCGTGCTAACGGGCAGGTGTTAACATTAATCATTCTGATAGATTGGTTTTCACTGGACATGATGAAACATACCTACAACGCTACAAGGTTCTTTTGGCGCGTGGCCAAAATCGGAACTAATGCCGCCATCTTGTTTGGTCTATACAATTTCTGTGACAATTTCACAAATAATTATCAACAACACTCCCTTTTAATGTCAATACAGTTAGGAACTGTGCGGCAATTCTCGTAATTTTAAGAAAGTTCACAGTTTGAAGGACAGATTTTGAACGTTTTTAATTAATTAGGTACTGACGGGAATTGGCCTTCAGCTGCTGTCCAGTCAATGATGTTAATCTGTTAAGCTCCGCTAATGAGACACAATTGATTTTCTATTGTTTCGTCGCCAATAGGCAACGCGTGGTTCTTGACCTAAAAGGTAAAAGCTATATTAGTCGGATTAACCGACAAATAAAAAAAAATATAATATAGCTCTTATTAAAATAAAATTATGGATAATTATCTGAATTAAAAGATTATTATTATAAGGCGGATTTTACAATTCTCAGATAACGTGTATCTGAACAATAAAAATTGCTGTGTCGCTTGATATCTCAAAGGCCTTTGACAGGGTCTGGCACGCCAGTCTGCTGGGCAAGCTTCCCGCTTTTGGCCTCTCTGCTGACTTTTGCAACTGGATTTCAGACTTCCTGAGTGATCGATCGATCAGAGTGGTCATTGATGGCTGCTCATCGAAACATATGGGCATTGATGCCGGTGTTCCTCAGGGGTCTGTTCTTTCTGCAACTTTATTTCTGCTGCACATCAACGACCTGCTTCAGCTTGGTGCAATCGGGTACGCAGATGACAGCACAGTCGCAGAAAGATACCTGTCCAGTGCAAAAGCCAGCAGAGAGGAAACGGCTACTCTTAGAGAGGCCATGGTGGAACGAATGAATTTGTCCTTAAATCTCGTTTCCCAGTGGGGTGACGACAATCTGGTCAAATTCAACGCCTTAAAAACACAGGCGTGTCTTTTCACTGCGAAAAGGAGCCAGTTCCAGTTATGCCCTGCTTTCCGAGGTGCATCTGTACCGGTTACCAACCGCCTTCAGCTTTTGGGCATGGAGTTGACATCAGATCTCAACTTCGGCTCAACCATCGAGTCAAAAGCTCAGACCGCAGCCAAGAAGCTGGGCATCCTAAATAAGGTGAGGCGATACTTCACACCAAGACAGCTTTTAAGTTTGTACAAAGCTCAGGTCCGTTCCTGTATGGAGTATTGCAGCCACTTGTGGGATGGCTCAGCAAAATACCAGCTTGCTGCACTTGACTCGGTGGAACGCAGAGCTAGAAAGCTTATAGGCGACGAGACGTTGGTAGCTACGCTTCCCAGCCTGGCTCATCGGCGTAATGTCGCTTGCCTGACGGTCTTCTATAGACTGTACTACGGAGAGTGTGCGCAGGAGCTCCACGACCTGATCCCACCATCGCCCTTTTACCACCGGACAACCAGACGTACTGCAGCGTACCATCCGCACTTGGTTGATATCCCGATGAGTCGTACTCGGCGCTTCTCCTCCACTTTTATTATGCGCACAGCCAAAGTGTGGAACTCTCTGCCGGCATCTGTGTTCCCTCCCACATTTAACCCGTCTGCCTTCAAATCAAGAGTGAACAGGCATCTTCTGGGCACGCTCGACCCATCATAGACCTCATCTATCGCTTTCCATCAGGCGTGATCGGGGTCAAGAGTGCGCCCATTTAGCAATAAAAAAAAAAAAAATTACAGTTTGATCACAGAATAACAGTACCTACAGTTTGATATTTATACAAAAGTTGTCAAACGATAATATTCATTTCGCAGATAAAAGTTAGCTGACTATGATTGAAAAATTAGCCCATAAAAGCCCCAAAAACCAAAAAAAGTTGCTGTTAAAAAACTGGATTGTTCTAGTTAACTGACGGTACTGACGGTAGTTTTCTGTTAATTGTTTAGTAAACTTATTATGCTATGCTAAGCTACCGCATAGCGTAGCATAATCAGCTTGTAATGTTCCCACTACTGGGTCACAGGCTTCCTGTCTTCCTTCCTCTCTTCGAGAGAGTGGACTTATAATCTACTGCGTGGGCCCAGTGCGGGTCGGTAGATGTCTTTGAATTTTTTTTCTAGGTCATGCCAGTTTCCTCACGATGTTTTCCTTCATCGTTTTGAGAGTAGTGGCACAGAATACTTAAAGTACTACGTACAGAAAGGCCACTCCCTTCCCCGCACTAACATCAGTTACCGCACCTCACCCCGCACTTCGGCGTATTCGTCGCAGTTCTTTAACAAGAGCGCTCGCAAACACAAGTACCTCACGCACTCATTCATACGTATACCAACGTCATTTTTTAATGTAGTAGTAGTAGGTAATTATTTTGCGAGCGTTGTATGGAGTGTCCGGGGTGTGGTAGTGGTGTTGAAATAATTATTTACACGACTAAAGCGCCTGTCTGGGTTCGAACACATGAGCTACAACTCGTAAGTCGAGGCCGTTACCCAGTGGTTACCACGAGGTAGATAGGTACACGTAAATAAAGCACAAAAAGGTTCCAATGCTAGCCTTTTCAAACTAGTTTCTAGTAGTATAATAGATGGAGATTTTATTGTTTTAACGAGTATTTCTAAGAATTAGGCACAATAGACATAAAGCCCACATAAAGGTATCCACTTTAACATATTATAATTTAACATAATACATTGTCAAAATTAGTCCTTGTAAACTTCGACCTTTATAAAAGATATGAATAAAACATAATACATTACCATCCAGGCCAATAAACATCCCACGCAAATTGAGAATTATTTCCACAATGAACAAAATATAATTTCAAACACAACGTAATAAGGATTAGGGGTCCGTAAATACGTAAAATGTGCCTATTTTACATTGTTCCAGTTGAGTCACACCCTTCGGAAAGTAATCCGCGGTAATACCACCAAAACGTCGCGCGTCGGTGGAAGTAAAGGGTTCCGTATAACTTAATTCCAATAAAACTGAAAACGTGGGCCGAATAGGAATCCAGGGCTGTTGAGCGTGGATCTATTCTTTTGAAGACAGGACAGCGTTTTAAATCCTTTGTCTTGGAGAAGGGTTCGGGTAGCTATCAGTTAATCTCGCTGGAACAATGTTATGGGAAATTAGAAGTTTAGATTGGGATATATAATTTTTCGTCGATGACTTAAAATAAGGCGGGATTTAACGCGATTTAAACTTTCAGTTGTCTATAATTTTATCTACTTAAGACAAAAAGGGAATAATAATACTTAATAAAATAAATTCGATGCCCGTTATCATTACCTATTTCAACACTAAATCCGTCAGAACCCCTACGAATTACTTATAATTATAGTCTTAAAATAATAATATGTACTATACATGTATATAAACAAAAAATTCATCCGCATCACTATCAAGAGGAAAGTGCCCAAAAGACTGACAGCATTGCCATGTTGTATGTTAATTACTTATAACTAATTTAATAAAGCCAACGGCAAACCCGATTTTAAAGGATCGCAATTTATTGGTAATGATCTGTAGGTAGTAAAAGTGTACTGTGTGTACTTCGATGATAATAAATCAGAAATCTGTATAAGTGAACATCAGAAAAATGAGTAGATATATTAATTACTCGCTCCTTTCAATAGAATGAATTTTCCAAGCTGGTAACTTTAATTAATTATTATCTGGAACATTGAAATATATATCATCATTATTTTATTCTAGCTGACCCAGCAAACTTTTTACCGCCTCAGAATCGATAAGAACAAATGTGTGAGAAAATGAGTTATCTTCATTATTTTATTCGTGGATTTTTCTCATGTTTTAATAGTTATTCTGCTATTCGGGGCGGAGACAAATCCAACAAATCAAAGATCCTATAAATTGCTCCAGCTGTTCTTTAGTTATAAATGGTGTAACTAACCCGACTTTGTTTTTATGTATATAAGATTACAGTAGCAGCCTGAAGTCTGAATTTGTGGAGAAAGGATTTAAAAATATAACTGGCGAAATGTAGGTACACCTCTGATTACACTTTGGAGAATTACAGGCATCATGTGGTGTGATTCTATTCTATGTTATGTAGCAATTCAAAGATTATTTTAACGATTCAAATGGCAATACCATGCAAAAGAATGTCATTTCATTTCAGTGTTCAAGCAAAAGCAGCATAATGTACCTACGTAACCCATAACATATTCCCACAGCGTGCCAACCAAATGACAAACAAAACACAAAAAAGTGCAACATATTTGGAAGAAAATGCCGAAATATCGCATGATAGGTCTCGACTGAACCCTGTAGGGATGCAGTAATGAAATGCTAGGGAACGTGTCCCCCCTCCCTAACTACGGGAACTGAATACTGATGTCATGGCGTGCCTTCGCTACGAGTGCATGCCACTCGCTTCGCTGTCAACAAAAAGATACTATGGATATTTATTGTTGATGCTTGGGTTCCGTCAAAATGCTGAACGCAGCATACGTGATGTCTTAAAACGTAGAAAGGACGCCGAAAATATTTTACCGCTCACAGATAAAAACTTTAGAAGAGATGTTAATCAAATCTCTATCATGCTGTAAAGTTCAAGAGGATGTAAAAATGTATACCTACCTAAGCAAAAACAGGCTTAAGTATACACCCTTTTTTTTTGATCGTTTTAATCCTTAAAAGGGGTCATTGTACTCATCATTATGAACAACTTTTACTATGGGAACAACCCTGAAATCGTGAAAAAAAAATCAGTTGATCCATACATTATGTCGAGTTATGCGAACATAAATGTATGGATCAGCAAATATTTTTTTTACGATATCAGGGTTGGTCCCATAGTAAAAGTTGTTCATAATGATGAGTACAATGACCCCTTTTAAGGATTAAAACGATCAAAATTTAACGGTGTATAGACACATAGCAGACAAACTATGTACTTAATCCTAGCAAACCTATAGATCCGGCAGAATCATGGTCTAAAGATTATGAAACGCGTTGAATTATCAGCAAGGTGCAGCAAGAAAATCAATATGTGCTAAAACAGACATGCAAACGTCTCGTTATTCTCCTTAAAACTGTAACAAACCTCTTTATGCTGCAGTTTTTTGGCTCAAAGCCAGACTCCGTTCTGCTTAATGATGAAGAAACACGATTAGTATGTTTATTTATTACGAAACTTTGCCAATGGCTTAGCATTGAACGTGTAGTCTTGAACGCAGTTGCAATCCTAGAAGCTTAATTGAGGTAACGAAGCACACAGCGGGATATCAGAATAAGTGGTCATATCTAAGGGTACAGACCATGAAACTGAACAAATTTGTCCATGGGACCAACATCGTAAAGCGTACAATGCAACTAGAAACAGGATACTAGAACCAGAACGTAAAAATTATAATACAGATGAAAAGAGTCTTAGCAGGTTAGGTCCCGATTTTGAAACGATGTTGTTTGGAAATCGATTAACTGGATACGAGAAGCACAGAACCGGTCGAAGTGGCGATGCTTGTGGGAGGTCGGCTGTCGCTGAAAACCAGCGCTGGGACTCTGTCTTGCATAGGGTCGCAGCATTATGCTGAGCAATAGCCGTTTTGCGTGGATGTGACGCATGTTTCACTTACCTTCTTTTTCATTTTATTTTTTTTGTGTTTATGTTTTTTTTTTGCGTCATGTTCACCGCAAATAAATGTACATATTTTCTTTCTTTCTTTCTTAGACCTCAGTCGTGGACGTCTTTCGGCCGAAAAGATGATGATGATGACCGTTCTAAAATTTGAGTCACGAAATTACAATCAGAGTCTAATTTAGTTCCTTTGAAATCAATAAAATTACCCATACCAACAAAAGTAAGGTATACATTTATAAGACCATACCAAAACTAAATTTAGTATGATTGTATAATTTCGGTAGCCTACCACGTACATGCTCCATTAACTTACCCGGCTTCATCTGTACCCTAATAACTTTTAGGGACGATAAGGCACTAACAAGCTTTATTTTTTTATTCAATCCTAGTCCAGTAAAGTTCTTTCGATAGAACGAGTTTGTAAGTTACCAGGGACATCCCTATGTAATGTATGCTTTTGGATACGATACTAAGAGGCTTACTTAAAATAAATGTATAGTTAGCCCGTTTCGTTTTAGGTTGTTAGGTCCATTAGCCTTAATCCATACTTCCATACTAATATTATAAATGCAAAAGTTTGTCTGTCTGTTACCTCTTTACGCTTAAACCGCTGAACCGATTTAGATGAAATTTGGTATAGAGATAGTAGGGCAGATTCCACTGCAAAATTTTAGGGCCGGTGGAGCAAAGTGGAATAATTCGATAGTTTGAGTCCCGGGAAAGGACAGGATAGTTTTATGCCGATATTCCCACGGGATCGACACTTATGCGGGCGAAGCCGCGGGGCGCTGCTTGTGTAATATATATGAGGGAATAGGTCCTTAGGAATAATTCTTAAGGACTTGATTATCTCGTGAAGTTCTGAAACTCGAACAGATCCCACTTTGAAACTTTTCGGGCCATTGAAAAGACAGTTAAATTGGTACATATTCTTACTAATGGGTATACAGCCAGTTCCTGCATTTACCTATGTTATTTTCTAATTATCTTGAAAATTAAAGTCGTTTTTCATATCTATCAGCATGAACGCGTTGTTCGTCTAAACTTCGCAACGGTTTTTGGATGTGGTTTTTCATTTAGAGAATTATTTAAGTATTCCGAAAGTTTTATGTGTATTAAATTAAACTATGTGTACTTATACATTACTATGAAACATAGTTTATAATACCTTAATTTCGATGTTTTGTCAAGTCTAGCCGTGCGAAACAAGGGCGGGTCCCTACTCAAATATAAATGAAAGTTACTTGATGACTGCCTAATAAAGAAACAACACGAAAATAGGCCGCGAATAAAAAGAAAATGCGTTACACCAACGGGGATTGACGGGACCCTAAAGCGCATTCAGCAAATATACGAGCGAACGAATTCTCTTTTCTGGGTCCACTTATGGGTAAACGTTTGTACTGGCTGGTTTTAAAATAAGGTAACAGCGAAATGTTTTTGCTATGAGAACTCTTTGCTCCAGGCAAGAAAGAATTCGGTGCGAAGCAACATTCTTGTTTGGTTCAGTTACTGGCTGGAATTCGTTGAGAGAAGAGCATGTCGCTATTATATATTTTGTGTTGCCCGTATGGACAAAACCATGCGAAAAATATAGCACATGTAATCATGTTGAATAACGTGAACTGTGAAAAATGGTGCTCGTTTACATTGTTCCACATTTATCGGTACCACACAGTGTTGGTTTGGGAATTCTATTCAGTTTCATTTACGAAACTATTTTATGAAATCTGAGGGGCAATTCCCGTAATTTTAAGAACGTTCACGGTCTGATCTGTCTCAATTTCAATAGTTCAAAATCTAGTCGCGACATCATTTCAACTAGGTACAATCAATGACAAACATTTGTCAAATATGGCCGGCAGAGGATTTATTGACTGATTAAAACAATACGCTAGTAATATAGTTCAATGCTTTTAGTTGACCAAGATAACCAAAGATAACCTCGAATTTCACTCTTATATGCTTATTTTTGTAAGCAATATCAATAGAAGAACCATCTTCGTCTTTCTGGTTGGTTTTCTATTGCAAGCTTCATAACATTTTACATATCCATAAGAAAACAATTGCAATACTTTTTATCAGTTACATTCCGTTAAGCCGCCCCATTTCAGTCCAGTGTCAGTCCGTTTCTTCAGTTAACTTACTGTATGGGGCATTTATCTTCAGAAGGATACAAAGGGCTGTCATAATAAAATATCCCACTTACGTAGCGGCCACGTGATATGGGTTGACATTATAATATTAATAACATACGTCTTCGTGCTAACCCTACTGCTGGGTTATGAAGCCATTTTTTAAATTATCACATGTTTTCTTAAGATTTTTTTTAGGACAAGATGACTGCGCGAAATTGAAAACTGTACAAAATGGAGATATTATCACAGTGTTGTCCTGTATGTTTATCGTGGATCTAGACCACGTCCACGCAATTAGTACTAACGTGCTAGATGTTCTAGTTTGGATGATATCGTATCAATGTGGCTATGCGAAACATAGGATGCTCAATCTTTAAAATCGAATGGATACTGAGTGATACCCCATAGACTATGGATGATACATAGTTTTCATATAATTATGGGCGAATAGCTGCGCCTCGCGGTTTCAGCCAGATAAGTCTCGATCCTGTGAGAGTATCGGTATAAAAAGTCCTATTCCTAATCCTATGTCGTAATCCAGGTCACCCATTTGCCAAATTTCATTCAAATCCGTTCAGCTGTTTTAGCATGAAAGCGTTACAAATAAACATACAAAAAATCTAATATCACACTAATATTATAAAGGCGAAAGTTTGTGAGTGTGTGTGTGTGTGTGTGTGTTTATATGTTTGTTACTTCTTCACGCTCAAACCGCTGAACCGATTTAGATGAAATTTGGTATAGAGATAGTTTGAATCCCGGAAAAGGACATAGGATACTTTTTATCTCGATATTCCCACGGGATCGAGACTTATGCGGGTGAAACCGCGGGGCGCAGCTAGTTTTTTCTATAAAATATTAGTTTAGATGAGCGTGCAATTTATCACTTGCTTGTAAACCTGTTACAGATGCCTTTTCAGAACCTAGTTTCTTGACACCAAAAGTTACTTTTCAATCCGTCAGTGTAGCAAAAGTTTTTTAGAACGATTAGGTAGTTCTATCTTCTATCACAGTTTAAAAGTCGTGTCGTGTTGACGTTTAACTTCGGTCATTACGACTTCAACGGCTCCTAATCGCAGTAGTCCTCGTGAAGTCGTATCGAAGTCTTGAAAACTTCGAGGAAACGTGAACAGTTGAAAGATAATGATCGACTGAATCGCTCATTATAACTTTGTTTGCTCTACCTGCACGTTGACACTTAATAAAATGCAGGTAAAAGTATAGATTTTGCTGAATGTTAGTGGATTTTTAAGAAACTATTTGGTGCTAATTGTCATAAATGAATAGGTTCAACTTATCCTTCATCATCGTCATCATCACCATTTTAGCCGAAACGTCTACTGTTGGACATAGGTCTTCTCCAAGCTTCACTTCGACCTATTCTGTGCTCTCGCATCCTTATCTTTATCCTTACCAACCTAAAAGTCTGTAGGTAAGTACCTCAATATAAACTGGTGTCTTATTATATTTATGTTAGGTTCCGAATTAATATAAATAATATACTTTACGATAAAAAGGAAAAGAATCGTGAACAGTAGAAAGGTAAGAGTAAATGATGAAATATTTGAGATATTAGAAATGATTTTATTTCCCTAAGTAGGTTTGTACAAACACGTTTACGCGTCAATAAAATTATATTAGTTTTAGTTATTTCTCCAGATTACCATTTTTGATGAGTAACATCTAATTCGGCGGATCAGACCGGCTGCTGGCGTGGTGACGCGTCGTCAAGCCAACAACGTCCTCACGCACTCTCTGCACCTACCAACAACCTACCTACCAACAACTCTGCGACCCTCTCGCAGAGTCACGAGCGCATGATGCGCAAAACTATCCGTTCATGAATATTTTCTATACAAAATAGTTGCACAATGTAGTAGTTCGATGTTGCACATCTGCCAGGCGTCACGCGACGGCTCATTTTTTTTGTTTCAAGATTAGTACCCGTTTTTCAGATTAGGAGTTTTTTTTTTCCAACAAAAGACAAAATCATGCCCAAAAGACGAACAATATTTTATATAAGTAATCACAAAATTCCTTTCTCAAAACTCTTTGCGGTGATAATATTAAACTCTGATGAGTTGCGAACAAACTCTACAACTCCAATTAAGCGTATTAGATAAGAATTGAAATTAATTAGCGAAAACGAATCGGTCATAAATTAAGTAAAAGCGGATGTTGGAAATCCACCAAGTTTAGAATTTCTTGCTTTACACCGCCTGTTATTAAATTTACAAGCATTTTGTTGCTTTCTTTATATTTCTGCGAAACAGATGTCATAAGAATTGTTGCAATCTTTAGGGTGTAATTAGTTTTATTTTAAGAGGGGCTTGTGGCTAAGTAATAACAGCCGCACGGTTCGATCGATCAGGTTAAGCTACGCTTGCCGATTTTGGTCCGTAGATGGGTGACCATCTTTACATACCAAGACCCCTACGTGTCTCGGAAAGTACCTACGTTAAACCGTTGGTTCTGGATGTCATTCGTGGATCTTTGAAAGTTGTTACGGGTCGTCAGAAAAACTAAAGCCAAACAACCAGTCTTACCAAGGGGTATCGTATTACCCAGTAACGGGAAGTCAGACAGGCAGTCGATCCATGTAAAATACTGGTATTCAGCTGCATCCGGTTAGACTGGAAGCCGAACTCAACATAGTTGGGAAAAGGCTAGGCAGATGATGATGATGAATTAGTTTTATTTCTTCTTATCTTGATTGTTTTGTTGCAGAAAATGTAAGAGAATGCTTTAATTTATTATTGACTAACAGAAGACATGAATAATGACCATGAATTTTTATGAGAAACGACTGGATTTCTAACTTATATCGTTAATTAATCTTTATTGAGTGAAAAGTTTTCAATCAAAAGTTTTCAATCAAAAATTACATCAGTTTTCACTGAAAACTGATGTAATTTCGCGGTGGGCTCGCGAAAGATAAGGTTAAAATGGCTTCGTTGAGACTGTAAATTGTGTTGGGCTCTCACCACGAAATTTGATAAAAACAACCTTAACCGCTCAAGGACCGCGGGACACCGATCGGTGACCAAACAATAGAAAATCAATTGTGTCTCATTAGCGGAGCTTGACAGATTACGTTCGAATACATCTAAAACTAGAATTGCCACTTAACCTAAGACCACACACATCCTAACGAACAAAATAAACACGATGTCATTTGATACAACCACATAACACTTCTCATTACAAGGCTATAAAGCCGTGTTAAGTCTAGCAATTTTCCAATTAACTATGCAGAAGCAACAGATTAGGCAAATGAGATGAGTCAGGGAGTCTAAACCCGAGATCTGTAAACATCACTTAGCATGCCTACTTTGGCTGTATATCTAGTATTTTGTCACTGTCACACAACTGTCAAACTACAGGTGTAAGATAGAGATGTTATGCCAAAGGAGAGTTTGACAAGTTCTCAACTTCAAATTATATTCTGACTTCAGAACTAGTATTAGTCATAGTACCAGCTAAGTATCGTTTATAGATCTCTGGCATAGATCTTCCCAGCGATGACATTGCCCGCCAACTGAGTCAGCGATGAGAAATCTCGTGAACGGGAGAATGCTAATAAGGGTTTTATCTTACAGAGTTTATTAAAGGGTAGCGGGTAGGTGAGGTCACTAGAATTTATGCGTTGATTATCTCTAACGATGACATTTTTATATCACGCCTTTGTGCGATTTTTGTTCTTGATTACGCTTTTTTTGTGTGACTGGGGTAAACTAAGTTGGATAAATGTTGTTCATTTAGGGATTCTATTTTAAGTTCAAATGCTGGTCCTGCTCCATAAGACAATCTAGAGTCTAGACAAAATCAAACTGGTTGCTAATGTAATTGTAATTTTTTTTTTATTCTTTTTTACATTCATTACTCACACCCCGACTTATTATGTACTTGTATTTTTTTTTTTTTAATTAAAATCGTTTTGCTTGTACCATGTTTGTAAATATGTGAGCACCATGTATCTATCAGATAATTAATTTATATGTCATGGTTTCGTTTTTAATTCTTTTACCTATTGTGGTATAGTAATTTTATTGTAGGTGCATCGTCCTCACATGTTATTATACTCGTATAATTAATGTACCCATGCAAAATATTGCACCTAAAACATTTTAAAAGAGTAACGGTGGAGTTTCTTGCCCATTCTTCTCCATACGAAAACTACCCTTTGGAATGGGCGCCTAGAATCAATTCTATTTTAAGATAATTTTTGACGTTCAAAAGTGCCACTTATGTGCCTATCTATATCTATATATATAAAAGAAAGTCGTGTTAGTTACTCCACTTATAACTCAAGAACGGCTGAACCGATTTAGCTGAAAATTGGCAGGGAGGTAGTTTAGACCCAGGAGAAGGACATAGGATACTTTTTATCCCGTTCGACAGTTTTTTTTTTTTTTCAAAGTTTTAGCGGTATCGAAAATCATCATCTGGGACGAGTGCACAATGGCGCATAAACGTGCATTAGAAGCACTTAACCGAACATTAAAAGATTTACGCAATGACTCGAGATGTTTTGGAGGAGCAATGATTTTACTGTCTGGCGATTTCCGCCAAATACTGCCAGTAATTCCAAGATCTACGGCTGCCGACGAAATAAACGCTTGCCTCAAATCGTCAAATCTATGGCGCTATGTGAAGAAACTGCAACTGACAACAAACATGAGAATTACATTGCTTAATGATACATCTGCTGAAGATTTCTCGGAGCAATTGCTGACTATCGGTAATGGTCAAGTACCTGTCGATGAATCGAGCGGATTAATATCATTTCCATAATTTCTGTAATTTTGTCTCATGAAAAGACGAACTTATCAACAATGTATTTCCAGAAATTATTTCTAACTACAAAAATAATGAATGGTTGAGTGAGCGAGCAATTTTAGCGGCTAAGAATAAAGATGTAGATGATCTAAACTACATAATTCAAAATAAGATCATTGGAACAATGCATTCATTCAAATCTATTGACTGCGTCACAAATGAAGATGAAGCCACCAACTATCCAATTGAATTTTTAAACTCTTTGGACGTGGCTGGCTTACCACCTCACAATTTACGCCTAAAGGTTGGCTCCGTAGTAATCATGCTTCGAAACATAAACCAACCAAAACTGTGCAACGGTACGCGTTTAGTGGTTAGAAAATTAATGAACAATGTAATTTACGCTACGATAATGATAGGAAAATTCAAAGGTGAGGAAGTTCTCATTCCGAGGATACCGATAATCCCAACCGATATGCCGTTTGAATTTAAAAGACTTCAATTTCCGATACGTCTTGCATTTGCCATGACCATCAACAAATCACAAGGCCAATCCTTAAAAGTTTGTGGTTTAAATCTAGAACATTCATGTTTTTCCCATGGTCAATTACGTGGCATGTTCACGGGTCGGAAGACCATCTGCGTTGTTTGTTTTTGCGCCTGATAATAAATCAAAAAATGTCGTGTATCACAAGGTACTTAAATGAAGAGCAACCTATGTACTAAAATTAATAAATAATTATGAATGATTAATGTAGGTATTTAATTTTTTTTGTATTTTTTCCAATTAAAAAAAAAACTGCTTATTTATTGCCTTTAAGGCGGAACAAAGTTCGCCGGGTCAGCTAGTTTGAAATAAATGCTTTGACTTTGACTTTGAATATTTGGTCAAGGAATAGACCCAAGTTTATTCTAATTTGGTTTTACCCTTTTCTTGTTTTTATTCTATCTGAAGACGCCTAAGTGACTGAAAATCAAAAGGATTTTTTGTGTTTATTTGTATGTTTAGTTCGTTAGTCATTTTAATTTAGTTCCTAGTGTATATCGTTGCGTTATAATATATTGTATGTAATCATTTTAATATATTATACTAGCTGACCCGGCGAACTTTGTTCCGCCTTAAAGGCAATAAATAAGCAGTTTTTTTTTTAATTGGAAAAAATACAAAAAAAATTAAATACCTACATTAATCATTCATAATTATTTATTAATTTTAGTACATAGGTTGCTCTTCATTTAAGTACCTTGTGATACACGACATTTTTTGATTTATTATCAGGCGCAAAAACAAACAACGCAGATGGTCTTCCGACCCGTGAACATGCCACGTAATTGACCATGGGAAAAACATGAATGTTCTAGATTTAAACCACAAACTTTTAAGGATTGGCCTTGTGATTTGTTGATGGTCATGGCAAATGCAAGACGTATCGGAAATTGAAGTCTTTTAAATTCAAACGGCATATCGGTTGGGATTATCGGTATCCTCGGAATGAGAACTTCCTCACCTTTGAATTTTCCTATCATTATCGTAGCGTAAATTACATTGTTCATTAATTTTCTAACCACTAAACGCGTACCGTTGCACAGTTTTGGTTGGTTTATGTTTCGAAGCATGATTACTACGGAGCCAACCTTTAGGCGTAAATTGTGAGGTGGTAAGCCAGCCACGTCCAAAGAGTTTAAAAATTCAATTGGATAGTTGGTGGCTTCATCTTCATTTGTGACGCAGTCAATAGATTTGAATGAATGCATTGTTCCAATGATCTTATTTTGAATTATGTAGTTTAGATCATCTACATCTTTATTCTTAGCCGCTAAAATTGCTCGCTCACTCAACCATTCATTATTTTTGTAGTTAGAAATAATTTCTGGAAATACATTGTTGATAAGTTCGTCTTTTCATGAGACAAAATTACAGAAATTATGGAAATGATATTAATCCGCTCGATTCATCGACAGGTACTTGACCATTACCGATAGTCAGCAATTGCTCCGAGAAATCTTCAGCAGATGTATCATTAAGCAATGTAATTCTCATGTTTGTTGTCAGTTGCAGTTTCTTCACATAGCGCCATAGATTTGACGATTTGAGGCAAGCGTTTATTTCGTCGGCAGCCGTAGATCTTGGAATTACTGGCAGTATTTGGCGGAAATCGCCAGACAGTAAAATCATTGCTCCTCCAAAACATCTCGAGTCATTGCGTAAATCTTTTAATGTTCGGTTAAGTGCTTCTAATGCACGTTTATGCGCCATTGTGCACTCGTCCCAGATGATGATTTTCGATACCGCTAAAACTTTGAAAAAAAAAAAAAACTGTCGAACGGGATAAAAAGTATCCTATGTCCTTCTCCTGGGTCTAAACTACCTCCCTGCCAATTTTCAGCTAAATCGGTTCAGCCGTTCTTGAGTTATAAGTGGAGTAACTAACACGACTTTCTTTTATATATATAGATGACAGTAAATCCTATCTTTGTAAATTTTTAAAGACTTTACAGGAAACTAAACAGTACTAAACCTAACAATTCCAAAGAAGTTTTCCGTTAAAAGTTCATGTTATATTAAAATTCAGAAGTTTCGATACTACATAATCTATAACCTAGACTTCATTAATGAAATTAAATGAAATTGTTTATTCTGTAAATAGGATACCGGAATCACTTTTACACGTCATATTATAAGAAAAACAAGATGGATTCGACATTCCCTAACTGGCTACCCCTCTAACTCATGGGTCAAAGACTCTTTTAAAGTCCAGACATAATTTTGGTCAGATCATGTGAGGACGATTTCCCATCATCCAGACGTACTGCAGCGTACTATCCGCACTTGGTTGATATCCCGACGAGTCGTACTCAAGTCAGCGCTTCTCCTCCACTTTTATTATGCGCACAGCCAAAGTGTGGAACTCTCTGCCGGCGGGTGTTCCCTCCCACGTATAACCTGTCTGCCTTCAATTCAAGAGTGAACAGGCATCTTTTGGGCACGCTCGTTCCATCATAGACCTCACCTATCGCTTTCCATCAGGCGTGATCGGGGTCAAGAGCGGGCCCATTTAGCAATAAAAAAAATTAGTGCCTGAAATGGTCTTTTGAGGAAAGAACCACACAGATTTGAGTGGACCAGTCCAGTCAATGCAAGCGTTTGTCAGTAATCAGAATCACGTAGCTTAAATCAGAACTTAAGGAGCTCAACATAAATAAACCAGTAACTTAAAAAATCACCATTCACAAAGTATCGAAACAATATCCAAAGATTTGCGAGCATTACAGCCACACAATAAATGCATAAGGAATATTTATAGTTTTATCGGGACTTTTATAGTAAATATGATTTAGTAGCAAACGACTCTGAGGGGTTGTGCGACGTCCGCCATTTTCGATTTTACGGTTCGATTCATACAACTTCCTGACATCGTGAATTATTCTGATTTTCGAGTTAGCGATTTGTTTTACAAGACACGTGTTTTGTTAAATTTACTCTACGTGGTTAAGTAAATTTGGGCAGTGTGTGAAATTGTAGGTACTTAAATAATTTTACATAGAATTGTGAAATATGCTGTTTCGATCAAAACATTAATACTTTACAAAACATAAAATCACGCCTGTATTCTCAAAGGGTTAAGCAGAGGTGTACCTATAGCCTAAAAAACATACCTACCTTCTTCCATTGCCTTCTTCCATTTTCAGTTAAGTAACTTAAGGATTGGGACCAATCCCTTTTTTGGGGATTTGGGCTTGCATTTTGTGGTAAATATGCAGGCGTTACCAGAAAATACAAGAATGCTGCTGTAAGTATGCTTTTAAGGTTCCGTACCTCAAAAGGAATAACAGAACCCTTATAAGATCACTTCGCTGTCCGTCTGTCTGTCCATCTGTCAAGACCCTTTTTCTCACGAACGCGTGGAATTATCAAGTTGAAATGAATATCAAATACTCAAGGTTGCAATTCCTTGAAGCAGTGAAAAAATCAAACTTCTAAGTTAACGCAATCAAAAGATACGGGCGTTTATGTTCCGCTTATGCCGAATATTTTCACACTCGCAAGGGAATCAAAACCTATAGGGTACTTTCCGTTAACCTAAAATCATGAAATTTGGCAAGAAGCAATTTCATGTAGCACAAGTAAAAGAAAAAATCATAAAACCATAAAACTGTAGTTACATTGCAAAAAAAAATAAACTATTTACAAACTTACTTTGTACGGAACCCTCGGTACGCGAGTCCGACTCGTGCTTGACCGGTTTTTTTTATTTTACACCATCTACCATGTGTAACTGTGCCATGTTCATATTCATGAGTATTTTCGCCTCCTGAAATATTAAATTTCCAATGAATAAAAATTCGGCTTGTAAAAAGCAAATAAAGAAACGACAAGGAAATAAACGACAAGGAAATAAACGACAGGGCCCGGAAATAAAGATTATGTAGAACATTTTTTTTTAACACACCAGTTGCTTATTGTTGCTGCTTCATCTACAGAAAACCTCTTTTAAGTAAAACAATATACCTAGGTTGCCTGGAAGAGATCGCAGAAGGCGATGAGGCCGCCCATTGTATGTTTTGTATTAATAATCGTATTTTTTTGTTATTTATTTTCTGGTGTACTATAAAGTATATATAAATAAATATGTCCAAAATCTTTCACACAAACTTGACACATTATTCTAAAATGGCGAATACCTACTCAGGGAATCTGTCCTGAGCATACACATTCCCGCCATCTCACAAGGTGTTAGTGTCGGGTGGCCAAACGAGTAAGCATGAATTTAAACGAAGGCCACATTATGCATGTCCTACCAGTTTCAACCTAGTTCCTACTAAATCGAGAAAAATTTGGGTATTTCTTACTGTAATCTGGGTTGGCAAATGTAGCGTGTGGTGTCACACTTAGATGTTTTGCTGGGGGTTATGTTAAAGCGGTAAAGAATAATTTGGGATGGGTATGTTCGTCTTAGGCATTGCAATGGTTTGATTTCTTGACTTATTCCGATCGGATCCACTGCTAATTATTCTTGTTTTAATTTCTCTCAGATCCACACTAGCACTCCTCTGAACAGAGAGTACTTGGCAAAGAAAAACATTCGGGTATTGCCGTGGCCTCAATCCCATCGAGCACGCTTGGTACCCGGACATTAAAAAAAAAAAAGAATTCTTTATTTAATTTTGTAAAACATGAAACGTTTATTTTCTCTTGACTTTACCTGTCAAAAAGAGTAACCTAGCATAAAGTGGATAAGCCAGAGATTAAAACAGAAGAAGAACTAGTAGGGGATAGAGGAGGGGGGGGGGGGGGTGGATGGGAGCTCAGGGGTTCAGACCGAAATAAATCAATAGGGGTTCGTATAAGACTTACATGTCATTGTTGTGTTATTTTCATCCTGCTGCGGCCATTAACTTTTTTGCTGTCATAATCATAGTCAGTCTATAATGTTCCCACTGCTGGGACTCAGGCCTCCTCTCTGAGAGGGAGTGGGCCGTTATTCACTAACTGGGCCCAGTGCGAGTTGGTGGATATCATATAATTACCTTCGAATTTTTATTTCTTGAACATGCCGGTTTCGTCACGATGTTTCACCTTCACCATTTTGAGAGCAGTGCTGTTGAACCAATTATTTTTTCTGAAATAGTTCTATAGCCATTACCTACTACTAGACGTACTTCAGTACTAAATTAATTTCGGAGAACACTCTATATATGTAGGTTCCGTAGTCACAGAATAGACGGTTCTTATACAGGGTGTTGTTATTAACACACAGGAGAATACTGATGCCAAACGACTTTTGTGCTACCCTTAGGTAGCCTTTTACGACACACAGGTGACCAAGGAGTGGCGTGGCAGGTATTTATTTACTTATATTTTTATTAAACTTTGTGCACTGTAAAGGTACAAATGCGGACTTAATGCCTTTGGCATTCTCTACCAGTCAACCAAGGGTGGTGGAGAGATTACATGGCAGGAGCATGTTTAGGAGAAGACAATATAATAAAAAATATCATAATTACCTTGAAATAAAAAAGGTTTTTACAGAAGATTTACATATTCAGTAGGTACTTATTGTTTTAGTCACAGGTATTATTTTCCAGTAACGATAGATACGACCGAGATCTGTTTATTGAAGCCTTACCTACTTGTGTAGAGTAATAATATGCGCGGGTACCTATTTACCATAGGTACAGACGCCAGTACATCAACCTACTACAATCTGTCAAATTTCTTTAATAGATTTTCAACTTTATCACTATAGCATAAGGTTCAAAGTTGATTGGAAAAATCTGACAGTTTCGGGTAGGTTGACGTGCTGGCGTCTGTACAGAACCTTTTTTCGTCAGATTTTTAGGATTGAATTGAATAAGAACGTGGAAAACCCAATTTCTCATTTGCAAACAGGAAAAGTTAAAATACAGGACTACTTACATCAAAAAGATTCCAAAAGACAAGCATGTATGTAGTTGCCTTCATAAAAGGCAAAGAAAATGAAGTATGTACTACCCAAGTGCCTTTCTCTCTGCAGTTAGATATCAAAACAGAGAATAAAAACGTACCAAAGAGTCGTACATAAAGATAAAATTCACAAACAAGTGTGTCTTACCTCAAAAATTCTCTTTGGTATGAATTCTTTATGTTCGAAAAGCCAGGTTAGTAAAACGCGATGTAAGCCGCGGCTTTACTGTTCCCTTAGCAGCCATTTTTGGGAGCTTGGGATCAACATAAAATAAAATTGAAGTATAATACAAAATAATACACTGCATTACTGCAGGAGTGTTGCAGACAGATTTCGCTGGAATCCTTTATAATAAAAACAGTATTTTAACAACAACACTTCAAAATATTATTTTATGGCAACCCAATTTTTCAGTTGGAAGATTTTCCCGACAGCATCCCTCCAATTTTCAAATTGAAATATCGAATTTGCTGCAACTGCAATCGAATTGGGATTCGGGTTCGATTTTTGAATTTATTTTCTGCATCTGCTTTAATTTCGTGGAAAATAATATCATCTTCGTATAATTTGAAGTCTGGAATTACAGAATAACCATTCATATAAAACATTTTGAATGCCGTTGCTTCCTATTTATCGTTAATTTTCCTTGCAACAGATACATCACAATAACGTTCTTATAGCTGCAACACCAAACGAAATGAACTCGGTCCCTTGGCGGGCGGGAAATAAAAGAAACAACACAGTTTTGTCTGGTTTTGTTGTCAATAACATCAGCAGGTGTCCCGAGAGAGGGGGTCATTCACCTCTGGACGCAGCTTGACTGTGCTTAGAGCCGTTATTAGGAGCTGTGGTTAGGGGTAAACTTATGGGGATGTTCCGAAGTATATGAGGCTGTAAAAGTTGAACGCATGGTTGGATTGCAGGTCATGTATACCTACATGTGTATCTAAACATTATAGTATTTATTTTCCTTTGTTGTAACGCTGCATAGTGTTTAGATAAGTGTTTTTGTACAACTGAAGTAAATAAAGAATCTTTTTTCTTAATCTGGACTGATATTTCAACGGTTTTTTTTGGTCAATCTCTTTACGGTAGCCTCAGGTTATGATAGATTTTTTGAGAAGGGATTTAGGTTTTGCTAAGTCTCCAATAACGAACCGACATCTACTTATTTTCTTTCGCAAGACCGCCTAATCCTCAGATTTTGCTCTCTTCAGTATTATCGTACAATACACATCGACAAAACAAAAGAAAGAAAAGCGCTTTTTTAAACATCGAGCGAACGTTACAAGATCAGCCGTTTTTCCCGAGATAATGAAATTCTGTGTGTTTATTATAGGTATATCATAAAAACAAAGGCACGAGCCGGATGTCCCACCGGACCGAGGACATCAGCACAGGGACGACCTACCTGCAGCCGCCCTTAATAAATACTTTATACAGACTCCATGGACACATTTACTTTTTATGTTAGAAAGCCGTAAAGTGAAAAAAATGTTATTTTTGTGGTGACGAATTTTGTTTGAGGAAAAGAAAATTTTGATACTTATATAAAATTCTCGGACATTTGAAACTGCCACAAAAAATATGAATTACAATGCCAGGCATTTGTAGTTAGAAGATACTTCACATATTAATCGAAATTATCTTAATTAGAAAGAAATAAACACCAACACATACCTACCAAAAACAACGTAAACATATATTTTTTAAACAATAATGAATACAGGTAAGTAGTTGACGTTCTGTAGTTTTTGCCGAACCCCCATGGCAAAAGGCGTGAATTTATGTGAGTATGTATGTGATAACGAAACTCTGCAAATCAAAAACAACGGTTGATTATAATGTAGGCAATAAAAAATGTAACTTGGGAGACTAACTACTTCACTTCACATTATTCATAGAAACAACTCGTCCTTCTAAAAGCAAGGAAGTTCATGAATTTTTGTTTACAAAAATGTAAAAACCATTCCGACTACAAATGACAAAAGTTTTGTTGGGAGCATTAAGAAGTTGTTACTTAAAAAGTTTTCAATAACTACACGAAAATTATTATTCCGCTCTAAAGTTTGGCTTTGTTTTACAAGTTGCATTAATATTATTTTTTTCTCAGAACATTATTTATTTCTTTCCAGATTGAGAAAAACAATATTTTTAATAAAAATGGAACCCTTTATTAAAAGTAGGTATATTCATATATCATCATCTGCCTAACCTTTTCCCAATGTTGGGGTCGACTTCCAGTCTAACCGGATGCAGCTTAATAGCAGGTATATTCCTATATACCTGCTATAAAGCTAATGCTAGCTTTTTTTTAAACAGAATAATCTTAGAAATAAAGGCGTTTTTCTTTGTTTACAATATGTTGTAGGTATTTGTATCGAGAAGTTATTACAAAATAATAACCTATATTACTGCTTATTATTAATACTAAACGAAATACATATTGTTTTCATTTCTATCCTAATAATATTATTTTCCTAATCCTATTAAGTACATGAAGTATTTGCGAATATGCAACAAGAACAGAATATTTTCTCGAATTGTAATAAACTATCTCTTGTAGATACCTATCTATACGTACCTACGTACTGTAAGCGACTTGAAGGGACCCTTAAAGTAATTAAACACCGATAGGGCTTCTTTAAATTTATATCGATATAAAGACTTTAAATTGTAAACCGAAATACCTAATCAAATTATTTTACACTTGCTTGAATGTTCGAATGGAACCCGCGCTAAATTATAGCCAGCCTGCACAATACAAGGTAAGGCAACATAGGTACCATAATGATAGTGATCTATTCCAGGGGCACATACAATACTATACACAGTCTATCTCTAATCTTGACTACCCATGAGATCAGATTTGGCCATTATGGACATGCCATAGAAACATCAACAATTATCTTATAAACTCAATGACCATAGAGCTAACTCAACACTATAATTAATATCTATGACTATCCCTAGCTAGACTAAACGTCAATTTCAATGACAAACAGCCAAAGAACACGACATTGCCAATGAATTAATTAACTTCACCTACCTTTAAAAAGAAATAACACGTAAATGACCAAAACACTGCTGCACTTTCCACATCACTTAATAAATGAATATGATCAAAGTCAATCATTAATTACGATAGTGAATTTGGTAGTCGCACAGCTGAAATCCACCGGTCCATCGGACGTGGATAATTAATTAATTGACAATACAAGGGAGCCTAGGGGAAGGTCCATTCCGCTATTATAACCAGTGAAGTTTATTTTGCGTGAATATTGATAATTATCTGCCTCTATAGTCGTTGGGCGCACTCACACAGTTGGAACTGTCCTTTGTGCAGTATTTGTCGGGGTTCTGCGGGTGCGGGACGGATAGAATGATATAATCTAAAAATATTATGGTATTTAGTGAAGCAAAAAAAAATGGCGTTCAAAAATAGAGCCAAAGATTTACAGAAAAATACAGGATTTCTTGAGGTGGTGCTGTCAACATTGCCAACTTATAGAAAAAAAAAATAATTTGAAAGGAAATTAGAATTTGACACATGTAAACAAATCAGATTTAGAACGACAAGCGTACGGTTGACATCGGCTTTACTTGCCATAATTAAAAATAAAATAGAATAGACAAGCGTACGGCGTGTTTCTTAAGTTAGTGATGTCCAGCTTAGCATGGGCCTGCACCCTAATTGCGTAACACACACAATCTCAATCTGAATCAATTTTAAAGGACTTATCAATTGCTTCACCTTTTCCAAAAAAAAATCTGCTCAACAATGTAAATAACGCAATGAATGTAGTTGAACTGTCAAAATGAAAGCCATTGCTACTGATAGTGTGTTACGCTATTACCTTGCTGGTGTAGGTTATATCGATGCCTGTTTTTCTGCTGGATCCCTGCAGTGATATAATAACGGTTATATAATTAGCGATACCTACATTAAAAATTTAAAGAAATTATCGTATGCGTTGTATTACCTATTACTTACTTATTGCTAAATCATACCATACAAATTCAAAATGGGCGTTTTTATAACTTCTAACGTGAAGATATATTATCTTAGACGTTCACAGCATCACGATAACACAGGGAAGTGTATGGAATTATATGAAGACGGTTTTAAATTTCCGTCCATATTTGCATGCATTCTAAGTACAGTCACCAAAGGGGATAAGTAACCAGAGTCGTCAGATAGAGTCGAAGTTTAATAAGAAACCGATGGATGTTTTCGAATGAAATATAATTTAATTAATAGATAGTTCATTTATCAAATTAAAGTTGCGTTTGGTGACCGTATGTGGACACGGACGACCACGATAATAACATCACGTTAGAAATTATAAAAGCGCACAATGTTGAAGCTATAAATAGGTACTATGCAGTATAATTACATCATGTCATCGACAGTTTTGCATGTGTGCGTGCATCAGGCGACAATTATAGCAAGATGGGGGTATCAGTAGACAAATACAAAAGGGTGGTCAGGCGCAGGGGTCACTCCACTGTTAGCAATGAAGTTTGTTCTGCGTGACCAATCGACGCACGTGGCGCACTCAAAATATTAGCACCAATTTGAGGGTTTGAATTTATGTATAGATCTATGGTTGAGTTTGGGGCTCGTAATGGTTGTAAAAGGGTCGCAATTTTGATAAAATCTGTGACAATTTCAATTGTTCAACATGCAGCTTTCGCAGTGTGCGTCATGGTTATTTTTCAAATTATTTTGGTGCGTTTTTGTGACTACTAGTTTTAGTTTAAAATATCAAAATATTGTGTTGTTATTGTCTTGTGGGACTATAGTATATAATCAAAATCTATTTTTGACAACTGAGTCAGAAATCATTATCATCATCATTACAGCCGTAAGACGTCACAGCTATAAGCATCGCCCCAGCTGCACACACCTTCACATTTTAATACTTACATACATTTATTTACATTTACCTGAAATGTGGTTTTACTTATAAAGCAGGGCTGGGTAGACTCATTTATAGGTGTCTTGCCTACTCCATATTCAAATTACTTAAGTATCAAATTCAATTGTTTATACTTGATTTCTTGAAAATCAACGAAAACATTTTCTGTTCCACGAAAAACAAAACACCAACTCTACGCCTTCAACTGTTCTTCGTGACGTCACGAGACAGCGCAGTGTTGGGTTTCAAAGAAGTAAACAAGCGACACGAGTAGTTACATTCAAAGACTACAGTTTAGTTACATTTCTCGTCTAAATACGAGTACTAGGTATAGTTTATACCGCTGCTGTTGAATACAGACTGTAAATGAAGACAATTTAGAACACTTTTATTTTCATTGATTTGTCAGTGCTTTTACAGTAATATTTGGTTTACAAGCGCTTAGGAAGCGCTTAGCATTAAAAAGTTAGACTTCGTATATTTATCAGGTAAAAAAGAAACCCAAGTTTAGTAACACTGATGTCCTGTAAGCCCACGTTTGACGTTCGTACGAACGTAAAAATATTTCGGCGGGATTTTATCGCGCACTGGATTTACAACCCTCGGTGTCGAGCCGAGCGTTGAGAATCTAACAGAGTATGTACTCTGGTAGATTCTCAGCGCGTCGAAAACCACACTGTTAGATTTTCAACTCTCAGCGTATGCATACTCGGGCTTAAGCATGTGCACTTACAAAATACTACCTAGGTTAGTTTATATACCTACATACCTTTATTTCACCTAACCTGCGGAAATAATGTTAAAAACTTACTAACCCTCATGATTAATGCACATGTCCCTATAACACACACAAAAACCCACAGAAATTAAAAATAAGCAACCTTTCCCATGCTGAAATAATTTTCCATTAACTTTCCACGGGTAGAACAATCACCCCCTCTTCAGATTTATAATAGCACACATCCATTATCTGGCCATAACGTCCATTAAAAAAGGTATAATTTTTTTTCACAGGTTGCAAAAACATTTCCAGAAAATTGTAACTTAAAATTTATCTATATTAAAAACTAGATTCTGCCCGCGATTTCGTCCGTGTGAAATGTTTTATTATAAAATCCTTAGACACTCAGCAATACTGTAGATTTCCATCAGTGAAGGAATTTTCGGAATCGGATCAGTAGTTCCGAAGATTACCCCTACAACCTCACAAACTTTAGGTAAGTACCTCTTTATAATATTAGTATAGATTATATTAGAACATAGGTTTTTTTTTATGTATATTCTGTAAGTATATCTTATTAAAATAAGTACATGTTATGTATTCATGTAAAATTTATTTGCATACCGTAAACAGGCAAATATGTATGGACTGTAGGTACATTAAACCACCAACTTTTACAACTGGTAACACCTATATTTTCTACAAATAAGTGATTCTTATTGGATTTTTAAAGCTCTTCATAATTCCAGTAAGTGCCAAAAGACAAAATATCGACGAACAAAATGAATGCGAAAATACCTCATCCCACCCTAATTTACTTAATAATCGCAATAAAAAACATCATTTAAGATAATCGCGACCAAAAGAAACGTCATAAATAACAATAATAAAAACGGCTCAACGCACAGCACTAGCTATTGTAGAATAAATAAAAAAGAATAATGTTTGCTTGAACACGGATCTCGGAGATGAGAATTCTCTTCGTAGATGATATCTGCAGGAGTTACAAATCATACCATTGTCTAAGGGAAGCACCTCATGGGGTGGGGCTTTTTCCACACCATAAAATTAAATATTGCTTTGAAAATTGTATAATGTTATTACGGGGTGCGTAATTTTTATGTCTTGCAAGGTAGTTTATTTTTGGAGTATTGTTGTGTCCTAAATAAAAATTAATATTTATTTAGAAAATTAAAATAATTGATAGTTGTGCTCTTCTTGCCTGTTTCCAAAAAAAGTTTTTACTACCTAATGATAATACAAAACGGAGAAAACCATTTCTATTTTTATTGCCATTTAAAAAAAATAGTGTTGAGTATTTTTTAACACAAAAAATTCCCTGGCAATTTTTCAAATATTGATTGTATATAGAAGCAAAACAAAATAGACAAAATTTAACCTAAAAATCTACAAAAACACAAACATCTCTTCACTCACAAATTAGCGCCAGAACAAATACGATTTCATTTTCTCACTCCCAAAAACTCCTGCACAATTACTAATAGCAATAACGCACACCTCCGGCAAGCAGACGTTTTCCATTAGGCGAACAGGGCGAACACTTTATAGGCACTAATAACTTCGTCTTCTAATGCACCATAAGTGCTTACAATGCGTTTCAGCGCTGCTGGTCGGGTATTCAAAGTTCTAACACACCGCATCCCGTGTTACGCTAAAATGGCTGGTTATTTAGCAAGTTTAGTGGCGAATGCACTGTGCACACACACTGAGATGTGTTCGGTTGCTAGTTGAAAAACCTTTCTCCCATGTGTCTTGTGAGTCGCAGTAGTTTAAGAAGACACTATTGTGTTGGGTACTTTATGATTCTTATTGCATTGTACCTATTCAAAGACAAAATAATGAAATGACAAGTTTGATACCTAGGTACCTCCAGCGGGGTAATTGCGTAACACACTATCAGTAGCAATGGCTTTCATTTTGACAGTTCAACAATACTCATTGCGTTATTTACGTTGTTGAGCAAAAAAAAATCGGTCCGTATGAAGCAATGGATTAACAATATCCTTCAAAATTATTCAGATTGAGATTGAGAGAAAACTCCTTTGGTATGAAGTTTTGGAAATATATTTGGACTCAATAACTTCACATCAACTTACACACTTAGTTTAGACTGAACAATTTTAAAGTTAAAATTTAAATAGCACATTCGATTGAATTACTATAAGCAGGTACTAAAAAATCTTTGGACAAACTCAACATATTTAATGTAAAAATCAATGTGCATCTATTCTCCCATGTTTCAACGTCTCTAAAAACTGAAACTTCTGAACACAACCAACGTATCTTACACAAAATGGCAATACAATAAAGAATTCCTCCCTTCTGTGGCTCAGCTGTGTGGCCAAAGCGAGAGTGAATGTGACCATTTGCGTACAGTCCTAACACTTGGCCAGTCTTAAGTAACCGGTGTTTGCCAACCCTAGCAGCAGTGTGTTTATGTTTGTGTAATGAATGACTTGTAATTGCATACAAAGCATGGGTTGCGAATGTTGCGATATTTCAGTGTGATTTGTAGGTAATTATATTTTTTCTTACTGCTACTATTGGATTATTTTTTAACAGGAATTTTTTTGAGGCATTGTTAAAAACGGATTGGTTCATACAAAATACAGAATTTCGTGTATTAATTGGATATCTTATTTTAAAGGGGGAAACGCCAGGTTAGCCCGCGGAATTCAACTTACGTTAATTGCAATTTTCAGGTCAGTGTCCGGTTGTATGTTAAACAAAATATGATTCGCGACCGTAAAAAGTATCTATTTTTACTTAATATTAAAATTATTAATACAGCCCTCTAAGTTCATATAACCCATGATGATTATATTGGTATCTATGATTAATATTTCTTGAAATAGTCTTTCAAAAAAAAACATAGGAAAATTGAATTTCGCGGGCTACTCTGGCGGGGGAAAGCCCCTTAAGGTATTTAAATGAATGCATAAAGGACATCTACCTAGTGCAGCTGTCTATACATTAGACAGCTGCACTAGGTATCATCATCATCATCTGCCTAGCCTTTCACAACTATGTTAGGGTCGGCTTCCAGTCTAACTGGATGCAGCTGAGTACCAGTATTTTACATGGAGCGACTGCCTATCTGACCTCCACAACCCAGTTAGTGGGTAATACGAAACCCCTTGGTAAGACTGGATGTCAGACTTTCGAGGCTTCTGATGACCCGTAACGACTGTCAAAGATCCAAGAATTACAGCCGGTACCAACGGCTTAACGTGCTTTCCGAGGCACGTAGGGGTTTTGGTATGTGAAGATGGTCACCCATCCACGGACCAATCGCGGTAAGAGTAAGCCCCGTGCGGCTGTTATTACTTAGCCACAAGACCCTCAATAGGTAGCTTACCTAACATGCACAAATAAATATTTTCATACCATAACGTCCTAGTCCCCATAATGTTAGTACAAATTGGAGTATTGTGGCTTTCTTAGTCTTGGCATTGCTTTTGAAAAATAAATCTAATATATTCTTTATTTTTCTTGAACCCGCATGACTTGTTCAATAAAGTAGGTACTACATTGAGCTAATTTATGCAATAGAATTTTTCAGTCCAGTCTCTTCGTGAGATTGATGGCTCTCAAAGGAATTACTCTAAGTGGCAGATAATTTTTAGCAGAAAAGCGCTTCAAAGCTGAAGTACTTTAGACGCCACGATTTAGATTAAAAAAATCCACTTAATTAAGCCCGAAACCTGATCTTAAAGCGAGGCTAAAATTACTGTTCGAAAACTTCATTGAGTGGGCCGAATACCTTTGAAATTAATGCCAGCCTCTTTATAAAGTTCATGACTTGAGGGGTATTGTTAGTTAATAAGTTAAAGTCAAAATTATGTGTCGAACTTAAATAACTTGTTATTGAACTTAGGTAGTTATTTAGAAGAGCAATAAGTTTATTATCATCTCCTGTCAAAGGAACACTTAAAAGAAATAGGAAGGTAAGTAAAACCAACCCCAAAAATAAAACCTCGAAGAGAATTTGGTAATAATATATTTATTTTTTTATAAACCTGTTTTGTCCTACTGCAGGGCTGCAGCTTCCCTCTTTCGTTGTGTCGTTCATATTGGGAAGGAGACAATAAACCCACCACGCTTGTCTAATGCGCTGAGTCTTTGAGTGTTGCCGTTGACGTGCGTGACCTTCGTCCGCCGCCGCCCTGAGTCGTCCTCCTGCACTGATGTCGACTGTACCGAACCCATAGATGGCTAAATGTGGTATGAAGTTGTCAGATTGTACTTACACTCATAAGTGGATGTGGATGACAGTTATCAACCACCTACCTACACCTACACCCTTAGTCAACTCTTACGACACCCACGGGAAGAGAGGGCTGGTCTATTATAAGCCGGAGATAATTTATATCCTTTAATTCGGACTACACATACAAGTACACACAATCCAATCCAATCCATAAATGACTTAAAATGTTTTTTAATAAACTAATGAACACAATCGAAAACTTCCACGTTTTAATCATTGATTGGAAAGATAAAATTTGCAAGAGACACTTCATATCCGACTTTGATCTATCTAATTTATAAATAGATCTGAAGCTTGTTTCAGAATTCTGAACAATTATTGTACTTTCATCCAATAGATGTACAAATCCATGTTTGAAATGCAGACAGCTCTGTCTAACGGCTCCTAAGGGTGTAATAATTAAATTATAAACTTTCGGAACCGGGGTTCACGGTAGGGTCAACTTAGGTATGCGTTAAGTAAATGCCATATCGTAAAACTTTACTACGTGCCAAATATAAAGGGGTTGTAAACTTTTACATTTTGTTTCGTACCTTAGTGGCAAGATTGTTGTGCTGTAAAAATAAATTGCACCTATTTTCATTGCGGACGTAACAATTAAATTCTATTTGGATTACGTCTATTTTGTGGACAACGTTTCCTGTTAAAGCTAGTGTGCGCTAAACTCCACCAGTTTTAAACGACAGAGGGACATTTAAAAAACGATGTAGAATAACGATATCGACATGTTCCAAACAGTGTAATAAGCCAGAATACGCGCTGCTCTCGTGTGTTTTTTTCTGACAGCCATTGCGGCCATCAAAGGCTCTCGAGTTTCAAGCACTTCTGCGTCATATAATTCAATTTGAGTGAAAATCGCGAAAAGCTGCCCTTTTGCTAAATACCCAAAAAAGTTTCCGTACGTGACCCCATCAAACTACATCCCAAAGGACTCTGTGAGTTCGCTTTTCCTTCTTCTTTCCCATTTTTTCGGGGAAAATGTGGCCCATGTTTTATTACTCACTTTAGTTAAAGAGCACGTAGGTTTTATGTGGAAAGGATTCATTACGAAACATGAAATGCTCACGAGAATGCCTTAGATTTACATAATTTATTTACAAGAGCAACGTTTTGGGACATTTGTATGAACGCTGTCACAATTTGTGTGCCTCCAAGAGAAATTCTAATGTAACGGAAAAACTCAAGTGTCAGCAAACATAAACACTTAATTTATTATCCTTGATACTCCACTTAGCAGGCAGTGTATATGAAGTCTTCACGCTCGCGTTTCTTACTTATGTTTAAAACGTATGACGTTGGTTATATCTACATAAATTATACTTTTTTCGGGGCAATTATCGTTGCACTCTACCAAATTTTATTCGCCAACAACAGCAGCAGTTTTTATCGACCGGGTGTCATGTGTGCGCTATTTACATCATAATACAATAACACATCATCGGGTGACTTTTCTTTGGTCCCCCTATCGTCTGCGTTAGGATACTACCCTTGCCCAGCGTCTTACAGTCCTAACCTAATAATCCTATACCTAATTATGATTTAAGCTAAGGAGCACACTTAAAAATCCAATTTAAAGATGCATTATTTTGTGAATACTGTTTGGTAAATAATTGTGTGAATCCAACTGTTTATTATGTGTGAATACATGTACATACCTAGATGACAACGAGTTTTTATGTTAGGACAATTTTGTTGACTTTTCCTCGTAAACACCACCAATTCCGAACCTTCCAACATCAATTTGTTGCAAAAATAATGAGGTTTGCCAAAAAACAGAGCATTTCCCAATCCGTGACATGTCTATATCGGCACGGCCTGCACGGAGCGATTATTCAATCGTGTCCAATATAACCAGCGTGGCATTATTATTGCCAGTAAGGACATGTATTTATAGTGCGTAAACTTGGATATGAAATCGTATTGTAAACGGATTACAGAGCATGTCAAAGGCCATTCACAGGGACATAGAGCGTGTAACGATTAGATACGGATTTGGCTGTTACGATTGTCATACATTTGTATGTGTGACGAAAGCGAAGGGTTTGCTCTGAAATCAAAGGATTTCTGATCTGTTGTTAGTTGGTATCGCGCATGGGGGATCGGTATCGGTGGTTGTTGTTAGTAACAACCAGAGATTGATACTGGATTTAGTATGTCATTGTACGTTCATGTATTGAACTTGCTCTTTAGAGAACCGCAATCTTTTGTTTCTACATGCTTCAATTGTTTGAATCGATTTTAAGTATTGTCGAAACTTACCTCCTTCAAAGATTGTGCTCGAAAAACTGTATCAAGATAACCTTTTAGAGCACAGAGAAAGACTATCTATAAAGTTTAACCTCAGCGTTTCAGTTTTCTGCAAGCTTCAATCTTTCTTGTAAACTTTTACTGGAGCTTTATGTTGAATATTTTGATTTATAGCCACAACTAAAGCACTTTTGTATTGCTTCAGGATATTAATCAAGTTCACAATTATTATTGCTAAATTGCATAAATTTGTGCTACTTCCACACGCGACAAATTTATGTTAAATTACCGCTAGTTAAACAAACTTACCGACAGTTACCAATAGGCAAACTACCGAACATCTGTCGGTAGCAATATTCGGGCATTAGGTGAGATTTTGTTCATAGAACGGATCCGGTCAATTGCTTGACCATCTGCGTCCGATTCGTGAGGAAAATGGACGAATATTGCCGAAGTGCCTATGTTGATAAACGCGCGGTCACGGTGATTCTCCTTTGCGTCATGCGGGCTTGGTACAATGAAAAATAATGCCGATGTGTGTAATGTGGGATTTGTGTTGTCGTATGTGATGTATGAATGTGTAAACTCGTAATAAATCTTCTCAATTATACATTTGGATTTAGAAAATGTAGGGCGCTTCGATATAAGTTATAAGGGTTAGTTAAATAGGTCGAAACCATTAATTAAAGTCAGAGTTGTTGCATACACTTTTAGTTTAAAATAATTCACGTTATTTTGTTTCAATTTACCTCACCAAACTGGTTGTCATGAATGTAAATTTCCAGAGCATGAATTGACGAGAACCATTATTGAAAATAAAATAAGCAACAGCAACTGTTTTGCAATTGTCGTTATAAAAAATAAAGAAAATAGCAAAACTGAAAAAAAAATTGATTTGACATCACCTGTTTCCTGATCAGTCCGTACAAACTTCGTCCAATTTTGATAATACACTCAACGACTCGGGCTTATCCAATAGAAATTCTAATCAGGATGCATCATCACGCAACAGGGGTGCGTTGTTTAGGTTTTGGACCCAAATAACGGTGTCAATTAGAGTAACGTCATAATCCGGGGTCCCTCTGTTTGTCCGGTGGGCTCGCCCGGACAAACAACGGCTCGATTAGATTAATATGAGTCCCGACCACGTTGGGTTTACGATAATTTATAGCATTGTTCATCATGCATATGTGGGGTTAGTTTCGTTACCTTTGTTGAAGTAAATTAAAAAATGTTACTGTTTTTTGTGGGTGCTTATTTGGATTAAGCTTCTCATTGCAGTCTATATCAGTTGGTCGATGCGCTACATCTTCCTTTTTTATTTTTGGTTTCTCGTAGCATAACTATACTTTCATACATAACTAAGCATTTATAATGAGAAAACTTCATTTAAAATGAAATCACGTCTTCAATCGTAGAATGATATTACCTAACCAACATTTCAACGTCTGAGAAAATATATGTCGAAATTTAACGGAGAGAAATGTGTTATTATTATTTAAAATTACTTATTACTTTTCGGTAAGTATATCTACTTCTACGAAATAATGTTGTAAATTTCTTTTCGTTTATTTCAAAAAGCCCCAGATGGATGTCTTATTCATCCAGATTTACGCTTCTTATAGCATAAGCTTAATCAGGCTGTAATGTTCCCACTGCTGGGACACAGGCCTCCTTTATTAGAGTGGGAGTGGGCTGTAATCTAACACGTGGGCCAAGTGCGGGTTGCTGTTCTAGGACATGCTGGTTTCCTTACGATGTTTTTCTTCATCGTTTTGATAGTAGCGCTGATTAAATTATTTACACAAAGTAAAGCGCCTGCCTGGGTTCGAACCCACGACCTACATCTCGTAAATCGGTGCCTACCGTTACCTCTGGGCCATCTCTGCTCTACCATTCTTCTATTTATAGGTATTTATAATGATTTTTTAGAAAGCATTTGTCAAATCAGTTATTTCTTTGTCATTGTTCACCATCGAAAAAAATGGTCTGACGTCATTCCTATTTGCGGTTAATCAATGTCTTTCTTCAGTTTCCCATCCTTTTTTTAATCGATGACTTAGTTTCATGTCGACCGAGCAGGTCATCACTACGCCATTAATTATGTTTATTATTACACATTGGTATATTTTTAATATACCTGCAACACAATAGTAAGAAAGAGACCATAACTGAAGCTTTGTTTGATATTATTATCACGATAAGGAATAATCAATCATTCTTGATCTTACTAAACCCGCAGACCGATGACTGATAAGATAACTTTAGACACTTCAACGCAAATTCAATAAAAGCCACTGGTACTACGACCAACCGAAGCCACTTTGTAAAGCCCATTAGTTGCGTTTTTATTTCATTTTCCTAAAAATGAAAACAGCAGAAAATAAAACGTGAGGCCGAGGCGTCGATTTGTTATGATTTCAACGGATAACATTTTTATTTTCGGAGCCAGAAACTTTTACGGAAAAAAGAACATTTACGGGGGTGCGTCACTGTTGCCTTCCTCTACGAACTTTGCGTTTGTTTTTGACATTTCTCTTTATTCTCTCTCTTTATTTATAAACGTGGTGTCTAGACGAGTGACTAGACTCCCCCTATGGATCCCCATACTACCAATTATTGAATGCTGCAATAACTCTGCAGCGGAGAAAAAAGTTTAATCTCCTTTGAGTGATGACGCACGAGTGTATTTTGACGTAAGTTATATAGACACGTGCATTAGAAAGGGTAGATACTGTTACTGCATACAGGGTTACGAATGATTGGCTGTAAGATTAATTTCCTTGTGTGATCATTTTACAAAATATAGTATTGGTACCTATGCATACGTATTATATACTACATACAATACAAATAAATAAAATTTAAATGTCTGTAATGTCAAAATAACAGCTGAGGGGTTTTTGGCTAAGTAATAACAGCCGCACGGGTCGATCGATCAGATTAAGCTACGTTTGCCGCGGTTGGTCCGTGGATGGGTGACCGTCTTTACACACCAAGACCCCTTCGTGTCTCGGAAAGCACGATAAGCCGTTGATCCCGGCTGTCATTCTTCAATCTTCGACAGTCGTTACGTTAGCTAGTATATAAATAAAATGTACAATTTAATTATTTTTATAATATCGTCATGTAGGTAATAGGTAGTACGGGCTGGTGTCCGCAACTCCACTTCAATGCGCGTATTTTGCGTACGAAATTGCTATCTTGTAACAAAATATCGCTATTCTACTGCCAAACTGTTAGGTACTAATTTCTATAAAGATTTTCTCAAGATAAAGACAATTTAATGGTCCAGAAATAAACTGTTACTGGGAATATTCAAATTCAAATATAACCGTAGCAGGTCTCTATTTTTCATCATAACGGTTTATCTTCTTCAGGATATTGTTCCAAAAGTAAAATACACTGTGAAAATGAAACTCTTAGAAGTTCGTTTCGTCTAAAGGATTTTAATTACCCAGTTTCAAATGAGTTTCATCCAGCAGAAGTACTATCTACGTGGAGATCCAGCTATGGTGAAGAATTTTTGTATTGTGCAAAGCTTTTTATTCACATGTTGTTTTGACTCGCTTGCATGACAGACGAGAATTTTAAATTAAAAATTCTAAGCTTTCTTTGTTAAGGTTAACAGGTTTATAATTTTATGTCGTTGTCATTTTATAAATAAGAGCTGGAAAACACTACCTCATAGGGTAGGGTAGGGTGGTTGCCCAATTTCCTTTTCATAAAAGGGAAACTGGGCAACTTTGCGTCATGTCTGGCTAGGTACACACGGCGCCAATACATTTCCTGTATAAGCTGCATGACTTCTTATTGTACGAAAAGCCTGTACAATGTAAGGTCAGCCAAAACCGGGAATGTATGTATAGCTTGACATGTCATCGTGAGTAACCGTATTGTTATCTCACTAAGCGACGCGTACTTTACTTGTGCTACAAGTGTACAAACAAGTTGTGAGTCTGTGCGAGAAAACGAGTAGCGTCAGCACATAACACACACACACTCACAAACTTTCGCCTTTATAATATTTATTAGTGTGATAGCTGTGCCCCGCGGTTTCACCCGCGTAAATGTCGATCCCGTGAGAATATCGGGATAAAAAGTTGCCTATATGTTAATCCAGTGTGTCAGCTACCTCCATACAAAATTTTATCAAAGTTGGTCCAGCCGTTTGAACGTGAAGCAGTAACAAACATATAAACACACACACACACACACACTTCCTACTTCGCCATTGTCTCGGACGGTACTGTACCAAGAGCTCCTGCGCTTACACACATTCACATCGTGTTTGTACACTTGTAAACCACAAGTAAAGCGCGCGTCGCTTCGTGATATTAAAATACTATAAAGTCTGGATGTTACATAATTCAATAATAATATCCCACAACGAACATTAATTTCCATTTTAATGATTGAGAAGTGGGTAGGCGGATGTATCATTACGCTCGTTATAAGGGAGCTAATAATACCTAAGGGTGCGCAGTTATTAGAAGGTTTTCACTCATTAGAACATGTTTACGTAGATAAAATATTGTTATAATGAACGTTTATAAATAAATCGTTATCAACAACATTTGTGATTCTTTGGTAACAGACAAGGTTACGATAATAAATCAATATTTCGGTACGATGTGCCCCGCCTACACACAAAAGATACCTACATTAAATTAATGTTCCTTTAGGTAACACCACATATATACAAACTTGCCATAAAAAAAAACAACAGAATGCTTTGATCTACCTACGTATTTATGTTATATAACAACTAGTTCACCCCGTCGCATCGAATCGCTGACCAATAAAAATATAGAAAATTTTTGCTTTGGTCAACTGGACCCGCGGCTCCAGTTCGGGTGGGTCCAGTTGACCAAAGACTCAAATTGTATATTATTATAGATAAAAATGTCCGTGACTAATTATAATAACAGCGGCACAGGTCGATCGATCAGGTTAAGCTAGGCTTGCCGCGGTTGGTCTGTGGATGGGTGACCATCTTTATATACCGAGACCCCTCCGTACCTCGGAAAGCACGTTAAGCCGTTGGTCTCGGCTGTCATTCGTGGATCTTTGACAGTCGTTACGGGTAGTCAGAAGCCCGAAAGTCTGACAACCAGTCTTACCAAAGGGTATCGTATTACCCAGTAATTGGGTTGTAGAGGTCAGATAGGCAGTCGCTCCATGTAAAATACTCAGCTGCATCCGGTTAGACTGGAAGCCGACCCCAACCTAGTTGGGAAAATGCTAGGCAGATTTATGGAAGTATGGACATTATGGATAATGATTTTAACCGGTCAAGCGGCGCGCGTCGCCGATAGGCGACGAAACAATAGAAAATCAATAGTGTCTCATTAGCGGAGCTTGACAGATTAACGGTCATACTTCTTATGTATAAGACTACGTCAAAAGATCTGGATTTTCTCTCAAATGCTTAGAATTTTAAAAAAGCTCTAAAACATTTTTCTTCGCATTGCAACGTTTATTTTCAGTAGTGTTAAGGCACTCCTTTTCTTCTCGTGAATGCAGGATATTTCTAAAGTGGAAAAGATATTCTCTTTTTGTACCTTGCTAAATATTTTAATGACTTTAAACCCGGGAAGGAAATTGCATACCTAGTCACTTTCAGGTGTTCTGCAAATAAGATTTTTTATAACTTGTCTCAGACAACAAGGCCCCGCAATACTGGAACACTTACCTACAACTATTATCTGTAGACCAGCAGACCTCTTTAAAAGAGTAACTATTGAGTTTCTTGCCCATTCTTCTCCTTAGAAAACTACCTTTTGGAAGGGGCGCTTCTAGAATAATTTCTAGTTTCTTGTAAACTCGTGGCGCAGAAGTCAATCAGATCAGTCACTGCACCAACTGTGTCATTAAAATATACATAGGATATAGGCACAGACGCCACAAATAGACACAACACATACACACACACAAGCACAAGTTACTACAATCTGTCAAATTTCTTTAATAGATTTTCATCTTTATCGCTACAGTATTAGGTTCAAAGTTGATTGGGAAAATTTGACAGTTTCGAGTAGCTTGATGTGCTGGCGTCTGTACCTAATAGACTTCCTCGTCGGTATAGTTGTCGCAAGCGCTACTGCTGAGCTAAAGGTCTTGGGCTCGATTCCCGGGTCGAACAAAGTGTTATTGAGTTTTTCCGTCTGGAATATCTCTCCTTACATGGGACTTGAACATAACTGACGAAATGTACCCACATTTCGTCAGTTATGTACACCCGTACAGTCAGCAACAAAAGTCGATTAACACTGTCATTTTTACATAATAATAATAATATTCCACAACTATCACACAACGCCATCTAGTCCCAAGCTAAGCAGAGCTTGTGTTATGGGTACTAGACAACTGATAAACATACTTATATATTTCTAAATACATACATATCACACTAATATTATAAAGGCGAAAGTTTGTGAGTGTGTGTGTGTGTTTATATGTTTGTTACTTCTTCACGCCTAAACCACTGAACCGATTTAGATGAAATTTGGTATAGAGATAGTTTGAGTCCCGGAAAAGGACATAGGATAGTTTTTATCCCGATATTCCCACGGGATCGACATTTACGCGGGTAAAACCGCGGGGCGCAGCTAGTTATAGATAAATTACACCCAGACACAGAACAAATGATCGTGCTCATCACACAAACATTTGTCCTGGGTGGGAATCGAACCCACGACCTCCGGCATAGCAGTCAGGGTCACTAACCACTAGACCATCAGGCCTGTCACATGTTACATGTTATTAAATTGACGACAATTTTTTGCCTTTTAGCTTTTCACATTATGGCAAAGAGTTTATATTCTAAAAATTGTACTTCTTCGGTAACTTTGAACAAATATTGTGCTCAATATAGATAAAAAAAATGAAGTGTTAATCTACTTTTGTTGCTGACTGTACCTATTGAAGGTGCAACTCTGCTTAACCCTTCTGGGAATACAAACGTGATGTACCTAATTCAGAACCAAGGTACCTACCACGTACCTACTTATTTCACAATATTTTTGAAATTCAATGTTGTTTTTTTTTCTGTTAACTCGACAGAGCCCTTGCATCAAGGTTGTTTTATCACCCTCGCCAGTCAGAGGGGCCCCTGGCACATTGATGGATAGCCACGTTGTTCCTTGTCAATATTGGAGCTAAATTGATAGAGCACGTATGCTGCACTCTCCAATTATAATTATATTATCTTTGCGCTCGGTACAATCTGATTATATTGTGATACTCGAGTCATTAGAGCTGAGTAATTAGTATGATTTTAGTGGTTGTTATAAATGTTGGATGTTTGATGTTGGCAGTGCAATTAATATGTTTTAGTTACTGTAATTGACTATTTACCTACATTGTTAGACAATTTGATAAATGTACCTCTCTACGGGTTCTAAAGGTACCTATTCTTATACCTACCGAGGTAGCTAAGTAAACCTGTTTGGTTTGAATTGGATGATTTGTTAGAAAATGATGTTGGTCCTTCTTTGATAATTCGTGTATTAATTTGATAGTCTTCGATATTTTTTAATTTTTCCAAAGTTTGTTTGTTTGTAAGCAAAACAAGAAGCAGATTTTAGGGCCTTAAAACACCCAGTTTAATTTTATTCGCAATAAAAAATATGCAACCCTTCGCGTGTAAATCATTCAGAGGGGCAATTCTCGTAATTTTAAGAACTTTCACAGTTGCAGTCTGATCTCAGTGTCAATCTGTCAAAAATACATCTTAATTTCCCTACATTTTTAACAAGTTTTTGACATTTGTTTGTCGTCGAGATGAGACTGCGAATTTAAAACGTTCAAAATCTATTTTGAACGTTTTAAATTACGAGAATTGGCCTTCTAGTCAACACAAATTAAGACCCTTTCCGGACGAGACTAGGGGCTTGTTTTCTAGAATCTACGTGTAAACTTAAGTACTAAATCTGAACTAATCTGCAGCAATTAGACGAAGAGCAGCTATTTACTAAATTAGACCTGCTATATACTTAATGAAATCTGCTGCTTCCGAGAATATACTGGTGTTATTTAAGTTCAGTGCATCTTTTTCTTTTTATTTCATTAAGAAAAGGACAGAAGATAAATCTCCATACAAGTTTAGACGTGATTAAAAACTTGCCTACTAAAATTACGTCAATTTACGACAGGCGCTGATTAATTTAACAGGACTAAACTAAAAATTGTCTTCTGTCCTTTTCTTAATGAAATAGAAAGAAAAAGATGCACTGAACTTTTTAGTTTAGTTTGTGAATAACAGAATCGGCACCATTGTACCGAATTACAAGGACGACTGTTACTATGCTTTTTATGAGACAACTAGCTTATGCCCGCGATTTCATCCGCGTGAAATTTCACCCTCCCCCATTCACCCCCTTAGGGATGGAATTTCGAAAAACCCTTTCTGAGTGGATACCTACTCTTCACAAAGAACACACCTTCCCAATTCTATGTCTCTAGGACCAGCGGTTTAGACTGTGTGTTGATATATCAGTCAGATAGATTTAGTCATTAAGGCGGATACTTTACTATAATATATCTAACAGTGATTTGAGATAATTTTGTTTAGATGAATGAATGAATTGCACCGATCCCAGCGGAGTTAAACCAGACTCGATTAATCGAATGAACCCCAAGATTCGCACTAGCTCCTGTAGCCTCATTTTCATGGTGCTACAGCGACCTTTGCATATCAAGGAATAGACCGGGGGGCGCGGTAATGGTAGGGAAGACGTGCCCGAAGGATCGGTAAGGATTTAAGAGCCTACCGGATATGCATCCTAGAGTAATCATACTTGAGATAATTTTGTTTAGATAAATATAAATTGTAGTCTATATCCTAGAAACAATAATTGTAGGTGCTACCAGTGGTGGCCTGAGAGCGGTGGTGGCCTAGTCGTGACAGCCGCGACTTACGAGTTGTAAGGTCATAATAGGTTCGAACCCAGAAAGGCGCTTTAATTGTGTGAATTTTTTCATCTGCACTGCTCTCAATACGGTGAAGGAAAACATCGTGAGGAAACCGGCATGTCCTAGACACAAAAATTCGAAGATATGTGACATCTGCCAACGCGCACTGGGCCCGTGTGGTGGATTTCGGCCCACTCCCTCTCACAGAGACAAGACACGTGTCCCAGCAGTGGGAACGTTATAGGCTGATTATATATGTATACAGACTGACTTTTTCTTCCATATGGTACACCTCTATCAGCCTTCATTTCAGTATCCACTCTAACGATACCTTCTTCTTTCTAGTCATGTAACTTAACGATGTCATCTTATTTTTCGCCACCTCCTGATAGTTAACTTAGGGCTGATTTTTCCGTAGTCAGATAACTTTTATCTGAAGAATAAATCTGTTAGTTTGGCGTTTTTTTCTATACAAAAGCTGTCAAACCGCAATATTTATTCCTTAGATAAAAATTACATGGATATTGAAAAATCAAAATAAAGTTCACCGCTGTTTTTAGATTAGCACTTTATTTTTTCACCCTAAACAAATCGTTTTAGGTACCTATCAGTTACCTACTCGAAAAACTAATTTCAAACAGGGGATCACTTACACAATGATCTAATATTAAACATATCGTTTTAATACGGACCCTAATTAAATAGGGGCATCGGCAACTTTTTAGGGGTGTATTTTTTCGTAATGACAAACTTGTATCGGAAATGAGTCGACCTGTATTACTTTCTATTGTGTATAGGGCTGTGCCCCGTTAGTAATCCGTATCATCTGCTACTGGGGCAATTATTTGAAAGGGAAGTTGGTTGGAGCGAACATAAGCTGGCCGCGTGGACTGCCCTAATTGTTGCCAGTGATAACCAATATGGGCTTAAAGTAGGGTGACTGCGATAATGAAATTGAATTATTATTATTGGATCGAATTTTCCCAGGTTTTGGAAATAGGATATTATTATAGATACGGAGGTACCGATTTTAATCGGAAATATGAGAACAATTTTATTTTAGAAGGCAGGTATACAACGTGTCCTAAAATTCAACGATAAGCGGGCACCAGAGGGTGGACCTGCTCGTAACTACTCGAGAAAAAATAATGAAAAAAAAAACTTTTTTTTTTTTGGATATCACAAAAAATACTTTGAAATCCTTCGAAAACTGATACCCCTTACGATATGTTTAACTACCATGACCACATTTTTTCAAATATTTCTGATTTTTTTTTTGTATCGGCAACCTAAGTAGCACTGCTATCCGCCACAACCGTTAAAAATCCCAGAATACCTGTAGTTTTTACACAAAAAAACAAAATAAATATTTTTTGAAGTGAAAACTTCTTTAGCGGCGTTGAACACTTTTTGTAATGGGTAAAAAATGTTAAACTCGCGTCAGGACACGTGACCGTCAGGAGAGATCCCCCCCCCCCCCCCCGCCTCTTTCTACGGCGGCGCCAACCGAAGTGAACCAAGTTTAGTGACACACGACAATGGATGGATAGATGGATGGATGGATGGATGGATTGGATGGAGTGGAAGTGGAAGTGGAAGTGGAAGCGGAAGTGGAACCGGAAGTGGAAGTGGAAGTCGAAGTCAAAGTCGAAGTCGAAGTCAAAGTCGAAGTCGAAGTCGAAGTCGAAGTCGAAGTAGAAGTCGAAGTCGGAGTCGAAGTCGAAGTCGAAGTCAAAGTCGAAGTCGAAGTCGAAGTCAAAGTCGGAGTCGAAGTCGAAGTCGGAGTCGAAGTCAAAGTCAAAGTCAAAGTCAAAGTCAAAGTCGAAGTCGAAGTCGAAGTCGAAGTAAAAGTCGAAGTCAAAGTCGGAGTCGAAGTCGAAGTCGGAGTCAAAGTCAAAGTCAAAGTCAAAGTCAAAGTCGAAGTCGAAGTCGAAGTCGAAGTCGAAGTAAAAGTCGAAGTCAAAGTCGGAGTCGAAGTCGAAGTCGGAGTCAAAGTCAAAGTCAAAGTCGAAGTCAAAGTCAAAGTCAAAGTCAAAGTCAAAGTCGAAGTCAAAGTCAAAGTCAAAGTCAAAGTCAAAGTCAAAGTCAAAGTCGGAGTCGAAGTCGGAGTCGAAGTCGAAGTCAAAGTCAAAGTCAAAGTCAAAGTCGGAGTCGAAGTCGGAGTCGAAGTCGAAGTCGAAGTCGAAGTCAAAGTCAAAGTCGAAGTCGAAGTGGAAGTGGACGTGGACACACTGCTGTGTATTCGTAACATTCGTGTATATAAAGTGTTTAAAACATGGAAATTGAACAAAGTGCATCTATTAATGAAAAAAGGGACGCAGAAATAGTGAAAAAAAATTAGTTATATTAATTCAATTAATAATTGATTTATTTCAACGTTAATATTCAAGTTTTCACTTCTGCCGGCACTCCCGGAGTGCAACCGTCTTTTTTTCCTTAAAAGTTTTTCATAGTTTTTTACTTTCAGTCCACTTTGTAATTACCAAAAAATAGAGACATTTTTCTTTCTCAAGTAGTCATGATCAGGTCCACTCTCTGGTGTCCGCTTATCGTTGAATTTTGGGACACGTTGTATATCGCAAAAAATACCAGCCTGTCACTCTGTCACTGTCTCACTGCAGAGCAAAGGCCTTTTCTCGTACCAAGAAGGCACGAGCTAAATTTATATTAACTGTAAGTCTAGATTTCCTCACGATGTTTTTCCTTCAAAGGTGTCAGTAATAACCAAGATAAACTCAGAGAGTACGAATTGAAAAGGTCATATGCTTGCCGAGATTTGAACCCACCACTGGGCCATCACGAAGCTTCATTATAAAATATTTCCTGACGTTCGCACGTTCATTTGGTAATTTCCCTCAGGACAGTATAATATCCGTTGATGACAAGCCTGTCCAGTAGAATGATTAATGAAGTCTGTAACGATAAAAAAAAACTATACAATTAACGCCTTTGCTTTTATTTATCATGATAGCTTTATATCGACATTAAAAATGACTGACAAGGTTGCCTGGAAGAGATCGAAAGAAAAGAAAGCGATACGGCCGCCCATTGTATATTTTGTAGATTTTTTTTTTGTTGTGTACAATAAAGCACTCGTATATATAAATAAATAAGATCTTTTATCTTCTTTATCCTTTAAAGTTGAGATTTTCAGGGTAAAGATTGTGAGCGTACTTACCACACTACAAATCCACTTAATTTTACTTACCATGTCCCGCTAGATAAAGCACGCATGGTCCCCCTAAAGCAAATGTCAGTGAAAAATAAATTATAACAGAAACAGGGTGCGTCATTGTGTCCTTCGCCTCACGCATAGACCGCAGAGATTGACTGCACCCTGTGGATCAAGCGTGACGCATTGCTTTTGCGAAATAGTGCTGCTAACTGCGTCACGGCTCATGTAAAGTCGATAGGTTCTATGGCATTCAATAAATTTTGTTCTAGTTGACTGGTTGGTCTTACATATTTTATAAAATGTTTTAGATGAGAAATTGCTTTGTGTCTGCCTTGTTTTGATGCATTTTGTACAGAGATAGAATCATGGTTGGTTAGGTATATTTTGCATGTTTAAATAAAATGTAGTCGATTAGCGTGCAGCATATTTTTGTTTAAAACTATATCAATTATACTGCTGAACATGAAGCCTGGGTCCGGTTCCCGGGTCGGGCAAAGTGCCATTGGGTTTTCCATCTGGTACTTTTATGGCAGGCCGGAGTCTGGATTTGTGCCCGGTTGATGGCAATAGGCTCGCCCTCTATTACATGGGACTTAAACAGCTGGCGAAATATGGGTGTACTATAATAGGTACCTTTTTTGTTTTTTTTTTTTTTTTTCTCGCGGTGGAAATCCTCATGGACTTCCTTTATCGTGGGGGTGACAGAAGGGCATGCCGGACTCTTACCGGCTAAAACCACCACGGTGTTCCACCTCTACCTATGGCCGGGGGTGCGGGATACGCAACAGCATTCACCGCTCCCCCGACAGGCAGGTTCCTACACCTCTGTCTAATCCTCCGGGGATTACAGGCGTGATATTATGTTATGTATTTCTTATCGTAAGAAAAAGTACAGTAGGCCTCAAAATGATATTGTATACATCGACAAAAATTCATTTGATTGTCTAAAATCTGTATTTCATAAAATTTTATCGTATAACTACAATTAAGTATCCAATGTGTAATATGTTATTTGTGTACACTTTGCAATATTTTAGAACGAAGATTGTAGACAATAAAATTAATTCTTATTGGTCATCGCATCTCTTTGAGGCCGATTGTAGGTATTACAGCATCACTAAAAATACTAACCTACCTCGACTAATAAATTTATAACTACCTACTCTATTTCACTTCCAATCAGCCAAAAAGCTCAAATCGACTAGCGTAACTAAGCCCATCACTACAGTGTCTAACAGTTAATACGCTCCTAAGTGTTGTTGCACAACATTTGCTTCATTGTCCGCAAACAGCGGGCCCCGTCTGTTCACTACGTCATCCCCTCACTAAAGATTACATTGTTATTACAATAACGATTAAAAAGCATACCATTTTATATCGTTACAGTAACTAGAATAAATCATGTTTCTTTGTCGACAAATTTTTTGGGCGTCCCTATTTTATAATAGCTCTATTTAAAGCGCAAATTAATATTAATGAACCGTAAAATAAGATATGTTTTCACCTTTCTAATTTCTTTACAAATCCGAATTACAAATGTCATGAAAGGCATTTTTTATGTTGCCGTCATTTCCTTAGAAATAAGTAAACCGCTATTCGAATTCTACCCAGGAAATTACCTAATTAGGATGTCCAAAATGATACGCAGAAACATTTTCAATACATTTATTTTCATATAAAAATGCGCTTTCCGTCCTGTCAATTACCCGGTCACTAAAAGCAGACAGTCATACGAATAACATTTAAGCTTGTACATGAGGAAGCAAACGACTATGCTGAAGTTTTTGTAACTCTTCAATTTGCAATTTTTTCAATGAAACACGTTATTCAATTGCCCTAAACTGTATCTATTGAGGCAGACTTAGCTGTAATTTGATGGATAAATTGAAATCGATTGTTAGATTTACAACAAGACAAGTTTAATGCCTGTTAATACAGTTTCAAGACGACTCAAGACTTTAGTTTGCAGTTCTGAGTCATACCTAGTTTACGAGTTTTAGAAACTTCTCGAACTATTTCCAACGCCTTTTCTAAGTGACGTCATTAGCTGCACAAACAATCGATATATCAGCAAACAGATTCTTAACATTTATTTCCAAAAACATTATCCTAAGAATACTTCATAAATTCTTTTTTTATCAAAGGCGCGGTATGAAATTTTAAAAACATAAAAATTGTGAAAGTTTAGGTACAAGATGTAGATAAATACTATGATAAAAATATCTTAAATATATTAAGCGGTTATAAAAACGTTTTTAGCTCTATCAGAACAGACTGCTATACTACTTGATGACTTTAAAAAACATGGTGGTATATTTATTTAGGTATTTTATTGTAATTTAGCAGTCTGATTCAGATGTGCTGGCACAATACACATAAAAGACAGAAGTATAATAAATTCTTAAAGCTAAGAAGTATAGTATATTAAAACTAATATCGAGATCAGAAGTATAAAAATATGTGTAGATAAGTAAGTACATCAAAAGTTTAAGTGTATCAAAGTGTTAAGTACTAGAGTATTTATTGCATTGTGATGGCTGCATTCGTGTATAAAAGACTTCTATCCTTTACGTGTATTGTGCTTTGTCATACCTAAATCATTACAATAAGTAGGAATATCTAAATAGTCTTAAATCATCTAACAGGTATACATTACCTAACTAACGATTTTGTTTATAAAATTAAACATGACACCTAGGCAGCTTATACTGACATAAGCAAGCGTCCTAATAAAATTATCTCATAAACAATATTTGGAAAAATGGATAACAGTTTTTTTTCTGGCTCCTATCTTCATTAATCCATGTTTGAGATTGTATCGACATGAGACGTTAAAAACAGTTAGAATAAGATGATATTTACAGTCTTAACTATTTATTTACAAAGCCTATCGTTAACTAACAACTAAGGTTCAGATTTCTTCACTTAAATTAAAGGCAACTAACTAAAACAAAAACAATTCGGCAAAATATAGTGTCAAGTTTCTTCCATTCATTTGTTTTTATGTTAATATCATAATTGTTAAGATTTATAATGATATCATGTGATGACTAATGAAAATACTAAGAAAATACTTAAAAATAAAATATGAACAAGAAATAGAAATAGAGAAACATATAAAAATAACTGTCTTTTAATTAATCATTTATATAATATTAGCTGATAAAAATAATATTGTGACGTGTATTGTTACATATACGTTATCCTATATACACTAAAATATAATACCCTCATTTATAAGAAATATACTAAAAGGCACATTTAGTACCTCTTGAAGCAGCAGTATCTTTCAAGAAATATATAGAGTGCAATAGAGTTCCATTGATAAAGACAAAAGCATTGCCTTTAACAACAAAACTCTAGAAAATCGTATAAAATATGTTTTGCATGATTATATTTAGAAGTTTAGATGTTATAAAAATATATAGAGATTATGTGATGATGAATAAGGTTGAGATAGTAAAGCTGAATACTTAAGTAAACTTTTGGCAGTTTAAAATACTGGTCGCGCTCACATATACACAAGCATATCGAATGTAACACCAAGTTTTGACAATTAAACATTCATGATCATTTAAATCTCCTTTTAAATCTACGTGGTCTTTATACGGCGGAATTCTTGCCAATGATTGGTCCACCACTGGTTGCATACACCCGGTGTCCGTCGAATTCAACTGAAGAGTTTCTCTTGATAGCGTCATCGTTGGTGTCCTTCAGTGGCTCCTTTTCATCCCTGTGACATAAATTTGTGATTAGGTCTTGCTTACGGTTCAGATGTTATTCAGGCTTTATTTACAGCATGTCAGTTGTTTAGAGTTGCATTTGTTTTTAACAAAGTTGTTTTAAGAGAAAGTCAAGTTGTAAATTGTAATTATGCAACTTTAAACAATGACCAAACAAAACTACGCGCATTAATGGATGTTTGATGTGAGATATATAAGTTACACAGATGTGATGAAAGATGGTTGAAGGTAAATAAAGCGAACACAACAATAAGCCAAGGAATTAATGCAGAATATAGTTTGGCAGACACTGCAATCACAAAACATAAGGCACAAACAAAAACTGGTAATAAGGATAAAGTTGTATGATATATTTGAATGTCTTACACTGGCGTGGTCGGTACATAGCTACACGTGGTTGAAATGGGCAGCATAGGGAAAGACAAATAATATTTGTTAGTGGATTGTGCAAATAGTAAAACATCTAAAAGACAAACTATGAAAACCCGTGACAAAAGTGCTTGGGGAAGAGTTATTCACATAAGGTAATGATAGGATTACAAAACAAATAAATTAAAAAATAAAAGAACGAAATATTGTCGTAAGAGATGTTCCAGTTTAACAGAACTTGACGGAAGTTTTCGGATACAAAAGACTTGGCACCTGCTTCCAATAATAAAATTATACAAATCTCTGCTGCTATTACATTAGTTTACCTTCAAAAAGCGGCACTGTACACTACTTCACAACTACAACACTTTAACAATCTTCAATCCAAAGCATTACGTGTCTATGATCATCTCCATAGCTATATACATAAGGCAAATCGCGAAGCTTTTCGTATTTGATATTTACAAACTGCTCAGCCCCAGCGAAAAGTCTTATACATACATCATCCCCTTTATTAATAACTTAATTGTCCGTCCAAACCAAATGATCGTTCGGTTCAGGATATGTTCCTCCTCACAAGGGCCGAACCATATCATCCGCACAAACAAAGCATGCAGGCAGTCTCAAGGTTTCGTATGGCTATTGTGTGGTGCCTTACGTAGGGGTCGGCACGAGCTTGACCGGCGGCGGCAGGGGCGCGGGGGAGGGCGGCGCGCGCGGCTTCGTGCTGCAATAAGGGAGCGGGAAGCGCCAACCGTACAGACTAGCGGGCAGAAACATCTCTCATCGACACTAACACTTAACATGGAACACGGGACACAAAGGGATAGGCTTTGACACGATTTAACATAAGGAGAAATACATATAGATAGGTAATTATTATAATCAATGGAAGACTGGAGTGTATCGGTTATGATGTCGATGAAGTGCTTTCAGATGAACTGGTCGTTTTAGAGTTTTTTGGTAACATAAATACTAATAAATAATTTTTAAGTAACTATAAAGAATAGTAAAAGCTATACCTTCCCAACTTGGCTTCATCGTCGTTGTGTTTCTTTCCTCGTTTGCCACAAAGAGTCGCAATGACTCCCTGCCGTCTGAAGCACAGGAGAAGAAGATCCACGATGAGAAGACAGATGAAAACTCCAGCCAACGCCAGTCCAATAATGGAGCCACTTGACAATAGTTGCGGTGGCGCAAATCCGGAACGTTCGACGCCTGTTAAAACAACATTGTTTCGATATATTTCTTGTGACGCATTTAAGAGCAGTAGAAGCAGGATACCAGTTGCTATAAAAGGATAAAGCCAAAGTGTGATCTTCAAATTACGTGGTAGATGTATCTACTGCTCTTGGTGTTGTTAGTTTATGCATCATGTCACAGAAGCTGAAGATGTTAGATGACATGGAAGTGATTGTAATCAATGCAGTTTCAGCTCTTGTGTACTTAGAAATAAATGTATGTTTTATGTAAGTTGTACACAGCAATACAGACATTAATTGCAATCAGCAAGTTGGTGACAAACAGGGAGTGCTTTCAGATAAAAAAATCGTGCACCCAATCACCGGCAACTATTCTATCATTAAGGACTCATCAAACTGGTTTGGAAGAAAGCTCTCCGCTAGAATGAAATGGGGTTTGAATGAAAAATGAAAGATGACGAATGATAGAAACGAAAGATGATGATGCATAAATCGAAGACCTTAAAATTAATGATAACAATATAATAATCATAAGAAAGAAAAGTTGTCAAGATGCAAACATTCCAAATGATTTTCTTTATCGCAAAATAAATGTTCAAACCCCATGACAAGTTTTTTTTTCTATTGAAGCGGTATCGGAATCTAATGTAAACGTATAATAAGAATAATAATTTGGAACAATAATAATGTTTAAAAACAACTAAATATCGGATGGAACTCTATTAACCATCACCTCAGTACACATATAGTCTTAATTAAAGGAAAATATTAATTGCTGTTTGAAAAACGTTCAATCAAATCCCAAGAGACGTTAAAAACGGAGTCAAATACTTGTACAATTTTCAAGCAGCAATTTTTTTATATACTTCTATTACGATATCCTAAAACCTGGTGAAACTGCCAATAGAAGTAGCAGATGGTCGAATAGCTACGGTAACAAGACAACGAATGGGTCAGGAGTTCAGGACCGTGTTGGCAGTTTCATAGATTACACCATCCATGCTTGGAAAAAATAAACCGACACGACTAGGGTAACTTGAAAATTCAAAATATAAATTCTATTAACATTGTCATCTATCATGACTACTAAGATAATTATAATTAAAATGATAAAGACTGAAAATATATTTGATACAGGTATCAATATGTTTAGTCGTCAATGTTTGGACCATGCTATCGGGACAATGTGAATTAATCAGCGCTTGAAGGGTGTACATGAAGGTCATGCAATAGTAATTAGTACATTCCAAAGGAAACTAGCAGCAGGATTATTAACTATTAAAAATATCAAATTAAGTAAAATTATATTTACCCAAATTTCAGTCAGGGCGACACATACACACTTGTGTAACGATCAACATTCAAAGGGTTAGGTAATGGATTTCTTGATAAGCATCTTGACAGCTTTCTTTTTGATCTCTTATTACAGTTAATCATTAGTTTCATGGGGTACATTAAGGGATGAGGGTTATTCTAATATCATGGAATTTGGTGATGGTAGTTACATTTTGAAAATGAATGAAGCTTTTGCATTATCTTATACCAGCAGTATGGAAATGACTATTTACAGCTATTGAACGGAACTTCATTCATTTTACGCACTATACAGAAAACTACAAATGGCAAACTTTGTTTTGAAAACATTTATTATTTTTCACATTGGTCATATTTTTTTTCTCCTAACAGATCACAATTCGAACTCCTTGCAATTATAGTAGAACTTTTGGCTAACTACATTATATTTTCAACCCTCAATATTCAACATTCATATTCCCTTCGAACACCATTTTATCATTAAGATGGACGATTTGTATTCCCACCTTTATTCTATATCAAAAAGACAAAATAGTCATCAAAAATTCGTACACAAATCTTATGAATTCTTATACAATGTTCTATGATAAAATGTAATGGATGCCTTAGTTTTTGGCATTTTTTCTTAATTAACACTATATTTATTATTACGATTTTATACTTTGGCAGTGTTAATTTATTAGCCGTTTAATTACCTACATACGATTATATTTAGCTTTTAAATCAAGTATGGAAAAACTTTTAAATATAATTCAAAACGCCATTCCGAAATTCGATCAAATCATATTAAACTTTTAATTATTTAATAGTAAAGACACACAATTGGAATCACTAAAATTCAAAAATCATTTGATGATATTTTCAAACACAAATAACATGTACACTTATTTACACATCAACAAATTGCATTATCACAACAAGTATTTTCCCTAAATAACAACAGTCGTCTTTGGACTTGCTTAATTTAGAAGATTATTTAGATTTTAACTATTAGTTTATATTATATAAAACATTATTAATATCGTCGCTAAGACTTCCATTTTAGTGTGAGCCCATCTGAAATGACTTGGACATCCATTTGGGTTACCTAGAAAATATTTGATAATGATAAATACGTATAGTTAATAAGGCAAATAAAAATGTTCTACATACGAAATCAACAAATAAATTATAGGCAATTCAAACTTACCACTGGTAATAAATTAACACCAACATAATATAAAATCGTCAATACGAAATTTTATAAAACTATAAAAGTACATCATAACTAACTTCAAATCATAATTGTACTCAAAATCTAAAAGTAATTTTCAAAATAATATAAAAATTATAGAAAACGCATGCCAAAATACAACAGTTTCACACACTCCTCACAATTGATATTTGCAATATTTTAAAAGTATTTGTACATTTTAAAAGTTATTAATGTTAATTTTATTTTGTATAGGCAAGATTTTACAATAAAAATAAAACGTGAATGATAAATTAGTATCATAAAAAACCATTCAGAAAAATATGAAGAAAAATAAATAACACAAAAATGGTTAACAAGCGGATGACTTACACTACGAATACTTGTACTTGATCAAAGAAAAGCAAAAAAAAACTTAGAACCACTGGAAACACATGACAGGTAAAAAAATTCGTTGTAAAAATAATATTTTACAGGAGCACGACAAAATAAATAAATGCGCACAAAACACTAGTTCGAGGTCTGAGTTCACAAAACCAAACACAAAACAAAGGTGAACAGGCTGAAGGAATAGATGGTCGTTGCTTTCGAATTGTATATTGATTCTGAGGCGGTGTAAACGTCGTAGAAGCCGGCCCTTACGGGGACTTCATTACTCTCCTGATTGTACTCACCGAGAGCCGTTTGGACGTAAAGTTGTGCAGGCAGGGAATATCCGAGGACGTTGTGTGCCCGAACGTGCATTCTGTACCGCGTGTCCGGGTGGAGACCACGTACTTCGTAACTGATTGCCTCTAGGGACTTTAGTTCCTCAACGATGCATTGAGACTCAGATGCGATGCGCCATTCACCACTTACTTTCAGCACCTAAATAAAATCGTGAATTTACATTAAAATGTTGTTATTTTGCTACAGATAGTTGGATATTTTTTCTTGTTCGGTAACGGAATATTCTTAAAACATTTATCTTAAAAGAATCTTATAGAAATACAAAAGGCTACGATAAGTAATAAGTTTATCGGATACTACACGCGTGGCATGAAAAGCGAAATAAATCATCCAAACAAATCTATTGAAAGCGTATGTATTGTGTGTGGAAATGGGAATATTATACACTTGGGAGCAAATAAATCGAGCCACTTGCTTTTTTTTGCACGTATAATGGTTATTATTTTTGGTATTATGGAACGTATCAAATCGAAACATACATATATCGCCTAAGAGCTTATTTAATAATCTTTACAATGAGGGTAAATTTTTGAATGATAACCTTATTTAGTGATAAATTATTGGCTCTGAAAGAAAAACGGTAATTTTTATAGAAAATTGTAGGGTTAAAACAGTCCAGAAAATCTATCGAAATCAGGGCAAGGGGGGGTAATACAAGATATTAAGAATAAGTTTATACCATAATTTTGTTTTTAATTGTTTTTTTCTGGACTGACAATTTTCTATCAAAATTACCGTTTTTCTTTCAGAGCCAATAATTTATCATTAAATAAGGTTATCATTCAATAATTTACCCTCATTGTAAAGATTATTAAATAAGCTCTTAGGCGATATATGTTTCGATTTGATACGTTCCATAATACCAAAAATAATAACCATTATACGTGAAAAAAGGAAGTGGCTCGATTTATTTGCTCCCAAGTGTATAATGATAGTACAACACAATAAAAAACTTACGGGGCAGTAGCTGATCTCGTACATATCGATGGGTTCGCCATTGTTGGCGGGTACGCGCCATCTCAGCTCATATCTGTCTGCGTATTTACCATGAATAAGAGATTCCGGGCTTTCATTTTCCCACCATTTTGGTTGCTCCGGTGGCGATCTAAAAAGTAAGATATGAATAGTCATAAATGTTGATATTGTGATTTATTTCAATTTGAAGATATTATTATCTTCGCGTGTGAATGTGAATCTGCTGAAATTGCAAAGGTTTAGTAATTTTATGCATTACTGAATCTTAATTAGACGTCTGATTGAATCCGAATATGTAGCTTACGGAATTAAACGACAGACAGACGACTTAATAAACAGATTTACAAATCAGGAAAAAGCAAATAGAACCTTACCTCCTAGGCATAATGACGGTAATAGGCGCACCCCAGCTGCCAGGCCCAACCCGATTGACGGCAGCGAATCGAAAATCATAAGTGAACATAGGCCTCAAATTCTCCACAATGTACGGCGAATTGGCAGACCAAGTCCTGTTCTGGGAGAGATTCCAATCGAAATTGCCATTTTCCTTGTATTGGGCTGTGTAGGCCAATATTGGTGGTCCCATTTCTTCCGCCGGTCCCACGATATTGAATGATACTGATGTCGCTGTTATTGTCTCTTGGCGGGCCTACGAAGTAAAAGGGTTTCAGTATAAGTTATGTGGAATAAGGATCACGTAAAAGTTTTGATCTCGAAGGTTATTATTGTGACGACAATGTTGAAACATATTACTTTTATGAGCTAATATATCTTCAGATTTATTGATTTAGGTTATGTTTCATGTAGTTAACGATGGAGAGTTGGAATATGTTATAATATTTAAATTAATGACAAAGCTGACCAGTGTGAGAAATAGTTAAAGAAATTAAAAAACGTTTTCTAATTTTGAAACAGCCGCTTTAACCGGGCCTTGTTTAGTCTATTCTAGAACTAAGTCACCTCTCACCACTGACCAATCGAAGCGAGTCCAGATTTAAATCCATTAGGTACCTTTCCCGATTCGGAATTGTCCCTCAAGCCGCAGTCTGACGTCACTGTGGTTTTTAGGGTTTTATTCGGCTCGTTTTGGCTATCCAAATACTCGCCAGACAATTAAACTGTAATTACTGTTTCACTTACTTGGACAACAGGTCCCGGTGGGAACGCTTCCCTGAATTGAATGATGTGTTCGGCTTCACCAAGAGTGTTGGTAGCAATACATTTGTAAATGCCATAAAGGCCTTTGTCCGTTGGTGTAACGATGACGTAGCTGGATGGGCCAGAGCCGTAGATCTTCACTTGGGGTGTTTCTACAAGGTCTAGGTCGCGGAACCTAGAAATCGGAATATACTTTATTTACGGAACAATACTTATCACTACATATTTGAACATTTGCAGAATTGGTATTTGTAAATGATGCTTTCAGTATTAGATAATATTCTAGGTGGCTATAAACTTAACAAACGACTAGGCACTTCTCTACGATAAGTATCTCGACAGATTTATAAGATTCATGCTCTCATCAAAAATTTACACATGATGTTCACAAATTATGTATCAAAGAAAAAAGGATCTTGTTCTTACATAACTTACGTCATAAAATCGCCTAACAGTGGAGAACTAAGACAAATGATTGCATTAGAGCCTTTCCTTTGTTTTAACGCACTTACCTCCATTTAATGGTGGCGTTCGGGATACTCTCTGCCGTACAACTTAAATTGGCGGGACGACTGTTCCAACTCCAGATAGGGATTGTCGGCATATGTTCGAATGTTGGCTTGAAATTAACTGTTAAATGTCCATTTTTTCTTGCCTCACCACCTAAAATCATCATAAATTGTATAAAGATTCACGAGTAAGAAATAAGTAGACGGCCAGGTGTGCGCTAATTAATGTTTTTTTTTGTGCACTGGATTTTGAATGCTCAGTTTAGCACCAAGAGTTAAAAGTCCAACATTGTGTTTTTGTGTGGATCCACTCTGTTGTTGGATTTCCAATGTTTGGCTTTAGCACCGAAAGTTGATAATTCAGTGCGCGATAAAATCCCGCCGCGATATTTTCACGTCGTCGGTGCGAACGTGGGCTAACTCTCATCGGTTTTAATTACCACCAAAAAAAAAACTAACGTAGACTTAACAAAACTGACACTTCAGCCCTGATTTAGTAACAACAAGGAGCAGCCAAAAATAATAAGACTTCTTGAATAGGAAAGAAAATAATTAATTACCAGCATTCTCAGCAAAACATTCGTAGAGTCCATCATCAGTCCTGTTCAGTTTAGCGATCGTTATAACTCCACTAGATTCCATCTGGTCACCAGTCTGCCGACTGCTCGTTTCGATCATAATCCTGCAAAAAAGGAGTTACTTTGTAAACTTTATAACGGTTCATAAAAACAAATTGTGTCTCAACTTCAAAAAGGTTTAATTTTCCGGCTTAGCAGCTCACAAAATACGTTTTTATTTTTACGTAACGTCAATGTAAAGTATTTTTGACGAACAAGCATCGGTTTTTTTTTTTAACATGAAGTTATTCGGCATATTTTTAATGTTGAAAGCCCTAATCTCCTCTTCTAACCAGCAATGAACTAACTACATAATGCTAAAACATAACTTGCCAACCCTAATGCGGCACCTGTGTCAATTAAGATAGTAAAACACCATTGTTATAGCCAATTGTCTTACCTGCCCTCGTCGTTAGGTCCATTCAGGAAGCGGTCAGGGTTGCTCAATTTGCGGAAACTAATGCGGGGAGCGGGCCGGCCGGTTGCCTTGCACTCTAATCTACCCTCTTGCTTCTCATCAGCTGTTTTATTGAACAGTTCGAATATTCTTGGCTTCACCAGCACTTCCACTTCGATTTCAGTTTCGTTTTGACCAGCTTGGTTGACAGCGCTGCAAATGTATTTACCATAATCGCCGGCTTCTACGCGATCGATTTTTAAGAGTCCACTATTCTCATTGACGCTGAATCGAGATGTACTTGCTAGATTCTAAAACAGAAGATGATTGTATCTTAATATATTCTGACATACAAAGCTTCTAAAACAAATCGGCTCGCCGTATAAATAAATATTGTAATAAATTAATTTTAACAAAACTATTTCCTTACCTCTCGTGTTGAAGCCTTGATCCAAGAGTATGTAGGCAGTGGTTTTCCTCTAGCCTTACATGAGATTGCAGCACTTTCACCCTCCTTGATTTCAACTCTAGACTCCCTTTCCTCCATTTCTGGTGCTGTGTAAACCTGGAAAAGCAAATATTTGTAGAGAACACGTCCCAGAATTGTTTCTTAAATTATTATTTAGGTATTCGTTTTTATTCTTTTGTGGTTCACTTACTTCAAGTTTGATGTTTCTTTCGGCAAGTTCACCAGTTTGAATGACCACAGCACGACAGGTGTACGTTCCGTCATCACTTTCTTCTACACCTTTGATCATCAATCCATTTGCGTGAATCACGTATCTGTCACCGGTTGCAACCTAAAAAGATATTTCAACGTCAGTTCCAAGATTTGCTTTAACTAAATATACAAAAAAGAAATAGTATAGAAGTATTGTTGCTACTTACAGGATTTCCCTCCTTGAACCAATCAACTGACGGGGCAGGTTCAGCAGTTACTTCGCACATAATTTTAAAATCTTTTCCTTTGGTAGCGTATTGGTTCTCATTAGCGTTCGTCCAAGTAATTGCAACTAAAATGAAAATTACATATTAATGTCGAGTCTCTCATGAAATCCAATCATTATTTATACAATTTATTGCTAATGTACTATATATCATTAGGTGAGAAGCCGCTGTCTGTTATTTTAAAATGTATATTTAAACAAACGAGTGAATGTAACAATTTTACAAGAATTATTCATTTCCATACAAGTGAATGTACCCATCAAATATTTTACACATAAGCAGCAATAGCGATAAAACAGTCAAATAATCTTGTAAAATACATACTGAACGTATCCAAGACAACACTGGCGCTCAGTGGCATGTTAGTGTAAGTGGCGACGCAGGTGTAGTTGCCCGCCATGGCCGGAGTGATCGACGATATGTACAGCAGTTGCAGCTGCTTCGCCGGCATTGGTTCCGTGTATATCTCAGGTCGGGTGCCGGCTCTGTTGAGAATGAGGTTATTGATCTTGATTGATGCACATTTGACATAATAATTGTTTGAAACTTATAACTTCCGTATAAACATAGATTCACATTGTAAAATTTTCAGAATAAAAACTACACATTGTTTTAGACAACTACGTAAAGTAGTATGTATTTATTTAAGTATCTATAATTTTGGATATGTATTTATCTGTGTATCTATTTTAGTGTATTGTATATATAATATTTGCACCAATGACAGCCCCATTTTATGTCCAGGGAAATCACTGTCCATTCCAAGGTTGCCTGGAAGAGATCGCAGAAAGCGATAAGGCCGCCCATTGTATATTTTGTAGTGTTTGATGTGTTTATTTCATGTTATGTATTTTTGTGGTGTACAATAAAGTATATATAAATAAATAAATAAATAACTATAAAGATTAATGAGCAGTCAGCAAAATTTATTGTTTAGAGATCGACACATAACGTCGATACGCAGTAATATTGCCATTTCATACGAGTGTCAATGAAGAACAGGTTATTATTTAAAGACGAAAAATGTAAGTTGATTATGTATTATCTGCTAATAAAACACTTTCTTTGACTTTACTATGAACTGACACCACGGAGAGTGCAGTTTGAAGTCAAAACACATCGGTTCATACAACCATTAGCTCAAAATCAACTTAGTTTCATCGAATGCTCCGGTACTTACGCTGCTTCATTAATGACGAGACCTTTAGGGTCCTTCCATTGTGGCTGTGTGACGAGCGCTGGGTCCGGAGCATCTACTTGACACGTGAGTACCACTGACTTGCCCACAGCCACCGTCTGCTGCTTCTGCATCGGGAATATCCTCAGGGTCTGTGTTGAACATCCTGCGAAAGAAAAAAAGGAAAATTAGAGACATGATACATTTTTTTATTAAAAGTTCATCAGAGGACAAACTTGTATGAAAAAGAGAAAGGGAAACCTTTGCCCAACAGGGGGACATTACGAGCTAAATAAATAGATAGATAGATTAAAAAGATTATAACTGTCAAACAACCATATTCATCAGAAGCTGTCGGAATTTCTCCAATGTTAATTTCATATTTAATTCCTTCATAGAATATACACGTGGAATAAGAATTAGCAATGCTAAATACAAAATTAACTTCATCTAATGCAAAATAAACACACGTAGGCTGCGGTCCCGACTTGGTGCAAAGCATAACTCTTTAATTAAGTTTACCGCAATTTATTCGGCGGCACGTGACCGTGATGCTTATTAGAGGTCTTAACATGTCCCTCAGTGACCGCACCGTTAATAACATGATGTGCATATAACTCGTGCATGTCCCTAAACCCTGAAGTGATAATAACAAGTTTGTTAATTAAGTTTTCTTTGAAGATGATGCTACTAATGAAGTAGGTAGAAGAGATTAGAAAGCTAATCTTGATGGTTTAGAAATTAATGATGAATTATTTCATGTTTATCTTAATTGAGAGGTAAAAGTAATTAATCACAAATCAATTTCAATGCGTTACAACCACTTTCAAATCAATGATATTAGAATTGAATTCAAAACGCGACTCCACAGTTTTTCAGTGCCATCTGCGTCTTTGCAGATCCTATAGTTATGTGCCACGTTATCTCCTACGTCGTATAATCTGAGGCATCAACTCAAGTGTTGTCAAGTCTATTCATGTAGGCACGTCTCGTTATTGCAGGGATTTCGAGCCGTCGCCTGTCGCTTTCCGCTCACAATTTATTTTTTACGGTCATTTTGAAAAAATGGGTAAGGGATGCGAAGTTTCTTTTGGGCGTGCGACATATTGAGTTATTTTGGAGTTGGTTCAGTTTAGTTTTTGTGTTATTGGGCCAAAATTGCTAAAGTCCTTGCCTTGCCTTGTTTTTTTATCAAGATTAGCGTGCAAGTTTATTTTTAATTTCTACAGTCTTAAACTATGTGTTAAAGCTTAATTATTTTTATTTATTCCAAAAATTAAATACATATTTTCATAATACAAGCCAACATATAAACTATAATAATATGTAAAATTATATGAAAAAATAAACAAAATAAAGCTTAATTTGAATAAACCTCAAACCAAAGTAAAAATAAAATCAGTTGGAAACAAACTATGTAATAGATATTCATCATTTAGATTGGAAACCGACCCCAAAACACGCGAAAGCTGATGATGTATTAGTTAGACTACTCATTTCAAAAGTTTCCAAAACAACAGATTACATTCTATCATACTCGTAAAACAATATAAATTACTCGAACATAGAGTTACACAAAGTTTTAGAACAAAACCTTTACGTAAGAGTATAAAATTAGAAATTAATTAAAAGTTGCTGAAATTAAATTTTGTGTTGTGTGTTGTAAGCTGGATTTAATTAATATTTATTAACGTTTGAACACTGATATGGCAGATTTTGTAAGGTAAATGAAGACGTGTCAAAACAATAATCATTTGTTGAGCTGTTTAACTCCGTAAAAATTTCGGTGAACATATTAGTTTGTACAGATTTCAAAGATAGGTAATGAAATGTAATAATTCCGGCATTGTGATGTTACTCAATCAGAATTTTGAGGATTAGTAAATAACACTAATGGAAACTGTATTTCATCATTAATAATTAATTTGTAAAAAATCTATAAAAAAAACGAATCGAAATTTTTTCACGACTTGATTCTTTAACTTTTCAACCCTTCATATTTTCAGATCCTTGCATTTAACGCGTAAGGGCTGACTCAATCGACAATTCGACAGATAATTTTTATTCGTGGAATAAAATTGATATCTGACAGATTTTGTATGGATGAACTGTAAAAAGTTCAAAATTATTCCTCGGATAAAATTATCTGGCGTTGGGAAAATTAGCCCTAAGTCAAATAATAATAAAACATGCAATGTACCAACATCACAACATCGGAAAAGGCCGATCTATCCTCTATAAAATCCGCAGTATATACGTGTAGGTAGGCTATTTTTCTCTTTGTAGGCGGGAGACGCATAGAATTTTTTACCAAGTTTTTAGGTATGCAACCCACGCGCCGACCCTTCGTTTTATCCTTGAGTTTGCCAACAACTGCGTTGGTTGCATTTTATACGATACAACGTTGAATTTCTATTGCATTTTCTTGCTTCTGAAGCTGATGGAATATATCTTGAATATATAATAGTGAATCTTCGGCCTAGTTGTAATGGTTATCGTCGATAGCTGCCTTAGCAGTACAGTGAACAATGAGTCAGGTAAAGCTGGCCATAATTATGGTGTGGTAGTAATTCCAACTTAGACGTTATGATTATGTGCGTTGCAATTGTAACGGGTCGTAGGTTCTGTCAAGTTACTATAATTCTCACGGCATATATGGACGGACTAACTAGGGACCACTCTAAATCTAAACTAATAATTATAATAAAGAGAATAGATTTGATTTTTCGTATGTTTGTTTGTTACGGTTTCACGATAAAATGGCTGAACAGATTGGGATGAAATTTAGCACATGCGTAGACTATGACCTGGATTAGGACAAAGGATACTTTTTATCCCGATATTCCCACGGTATCGAGACTTATGCGGGTGAAACCGCGGGTCACATGTTAGTACCAAAAGTTAGGCCAGCGATAGACAAATTCTGTTCCTGTGTTTTAATTTTTACGAGATAGCTTTTCCGAATACTGTGAAAAAGACTTTCATTTTTTTGGATCATCGGATCCTGGCTTATTTACATAATCTGCCAAATTGTTTTATTGTCCTTATCTCTGTAATATTCCCACGACATTCATTTTTGTGCTCGTTAATCTTACAATAAAAAAGTTGACACTGTTTCCCAAAATATAAAAATAAAATGGAAAATCTGATACATTTGAGCATTATATCATAAAGATATTCTCACTAGGTTGAGTATTTTTATACTTTTGTATAGAAATCGGTTACGAGACATGTAGATTGGGTGAGGGAATTTGTATTGAGTCCCATGTGGGTACCTGAAGCATTACGAGCGATGCTCCTTCAATGTAACTACGGTCTATTCTCGACTACGTTTCTTTTGAAATAAGCTCTTTGCGTTGGTATGTAAATAAATCTTTATTATGGCTAAGAGAGGTCTAAAACGTAGATGGTAAAATGTTTTTCGTCGCATATGTAGTATTATTTAGTTATTACGTTCCTATACAAGTAATCCTTTAGGAATGCCGCAGGCCTTTGCCAATATCTGTATTCAAATAAGACAACCGTTGTAAGACAGACATACTGCTAATTAAAACATGCAAAAACAGATAGTAGTTGCCGCATTTTGCCTACTACTGCAATAAGTATGCAACTTTACGGACTGCCTCTAAAACTTTCACAACGGGAACAGCTGCAACATTCTGTTCCTTTTTTCATGAACCCGGAAAAACTAAAAGTACTTAGTATCTATGCATGCAACATGGCCCTGCGGCATTACGTTTTGTAGTTTCAAAATTTACATAAAAATATCACAAAAAATCTAGCGAAACAAAGATAGAGTGGAAAATGTAAAGTGAAATAGTATATCATTACATTAAAATAACAATGCCACATTATTCTTTGCTCCCCTGTGTCCCATTCCGTACCTGTATCGCATAATGCAGAAACTGCCGCATCAAATGCTTACCATAAATTTTACAGTTTATACCTTTGAGGCATCACCGAAATTTCATCAACTAGCATAGGGGAGATGGGGGACATTCGACAACGAGGGGCCAAGTGAAATAAGCGAGCACGGGATTAAAGGGTTTGCGGAAAATTTGTGTGCTTCATAACAACCCGCGTCCCCCAGCGGTTTTGTATTACCAATTATTTTCATTTAATTCATAACAAGCTGTTTGGATGGATTTGTCTGTGCCGCAAAACTTATTAATAACAAAGAGTTGTGGTTGAATTGTCTTGTGTAAGCTTCATAACGTAAAAACCCTATTAATTATATTTTATGAAACCTTATCGGTATACCTTAAGACGTGTGTAATTAAAAGATATTTTCTTTCATAAATTAAAAATATGAACACCGACAGACATATTCAGACCTTCTTACCTTCTTGAACAGTGAAATAAATAAAAGTGCCCAAATTATTTCCACCACAAAACCTCTCGGACCGTAAATTTAAAAGTTGGAAACATATTTTCACCCTTGGCCGTCCCTCAATTTCACCTCTGACTTTTAGAATAATAGGCAAACAGCAATACGGAGATGTGAAACGAACCGTCACAGTTTCAGGTCTGGCGGAGACGTCCCTCCACTTCCCATTGGAAATCAGCTTCAAGACCGGGTCGGGTTCACAATTTAGAAACAAAAGACTGTCTACGTAGTTACAACCTTCGTAGGGGTATTGTGATTAATCGCTTAGGCATTATTTCCTAATTAAGCCCACCTTCCCCTCACGGTGAATGCGTCGCCCGAGGGAGTGTCTGCGAACTTGAAACAAATACAAATGGGCTGACTTCAGCTGAGAAAATCGGAAAATCTGTTGAATTAACGCTGAACGCAAATTAGAAGGGTGGAGTTATTTCTATAACAAATAGCAGAGAATGCCTGTTCAAATTACTTAGAAATGTAATCCATACTGCAAATTATCTGAGACTGCTCAAAGGGGTGCGTTTCGAAACACGTTTAGGGACCATAATTGAGTAGATACTAAACCAAACCAAATATTGATATAAACACAAACTGATTGCAGGAAAGGAACACCTATAACTTAATCATTCTTACCGCGTGCACATAAAATATGTATGCACACTTCAACGAGCAAGTTCACCCCATTTGACATGTGACTCCATCTCTAGTGAAAAGCACGTAATTGAGGGAAATGAGATAAATTACTCTTGCGGATTGTTTGAGCTCCGAAAGGGGAGACAAACAGCCCGAGGAAATCCTCGTTGTGACTCATGTAGCAAACATTTGATGAAACCTGATGTCGCACGGAAACGGCAAAACTTCCGCGAAAAATGTCACACATACCGAAAAACTTATCATAGTAAACATTTCCTCAAACGATTCCGGAAAAGAAACATGAAATGCCTTTCATGTTTTGATTTCTTGACGTTATTTCTAAGGGTTATGCTAACACCATTCTTATAGGGCCATTTATATGTCAGCGTATTTATTCCGAACACTTCGAACAACTCTGACGCAGGTGTTTCTGTTCTTAGGATTACCGTTAACGGAGCTATTACGAGTAAAGAAAAGCATTACAACCGTTACAATAAATTTTCACCGTTAAAGCCTTGCTAAACTCCGCGTACATTCGAATTCCCCCCGAGGTCGGCGTCATTATCACTTTAGCGTAAGGGCTCTTCCGCCTAAAAAGAAGAATATAAAAAGGACCGATCTCAAAAATTCGCCTAACGGCAGGGGCGTAACGAAGTGTAGCCCACTTAAAACAATAGCTAAATACGAGGGTCGGAAGCTACACCGCGCTTCCCATACTTAAAACTGTTCGAGATCACTCAATATGTGCTGAATTCGTAGAATTTTTATGGAGAATCTTGGAATCCTTTATTGCGTTGGAAATTTATGGCGTCCCATGGGCTCAGTAAATTCGGGCCGAATTTCGAAAATAACCACAACGCAACATTGTCTTTATTCATGTAAGTTAGAATGTTCATACTTTGAAGTAACTAAACAAAGGTGAAAAGAAACCTGTAGATACAGGAAATTCCTAGCCTAATCAATGTTTATTTGCCAATAGCCCACCCTTTGGAACGAAGAATAGCCAGAAAATTGATCCGATTTCTCCCCGGTCGCCCCTTGGCGGAGCATTAATTACTGGTTGGTGCCTCCTAGGCCCCTTGAAGCCTGCTCCTCATTTGATAGCCCGCAAACAAACCGACATCATTTCACCCCGCGTTGTTTATTACCTCTTGTAAAGTTTTCATCTCATCTTTAATTGACTTCACCAAAAGTTTTGAATATCTTTCATTTTAAAGGCAAGCGGTTGCAGGTTATAATGAAAATCTTTGAACGGCTAGGTAAATACGAAAATCTCTTCGGTTCATTAATAAAACAGAGAGTTATTAAATATTCTTTAAGATTTTTTCTTTGATTTTCCGACTCTTCGAGTGCATTTTAGATTCAAAGGAATATTTAATGAAAAGTTTGCAACTAGAGTACCTACGCTGCGTTAGTTTGCTTTATTTAATATCATTGTCCGATCCGCTGACGTAACTTTGTCGTAACTCCACATAACGATGACCAAGTGGTCTGCCTACGCGCACTATTAGATTCAATTCACGATGCTCGCTATTTGGGACCGGTTCTACTGGTCGCGAAGCCGATGTAAATATGCTTACTGATATGTACCCATTCACACCTACGTATTAGGTCGTACACGCTGTTAAGCTTTATGTTTAAAAGAAGGAATGTGTGACTCATACCTAATAGTTTCGATTCCATAAAGATAGTATAAAGAAGTATAAACGTAAACGAAGCACAAGGAGCATACAAAGATCTTGGCAGATGACGTTTTGTAGTTTCTACCTACCCCCCTGCCGAAGGGGTGAATTTTATGTTTATGTAGTTATAAATTTTACCTACGATGTCAAAAGGTGTACAGCAAACAAAAGAGTTAAGTATGCAGGATCGTCGGATATAGTTGAAGTTTAGTAAGAAACCGATGGATGTTGTCGATTGAAATTTAATTTGATAAATGAGCTGCTTATTTTCTATTAATAAAATTACATTTACTTATTACTTACTTACTTATATTATTACTTATCTCTTTTGTTGACTGTACATACATTTTCCGTGATTTTTTTCTGCACTCTAAGTGGCAAGATTTTTTATGAACTTTATAACACAGTCCATCCCTATTTAAAAAGTGCTAAAGAACGGTTACAAAAACTAAGCTCCCTGTATAAAAAGGATTTGCGCAGGATGAGCTTTATACAAGACTATGTTGTCCTGGTGGCACGGTGGCAGCCTTTTACAAAATTCTGTCGCAAAATTGCTAGAAAATTTCATCTTACCTCAAACAACTGCTTAGCTACGAAACGTTCTTACTATGGGGACTCATTTCGGACTATAGTCCTTGAATTCATGAATGAACTGGGGAAAATAAAGAGGGGAGAAAAAAGAAAAGGGTTGAAAATGAACATACTAAATACCTTACAAGTAACATTATCACTTTACAATACCATTAGGTCATGATGAAAAAAAAATAATATTCAATAGGTAAGTATAGAGTGTTAGAAATTCTTAAAGGCTTAAAAGAATTGCTTTGTATAAGTCGATGCGTTAATTAGTGAAGAAGAAAATGTTGTAGGAATAATCAAGCATAAGAAACTAGGTAACTAGGTATTAGAGAAAACTCTAGCACACTCCGAGCTTTGGCAAATAATATTTTTACTACATCATAAGATATTCTTTTACAGTTCATGGCCATACGAAAAATACCTAAGGAGCTGAAGTGTAACGTTATCAAAGTCCATCTTTCATACAAAGAAACATCGCATTTCAAGAGAAAACAGGCTCAATCTATATAAAAGTTTTCAAAGAGAAAATACCAAGCCAGAAGGAATGCCAATTTCGTTTGAAAACGTATTCCACGATTTAATTTTATTTGTAGACAGCGGTCTTCGTTTACCTTGAGGAGATGCTTCATTTGGAATCAAATGCGATTGAGAATGTTACATATTTGTTAAAGAAATCTATATATATAAAAATGAAACCCGTTTTCCGTTGTCACGACATAACATGAAAACGGCTGGACCGATTTCGATGAAATTTGGTATAGAGATAGTTTGAGTCCCGGGAAAGGACATAGGATAGTTTTTATCCCGATATTCCCACGGGATCGACATTTACGCGGGTGAAACCGCGGGGCGCAGCTAGTATTTTATTAAATTGCACCATATTCGAGATTTTAAAAGTACCCATAAGCATGTTTATTTAAAGATGTAATGCAACCTCCAATCAAACTTGTTTGCGAAGAGTAAATTTTAATCACTGGATTCATACTGAATTCATTAACCGGAGAGAGAGAGATTAAATAGAGATTAAATACTTCATCCTTTGCTATAATTAAAACATGCTTTTTACAAAGAACATCCTTCAACCATTTAACAAATCTCAACCAAATCAAAACACCAAAAAGTTACTATACAACGATCAGCTTCAAAAACCCACAAAGCGGCTTTATACAGCGCAAACCCCGCTTTTTTTTACAAGTTGGACACTTGCCGTACATTCAAGTTGAACAATGGGATTCTGGAGCGTGTTTTAATCTACGCCGCAATATCAGAAGCTCACAAACGGACAAAAAAGGTACATAGAGTGGAATCGTGGAAACCGGCCACGTGTAAACGTTGGAAACGGTTTATATTTCCCAGTTAATATGGGCCATTTTATTTAGATACGTATGAATTTTACAGTACCTCGTTTAGACTTTTAAACACCGTATGAGTTTTAAAAGTCAGTAATAAATTAACAAAATAGAGACCAAGATTTCATTGCGACTTGGTTAGGTTTGAGTCACAAAATGTGTGACAAAATACCTACCTAAAAAATTCGACTATAACAAAACTGTTCTATCCAATGTTTCATATATTAAAATTCCTGCCAAATATATAACAAGTATCCCCATGAATAACAACAGCACGTCGCGTCACCGCCGATTTGTATTCCGCACCTCTCGCCCATTCGTCTGGCCAGATTAATTATCCAACACCCTCCCATGTTTGCCAATAAGCCATCCAACCCTGACTTTTCACTATAAATCTTTGACATCACACAATTTGTTCAGCCGTGATACGCCTTACTGATTATAACGAACAACCTTATAATACCATAAGATACCTAAATCTCAATAAGGCAAGTAATTTAAACTTTGATGGGACGTGGAAAATTTTCACGAAATTCATAATTTCCGTTGGAACGATCCCGCTGTGTGCTGTACTTTTGACTGTTTCTCATAAAATATGAATTGCCTGTTAAATGTTTGAGTAAATGCGGTACTAAGTAGCGTTTTGGCTAAAATCTTTCAGTATGGCAAATGGAACAAGCAGGGAATTGTACTTAAGATGAAGCAAATACAAATGTTACGTTTCATTTGACTTCATGCACTTGTTGAGAGAATGAAAGTGTAGTAGAAAAACATGACGCATCTGCGCGCGAAACCAAACATTTACTTTGAACGCTTCCATACACATGAACTAATAAGCCTGCAACACTCGCAAATCCTAAACCAAACATTACTCAAGTATTACAAGATACTATAAGTTCCTCTCATAGATCTGGTGTTAACGTACATATATGATCAGTTGATCACGCATTGTTTGTCGATCGTTCAAAAATTAAGAGCACAATACACGTCACTTAACATATCAGTGGAGGCAAACAAAGTTACGCTGCGTTGTTTACACGCTAACACAGTGGACTATAAAGACAAATTGGAGCTTTTAACGGATTCAACACGCTATGTCGACGTGTACAAACTGTACCGGGAGCGCTGTACTCTTAGATTTATTATACGTTTCTATCATAAGACACCGTATCTCTGGGGACTTTTCCTTGAACATCGCGGTTAGTAATTATATTTGGAATCCTTTGCGGCCGTCCGTGAAGGAATCGTTGCGTAAAGGGAATTCAATTAACAAATTTTGCTGCACGCGTAAACACAAGACGCTAAGCGTTTTAGGCGGCAAGTACTTAAATAGCATGAAATTAAGAAAATTGTATATTATTCTATAGCTGTTGCCTTCTGTTTTATCAATTACTTGCGAATTTTAGAACAATCAGTTTTCGTAATGCAAAAACAAAATGATAGATTAAATTAAATGAGCGTATCATTGCGATTGGTTACGGTGTTACAAAACTGTGAGAAAATTCTTTATCATTTTGCTCTATTGAAACAGGATAAATATAACAAATGATGAAACGATAACATCCACAAGACGATACCCCGATCCCAAAGAATAGGAAAACAACAAAACAAGTGAAAGAAACTCCTTTAGTTGAAACCCTACATGTTGAATATACGGAGCTGTTGGAAACTCCGCAGTCAACTCCAGCAAAATGGAACCACAGAACCATTTGTATGGAACAACTTTATTAGAAAATTCTCCGTTACGTTGTGTGACAATCGCACCAGCAGAAAATTGGAAATAGTGACGTGCGTGCCAAAAAAAAGTGAAATGTGGAACGGAACGGAGTGGCAATTCCAAATATTCAGACAGACAGGACAACTTGGGAGTTACAGGCACAAAAAATGATATTGGAAAATGTGATTCAAAGTTGATAATAATAGGTACTGATCTGAAGATTGCGAGAGGCCACGAAATGGAACTTTATTTTAGGTTCAATCTCGTTCAAGTTGAAAACGCACCGAAGGGAATTGATTCGTTATATGAAAAAAACTAAATGACTTTTTACTTGAACGAATTTTACATTATACAGTTACTATTATATTTGTCCTTCGGCCTTGTTCGACCTTGCAAAGGCCGCAAGAACTCGTTGGATGCGAGAAGCACAAAAGCGGTCGAAGTGGAGGTGCTTGGGGGAGGCCTATGTCCAGCAGTGGACGTCTTTCGGCTGAAATGATGATTATATTTGTCACAAACAAATTACTCATAGATCCCGGTATGTAGCTCACTCCTCGTGGGTGCCCTAAAATTACTCTACACATTTATATTGGACGGATGAACATCCGCTATAGACTACATGCGTACACCGGAGGATTGACTATTGTGGCAGAATTTGGTAAGGGCAATTTACAGCTTAACCGTATTGTTGATAATGTTGGTCAATTATGGTGGAGTAAGAAAGGCGCTGGGATAACCTCGTACGAATCAAATTCTGCGCCATTTTATTCTGCTCCGACAGACGGGACATAAATAAATAGCGCAAAACACAATGGTGTCAGCATTAAAATATATTGACAAATTTTCCAGATTTTTTATTCGTACGGATTTAACCCAGCGCCGAAATTACCCCAACATACTATATATGACACAAATTAGGTCATTTTGCAAATCGCATAGGCACAACATTCATGAACTACAAACTTAATTTTTGAAACATCGCAGGGAAGCAAACAGTAGCCTTTACGCGTGACTACACAGTTGCGCCGTATTACGTGTTTTAAGCTACTACGGATCCCTATCAGGCTAGTGATACGTAACTCCGCTTCAGCGCGTACCGCAGTGGCGAGTAAGTGTGGTGTGAAAATTGCCTTATTGCGTTTACAGAATCTTAGTTCTAGAAATAGGTATTTTGCTGTTGTAGGTAATAGAAATAAAAATAACAAACACATATCATAAAGGTAGGCTTAAATTACTCTCGTTAAGTTTAGAACAAACCTTTACAAAAATGAAATACAATTCGTCAAAAATCCCGATCAGTCTGTCTCGTGGTTTTTCGGTTAAAATGCAATTATTTTCCCATTTCAACATGCCAAGGGGCAGTAAGTAAGAAAAGTCATCCGCCCCAGGGTCCAACCCATAGGTGCACTAGCAGGGAAGTGGCGAACCCTTATAATTTTCCAATTATATTTCCCGTCCAATTTTCCGTCATGTCGCCCACGGCTCTCGTCAACTGCAGCCCTACGAAACCTCCCCTAGCCGAGGATCTATTTATTATACTGCAAAAGTCAGGTGAACACCAATTACCAGCCTTTTGTTAGTACTGAATGTTTTCATAAGAGCCGCGTATGATGGTTGGATAAGTTTTTCATCGATGTGACGTGTTAAAAGCTTTTTGGTGAATATTTTAATGAAAAGCGAAGAATGCAAATGAAATGTATGTTTTTCTGGTGTGTCATTATACTAATTCTGTTGTATATTGGAATAACGGTTTTGTATGAATAAATTATATTTTTGTATGAAGTACAAAATCTCATGCCCCAATTGACCTGATGAACAGATGTTTACACAAAAGTTTAATTTCGGATAGCAATGACATTCTCATTGCTTACCGTGTGTTGCATACAATTGATCTTAAAACCAATACTATAATTAATATACTCGTCATGTAGATAAAGGTACACCTGTATCAGAAAAATATGCCAATCCAAAACAAAATTACATACAGAACCGTTGAACAGCCATGTTGACAGACACGTCACCAAACGAGGCGTAAACTGGCAAAACACGGGGGATGCGAGAACAGCTAATTTTAGCAGTATCACGGGTTTGCAAACAGGGGGCATGGTTGTGCATACATTTCAACGCCGAAGGGATAAATTCAGCTGGAAAGATTATTGAAGCCCGTGTTTGTTTAAGTTAGTGCGCCGACGAACCGCAACTGCAGAGCATTTTGACGGCTTCACTCAGTGTTTTGTGGGATACGTTCTGATTGAGTGGTGGTATGAAAACCGTACATAGCAAATCCGTATGAATTGAGTCGAAGCCGTATATTTTTAATCGACTTCTTTAGGGGAATGTGGATGTCGATTCAACATATTAAAATGTTGATGTTTGTAGCCAGTACTAAACTAAAACAACATTTGTGATAGCTATAAATCCAAAAAAGGTTTTCTAAAACTAAGATTAAACTAATTAATAACATTTCCTACATTAAACATTATGTAGTCACAGAGGAAACCTGTTTATAACACGCATGAACAAGGTGCATAGTTAATAAATATACCTAACTGCACTATATTAATTTTCGCCTCGCTTGAACTTTATACAAAATTAGTTCTATAACTACTAGCATCTCAGTAGTCTGTGTATCTTCACTTGAGCTTTTCGAGTTAACATTAGCTTATCGTTCTGAGCAAAGAACAACTTTTTGCTTTCGTATTTGAAATATAATTTGTGACGTCATAATAATCATGATGCAATTTATTTTGCTTTTCTGCCTGCAAATGGCCTTGGTTTCTTTAAAGAAATTCCAGTATTCTGATATTGGCATTTTTTATACTAAAAGTCGCTCGAAGGCAAAATATTTTACAAATAGAAACGAAGCTATCCCTAGCAATAACTAAAATAAGTTCCACAAAAAAAAAGTTACAAAAACGAAATGTAAAGTACCTACTAGTTTCCAAGTAACTAATAAATAACACAAGTACGGTGCAACTTGAATTCCAACCTGCACATTTTAATCACCTTACTTTACTCTTAGTCCTAGACTCCTAGCACAGCACAACATGAAGGCTGAGGCTACAGTAGTCAGCGATTTGCGATGCGACTGGAAGAGCGAAACGCGATAAACATGGTATGGCAACATTATAAGCGAAAATCCCGGTATATTCGGCGATGACGTGGCTTACAGTACACATACTATCAAATCATCCATCGTGGTTTACTATACGCATAATGTAGCCATACGCATATTTAGCACTATTGAACTAGTCGTGCAAGTAAGAAATTTCCTAATAAATTCGCTTCAATTTCGTGATATGTTGAGGTAGCCGATGCCGTGATTACAGTAATGTTGTTCCTATCGCAGATCGCTAGTAATTTTCGATGTACGGTGTAGCCATATACGTGAGCACGTACACGTTTATTTGTTTTAATCGCTCATGTGTCGCAGGTCGCGTCGCGGCCTAATGTAGCCTCAGCCTAATTTCTATCCGGGTAAATCTCTGCACAAAATTAGTTGTGTTAGTTGTACTGTTTCGCACCCCGTGTATCTTGGCGCGTGAAAACCAACCCGTCTGCTGTGGTAGGGCTCAACACCCCGAAAATTCCAATCCCAAATTCGAGTTATCGCACTTTGAAATTAACGCTTCGTGGAGTTGTTTGTCTAACTCAGCGATTGGGGGTTATGTTTCGATTGGGCTTATATTTTGTGCGGATTTATTAAACTTAGCTGACTTACTTGTACGTGTGTTGTTCTTTAGGGAACATTGTTGCTTGCCTGTGAGTGAAAATTACAGAAAAGAAGAACTTTGTAAGTCATATCTGATGGACAATTCTCGTAATTTTAAGAACGTTCACAGTCTGATCTCAGTCTCAATCTGTCAAAAATAGCTCTAATTTCCATACATTTTTGACGAGTTTCTGACATTGATTGACATTGAGATCAATTGAAAGGAGATTGGGACTAGATTTTGAACGTTTTTAATTACGGAAATTGGCCTTGTGATCAGCCTGGAAGCCAACCGAAGACGATGCAGCTATCAATTTATCTATCGCGATACAAATTAAGTATATGACATACCACTTGAAAAAGAAATGTTATGATTAAATTATAACTAGGCAGTCATTATAATGTTATCATAACATTTTACATCATAAAATCAATTGTCGATATCCGTTATTAGCGTCATCACAAGTGAAAAAAAAACATTTCACTAACAAATAAACTGACCTGTGGCGGAGCTTGAGAATTGATCTCTTTTCGAGTTCCCATACCCCGCTTGATTAAATAGGTACGGTCGGCTACACATCAAACAATACATAAACATTATAAGCTGACTTCTGATTGTACAAAAAACCTATACAATGCGAGGTCAGCTAAAACTGGAAATGTATAGCTTGATGTGTTACCGTGGGTACATCACGAATTTTCAGATAGATTCATTAATCAAATTTTGTTCTTAATGCTTTAAGACGGAAGTATAGGAAATGAGCATTAATGGTTATACAATAAAAAAGCAATTAATTCCAGTTTAGGCACTGCAAATTGCGATCTTCCGCTGGCATTCCATCATTCAAACATCCTGGTTTGTACGGAATGCTGATGATACTCAGCGCACTATTGGAAATCAAATCAGCATGGGATTTGTTTGTCGATTAACTGGAAATGCTACTATTAAAAGCTATAAAAAAAACACTGCGGGAGTCCGACAGAAAGTGAAAACAAAACAAAACCAATACCAAATTCCGTGTGTATATCCGATATGTCAGTACATATCGGATATACATTAAAACCGAGTACATCCCGAGGACAGCCGAATACATCTGAAGCGGTGTCAGTTACGGTAACAGTGGCGCGAATTCAATGGTTTTTTCCCATCTCATAAAACGCCCAACGCGCGTTTTCACTTCAATTAGTTTAATGTAACTTAGGACAAAATTCGAAACAACCCCCTTTTTTTTTTTTTTTATGGATGGGAAATCATCAAATGACCCCTCCCGCTCTGGGTGGAGCGAAGGGAGTGTCAGACTCTTACTGACTAAAACCCATCCGTGTTCCTTCCTTATTAGCCCTTTATGTTCCGGGGTAGCGGTAACCCTTTCGGACAATCCCGCACCCCCGGCAGGCTTCGGCCCTGGCAGGCCCCTTCCTTTATGCTGACATCTCTTTGAGGCGCGCGTGGAACACGTACGCGCCGTCCGGCACGGGCCTGGTCCTGATCGGACGGTGAGCTACCCATTACTCTCCGTCCGCAGGCCCGCACCTACGGTGGCCGGGAGTCGTCACGCGGCTCCCGACGCCCGGAGCGTCTACCGCGGCGGCTGGGGTGTGAGGCTCTCTCCCTCAGCCGTTCCGCCACCTCCTTCGCTAGCATGACTGCTTCGCAGAAGGAGGTGACCGCCTCCCACTCCCTCTCGCCCCGGACCATGGCTTGAACCAGGGCCGGACGCGAGAGGTCTCCACACAATGGGTGCCTGAAGATTGACGGCGCTGCCAAGGTCGGCCTAGGAAGCGTTCGAGGTGGTGTGGGAAAAGATTTCCTGGGAGACCTTTGTCCGCTATGAGACTGCGTTGGATAAACAAAACAAATAAAAAGTAACTTATTTCTTTCCAGTTAACTATCTACAGGGTGTTACGGACAGGGTATATCAATACAAACGGGTTGAAGAGTGTATCTGGTCTAGAATCTCTGTACAAAATTTCAGCTCAAAAGCATTAACTTTGAAAATGCTTAATATTTTTTTATTTCGACATCACGGCGCTGCACTGGCGCGCGGCGGCGTGATGTGCGTGTACTAGGCGCACAGACACACTACAGCTAATGGGTAATGACCCTCGTAGTGCGGTGACACGTTTGTTATGATTTCAATTTAATAAACTATCGAAATAAAAAAATATTAAGCATTTTCAAAGTTACTGCTTTTGAACTGAAATTTTGTACAGAGATTCTAGACCAGATACACTCTTCAACCCGTTTGTATTGATATACCCTTTCCGTAACACCCTGTATACCTTCTTTATCAGTATCATCTTTCGTGATCATCCTTTCGTAATGAATAGTTTGAATAAGTGTTTACCTATGTATCAGTGAGAATTGTTTAGATAAGACAGACAATGCTTACATTCTGAAAAAAATACCGAGTAACGTAGCATTCGATGTCTAAAAACTGAGCCTAAACCGATTGAATACCGTAATTATTATTATAATTAAAAAGCCCTTGGATCCACGTTTAAAGGGTTAACCTTCATATGGCCACGTAGACCCACCAAGACACAATGACTTTTTAATTGTTTCTGAACCTCATGCCGCTACTCTCCTAATTTCATTGTCAGTTCGACGAGAGCTTAATAGGCCCACTGCTCACTAGGCTGCATAGGGCCACTGTTCTACAATAATTTTGAAGGTATCTAAATAAACACAATCGCGTGATGATGGCACTTAATAACAGTTATTTATGCTCATCCAGTGAAAGCCACAATCGAAATTAATGTACAGTACATTTTTTTTTTGCCGGATTATGTCGTTGTATACCGATCGTTAATATTTATTAACATTATAATAGCATTAGCTTATGGCAACATTACAATAAGTAGGTATGTGTTTTTATTTCAATTCAAAAGAATCCTGCTGTATAATTATTATGAATGTAAAAGTTTGTGTTTGGATGTTTGTAATGCAAAAACGGCTCAACGGATTTGGGTGATAATTTTGCACACAGAGTTTGTAACCTGTCTATCGATTTTATAAAAATCTAACCGTGAACATTAGGTGAAGTCACCTTGAAGTGAGCTGTCAATTGTGTAAATTTCTAGCATCAGGTGAAATTACAGTTCACTTTAAGCTCACTTCACCTAAGTTTTCACGGTGAGATGTTTACAGAAAAGACCGCCAGGATTAATACATGATAATTTAATTATGATACTTTTAAACCCAGTAGTAGGTTCATGTAAGATTTTTTCTGACATCCACACCACGAACAAAAGCTAGTGTAAGATATTTTTTCTCAGAAACTGCATTTCAATCACTCGCAGCTACCAGGGTAGCAGTAACACCAAGAGCTTATTTTCACTCAAGAGCTGTAAGCCATAGCGGCATTGTGCCGATCTTTTACAGCTGATGGTTACAGTTTGCATGGGGACTTACAATCTTTAAGTCAATGGCTCTATTTGTTTTAATTTTAAATCTACATATTAGAGGAAAATATATGTCAATTGCACATTGTTACATGTTACATGCAACAATCATCTAGATGTGCGTTGAATGTTTCAGTTATTAATACCAATGAGTATATGTAAGAGTATTACATTAAAAGTGTTGATGTGTTTTGACGGTTATAAAAAGAAAGCCCACAATAATCAGACATAATTATATTATAACTAATCCTTGAATATTGAATGAAATTTATTATGTACATCCATATCCTTACTTTTAGGTACCTACTTGAATTAAACTACCAAAACTTATAATTTATTTAAAAAAAAGATAATATTACCACGGATTTAGAAGATGATTCTGAACCCGTTGAAATTTTTTGTCAGTCATAAAAAAAATCATTCGTACACTTTTAACGCGCAGGTGCCTATTGCACTTTTCTATGAAACAGCAGATTTTTTTTTTTTGAGAACCTACGAAGAATTTCTACGCTAGGGAGTCCTAGAATCATGATTGTGCTGAATTTATGGTTTCAGTTTGCGCGTCGATGTCCCTGGCATCTTGTATAATCTAACAGTCCTAAGTCTTTGAAATAAATTTAATGTACGAAAACATCATAACAAAACCCTTAATCGGATATCTATAAATTACCAACACCTCCACAAATTCTGACGCAACAGCTAATTAAAAAGTGACAAACCATAATCCCTAACTGTATTAATTTATAAAGTATGCCCGTATCACATGTAAATGAGCAGCCAAGCACTAGGGAAGACGCATAATAATAAAATAAGCCTGTCTCAGCGTGCCGACGGGATTCGGCCTACAATCCGCTTTCACGGAATTAATATTTTCCCTAGAGGGACAGTGATAAAATGTCTGTTTAAAACCGTGGGATTTGGAGAAATAAAGGTAAAGTCTTATTTGTGGTTTCTTAAAGTTTTCTTTTCTGGCCTTTTCTTGACCTGATTGTTAGTGAAAGTCAACAATGCTGCCTAGAAAACCCTCATCATTATACTACGGAATATAAAACAAGATACAAATTTATTTACACACACATTAATTTACTCACAGTATACCAATTAATTTGAGGAAACTATATTAAAAGAAGTGTTTTGTCGTTAACGTTTAAAAAGACACTGGTGCATCTGCCTATCTTCCTGATGCATTCTTATGTCATCATCATTATCTAAGTCAACAGCACTGAAGAGTTGAGGGGAAGCGGCCTAATTGCTGACGACCACAACAAACATCAAACTCTCTACATGGAATTCTAAAACCTTATTGGATCACACACATAGGTACTATTTCACATATCGTTTGCTAATAAGAAAACAAGGTGATACTTTAGGTAAACATGTCGGTCATATGATATTATCTCGTAACAATTTCCAAGAAACAGACACGGTAAAAGGATGAACAAGAAATGTTAAGAGTTATTTTTTATGCTTGTCATCCCTTGCAAATTGGGAAACCTACTCGTACCTCTGGGACAACAGGCCGTCAGTTATGATTTACACAAATGTCTTGATAAGTGTAAGGCACTCCGCAGACGAAGTTATAAATCTTTTATATTTTATTTACTTTGCTCAATGAATGAATGAATTGCACCGATCCCAGCATGGTTAAACCAGACTCGATTAATCGAATGAACCCCAAAATTCGCACGAGCTCCTGTAGCCTCATGTTCATGGTGCTACAGCGACCATTGCATATCAAGAATAGACCGGGGGGCGGTAATGGTGGGAAGACGTGCCCGAAGGATAGGTAAGAATTTAAGAGCCTACCGGATATGCATCCTAGTTATATTTTATTTACTTTGCTCAAATAAATAAAACATAAAAGAATTATAAAATTCTATCGATTCGTATTCTAAAAAATCTCAACCATTTATGCAAAGGTGGGTCAGTTAATTGCTATAACTGACTGTACATACTTTTACACGAAACCAGCTCGCTCAAAAAGTCAATAGTGTGTGGAGCTTTAACCGAAAGTTTAAGTTGGAAGTTACACATTTTCTACTTTGTCGGTGCACCTATATTTGAGCTTAAAGTTGTACTGTCTACTTGCGAAAGCTTAAATACGAATACTCAAGTACTTTTTATGTGAACTTGAATATTTCGTTCAGAAAGAGATTAAGGGCTCATTAGCAACCTCCCTACGTTCGTTGAAATGAATTCTAATAAAGTTAAAAACAAAAGCACGCCCCCTTTATTAATTCCCGAAAATTCGAACACAAAAGTCGAGTACCCACTTTATTGCTTCTAAGAGTGGGCCGCTATTACTTACAAGTTCTGCCCTGTTGTTTTGTTTCATTTTCCAACTGATAAATTTCTCCTCATCTCTCAGGAAGTATATTTATTTCTACTCGAATAACACAAAAATATTGGACAACTCTCGGAATAAATCATAATAAAATGTGGGTTCACTAATAAATAAGAACAAAAGAAAACACGCCTCCTTGTTATCGCGGAATTTTTTTGACTTTTCTCTGGCCTCGTTTTAATCTTGAACGCCTAAAAACATATTTCGTACAAAGTCTCTTGTTTCGTGTACGAAGGGATAATAAACATCCGATATTAAATCGGTTCATATTATATTAATGATAATCCCGAGCAAAAGAAAAAACGGCCGAGAGAAATATATTTTCACGCTCTTTTGTGGGTAAAGTGGTCGTTCTAATCGGAAAAAATCGGTAAGCAGTTTCGCCCCAACTGTTTTGCTAATTCCTAGGAAAAGAAGTCCCAGAGATAAATCCATACAAATAATATAAATGCGAAAGTGCGTCTGTCTGTTACCTCTTCACGCTTAAACCGCTGAACCGATTTAGATGAAATTTGATATAGAGATAGTTTGAGTCCCGGGAAAGGACATAGGATAGTTATTATCCTGATATTCCCACGGGATCGAAACTTATGCGAGTGAAACCGCGGGGCGCTGCTAGTAAAAATATATTTTATTCATCATTGACCTTCATGAGCTTTCCTGTCACCATAGTTTGGCGTAACAGAGGGACCTACCTATATTATAGGAACTAGAAAAGTCATTAAACAAAGCAATCGAAAGTCGTATTAGATGTCTATGCCAAACGACTCCAATCACATTCTAGAAACATTTTTTACAAGACTGTAAAAATTGTTTCTTAACTTCTTAAAATGAGTCTTCCAAGAATCCATAAATTAAGTCTAGATAGGTATTCTATTTAGGTGTATACCATAGTACTACACATCAACCAAAACAGAGACCACGTTCAGTCTCGTCACGTATTTCGCCATAACGAGGCGGCGCGACAGTGGCGCCCCCACACGCGTGACGACGCGGAACTTTGTAGGTACAAACAACAAAAGAGTTAAACCTGCAACAACAACAACAACTCCTCTTTAATCCATTTTGTGCGTCCAGTGAGTGGTTTGGTCTTTGACATCTCGAGTATGAGTGGTGTCTGATGCTAACAAAAATAGTACGCGCATCAATAATAAAATATTGCCAGCATAGAAAGTGATAGTTTTTGCTCAGCTAATAAACTCTTTTGCCGACTGTACTTTGTTCCGCACGTCCGCAACACATGTATTGGACCTATTATGTATGGGTAGACGATAATAATTCATATTTTTTTTTTGGACCACGACGTTATTGAATGTCTCATTTTATCTATAAAATAAAGAAACGATTGCAGATGTAAACGTTGCCAAGTTATAGTCGCTGAGTAAACTGGTGGACTGTTGGAAACACTTTTTATATGCAAGGTTTCAACTACAGGGATTGCACTTATCTTTGAGGTAAAAAATATAGTTTGCATTCGTAAAACGGACTTTGAATCTACTGTACAAATTTCAATATAAGAAGCATTTGACTCAAATCCGAAAATTCAAATAATGGAACTTTAACGAGCATTATGAAAACCAAAACATTAATCAATGCAGTTATCCTGTAAGACTATAAACCCAGTTCAAACTAAGATATTCCAGACCTATCGAAACCATTACAATCATTATGTGCCAAACACTATCTCAAGTAACAACCACAAGCCATTTACCAGTCAATAACAGGCACATTAAGATTGTCTGTTCTCCAATAAATTAGGAACCTTGTTTCACGTCTAGTGCTAAACGATGTGCTCACAAAACGAATGTGCCAAATACGAGCCAAGGTTGGAATTGTTGCACAAATATAGGTACAATTGACGAATCCAGTTCATTGTTGTGACGTGGGCCCTGGGCATTGAACAGTCTGATCTTTAGACACGAATCACAAAGTTCAATTGTTTAGATATTTGTTGGTGTCATCGTTTATCATTGATACCTACTAGTTATTCATTGTTGCTAGTGATAGTGAATGTGAACTGACTGTACTGAGTTTGATCGATGTGAGTTTCAAGGTCTTACAATTGCAAACTCGACCAGAATATACCAGAAAAAAAAAATGGATAATTCTCAGTATATAGTTTGGGATTAGATAGGCCAACATTTCGTTGTTATTATATTCAGATCTGATAGTATGAGGAAATGAAAACACCTGTCAGTGGTCCTAAAAGAAAAATAAAATCAATTCCTCAACTTTCCACGCATTCATTGCTATATTCTATATGCATTGCAATATTTCTTTTCCAGGGAATAAAATAGAGCACGGTTGGTGCCTTTTGAGTCTGTGCCAAAATGTGCCTTCTCGAGCTACTTTCGTAAGACGTGCGAGGCTTACAGCGCAGTGCATGAGTGATGGGATGCAAGCCTCAGAGCCTTGCTTGTACTACAACATCGTAGATTCAATCCCTTTACAACTTGTGCTTGAGTAAAAGAGACATGAGGTAAGGAGCTTATAGAAAACCAAAATTTTGATGATTATCAAATAGGACATAGCATAGGCAAATATCTACTGGGCCCGCATGGTGGACTAGGGTCTTCCCACATTTATCGACGCGGAATCGGCTAACGCCGGTCAAAAAAGCCTTTATGTCTACGTAATAAGGGTGTTACTAATACCATTCGCATCGGCTCGGCTCGGACGACGCGGCGCGACGCCGATCGACAGCGAAACGAGCCGTTTGCCTATTAGCTCGGCAATAAGTCGAGTAGTTTGGTGATACGCACTCGGCTTAAGCCGATTCCGCGTCGATAAATGTGGGGACACCCTTAAGGCCCACTCCCCCTTCCAGAGAGAAGGCCTGTGTCCCAGTAGTGGGAACATTATAGGCTGATTATAGACAAATAAGTCGAAACTTATGTTGGCAATCTACACAGCAAAAAGAAAAACAGCTGAATTATTTAAAAAAGAAAGCGAAGAAAATAACAAAAAATCAAACAAGAAAAGTATCAACTTTGTCAGAAACAACACCGTGCAATAAGCCAGTTGTGAAGCTAAAAATAGAGGAGTACAGGCAAAAAGTGGGCAATATTAAAGCCTGTTAGTTCTTGAAAGCGTAGGTATCGTATCGCGAGGCAGCAGGCGTTGAAAATTTTCCAATATATCAAGCCTAACATAAAATCTCGTGATATTTTCATCTTTTCTTTCAAAGTTCCAACAGTGAAATACGATAAAGATTTATTCTGTGTTCTCAGACGCTGAAATCCGTCGTCTAGGTGTTAAATAAACACGATTACTCCACAAATCCGGGAGAAACGGATTAAACATTTCAACAAGGATTTATACCTTTCATAATGAAAATATCAGAGGTTATTTTAAATGTCGGGCTGTTAAATAAATGTTGATATTTTTTTCTGTGAAGAGATTTTACATTCTTGTGAATACCGGGTACTCATGAATCCGAGACTGCATAGGCACATGAAAGGCACTTTTAAACGCCAAAATTTACATAAAAAAATAGAAGTGATCCTAGTCGCCCCTTCCAAAAGGTAGTTTCGTATGGAGAAGAATTGGTATGAAAATCCAACTGATTCCTGATTCTTTTGATTAAAATGCTTTACAATATTTTGTATACAAAAATTATATAATTATAATGTGAAGACCTAGAATAAAATTACTATACCATAATAGGTAAAAACCATGACAGATAAATTAATTATGTAATTGAAACATGGTACTCACATATTTACAAACATTGCAAAAGTAGACGATTCACGAAAGCAGACGGTGTCGTATTGTAATGCATCGTGGGAAAGAAAATCTCTACTAAGAAGAAATCATTTAACTGATTCAATATAGACAGACACTGCAACACATTTGGTACTGATCATTATGTCTAACGAAGCTTCCAAGTAAACCGATCTGGCTTCATTGGGAACACAATAATTTACGCAGCACAGTTACATGGACGCAAATTAACGGATTAGGCAAGCGAGCGATGTATTCACCGAAATACATTTCCCGCGAACATTCGTAATCTAAACAGACATTGCATCGGAATGTAGCGAGCGTAATCCAATAGTAATGAATTACTTAGGCATATGCACGAATTATTGTTGTTTGTTTGATAGGTCTAAAATTATTCCAATCTACAGGGTGAAATTAAATTCATGGGCATCCTTTTAAGGGGTCATTGTACTCATCATTATGAACAACGTTTACTATGGGACTAAACCTAAAATCGCGAAAAAAAATCAGCTGTTCCTTGCATTTATGTTCACATAACTCGACAAAATGTAGTGAAGAGCTGATTTTTTTTTCGCGATTTCAGGTTTGGTCCCATAGTAAAAGTTGTTCATAATGATGATTACAATGACCCCTTAAAAGGATGCCCATGAATTCAATTTCACCCTGTATACTATAGTAATATAATAAATCTGAAGAGTTTGTTTGTTTGCGTGAACGCACTAATCTCTGGAAGTACCAGTCAGATTTTGATTATTTTTGTATTTGTTAGTCCAATTCATGAGGAAGGTTATTACGGAGGAAGGAGGAAGGATATTATAGGCTATAACTCTTAGGAACCGAGCAAAAAGTCAGAAAGAACGCTAAGCGAAAACGAAGTAAAAGCGCGGGCGGTCGATGCAACGCGACGCGGTTGTTCGGGGGCACAAGAAATTTCACGCGAACGACGTCGCGTGCAAAATCTGTAAACGCTAAAATTAAACTAGCAATATATCGCCAATATTGAGGAGTTAATTGAGTAATAATTTAGGAGGATCAAACTCCTAATTCTGGCTACAAAATTAGGAAACCTCCATCTATCTACAGTTTCACTAAAATTTCCAATGAATTTAAACGCTTTAGAGTTTTTAGGTAAGGCTTTGATACTGATGTTGCTGATACATTCTCTTCCTTTGATATTGTTCGATATCATTCCAACATTATTTCCACAAAGCATTATCAAAGTACCTATTTTATCAAGAACAAACATTCACCATATAGGAATCAGGAATCATTATAAACCACTTACAATCTGCGTTCTAGTTCCAGAATATTCCATTTCACCTGTACCGTAACCAGTGTTCATGCGTCATGTTTGTTACGTCACATTGTTAGTGAGCATTCTGTGTTCTGTCCCTGCCTTAGTCCTAAACGTAGAATGGTGATGTACGGTTGTGTCAGCCCCTGAGCGCCCCATATGTCCCTGAGACAAGCCCCACCTAGCTCAGGTGCATGCTCGCTTAATTTGTCAAGAGAGATCACTCCACTACTACGGGGGTGGATCAGTGGTCGGTTAAAACTATAAATTATATCTGGAAGGGTGTAGTTTAAGCTTTTAATGAAGTTATTATTATTACCGAAGTTGGTGAGCATTATGAAAGGAATTTATGGATTTTGGTAGGGTTTGATTTTATTGTTAGAAAGAACTTTGACTGAAAATTAACCCTTCGTACGTGGATCCACGCGAGACACAATTACTGGATAATTACGGCATTCAACTGGTTAAAGGACTGTCCTGTTAATTAACCCTAGATTCTACTAGGTTTATAAATAGAGCTATGCTTTAAAAATATATATATTTCATCAATATTTTTGAAAAATTGAAATTCTCGACGCCCTTCAATATAAAATCACAAGCACGATTTTAATTTTTTTACAGCAGGTCCTTTGGTACAAAAACAAAAGCGGAACCATGTAAAAAAAAATAGAACAAGCATTGTTCAGTCTATTCTCACGACATCTGTGAACTGTCAGTTTCAGGCGCACACCTGTTTCCTTTGGGATTGCAAATATGTCGTCACGAGGGAATACAACTGGTGACAGTTGACAAGCGCTTTAAGGTGAATGCGTAGTGGTAGCCCGCGAAATTCAAGTTTTCTTACTTTTTTTGCAATTTGCAGGTCAGTGTCAGGTTGTATCTTGATAAAAATTTGATTCGCGACTATAATAGACATGTATTTACAGAATTATAGTCATTAGAATCATTAATATATCTCTTTAAGTTAGATTTCTACCATAAACACTTTTCCATACGAGATTTGTTCTTAACGGTAGAAATCTAACTCAAAAAGATGTATTAATGATTCTGATGATTATAATTTTGTAAATACGTACCTGTTATAGTCGCGAATCAAATTTTGATCAAGATAAAACCTGACACTGACCTAAAAATTGCAAAAAACGTAAGAAAATTTGAATTTCGCGGGCTACCACTGCGCATTCACCTTAAGTTCAAAATTTAAAGCGCAGTTCCGAGATTTGCATATTGCATTTTTTGCGACAAAATCTGCCTTGGTTAGGATTTCGGCGAAAGCAAAGCGAGATACCAAAGAATTTGCAAATGAAATCGAGTAGACTTTTAGTACCTACCTAATCTATTCATTGTAAGTTCCATACAAAATCCTGAAGTTATCTCAAAATAGTCAAATGATTTCAGAATCACAGAATAAACCAGTATATTACATTCCATAATCTGGTATAAGTTCTGTAATGAAATAACTAATCCTGTATTTACAGCAAAATAAATCACACACGATAGTATAATCGGCATTTCGCTGCGGTTTGTTAGGTCCCGATAGTCACACTAACACCACGGCTTTAATAGAAACTATACCACAAACAACAATTTGTTTACGTTTGTTTTAAACGTATCAGCGAGGACTAATCCAGATTTATAGCAGGTTTGGTCAACCTTCGGTGCAAACCCCTGGCTGTACCTATCTGTTGCAATTTATTAACGTTTTATTAGCGTTTCACCGGGATAAAGGTGCGTGGAAATATTGCCGTTGTGCTGAAGGTTGCCGACCCGGGCGGCTCAATTTCGACCTTTTTCTATCAATCCTCATTTTCAGATAATTAGGGACGTTTTCACGAAGTTGGGCTTTATTAGGTGATTATGCGTTAAATGGTAGATTGTAAACAGTTCGATGGCTACATTATACCGCCAAAGTAATAATACCCTTGATTTTTTGCAAAAGATTTTATTTATTTTTGCAATAGATTGTCCTAAAAGTGAGTATTTCAATTACTCGTATTTATTTAGCTCGTTGTCACACGCGAATCGTTGTCGATGTCCAGCGTGAATCGCTGTTTTAATAATTATCCGATAAATATATAATTAATCCGCCCCAAATGGCCGCTCTCTGAATAACTAATTAAATATTAAAACTGTGTTTATTAACGAAGTTTTCCCGTTGTGGTTCACAATATTCAGTCACTTTGAAAGTAGCGAAATATCGATAATTATGATACAGAATGAACATCATTAGCGTATAATTCGATAAAACGATTGACACTAATTCTTTTAATTTTACGTAAAAAGAGACTGTTATAAATATTGACATCATCATCATTCTCCAGAAGGCCAATTCTCTTAATTTAAAACGTTCAAAATCTAGTCGCAGTGTCATCTCGGCGACAAACAAATGTCAAAAACTTGTCAAAATGTAGGGAAATTTCAGGTATTTTTGACAGATTGAAACATCAGACTGTGAACGTTCTTAAAATTACGAGAATTGCCCCTCTGCCCTTATCCCAATTTATTTGGGGTCGGTGCAACATGACTTTTTCTTCCATATCTACTTCTCTATTAGCCGCCATCTCGAAAGTCACCACCCTTTCTAACCATATCATCATTCACACAGTCCATCCGTCGTTTGATAGGTCTTTCCTATCTACATTCATACTCAAAACTTTCCTCACGATATTTTCCTCGTGTTATGGAGAAATAAGGTCGAATGAGGAGATGATGGTGAGGATGATGGAATGGTCGATGATGTGGCGGGGTGGAATGAGGTCGGTCGATGAATCGGTTGTCATGGTAACATGACGATTTCCACACAACTTTTCAGTTACCGATGCCACTTTCAGACTTCCTCTTATGTACTCATTTCTTATTCTATCACCACACATCCCTCTTAGCGTTCTCATCTCAGTTGCATGCGATTGCACGTTTGTGATTACAAACGACATCATTAACAATCGTATTGAAATAAGTACGCTTTACCTATTTTAATGAGTGACGAATAATTAACTTTTTCAGGAGGTATTTATAGGTGCTTTTATGTACCTGTTAGTAGGTTTTAAAATGTTTCCAAAATTCATCAATCATTCAACCTACTTTTAAAGATAATTTCGTAAGCTCAAGTAAACTGTAGGTATTATATTATTAATTATTTTACCTCAATACCTCTCAAAAGTTGATTTTAAATGAACTCAAAAAGTCTAAGAAGTTTAAAAAGTTGCAACTTTTCTTTTACCACGGAATATTTAAACTGCCAACGTAAGTGCTTACCGAAACCAGCTTAAAACAACAAAGGGTTACTTCCGTTTACATAATCTTCCTCACAGCAATGGAGCCTTTACGAGGGTTGAATATGGCGTCACAGTATATATTTGTAGAAGGAATTACTTCAGACTACGTGAAAATAATCGCTGATTTTGACGACGTATCACGTACCCTGATTACGTGAATAGGAAATAGTTAATGTATTTGACGTTAATTCGCGCCTGTATTTTCAGATAGGCAGGGGTGAAAAGTAGTACGCCCACATTTTGCCAGATAAGTTTGAAACCCATATAACAGGGGCGACCCTATTGCTATCTATCGAGCTCCGGACATCGGGCTGCTACTAAGGAATTCCTGATGACAGAGCCGTGTAAGACTTGGCGAATTTAGGGTCCCATGCTCAGAAGTAATTCTTGAGACTGAAGATTCCGTCATAGTCGAGGATATTATGTAGGCAGGTACTTAAGTTTCTCGTCGTTGATGACGGCAGTATCTCCCAGGATCTTTATTTACCTGAAAAGAGAAAACAATCCGTTAGTTGAATTCAGATTAGCGGTCAGACAATCGTTTGCATAATGCCAACTCTATAAACATATTTATTACTGTATTTCCGCACCCAAACAGCTTTCGTTTAAGCTCTGGAGAATCCATAAAATGTAACGGTATGCAAATGCAACTCCTTCTTTTACCTCCTACATCAGCTTTAGTCATCGTGCGTCATCAATCATTTACCAAATAAAAGAACAACAGCATCGATATCTTTGACTGTTTTATTTTATATCACGATCATCAAAAGTAAAATACCAAACCGTGATTCACCTTTTACGAAGAAAAACTTGATGATGCACTTTATTTTAGAAAGTTCGTTTTAAAAGGCAATTCTGGCCGGGATATCAGTTAAAAGCAAACAAAACAAATTTTAAAAGCAAGGCTGACTTTTACCAAAAACATGAGATTGAAAGATACCAAAAACAAAACCTCAACAAAAATCCTCCTGAACTCCGAAATACAAATGACAGCTAAATAAAAGTGGAAAACCGCCATGCCCAGAATGCAAAATGATGGTCAAATAATTCGGTTGTCAAGGGGAACAAACCGTAGGAACACGGGCAGGGCACTGACTAATGGGCGATGTCGGCAGGCTCCACAAACATCGGGGCCTCTTACACGTCCATATTAAATCACAGGCTTTGTCTTAGACCTGGGCAGATGGAGCATGCGTGATCGCCTGAATAAAATATGCGGCTAGCTGGACTCCGTCTATAGACGGGGATTAGCCGTCTGTTGTTGACTGATACCTTATCGATTCCGTCTTTAGGGATTATAGACGATGCTGCTTGTTGATCTATGCATGCTTTATGACTGCTGTGTCAATACGCTTTTTGTTTATTCTCTTCCTATTAAAATAATGGAAATTATTCAGAAAATAAGATGAATGATTTGTCTAATAGATTAAAAAAGTGTAATACTTTTTGGACCACCAGAATCAACAACATGCAACAACAGAATTTACGAAAACTCTACCTGCCCATTGCTAAAACAATTGAATAAAATTTCCATTAAATGCTATGTCTGCAAAGGGGAAAACGTTTAAACAATCAGGAAAGTAATATTATGCGCTCACTTACAAAGAACCCCTTGCTCATTTTACAACAAGTACCTGCATTTAATTTACTCCTCTTCTGTCTGTAGAATCAATTTATATAAAAGGTCTAACCCTGTAATACAAGATGCAGTAGATGCAGAAAACGTTGATGATGTTAAATAAAACTCATTTTTATAAAAGTAGTTCTTCCTCTCCAATAAAAGAAATACATGTTAAACTGTATTTCTTTTATCAGCAAAGTAATTGTGCCCTTTGATTTCTAAGAAACAACACATCAGCTGCTAACCATGCATCAGTGTACGTGTATTTGTTTGGCCTTAATGCATCCGGGTCGAACTACTTTTAACTTACATTAATATTATAACATTAAAACTAATGCCCGATGAAATTAGAATTAAGAATAGCCCATCTGAAGTGGGGAAGCTAATAACTGTTGCTTAACATTCATTTTTAATCAAGATGTATGCGTAGTATCGATAAGTTATTCGAGCGGAAGTAATTCATTCTGTGCTGATTCATCTACTGTTTATATTTTATCGTGTTTGAGTAAAAACGTGTCTAATTAATTATTAAAATGATGCTATCATAATATTACTGGCTAAGTAAATGAGATTACTTTAAAATATATTAAACTCAATGATCGAAACGCTTGGCCGTTCGCTATAATCATTATAAAGGGCTCGGATAACGTCGGCACGTCTCGCCAAAATAAATTCTAATAAACTTAATTAAGCTGTACAACGGTATTATCTCCGTCAAATTTTACCTCCCCAAATTAAAAGGCGAAAAAGTTAGGCCCCGCGCTTTGAGTGTCAAAGGAAAAGAAGATAAAGTTGCTCTCTACGTGACTCAGCTATGCAAACATTTTTTGAGTAGCATAGCAAACAGATGAGGACGCTTTAGACAAGACTAGCCTGATTGCTTCAGTCGTTTTGTTAGGACATACAAGACTAGTATAGCTGCATAAAAAATGTGTTGTAACAGTTATGCCGCAATGTTGCTAAATGGCCACAAAAAACGATTGAAGTTTAATAAAAGAAGAAAGCCCGAAAGTGAAATTCGTTCCTTTTAAGCTAACGAAATAAATAAGTATAAATTACATTTACGTGCTTAACCTAAAAGTTTAAAACGATATGTGGCTGGCTAGTAAAGTAAGCTCTTCCAACCACAAGCGAAAGGGGTAAGCGGTAACTAAATCTGGTATTAATACGGCTTCTTAAGCGAAAAAAAAAAACAAAACCGGCCATATTTTTTCCTCGCTATAATTTTGTCGGCGACTATTCGTGCGAATGAGAAGGAAAGTGGGAATACGAAAGAGAGAAAGAGACAAAAGCAGGAGAAATATAATCCTCCACTAATGATAACGGGTGCACCTGCGTGATATTTGCCCCGAAAATTATGGGCAATACAGATGGAGCGGGATGCTGCTTTGTAATAAGAGGGTAGATGTCGCAAATGCAAAATACAGCGTATGACAACGAGCTTTAATATTTTGAAGCTTGTAGAATAATTTGCCAAAAATTTGTTTTGTAAATATTTACGTAGTTGCGACATGTTGCGTGTAAGAGACATGTTAGGTATAGGTATATGTGTTGCTCTTAAAAGAGTTGTCAACCCAAGCCTTTTGGGTTCAGAAATGACCCATTTACCTCATTCTGGCTTGAATACATGTTTAAGAGTAAAATGGGCTTTGAGCTATTTTTAATAGCTATGCCCAAGTTTACCTTTTAAATATACGATAGCGGTATTTGTAAGTGAGCCTAATTAGAGCAAAGATTTGTTTGACTCAAGAATACATACTCAAAAATCTTTATCTGTCATCACAATACAGAGAATCGGTTAGGTAAAAAAACCTCAAATTGCTACGTAGAGCTGCAATTATTTATTCCTGTTTTTATCATTGTGCATATTCGAGCAATCGAACCGAATACAACGAACGCTTCATAGTTTCATTAATTTTGTTATCCGCTAATTAAAACATGAAATTTGAATCACAATAATGTGGTATTGAATTGGGAGAATACAGAATTCCAATACAGATTTTAGAAGCAAAATAAATGAAACTGGAAATACTCCTCGCATATTTCGTAGACTAGATTTAGTTTAGGTTAAGGTTTTGATTTACTTTTTGGTGGTTTTAGTTTTATCAGTGAAGAGGTTTCAAATAGTAGTATTTTAAATGGCTACGTAACTCTTAACAAAAGGATAAGAAACAGGTTTTGAATTTTTTAACATTATAATTAACATTTGAATAAATGAGAGATAGGGAGCAGTTACAGACTTAAATAATATAGATGAAGATGTATAAATAAATATAAATGCATTTATTATTGATAGAATTGTCCCCAATGAGTCTGACCTGTCGATGGGTATTGAATGTACAAACCGCATTGATTTGTCTCATCTTACAATTAACACAGATACAGAAACTGAATACCTATGACCTTTGCTATTGAAACATATCGTAACTATTGGATACATATTTAATATCATTGAGGGAAAACCACAAAAAAATTATAAATTATAATCTTAACACCTGCATTAGGAGAAAATGCGGAATATTTTGATGACACATATGCAACTCATGCCTACCATGCCCATGCTCATGCCTCTGCCTTAAAATCTACAAAGGAACTTTTATTTGACATAGTTTTGTTGAAGCTCTAGATAGCAAGCTGCAATGGCCAACTAAGAAAAAACAGGTGGTGGTTTGTGTTCTGGAGCAAGTTCAGTTAAAATTGCTTTCTTAACTGGCGATTTTTGTCGGTCTTCACTTTAAATAGAACTTACGATCTTAGGACACTAAATTATGTTCTGTTCAAAGTTCACAGTTTGAGAAATTTTACATCGATGATTAATGTTTTTAGTATTCTAGTCATAATTTTAATGAAAACAGAAGAATAATATAAAATATTAATCAAAGAAACAAAACAAGAATGCGCCTCAATTAGATTCGTATTCTGTTAATTACTGGGGACAGTAAGTTTAATGAAACTGTTGCTCCCCAAGGTTGCAGACTGGACTGTAAAGCTCCGAATTTAAAAGCGGGTGCCGCAAGCAAACTCCGTGGTAGCCGTGAGAATGCTAGAGAATGGTGCGAACACGTACAAAATGTTTACTTTTCCTTTGTGCAGCTAGTTCCCTGGCTGGTGCAAAGGAACGGCGACGGGCGGGTGGCAAATGTTTGCTTTTACTCGCATTTATGTTTGTTTGTTAACGTAAAAGGAGATGCAGTACTTAGAATATTCTGTTTAATGAGAGAGGGAATATAAACCCTGTTGAAGTTCACAAAGCTGTGTAGACAGCAACTCCAGGAAATAGAAACATATGTATTTTGATGTTTTGGTTTCTTCAAGCGTGCTAATTTAATCTGTCTTAAATATAATATTTATTTATTAATTTTTGTTTAAAAACATTTAGCGGCTATCTATTTTGTGGTAATTTAACAGTAACCTTGCACCTAGGAGTCAAAAATTGCCTAAAAAGGTACATGCAAACTTCTAACTCTTATAAGTATCTCATTTCGGACTGAGTTTAGAGATATGCATGTCAAATAAGTTTCGTTTGTTACAATATTCTGTACTAGAAAAACAAGATTTGGTTGATGGCCGCGAGAAAACAAAAAGACGCCACCTTCCATACTAAAATCGGCATTTTCCTTTGGCACATGGGTAGACCATGACCTGGATTAGAACATAATTATATACTTTTCATTCACTTATGCGGGTCAAACCTCGGGCCACAGCTAGTCATAAATAAATAGTTATTGCAATCGTTACGCTTTCTGTAAATACGTATGTAGTTTGTATATATACTTCATATATAAACTACGATGATACTCTACGATGATGATCTACTAAAGATACTCTTTTTGATTTACAAACTTTATTGTAACAAAATAGTCTTTATACAGCTACATTACATTGAACTTTTATCATTTAGGAAATTCTACCCGCCTTTACTACCGCTCCTCACTTGCATCCTTGTAAGACAAACGGTGAGACGGGCGGTGGACTTAAGGACTTTTACTGTTATTATTATTTGGACTAGGAATGTTTGCCATTCTAGACTACTGGATGCCGGAATATGGATTTCAAATGCATTTTCTTCTGTTTGATATTTACAGGGGTTTTAAAGTAATTCCTACTCTACTTTTGTTTACTTATTTTCTGCGACTGGCCTGATTCTTTTGTGACATTTGGTGCGCTTGTACAAATGGTATTCGTGAGTTATGAGGCTTCGTCTGAGCACTTTGAACATTTTAAATATACCTATAGAGGTAGCACTTGCGAGTAAGTTATGAAATAACTTCAAAGTGTATATTTGCCTACCTGAGAGTATTTGAAGTAAATTATAAAGAGGATATGTCAGAAGCAGAACATAAAATTATTGGAATATTTTATTTTGCTCGGTAACCCATACAACTATAATATGTTATTTGCCCGTTGGACTTGAATGCTACTTACTTTATTGATGCTAACTTAACTTATATATCTGCCTAAAGAACTTTTTTTTTAAGTTATCCTTGAGTAGGGAAAAGATATCATTACCTACTGCGTAAAAAGTTACAAAAAAAAACAATCTTGTTATTGTTTTTTTTTTTGTAACTTTTGCATGCTTGTTAATTACCTAAACAAAACGAAAGCAATTGTTTCGCTAGCTTAGAGAAGCAGTTACGAAAATAGCACGCCAAAGTCTACAAGCTTCAATTTAACAGTAACGTAACAGTTATGAGTAACCCGTCAAACTGTAAAGTTACGGAGACGCCTCATTAACCTGTCTGAGGTACACTTGAGACTCATTGTGTCAGTAATCGACGCCTTCAATCGCTTGTTTATACGGCCCAGCGATCAGACGGTAATGTAAACGTGATACAACCAAATTACGTTCGGTTTAAGGACGCTGAGAACAATGTTTATGTATAAAGTAACTTTTGTTTACGGTAATATAAACAACAAACACAAACAAATACTTATGCTTATTGTGGTGATCGATTTACGGAAACGTAAACTTATAAGTCTTAGGTTAAGTTAACATTGGTATAAATTCAAGTATCATTTATTTGTATAGAAAATAATGTGTCCAGAATATAAATGGTAAATGCATCAGTTTATCCGTCGTTTGAATGCGATGTTTTACTCTAGTCACATCTAAAAATAAACCCCAGCAATTAAATAGGAAATACCAGTAATCTCACTACCAAGAATCATCTTATTCTACATAAACGACGAACAGTTGAAGAATCCCCATCAAGATAATAATCTTCATTTGAATTAATTAAAGCTTGACTCCAATTTGTATCATGTTCCTTTTACTACACAACATAAATTCATCACAATTACACAAGCGCATGTCAACGACACTCGTTACATAAAAGCACATAATTAAAGTATGACAAACGTGCATCGTTAAAGCATAATTTACTTCGTAACTGACAATATAAAAAATGTCATCAAAACTTGGAATTAGAATTAGCTAACAACTTACTTACAAGCCATAAAGCAAAGTGACAGGGAGACTCGAATGCTCTAATCAAATCTAATCCAGTTAAAACTTTTCCAATAAGCTTCCCCCACAGATGCATTCCTTCACCATCATCGTAAATGTTTGCAGAATGAGTCATGGGTTTAAATGTACGAGTATAGTCTCCTACAGGTTTGGTCTTGGGTATGTAAGGCTTGGGGCACTATTGATAATCCTTGACCATGCAATAGCATAATGGATTAAAAAGTTCAATGCATTCCGTAGGCGTTGCGAGTTCATCGCTCAAGGGTTCCTCAGGGAGCTATCTTTCGCCCATTGATTTTGGCGTCGTATAGATAGGTTTTCAGTTGATACAATCAATTTTGCTATATGAAAAGGATTTTTATTAATAAAATACTACCTACCACAACACGAATTTACTGATAAAACGACACTATCTGTTGCATGACCAAGGAATATTATCATAACCAGCATTTTTAATATCATTACACGCATAAACATTACTATCGTTAATCTTTATTTTAGTATCCTTAATAACGTAGCATTATATCAGCCACGAGGTTTAACAAAATCGTTCACTAATTTCATTTAAATTAACCCTTATAAAGAGAAAGAGAGACGGAGAGTTTAAGAAGAAGAACCTTATTCCAGTTGTCAGGACACCAAAACTTGACGTCGCGTCTAGCCGACGGACCATTTAACTAATGAGATAAATCTCCAGCCTTGGGGTAGATTTTTACCCCAAGCAAGTGAACAAGTAATCTTTCAATCTTTTAATGACATAAGTTTGGGTACGCGATGATTGTCGGATTTTTCGCTGCGATCACGAGGATTACATTACAAAAAGTCCCAGTTGGATACAATAAATTAAGATACTTGCGAAAGTGTGGGTAATCTGAAAAGATTTTCCGGATGCTTTATTTTAATTGGGAAATATTTGCTATTGGGTTTACGAGGCAAAGAATGATGGTATTTGATAATTGCTTTAATATAGTTACTGTTTTTGTTCACTTTAATTACAAAAGATGTGATAGCGATGGACTAAGTGGGTTGGTAAACTATTAGCAGAGATGTTACACAATAGGTCAGATTTTGGTAATACAACTTGCAACAAAGTTGATAGAAAAAAAAACAACCGACTTCCAAAAAAGACTACAAACTCTACAAAGTGAAAAATAACTTCAATTTCGGAAATCAGTGTCGTCGGGTTCGAATTTTCGTTGTTTCCACCGACTTCTGAAATGAAAGTTATTTTTCACTTTTTTCTTGGAAGTCGGTAGTTTTAATTTTTTTATTTTTCACTTTTGTACGGTACTTACCCCACACAAATTCATATAACACTACTTGCTATGTAAATATCAGTGACAGGAAGTCATTATAACATCATCAATATATACTAAGTGGCTAAAATACATATTTATTGAAGCTAACTCAAAAACTACCCAAGCAAAGTTAATAAAATTTATATGAGACCGCCACTGAGGCTTCCCCTATCCATTAAAAAAATAATTTTTGAAATCGATTTACAGTTGCCGGAGATACCTATAGCGTAACAAACTTACAAAAAAAAAACAACATCCAGTCGAATTGAGGATCTCCTCCTTTTTGAAGTCGGTTAATAAAAAACGTGTTACCTAAGTTTTTCAATATACACTTGGGAGCAAATAAATCGAGCCACTTGCTTTTTTCACGTATAATGGTTATTATTTTTGGTATTATGGAAGGTATCAATTCAAAACATATATCGCCTGAAAGCTTATTTAATAACCTTTACAATGAGGGTAAATTATTGAATGAAAAACTTATTTAATGATAAATTATTGGCTCTGAAAGAAAAACGATAATTTTGATAGAAAATTGTCAGTCCAGAAAAAAACAATTAAAAACAAAATTATGGTATAAACTTATTCTTGATATCTTGTATTACCCCCCCTTGCCCTGATTTCGATAGATTTTCTGGACTGTTTTAACCCTACAATTTTCTATCAAAATTACCGTTTTTCTTTCAGAGCCAATAATTTATCACTAAATAAGGTTATCATTCAATAATTTACCCTCATTGTAAAGATTATTAAATAAGCTCTTAGGCGATATATGTTTCGATTTGATACGTTCCATAATACCAAAAATAATAACCATTATACGTGCAAAAAAAAGCAAGTGGCTCGATTTATTTGCTCCCAAGTGTAGTTGAGGTGTCGCCGGCTTCTCGTTACAACGGGAAAAGTACAAAGAAACAACATTGTCAAAGCGATCCAAATTGCCTGTTTGAATCAATTCAAATTGTATTTATTTGTCTCATAAAATAAACACTAAGCAATTTATTTAACATAATTTCCATTTCTTCTTATTTGCAAATAAGAAATTTAAGCTAACGGAAGATTTATGTGCAGTACAAAAAGAGCAAAATATTAATCAAAGAAACAACGGTAGATGGGTATCATCACTCACATAACACCATCCCCAAGACAATGAGCGCGATGGAATGGAAACGATCAAAAATGTAATCCATTTCCTTGTAGTGGATGGTTCATGAGATAATAACGCAAAGATATATGATCTCAGAAATATGACACCTACTTTAGTATTTAATATTCGGGGTATGCGTCATGTTTTATTCATGGACTTAGTTGCTTTATCGCACTATTATAAAATATAAGGACATTTACATGGGTTTATGAAGAAATTTAAATTGTCTTCATGTCTTTACAGACACACGTAATAACATGGCTGTATCTTGTACAAAAGTATGAAATTCCATGCCATTGTGAAATTCACCAATCAGAAGTTTTTAGGATACAATGACATGCAAGTTACTCGCATACTATCGCACGTTACATACATATGCAAGTTACAGGTATTCTCTACTGCTGATCTTTTCTGTAAAAATCTCACCGTGAAAACTTTTGATGAGGTAAACTTTAATAGTGATATCAATAGTGTCAATCCCTTGCCTCAGCATATATAGTATATTATGTAAAAACGTCACCGTGAAAACTTAGGTGAATTGAGCTTGAAGTGAGCTGCCAGTCCACTTGACGCTCGGGATAGACCGGTTGGCGTAAGCTTTCAAGGCGTGCAAGTCACTAACATTCAATTTCTTTAGCTCATCTCAAGCCCCATACAGTGGCGTCTATACGCGACTTCTTCGTTCAACGGCTCGGAATATTTTATTTCCACGGTTCATATATCTTTATTATTAAAAATAAGCACATCGTATAACTTTGTGAGGCGAGTAAGGTAAATGATTACGTATCGTATTTTTTGTGTACGTTTGCAGAAATACGTGTGATTCATTACGTAACATTTATTTTTAGCATAAAACGTAAACGTTTTTAAGATACCGCAAATATGAAAACTTGTTAATATTTCTTTTCCAATATTATATGCAAATACAAATGTGCAAAATAATTTAAACTACCTTGCAGAACATTTTTACTTTATGATTCATTTTGAATAATTACGGTAACGTTATTTTTCCATGAACAAAATATTACACGATATTAGTCTTATCTTTTCCTCAATTTTGCCTACCTACACCCATCTCATTTTATCTTTATAGGATCAATAACTATTTACATTTAATAAGGGAGGAGTACAACAGAATCATTTTACGGAAAGTCCTCCCTCCGATGCCGTTTCGTTACGCCATTATTCAGAATAGGGGACCGAGCACTTAGCGACATTGGTCTTATTGTTATTTTTGAAACTCATTTGAATGTCATGTCAAAATGTGAAAGAGATTCGCAAATCATACTAGCGTGACATTTCCAACTAGTTTAGATTTAATGCTTTCTAAACTGCCTAGGGATGATAAATTGAACACTCTAACTGAAGCAGATTTATTAAATAAACGATCGTCGATGTAGAATTTAATAAGTCGAGTTAGCTGAAGACTCATAATTTTTCATTAAATAGACCATTCATTAACATTAGCCAACCTTTATAAAGTACAACTTTCGTCCATGATGCAAACGCCACAAATATTAAAAATGAGAAAATATTCATGGAAGACCATAACAATACAAACTGGTTCAAGTTCACAGCACTGAATAATCAGACAAAGCAACGGATATACGTAACAACAAACAAAGACAGTAAATAAATTAATAATGATTTGAGTACGAAGGGCTTAACATCGCAATTGAAACTTCCGTTGGCCATACATCATGCGATGTTTCGTACGACATGACGGATCGTAGAGAGCCCGCTTAAGTAGGACAACCACTGAATTGCAAACTACTTTAATTTAATCTGTTTCCATTCTAATTGTTGATTAATTGTGTCATTTGCACATGTCATCTTCGTGTGTTATTGTGGGATGTTCTGTTACAATGATATGGGGAACTGAGAAATGTGATATAGATGTAGCACTTCGAAGATTTACATTAATGTCATATTTGTCATTATCAACATCTGCATTTAACCCTTCTTTATAGTTTTGTCTTAGATTTGGTCTTACTTGTCCATTATCATTACTATGATACAGTAATTGGACGCAATCCAGTCGAGGGTTCGGAGTCACTCTTAATTTTTCACAATTAGCAACATCAGACATTATCTGCCCTGACGTCAAGTCTTCTCCACACGGGTCTCCCCATGGACCGTGTCGTTAATTGCCATAATCATTGCACTTAGCAAGCGGATAAGGATCTTGGCACGTTTACCGTTTTAGTGTAACCAGAGGCCGCTCTCTGCTTTTATGTTTCAAATATATGTCTGGCAGGCAAACAAAAATTTAAAAAATAAATACCAAAATATGTATAAATTCTCCCGAGGTTTAATTGAAACTGTTCGAATATTTACCCTAGAATTTTCATCTGTATCTACATAAAACCAGCTACGTATAAACAAAACAAAATTAATGTAAAACCGCGCGTCATCGTGTATCAGACATGTCCTGATATTAAAGTTTGTCAGTTTGTCCTGGTACTGACGGCTGATAGCCACAGCGCTTTGGGGATTCGTAACATGTTCGGGTTAAATGCATTTTGTTATTATATTTCACGCTCCAGTCCCTCTGTTATCTTTAAATGGACTAAATGAAAATGTTTTGTGTACATTTGGTATAATAATTTTTATTACAGCCATAAAAGTGTTTTAACCGAGTTTCTCTCTTTTAATGTTTGAAACATTTTACACTTCTGCAAAGTAATGACTACATGAAAACATTATTGTCCGAATTAAAACATTAGTAAAAGCTTTATTAAAATATATCACCTTTGTTCATGTAAAAACAGTGTGCATCATACTTTCAATAGCATTTTATACTTACCGATACTGTTAGTCTTTGAACATTACGTTGTATTGATGACCCAACCTAAATTTCCTTTAAAATTGATGCCAATCACGCGAAAGCATCACTTTCTTTAAGTGACTTCGACTAATCTGTCTCGGGTCCATTAGTAACCTCTGGTTTTAGAGTCATTAATCCACCGTGGGCACTGGACAGTTGACTGACACCACGTAAGGGGGAGAAATACGCACAATATACTACATGAATAATTTCTTTTGTGAAAGTATGTGTGAAAAGTTATGAGAAAATCGCGCTTGAAGCCGTTAAGGTGATTGACGCACGATTTTTGTTATGGCATTCTCTTTACGTGTATCACGATTTGATAGTAAGCCATGACTTTTTATGAGCATAGTAAAAGCGATATCTTTTTAACCTATTCTCTGAGATGGGGCAAAGTCACTGATTTGTTAGAAAGTGTTCAAATCAACAGCATTGTGACAAAATATTGTAAAATTTTTTGCTTAAACAAATGTTTGACTTCCGATAATTGTGAAGGTGAAAATCGGTTACACAGTTAGGTACTGATAGGTAATCAGTTCTATAATAACCGATCAGAGATTCTATCAAGAAAACAGATTATTGATAGGAGAAAACAGAAATAGCTACTCGGACTTAGAAATCAAAGGAAATCTTAAGTACCAATCTATTAATAGTACGGTGGGCAAAGCACTTACACAAGCATTTAAAAAAATAAAGAAACAGAGCATAGGCCAGTACACAATACACTGCATTCCTTAAATACCCGACACCAAACAAAAAAAAAGTTTTAGAATGTTTGCTTTTTTATGTAGCAACCGGAATCAAGGCGCATACTCTTTGAGGTCGTCACGTCTCATTTGGATTGGCCACCCATCCGCGTTCAGACAGATCGATCACATTTCAGAACTTTACAACTTCCTCATAAAAAAGGAAGGTACAGTGCCCGGGCGTAGAATATGGCACAGCGTAAGACGAAGTTCGACTTTTTAGAGTACCTATCGTCTGTTTCTTATCCCTAAGGGTGGGTTAGACCAATGGCTACGTTATTGTTTCCGTTAAAATTAACTCCACCATTGTGTAAAATGTAAAAGTGAAAAGGGTGACAACTGTGACAAGTGACAAGACGTCTTATTTTCCTAAAATGCACCTGGGTATTTTTTTTTTTTTGACAATGGTAACACTTTAAGCATGCCGTCGTCACGATTTCAAAACAAATCAAGTTCAAAGTGGTTTTGCGGCGGGATTATTCATTACAGGCGTGGTATTTAAATTAGGTACAAATTATTGTGCTGTATGTGTAGGTATCTTTTTCAAATTCGATGGACCATTTTTACGACAAGGTATGTACTGTAAAATGGAAGTACTTTGACCTAATAAAAAATGTTTCAAACAAGAACCTTTAAAGCAAATAAAGTGCTGTCCTACAAAAGAATCGTAAACATGAGGTTTAAGCTCTACTACATCGTGTGCGAACGTAAACATTGAACGTTTCTCTAAACAGAGTGGAGGTTTATTCGCAACATTCCGATGGTTCCCGTTTTATTCAAGAATCCCAGTGGGAACAGGGTTGCCGTACGAATCACTAACCCACTAACAAAGAGAAGTCCCTTGTGACATGGATGTTTTAACTCGGAACTGCTCTAACATTGAGTAACGTTTTAAGGTGCATCCAGATAGAGCGAGGCATGCGCCGCAAATGATTTTTTTATATTTTTATAGGTTGCCTCAGGCTGAGGCATCTAACATATAAAAAAAAAACACTTGCGGCGCATGTCTCGCTCTGTCTGGGTGCACCTTTAAATTTTTTTGATATTACATATTTTTCGAAAGGTAAAGGAGGGTTTATTTTATGCTTACACATCAGTTTTTATATCCGCTTTGTAGAATGATAAAAAGTCCTGTTTTGAAGCCCATATTTTCTTGATGATTACACACATTTTCTTCTCATTCTATCCCAAAATAAATGCTTATTTTATCTATCTAGTCCTATGTTTATTAAAATGAGCGGAACAAAAAAATAATCGCGAAAATTAAAAAAAAAAATTCTTCGTCCAAATCCAGCCCAATACTTGACTTCTTGGCGTTAAAATAAAACCACTAATTTACGCTACAACTTATAAGGATACAATAAAAATATGCCAACAACACAGGCGGTAGTGTTGTGCTCAAAATAGCGTTTGTGCAAAAATAACCGGCTGTTTCCCACAGCTGAATGCCATGGGCAACGTAGGTAAACATTCCTAGTTGGATTGCAAGTTCATTGGCTCTTACAGCCAGAAGCTCATTTTGCTGCGAAAACTAAAAGAAACGAATGGTAAAAATTTTAAAAATATTCCACTTAAAATAACCTTCCGGACGTTACCAGGCTGCCTTCTTCATTATAAAATTTAAGATTGGATTAAATTACTTAAATGTACAACATCGCATAACATAATATTACTCCTGTAACCCTCGAGGGTTTGGCAGAGTTCTATAGTGCACATAAGTACATTTCGCCAGTTATGTTTAGGTCCCATGTAATAGGGGCGAGCCTATTGCCATCAACCAGGCACAAATCCAGACTCCGGGTCGCTATGCGAAATTCCTAACGGAAAACCCAATAACACTTTGCCCGACCTAAGAATCAAACCCCGGACCTCGAGCTCAGCAGTAGCGCTTGCATCCACTAGACCAGAGTCATATATACTCGAAATTAAAAATGTTAAAAAAGACGTTTTTCTCCCTTCCTACTAAAGTATTCGCAGTTTTCTTCGGCAGTTTTATTAAAAACTACGCTACACGCGTTTAACGTTACGCCCAACTTCAGACTTTCTTTTGCAACTAATTTAAAGTTATTCTGACCAACACTTCAATGGATATGGATGAGCTGCAGCGGATTCAATAATTGCGAATATTTTTCCTTCAATGGAAGTTGGAATAATCGAATAAAATGTGTGTTTTTATGCGATAGTAATCGATGTAATCAAGCGACACAAAGGCGGATCATTAATTCGAGGGCAGCAATGAACAACAAAAACATTTTAACTGAGTCCGCGTTCCGGACTGAATCTTAATGCACGTTAATCTAAATTTCAATGGATCTGCAATAGGGTTGTCGGTTGTCGGTATGCACTTAACTTTTTTTAAAGAAAATACTTTTTTTTATAATATCAGAAGGCCAATTCTCGTAATTTAAAACGTGTAAAATCTAGTCGCAGTTTCATCTGGGCGACAAATAAACGTCAAAAACTTGTCAAAATGTAGGGTAATTAGAAGTATTTTTGACAGATTGAGACTGAGATCAGACTGTGACCGTTCTTAAAATTACGAGAATTGCCCCTCTGGTATAATCATGAACATTAATGAAGTATTGGATCGGAAAAATATACGTAGTCTAAAGTCTTTGTTTTTCTAAGAAAGTGATAAACGGTCACACAATAATTCATTATCGACTGTCCAAACTCCAAATAAGTACCTACAGAGCGTTTTTTGTACTGGTGAATATGACAGTTTTTTTTATGAAGGCCGATAAAATATTATGAAGAAACCGCTTTCCTAGGAAATGAAAGCTTTAGTCAATTCCAGGAAGTAACATTTTCCTACTTTCAAGATACAACAATACCAAAAAGAATTCGTGTCCATCAATCAACTTTGTTGCTTTGAGCGACCCAACTGCAAATCGCTCTGCGTCTTTTTTAAAACAAATCCTTACATTTTGTTTCGTTTCGCTTTTCCAGCATTTCCCAGTTCTACTGGACACCGCCTGTTTCAAACTTAGTCGTTCGTATAAATTCGGTACACAGTTTTATTCGAAATATCCGAGATTTTGAGTCTAGTGTGCCCAACCCTAGTGATAAAATGGATGGCGCTAAAAGTAAACGATTTCAACTCGTTACCTATTTTGTTATTTACAGTATTTTAAACTCGCTAAATTGTGTTTATAGTAAACTAATAAAATTGGCTGAATAAGTAGTTTTTTGACTTCGTTCTCAGGAATTGGAATTCTGTAAAACGTTTCTGATAACTAAACTATTAGATATACAGTTTGAATCGAATCAACAGTTTTGAGATCAATAAACTGTTTTATTTATCAGAATGAAATGATTCCGAGATATACGAAGTATTGAGAAAGAATATTTAATAATAGAGAAAATATTTGTTTTTAACTGCCTTGCATTAAAACTCAGGGATGAAGTGACATTATTTATCCCTAAATAGCTTTATTTTTTAAAGTCACAAAGTTGCATTAGTAAAATTTCGTTCACTTTTTTATCGCAGCATAAATTCATTGCCAGTATTAATCTATTGTTCGTCCGAAGTACGCGTGAAAAAAATCGCTTACCAATCGGTATTTTCGCACCGATATTAATTCGTATTGTATTGTTATTACGGCCATGAATCATCATTGTTTATTGTTCGCTTCGATATAACAAACATGTGTCGAGAAACTGAACGTGCTTTTAACAACATTACCTATAGAAACGTTTAGTTGCGATAAAATCCGTTAATCTTCAAACATCCTGAGAATTTTAAACGATATGAGTGGAATATGAAAACAATGTGTAGTTGAAATTCTTTCCAGGTTTTTTACCCGACTGCGTGACAGTAAAGACAGGGTTATGTTCTTTATTGGGACCTACAGCAGGTTAATCGACCAAAAGGTTTTTTTTTTTCGAGAACGCATGACATTTCCTTTCAAGCATGGTTCAAAAAAATCTTTGAGGGTTCTATCAAGCCACTGTAAGGCTTCAACATCAACAAAAACACAAAACAATACCACCCCAAAATTAAGCTCAACAAAAACTGTCACTTGACAAAAAATTAAACAATCAATAACGATTTGCAGTTATGCATAGTTCATTGTGCTAAACGTTCTCGCCATTGAACGACAAAGCCAGCGACATCTTGCTGACAATAGAGCGTTCAGTACCACAATGTACCACAATGGGCGTTCGGGACCAAATCGCCCCACAAAGCCCTCGGAAGCCACTCGATATCCGCCACTAATAAAAACCGGATCCCGGATACGGCGATACCGAACACGGCGACTACACTTTTTGTCCGCAAAAAAGAGAAACCCCCAAAATTTAGCGTCCACTTCATAAAGTACGAAGTTTTAAATTTTGGAGCCGTTTTTGTTGGCTTTATCGTTTGAGGGTTGGCTACAGTGTAGTGGGTGAATGTACTGAATGAATGAGCTTTTTACAATTCCTTGTTTTGCATGACAATTTGCTGTTTATTGCAAAGATCGAGACGAATAAGCACTTTGTACAAAATCTTTATCGGGTTTTCATAAATCCTTATGCAAGCTACCTACTTTATAATTTTACTAGCTTTGCCCTGCGGTTTCACCCTCATAACTCTCGATCCTGTGGGAACTGGGTTAGGTTAAAAATCTATGCTCTAACCCAGGACATGGTCTACTCATGTGCCAAATTTCATCCAAATCGGTTACCTAAGCCTTTTTAGCGTGAAAGCGTAACAAACATACCTACTACCTACATACAAAGTCGAATCTTTTCTCTTTTTTTTTTTTTTTGTTAGCCTATTTTGTGTCCCACTGCTGGGCAAAAGCCTCGCCTTTATAATTATAATATACATATAATATTAGTTGAATGAAAGAATACTTTTCTATAGTCGTCTTGGTAAACCTAATTGAATCCAATTACTTACACAAAATTATACGTTCAATTTGAATTTATGGCTATCCATCATGAAATAACTCCACACACACACTTACCCTACTTTAGTTCTTATTTTGTTTTATCGATTTAGGTTCAATATCCTTCACTGTTATTACGTCGTGACACAGTTTGCGGTAGGTAGATTAGGTACCTACAAATAACTAACAATATGACTGAAACCCATAGTAAAGGATCTACTTTTTTTTGACAGGCCTGATGGTCTAGTGGTTAGTGACCCTGACTGCTATGCCGGAGGTCGTGGCTTCGATTCCCACCCAGGACAAATGTTTGTGTGATGAGCACGATCTTTTGTTCTGTGTCTGGGTGTAATTTATCTATAATATGTATGTATTTAGAAATATATAAGTATGTTTATCAGTTGTCTAGTACCCATAACACAAGCTCTGCTTAGCTTGGGACTAGATGGCGTTGTGTGATAGTTGTGGAATATTATTATTATATTATTATTTACTTTCACTAAAATATCTTTTGAACACAGCTTACGAAGAAAAATTGAGGAGCGTACATTTCAAGTCGCCATCAAAATAACTTGTATCACTTGGTTTTTATCCTGTACCTTTCCCCCCAAAACGAAGCCTTGCAATAAATATGTATCTCACGCATATTCCCAGCAAACACCGTCTTCACACAGGGAAAAGTATAAGATCCACAGGCCAAAACACACAATAGTAAGACGATATGTCTGGAGGTTACCAAACAAGCCACCCCAATAGAAAACAAATTGACATTTCAATGGAACTCGCCCGAGGACCAGCCTATTTGCAATTCAAAGAACCACTCTTCAATAACATGCCAACTTATGGAAATAAGTGCGTTTTGAAAAGGATCTGATTTCTGTAGATACTCGAGGATATGTTTATAAGGAAGTTTTTTTGGTAACTATTGGGATATTTGAGGAAAACTTATTCAGAAGGAAATTATGTGTAACAGATATTATTTTCATTAATAATAAAGGCAAAAAAGTTGTGTATATTAACTCAACGCCGTGTAAAAAAGTGTTTTCATATTTCTTTTTACCCAACTGCGGCGAAGCGAAAAGGAGGGTTATGATTTAGATGGGTATGTATGTTCATCTGTTCCCTCATAACTTCTAAACTACTTATCATAATTTGACAACAAAAACTAACAGAACAATATAATCTAACAGCAGTAAGCGATCATAAGGCTTAGGGAAAAGTGGCATATTATGAGGTCATGGCTATCTTCTGAACATCACTATGAAAATGCATTAAATACAACATTACGTGTACGTTTTTTATTTAATAGACGTAAAATAAATATTGAATAGTTTATACGTTACAATTTCACATGACAATATTTTCTGGTTTCATACTTTTATTTATTTAAAGTTCTCGCACTCAAAAAAGTAGAAAGGCGGACCGTGATTTCTCAGTATTCGGGTTTTATTTTTTGAACTTTTGTTTTAAAATCTAGAGAGCTATTTATTTATAATCTAATTAATCGTCAGCATTCCTAACCTCAAACCTTCTAAAACATAGTTTCGATAATAATAGCCACCCGACCGATTTCGGTCATGGTGGCCAATCATAACGGAGATTAGCCAAGTACGCAGGAAATACTATAGTGCACAAGTGTGTGCGCAAACACAGGTGCACTCTCTGTGCCTTTACTCTCATAGTCTGATGGGGCGGCGATCCGACATGACCGGGGAGAGATCAGGCGCAGGACCAACGGCTTTACACACGGGGAGGCACGAGAGTAATAAACCGCCAACTACCAAACTCCGGACTGTTACTAAGAAATTCCTAATTGAAAACCCAATAACACTTTGCCCGACCTAGGAATCGAACCCAAGACCCCACGCTCAGGAGTCGCGCTTGCAATCACGAGAACAACGAAACAGTTAGTTTCGATAATACACTCACGTTAGAAGTCCTAATTTGTTGCCACAGTATTCATAACCACTGTCCCCGCACTTTGCAACTTAATAGCACAGTAATAAAGTTATTCTATGTGGAATCGTAGCTAAACAAATAAACTCGTGTGACGTAAAGTGCATTAACAAAGTTCCCTTACCCCGAATGAGTCAGTACTCAGGCTCCCTGCGGGGAAGACGCGCCCCCTGCAGAGTAATTCAACGAGTACCTCACTATACTACATTTATTATGGTTTCCTATACAAAACTTATAATAGAGCCTTAAGCCTTTTGAAATCGAAGAAATTGGGTAACTTTTTATACGGTTTTTGTCAAGTTTTTGCAAGATAATCATTTGCACAAACTCACTTTTTCTTCCGAATCTATTTTCTGATCGATCATCGATAATAATATGAATTTTAGAAGTAGAACCGACGGATACTTTCCTTTGTTCTAGAAATATTGATTGAAAAAGTAGTAGTTAATAATTTAATGACGGTAATCAAGGAAACCTTTCTACCAACCGAGGCATTTTACGACGTAAGTAAAAGTTTTAATACGAAATTATGGCCATAAGGTTTGTAATGCAAGTTTATTATCACGACAACGGATATTACATTAAAATCCACTCTACAGTGACTTACTTATTGACTTATTGTTCTTCTGATTCTATTACCGATAGAGATTGCAAGAGAAATTTTTATTAAACATGATGTAGGTACCGACCACAGAACAGATAAGTACCGACTGACTGTTCTTTATACTACGGCTACATTGTCGCGATAAGGCGAACTAGACTTCGCCCGCTCTCTCGCACACCGCTCGACATCTCGCTGTACAACAAAAAGCGCGTTATCGTGACAATGTAGCCGTAGCCTTACAAGCTTGTCGCTAAACTTCCCATGTAAATCATATAATCCGAAATGGGTACGTTCAACCGACGACAGAAAACGAAATCATCTGGTACGCATCCACTCGTAAAAGCAATCTTTCTTTCAAAGCGACGACAGTGTGAAAGTATGGCGTTTAATATAAAGAGCATTACGTCACACATTTTTCGTTGGATCTTTATGAAAAATAGACTCGTCTTGGATTACTCATGCTAAGTGTTGAAAGCGATGAATCATTTTATTACAATGAGGTAAAGGAGGGAAAGAGGCTTCTTGATGTTTGAGATTCAGATTTAAGTAATCGGTTGCGATCGTGCGGATCATTTCCGGTGTTTTATCATAGTGAGGCTACTGTAACAATGATTACTTGTTGATTATGTAAATATGTATTAGATACGCACGAGAATTACACAGTTGACATTTGCCTTTCAATTTGCAGCAAGAAGCAGCCAAATTGATTCCGGTAAACATAGAACTGAATATAATCGTCCATTCCCCAAACTGCATAAATTTGGTTATAGTGTATAAATATTCATAATCAGCATATAGGTAATGTTACCGCTACTGAGACACCGGCCGCCTCTCGGTGAGAGGGAGTGGACCGTAGTCCACCACGCGGACCCAGTGCGGGTTGGTAGATGTCACATGTCTTCGAATTTGTTGGTTCTAGGACATGCCGATTTCATCACCGGGTTTTTCTTCACCGTTTTGAGAGCAGTGGTGATGAAATAATTAACACAAAGTAAAGCGCCTGTCTGAGTTCGAACCTACGGCCTACAACTCGTAAGTCCCGGCCGTTACCACTGGGCCACCACTGCTTCATAATATTGTCATTACATCATATAATAATTTTAATTACACTTTCATATAAGAACAAAATAAAACAGTTTCATACTTACAACATAAAAGGCCATACGACGCCCTTATTAATCGCTGTTCTTGTGGAATAAACCATCCAACCGTCTATGAAGTGACATAATTATCTAATAACAATCCCAACACGTGTTCACAAGACCATCATCCGGCGAACATTTAATCCGATATTACGAAATCGTACATCTGCACGGTATTAAGTTTAGTAATCGTACGAATCCGAATCGTACGTTCCATACAATGGTAGCTACACGTGGTCCCGCAGTTACGAAGAACAATAAAAATAATTTTAATGCCAGTACATATTTCGTTGGGCCCCGAAATGTGTGACATAATTATTTTCGTCAGCAAGAAAATGTAATACAGTCGTGCGTTCGTTCATGCGGAGTTTATGAGTTCGTAAATGGAAGGAAAATATCGATTTTGTTTTTTTGTTGGTACGATAAGGAATGCATTGTTTTTGTTGCGTGCCAATATCAGTGTAAGATGTGAAGGAATTTTGATGACTGATATAAAAATTTTGGTACCTATATGCATGAGGTAGGCATATTTTTAAATTATCGTTTCTTTCTTTGTCGTGTTAAATATGTCAATAGCCCGATGTGAAACGGAAACGGGCCCAGACAGGAAATTATAAATAAGTACAATAATTAATCTTAACTCTTCTCATATTTCCATTACCAAGCCGATAAATATCCTTATCAATTGACACAACAATTTAAAATTAAATCCCTTCACAAAAACATGTGGGTAGTTCAACAAAATGCACATTGCATTCATTGCCTTCATCTGTTTATGAGTTGCATCAACAGGTCTTTGTTCCCCTGTGTCGTAATCGGAACCGAAATTAGAAAATAGAACGAAACGTTCTTTGTTCAAAATGGAAAAAATCCGTTAACGGACTACAATTTTCGAACACATTTGTAATAATAGAGGTTTGACTCTTTGAGTATTCTAGCAAAACTATGTTTGTGGTTATTTATATTTAGGGGGATATCAAATTAAGTTTTATGAGCCGTCAAAAAAGGTCCTTTGTCTCAAATTCTTTTGTTGATTGTCGAATGTTGTAATAAAATTATATTGACTGCATATTTTATAAGCATTCGTTGTGTTCCGTTCCCATTTTGTGGTCTTCAAAGTAGCTCAGTAAAATTATGGTCCATAAATTATTCCCCACATTTTTGTGAGCGTACATTTGTGCTTTACGCTGCCTTATTTAGCGGGTCTCTTACTCTGTATTCTGCGGTTCCGAAAGTAAAAATTAATTAAGCTGTACATGAAGTGTGGATTCATTAGGAAATGTTAATTAAAACCGTGTGAGTTCTCAATTTGAACGAAGTAAAAATAAGGGTCATCAAGTGAACCAGTAATTTCCTGCGCGTTAGATACTCCTCTAGTGTAACGACAAATTTATTACCAACTATTTATAGTCGGGCGCTAAAACTCCAGAGGAGGTTATCGTGAGTGTGCGCCGAGCTTTACGAGTGCGGCTTGCGATACGACTAATTTGTAGCTCAGTCTGGAGTTAATCTTATCTTAATTGCAGAAAAACTTGAGATAAACCGAAAAATCTAAGATTTTTTATTTATTTTTTACCTGTCACTGGTTGAGAATATTATGCCAAGTTCGATGTACATACCTGTAACAATAAAGTATGCTGTTAGAATAGCAGAAGAAAATAATTAAAGGAAAACGAAGTGCTAAGTTAATTAAAACAACAATAACTTTGTATTCATTAATCTTCACATAATTGAATGTGAAAGTAAAAACAAATTATAATTGTTCTTTTAATTAAATTAGTTTCAAACATGTTTGAAATAATTAGATTTGAAAATAAATAACCATAATAATGTAAAAAAACAATAAATTATGTTGCATAATAGGCGTTATTATAATTTAATAATTATTACAATGCATATCGCGATGCTTAGTTTATTCATTCCATACTTTATTTATTATTCTTATACTAATTTCAATCAATAAAAAGAATCAGTGTGTTGAGAACGCGTTTCCCTAATTAAAATGTGTCTGGAAACTAGTATAAACAGAATAGATAGTATATTTTTGCAGCGACCGCCAACGTGCTCCCACAACCCAATTACTGGGAACACCGATCTCTTCTGAGGTTACGTAAATAGTAGTTGGTACATTTTTGTACACTGCCCATAACGAGTGTCATAGCACAGAATACTTAAAGTACTACGTACAGAAAGGCCACTCCCTTCCCCGCACTAACATCAGTTACCGCACCTCACCCCGCACTTCGAGGTTACCGTCGCAGTTCTTTAACAAATATTGTTCGCAAACACAAGTACCTCACGCACACATTCATACGTATACAAACGTCATTTTTTAATGTAGTAGTAGTAGGTAATTATTTTGCGAGCGTTGTATGGAGTGTCCGGGGTGTGGTCATAGTTAACACCATAGCATAATCAGTCTATAAAGCTCCTAAGGGTCCTAGCGTGATGTTAAACAAACACACAAACTCTTCAGCTTTATTATTAGTATTACCATTAACTTATCAAACACTAGCTGCGCCCCGCGGTTTCACCCGCATAAGTGTCGATCCCGTGGGAATATCGGAATAAAAACTATCCTATGTCCTTTCCCGGGACTCAAACTATCTCTATAACAAATTTCATCTAAATCGGTTCAGTGGTTTAGGCGTGAAAAGGTAACATACAGACAGACAGACAGACAGAGTTACTTTCGAATTTATAATATTAAGTAGTAAGGATTCGTGGAGGTCGGTTGACAAAGTCATCCAGATAAAACCTCAAAACCTACATAAAGAATGTTTACCAAACCGGACTTTTAGGTTTAACTTTAAAACAAAAATACAAATCTAATCTAAATCAACAATAGCGACTGCAGACACAAACTCCATAAACTTCTACAACGTGCAATCGCAATACCAGCTAAGCGTATTATTTAGCAATTTAGCGCAAAACGACATTTCGAGCAAGCTTTAGCGGGAATTTAAACGCAAATCGGTAAATGCATTTGATTTCCAGAATACAGTAATAACTGCACCGAGTAGAGACGCGACTAGTCATTACTTCTCTATCGATAAATCGTATAAGTAACGTCCACACGCTGCGATTTGCCGAGTTTTATTGCGATTGACGAGTGTCGATAAGTCGAACCCCACGCCCGCCCCATCCAATTACTTACAGTACGGAGACTGCGTGAGGACGCGTCCTTATCTAAATTTCATCTGAAGAAGTCGCAGAATCAAGCCGCTTGCCCTTTTATGCGATTGTATCGTGATAGAAACATCGCAATTCTATTCTATATCGACACGTATAGATAGATAAGGCAACGATGCTATCTTTTTATACAATTGTGTTGACTTATAATGGAAAATGTTGTCGTAGTTTTGTTGTCTCGACTACAACACTTGTTGGCTATGTTCGTATAGGACAACAATCGTTGGTGCTCTTAGAAAACACATTGATTTACGACGCTCTACGTTTTCTTTAGTCAATAAATCGCTTGAAAGAGTACAAGTCTCTTAGTAGGTCTGTATTAAGTCAAGCGTACCTTTCCATTGTATGAGAAAAGTTCTGTATGTATCTAAGACTTGGGTAAGCAATTTGGTCTGGCAATAGAAACAAAACAAACGTTGGGTAAAAATCTTACGGCAATATATCTTTGTCTTCAATGTCCTTTACATTATTGGTATTATCTAAAAGGTTATTTTTCTAGAATTAAGAAAAAGTACCTATCAAGTTTTAGTTACTTACCTAGATGATAATCAATCCAATTTATTACATACTACCTGCGCCCCGCAGTTTCACTCGCATAAGTCTCGATCCCGTGGGATCCTGTCATTGCATTTTTTTTAAATATTTTTACCTATTGCGGTATAGTAATTTTATTCAAGGTGCATCGTCTTCATATGTAATTAATTAATGTATACAAAATATTTTAAAACATTTTTAAACGAGTAACGGTGGAGTTTCTTGCCCATTCTCCTCCGTATGAAACTACCTTTTGGAAAAGGCGATAGAATGAATTCAATTTTTTTGTAAATTTCGACGTTTTAGTGCCTTTTATGTGCCTATTTGAAATAAATGATTTGACTTTGGTCATGGAGATAAAAAGTATCCTTGACCTAAACCAGGTCATGTTCTAGGTACCTACGAGTATGTGCCAAATTTCATTCAAATCCATTCAGCCGTATTAGCGTGAAAGCGTAACAAACAAACATACAAACAATCAAAACTTTTCTCTCTATAATATTACCTATAGTTTAGACAAAGACCTACAGTTTATTACAGTTCCATAAACAGAAATCGACATCCAATCTTCAGAAACATATCCTAAATTCGACTGAAAACTCGATTCTCAATCAAAAAGTACGAACAAAACAACAGTAGAATAAAATAATTACAAAAGGCTTAAGCTAATTGGAACTGCCACGAATTTTAATCAGGTATCCGGTTAATCAAAGTTAGTCCTAAGTTTTGCATCGGGTACCCGGAGGATTCCCCGGTTTTCAATTTTCCAGTTGATTTATCCAAGGTTGGTTTAGATAAGCTCTAGGCAGGGGGAACGTATGGGGATCTTTCTTATTTGGCAATGGTGGATGAGAAATGGGTAGCATATTTTTTCATGTTTCGATCTCGGTTTTTTGATGTTATGTTGAAGATTTTTTGTACATAAAAATGGAGGAGAGATTGGGTTGTGGGTTAGATTCTCGCACTTAATATTTGTATAAATCGTTGTTCTACATTTTGGCTGTTACCACTGATAAGCTATTTGGGTCTGTAAACACAAGCGCAGGAATCTAGTGCGTCGCAATAAAAGTTAATCTCGATTTCTGGTAGGTAATCGTTCAAACATAAAAAATCAAATCAATTTTATTTCAAGAATACACCCAGAATTTACACCAGATTACCTACAAGTTATTCATCACACTAATATTATAAATGCGAAAGTTTGTGTGTGTGTGTGTGTTTATATGTTTGTTACTTCTTCACGCCTAAACTACTAAACCGATTTAGATGAAATTTGGTATAGAGATTGTTTGAGTCCCGGAAAAGGACATAGGATAGTTTTTATACCGATATTCCCACAGGATCGACATATACGCGGGTGAAACCGCGGGGCGCAGCTAGTTAATTATAAATTTACCTTAGTTAACAAAAGTAACAAAATTAAAACCTAACTTAACTAAAACTACAAAAACTAAAATATAGCGTCGAAAAATTCATCCGCATCGCTGTCGACTGGTAATGTACCTAAGAGACTGGCGGCATTACCACGTTGTATGGCAATGCTTAGCCTTTGGCCAAGGTAAAAGCCAGCCCTTGGGTCACGGGAAGTGTCAACCAGCCGTTTTGAAATTTCTTTAAAAAGACCATGAGCACTTGGACCCCACGGCCCGAGGGTTTCATTATAAATTATTTCAAAACATTCAATATTACATTACATTACAAAAACCAATATAATATATAAATTTGTTTATTTATAATACATATATTATTATAATAAGTATTATTTTGTAAACAAGATCCTTTTTTACCTGGTAAAGATAAGAGGAAGAAAACAGAGTTAGTTATGTAAATTATAAGTTTCTAAATTTTAGTTTTTCTACGTCACTAATGAATGATTGAAAGAACAATACCGGTAAACTGGGGTTACTTTGATCAATTTTGAACTTTAATTGACTGTAATTTTTGAATGTGTGGTTCTAAAAAAATTATAAAAAAATGTAAGTATCGGTTTTTATAGTTCTCTCTGTAAAAGCAAAAAAAAATCAAAAATATCGATTAGTTTTTCATAAAAAAAAATAAAACAAAGTGATAAAAGTTAAAATGATTCTGGGGTTACTTTGGAACACCCCGTTTTTAACATAGAATCTGAAAGTAGCCCCAATAAATCATTTTATCTGGTAAAAATCGGTATTGATAAAAAACTTACCTTTCTTTTGCATGAAACAACGTGTCATCACCAGCGCACCCGCAAAAAGGATTGTGACAGTTTACCAGTGTAGTCACCCGAAAAAAAAATCTACCAAAAGTTGTACCGTTTTGCGCAATTTGCAATTTTATGTCGATAAGAAGTTTCTATCAAATTAGCCCCCTGATTCAAAGTAACCCCGGTTTACGGTACTATTTTATGGCCTGCAGTTAAAAATAACGATATTGGTAACCGTTTCGAATCGTATAAATCAATAGAAACAACAATAAAATGATCGCATAACAAATACGGCAATATCAATTTTTTTATTTTTATATCGACACTTCACATTCAACTGGTGTTATTGAAACCGAGTGTTTTTCGATTCATTAATGATTATTTCAAGTAGAATTTCAAATAATTTAACTTTTCGGCCTCAATGTTACAAAAATATTACGTAAAAGAGTACTAAACAACAAAAACTAGAGCAATTGATTGTTACTTTTCACGAATTTGTAGGAATACGTACTGTATCCCTGAAGGGTTAGGCAGAGATGTACAGACAGCGTCAGAGAAAAGGAACCCCCTTTGGTAACGACTCATTACCAAAGGGGGTTCCTTTTCTCTGACGCTGTCCGTACAGACGCCAGCACATCAAGCTACCTGACCTTGAACCTAATGATTTAGCAATAAAGTTGAAAATCTATTAAATAAAGACAGATTATAGTAGCTTGATGTGCTGGCGTCTGCACCCTACTATAGTACACTCAAATTTCGCCTGTTATGTTTAAATCCCATGTAATAGGGGGCGAGTCTATTGCCATCAACCGGGCACAAACCCAGATTCCGGGCTGCTACTAAGAAATACCTTATGAAAAAACCCCAAAAACTTTACCCGACCCGGAAGTCGAACCCAGAACCTCATGTTCAGCTGTAGAGCTTGAGACCACAAGACCGACGAGGCAGTTCACCCTTATTCCTCCGACAAAATAATAAATAACTATCTTTCTTCTTTTAAGTAGGCCTACGAGTAATGTTAAGGCTGATTTAGACAGAAGTCAGTGCTGACGCAATATTAACCTAGTGTAAATTGAATTTGGAGTCAGTTAGGTAGTTTTTACAGACTCCACTGACTCCAAATTCAATTTACACTAAGGTAAATATCGGATCAGCATTGACTTGTCTCGAGTTTGGAGTCAGTTAGTTACCCTGTCTAAATCAGCCTTTAAGTTAAATGTAACTGACGTGGAGCTTGTAAACTATTATCGACCTAATGGAATCCAATTAATAACGTTTTGTGGCTTCTATTAATTTAAGCCTTATCAATTTTCAATTCAAAATAAAGCCCATCAAGTTTGTAATTTGTATTGTAGGTACCTAGTTTAATCATAGGTTGTCAGTTAGTTAAGTACTTAGTTTTATTTTTCAAAACATTAACTATTGTAGGTAAGATTTAGGAACCTATTAAATTACTTTAACTTTTGACTTCCGTTTTTTCGTTTTTGGCAACTGGACCGATGTCAACTATTCTGCCAGTGCAGCAGTGCCATGTAATGAAAACTTTTCACTTTGTATATAACAGCTAACATTGGAGGCATCATTCCATCTCATCATCAAACGGCGATGAGATGCATTATGAGATGATGCAATGATGGTGTTTATGAAATGAAACTATTTCTGTAAATACATTTTTTAAGATAGGTAGGTACTTAATTTTTTTGGTCAATATTTTAAAACTAGATCGAGTGCCTATATTTTCTAACTGATTGATTTCTGAGAATAAAAGTCCAAACATTATAATTATTAAGATTTTATATTAGTCTAACATTGCAACGCCATGTCTGGAAGGTCCTTTCGAAGAAAAAGCTATTGTAGCTTTGTAGTAAATACTTTTATTAATTCCTTGAAATGTTTTTATTACGTGTATTTTTTTACAATCTGAAAGCCCTCTATGGAGAAAAATATTCAGAGAATGCCATTGGGTCTCATCGATAAACCGAAAAATATTTTTCAACAGCCCCGTGCGGAATCAAAGCCGAAATATTCGGAATATGTAATCAGACGAAGAAGTCATTTTAATGAGGTCAGCTTTTCGTTCTGAATAAATAAAAAGGCAGGTAGGATGAAATTTTCTTTCTATACATGGCAGAACTTTCTATCTTTTTTAGTCTAAACTTACCTATAGCTAACAATCATAGATAATCCAGTCAAAGCTTTAAATCTTTATGTAACAGAATATACAATCCCGCCGTTCAAAAATGATTTCTATCTTTTTACGCGATTACTTGTAATTACCTTTTGCTTGCGGCTTCACACGCGTGAAGGTCGGAAATGATCTCATATGAACCTACTACCGGGATAAAAAGTATTATATTTCCTAAGCCTGGTCATGGTTTATTTGTGTGCCAAATTTCATTCAAACCCGTTCAGTAGTTTTGGCGTGATTGACTAACATACAAACTTTTACATTTACGAGTAGGTACCTATAATACTAAGTAGGATACTTTCGTGCTATTTTTAAACGTTCATAATATCAATCCCAAGAAATATAGAATGTGCTAAAAAGAAATTCAATATTACCTCAATGGAACAGCGATACGGAAAGCATTGTGTGTTCAAGACGTTTGTGAGCCGTTTCCGAAGAAAACAACTAAATAACACTGAGGACACATTAAATGAAAAATAAAAAAGCCCTGGATCAAATTATTTGTAAAAAATCTACGAAAAACGACGGGTCTCTGAAAATGATGTCAATTTGACTCACTTTTTCTTAATTTCATAAGTTTCAGTATCGATTACGGCCGAAACTAGAACAGAAACCGAAGATTCGGTTACGGTTTCGGCTGAAAATCACGTTTCCGTCGGCTACTCACAATCGTCATTACCGTTTAAAAATTATTTCTATCATTTTACGCGATATTTTTAATATTTTCTTGCTATTTTTAAACATTCATAATATCAATCCCAAGAAATATAGGTAGAATGTGCTAGAAATAAATTCAATACCTCAATGGAACAGCGATACGGAAAGCATTGTGTGTTGAAGACGTTTGCGAGCCGTTTCCGAAGAAAACTGAACGAAAATAACGTTGAGAATACTATTGAATAGAAAAAAGAATACTTTCTGTTGAATTTAAGTATCTCGGGTTGTTTTTTTTATATTTATTTGTGGCTAAGGTAATTAATTTATCTATTAGTAAAGTAAACAGTACCTACTATTACATTTTCTGACACAGACGTCTAAGTATTTTAATCATTGCAATGTCCACAGATTGTGAGTCACTTTGTTCCCAAGTGCGTATGCGGCATCTCCCCACAGACAATGGCGTGTCACCTGTGCACTTGATGATCTTATGACTGCGTCAGTGAGTGGAGTTCGCGCAGCTGAATTCTGGGCCAAAACTATTTAAACTTTTTGATATCGATACGCTAAGAAGGAGAATCATTGCTTTAATTCCTCTGTCCCGCAATCTTTATAGGCTAATTGACATAAGACATATTATTATTATAAAAAGTGTTAATGACAATCCTATGGTATATGTACCTAGTGTACATGTAAATGAATACACTTGTCTCACCAAAGCAAGTCCTCATCGGATCTTTTAATTGCTATAGCTCCATTTAAAGCCCATAAAACGAGCGTTTCTCAAGACAACACATTCCGGAAACTCAATAAAAGACGCCATTTGTATTTTCTTTCAACGTCTCATTTTGGGACAATACGCCTAATGTAATGCCACAAATGAATAAGGAATTCCGGTAGGGTCGTACCAAACTAGGGTGAATTTAAGGAATAGCGCACGTTTGCGATTACCCGACTAAATTGTTGGGCAGAACAAATTCGCAATTTCTATTATTACTACGTTCAAAGCTAGATAATAAAGTCGAATCGGACACGTATTAATTTAGCGTAATAACATGGTCCGATTTCTCATAGAAATGTTCAAAGATAAGACTCATTTATAGTCTCTATTTATTTTTATTTATTTACCTACATAGTTTAAGAAGCTTACAGTCTTAAAATAATAATATGTACCTACAAGTATATAAAAAGGAGGGGAAACAATCAAAGGCTTCAAAAAATTTGTCCGCATCGCTTTCAACAGGAAAAAGTCCCCAAAAGGCTGGCAGCATTGCTACTAAGGGCGAGGCGAGACCACAACACTGCGTTGCGGCGGCGGCGTCGCATTGTAAAAATCTACGACGCCGCACAACAATACGCGTATTGCTGTGCGACGTCGTTTTTGCGATACGACACCGCAACGCAGTGTTGTGGCCTCGCCCAAAGTGTGCATGAACACGAGCGACACGTTGTCGACGGCAGTCACTCGTGTGAATGCACACTAACTAAGACTTATCAAAAATATTAAAATCGGTGCGTGAAATTAAAATAGTGAGGTGAAATCACATTTTTACGCGACCAATTTTGGTACACATCTGAATGTCGGTTGACTAAAAGTCGCATACAGTTTGTAACTTAAACCAAAACGGCCACAACGGAAGGAGTACCAAAGTGAATCGGCTCGGATCGGCCATGGCTTGATTAATTCGTTAAGACGCTTTCACGGCGGAACATAAAAATAGACGGGTCATCTTTTGTCCTACCCTCGGCAATTTGCTTTCACCCATTGTTGCGTTTGATGCCCATTCAAAACTTCGCGGCTGATTTTTCCAATATCCTATTCGATTATAATAGCGTAATTATTTTATACTGCTTACCATTTTACAAATAATTGCGCGTTTTCTGTTACTAATTGTTTGTTTTGCATAGTAGCGGGGTTTTACGAATAGTCTAAGATTTTTTATAAAGCCAATGCATTTATATTTCGTTTGCGATTTAATTTCCAAATATCTAAACAAATATGTGTTTTTGGAAAAAAAAAACTTTAAACATAAAGTTCAGTTTCCACTACAATTTTAAACATTTTAATGACATTTCTATAATATTAGTCATCCTGAAATCAACCCAATTCCCATTAACATAAAGTTAATATTCGTTTAAATGGAAGAAACACCAATTATTATTGGAAACATGAATTTCAATAGAATTATATTGATATTTGATTTCCTTTAATTTCCTTGTACTTAATTGCTATAACACAATGTATTGTAGTAAAATACTTAAATACCTTTCTTCAATTAAAATAATGAGTGGTCAATATTAACATTTAAGCACAGAAAGAAATTGCATTAAAAATATTTATTTTACATCTTCATTAACCCCGCGAAATGCGGATCAAAGAGCAACAGTGAAAATTGAAATTCATTTCGAATTTACTTTAAGTACATTTATCGTTCAATTAATTACCTGTGCAAATGACGTAGGAGAATGAAATTATATGGCACAGTTCCGCGTTTAATATTTATAAGTGAACCGTAAAATCGCATGTCCGCAACCGTATCAGGAATCTTTGATGTTCAAGTGTATTTACCTAATTTAAATATGGCATTCGAACAACAAATAAATACCTACTCGTAGGAACCTTTGGACGTAGTGAAGGGAAATCACGCCTCGATGTTAGTGTATCGAAATAACCGATCAGTCCGGGGCAGTGGCCCAACTGCTCTGTCCAACTAGTTGGACCATGGGTCTTTACTAGGGGCAGTTGTCCAACTTTAAAAATAGTTGGACCATAGCATATGACCACCGCGCACCGGTTAACCGAAAAACTTTTCCTTATAATGCCCGGGCCATACCAACGGGAAAAGCCGATAATTATCGCGATAAATTGTGGCTGCGCCTACTACTAACGCCCGTCATCGCGAGAATTATCAGCGATACCCGTTGGTGTGGCCCGGGCATTATAAGGAAAAGTTTATATAATAAGTTCTGCTCACTAAATAATCTTTTTTCCTCATCTGGTAAGATTATTGTTGGAGGAGTAATATGTCATTTATTTCATAACAAAATAAATTGTGTTGAAAATATTACAGTGATGATAAATCAAATAATAATAAAAAAAGCATTAAGTATATTTAATCATTGCGCATTTAAAATGCAACAATATAACCAAAATTATACGTCAATAATTCAGTAACAAAAAATTCAATAATCATCAACATTGCATTTAAATTTAAAATTCAATCCAATGTTAATTCAATCCAGTATAAAAATAAAAAGAAAAGGAGGAAAATTGGTGTGCTTTCGAAAATAGGAAGCTTTCAAAAATAAATTATCTAAGTAGATATTTGTAGAAAGTATTAGTTTCCTGTTAAGATCTCAAACCGTTGTTAAGGGTTTCTATTGAGCTAAATTAATAAAGTCTATGCTATTTTTAGACTGTTTGCGATAACCTATAGTTTTTGTAGGTCTGAACGACCAACGTTCATAAAACCACACGCGTAGATAACAAAAATAATAATTATTAGACTAAATATTTCAACATATTTTGCAAAACCGTCCATGTTTTCGAAGTATGCAAAACACGTGTCAAAAAACTCGAAAGAAGGAGCTTCAATATTGTATTTTATAATCGGGACCATCAATCAATTTAAACAAATTGGGACATCCCAGGAAAAACATGTTTTTCATAAAGCCACAGGCACACCGGGGTACAAATATATTGTAAAGCTGAGCGCACACGGAACCCTCAATAAATTTTGATGGAGTATCGCTGGCTGTTTCACGGCTTACTGTTCTCCGTCCGGAAAATATAATAAGCGGGTTATAACATTTGCATATAGATCACCGTGTCCGGGCACCCTCCGTTACCTATATTGTTATTTACACACATTTCTTATGAGTGGGCGTAAATAACGTCGAAGCTGGAAAGCGCACATGCGTTCATATTTGCGTTTCAGGATTTATTTTGCATATTTGCACCGCAAGTAATTAAAACCGATGGGTTTTAATATTTGTGGCGTGATGAGTGTGTGGACCCCTCCGTAATATATTATCGGGTGGTGCTCTAAACAAAGTCTCGTGCTTGCATTAATCATAATGACTTAATGAACTCTTCATACCACAAAAAAAGGATTGAAGCGGTTATAATGGCTGTGTCGTGTCATCGTGTGTGTTCCATTTTCTCGTATCATCATCATCATCATCATCAACCTATAATGTTCCCACTGCTGGGACACAGGCCTCCTCTCTGTGTGTTTCTCGTATACATTTAATAAATCCTCTATTTCATCATCTGCCTAGCCTTTTGCCAACTATATTAGTAACTAGTCTTTCCAGTCTAGCCGGATGCTGCTGAAAACCAGTACCTATTTTACATGGAGCGACTGCCTAGCTGACTTCAACGACCCAGTTACTGGCTAATACGATACCCCTTGGTAAGACTGGTTGTCAGACTTTCGGGCTTCTGACGACCCGTAACGACTGTCAAAGATCCACGAATGACAGCCGGGACCAACGGGTTAACGTGCTTTCCGAGGTACGGAGGGGTCTTGGTATGTGAAGATGGTCACCCATCCACGGACTAACCGCGGCAAGCGTAGCCTAACCTGAGCGATCATCCCGTGCGGCTGTTGTTACTTAGCCACAAGTCCCTCCTAATAAATCCTCTATTTAACTTCCAAATAGGGATAAATCACCTCATCATTATCATCCACACTCCGACTTCACCCACTGCTGGACATAGGCCTCTCTTTTTTTAGACCAATTTCTTCGCTTCCGTGCTAGCCTCATCCAGGTTCTACCAGCGATGTCAACAATATCATCCGCCCACCTCGCCGCCGGACGACAGACACTTCGTCTTCAAATACCAGAATTAAAACATAATAGGTACCTATAATACTGTCCCACTTTTAGAAACGCAAAAACCATTCGCAAATATCTTCTCAATAATATAAACAAAAGTGCCTCCAATATTCATAACCGCAACCCTCCATAAAAGTTAAAATAAACAAAATCTTAACTTTCATGTTGATTTATTGCTCATTTGTCATTGCCCCATCAAAATTCTGCATGTGTCGCCGCTAGGGGAGCAGGTACTGTCAAGCACAAGAATATCTATGCACAACGATTTTCTCCTAAATTATTGATTAGGTTGTTGAACAGATAGTGTTTTGCACGCTGAATTTTGTGAACTGTACCACATTTCAACGATTAAAACGACAATCAAGGAAAAACTCGCTTTTAAACTTTACTAAAGGTACACATATTTTTATCCTTGACTGTACACGAGACAGGAAAGACGTCGATACGGGAACACAAGGGGACAGGAAAGCCGGTTATGGAAAACAGACCACTTTCGTCATCACCACCCAAGATGTTCTTAATAGACAAACGCATTAATTTTTGTCCCTGTGCATCTGATAACTTGGGAATCAACTTCGTAAAATTAAACTTTAATAATGACATCAAAATTGGTCACAGATTCAACAAAGAATAGGTCATAATAGGATAATTTAGTACACCGAGATTTTCATTACATTTTAAAGCTCTTGTGTTCAACGTGAAAGTTACTATAAAAACGTTAAGGCATGTTAACGAATGAGAATTCTGTTTTCCTGCTACCGGATATTATTATCTTGTAGAAGGAATATAGTTTGTACCCTTAAGAGTTTATGAAGCTTTGGTTTATGCGAAAGTAATAAGATACCTAGAAATCGTAAATATATTAATTGAGATGAAAGGTACCATAAGAAGTTTTCATCATTTCTAGCTTTATTGCAGTTACTAAAGTTATATTGCATTAGACAGAAAGTAAAATAGGTTTATTTGTCACATGTGCATACAAAATCATAATTAACTCGAATAATTAAGAAAAAAAAAAAGAGCAGTGGTGGCCCAGTGGTATCGGCCGCGACTTACGAGTTGTAGGTCGTAGGTTCGAACCCAGACAGGCGCTTTACTTTGTGTAAATTATTTCATCACCACTGCTCTCAAAACGGTGAAGGAAAACATCGTGAGGAAACCGGCATGTCCTAGAACCAAAAATTCAAAGACATGTGACATCTACCAACCCGCACTGGGCCCGCGTGGTAGATTACGGCCCACTCCCTCTCACAGAGAGGAGGCCTGTGTCCCAGCAGTGGGAACATTATAGGCTGATGATGATGATGAATTAAGAAAAATAAAAACAAAATAGATCTATAATCATGAGCACAAAACAGAAATAGTCGAAGCTGCACGTCATTACTGTGATATGGAGGTTTCCACTCAGCACGATGCCACAGCCAACACACACATTAGAAAGTAATTATACAGGATGAAATTAAATTCATGGGCATCATTTTAATGGGTCATTATGAACAACTTTTACTATGGGACTAAACATAAAATCGCGAAAAAAAAAATCAGCTGTTCCTTGCATTTATGTTCACATATCTCGTCAAAATGTAGGGAAGAGCTGATTTTTTTTCGCGATTTCAGGTTTGGTCCCATAGTAAAAGTTGTTCATAATGATGATTACAATGACCCCTTAAAAGGAAGCCCATGAATTCAATTTTATAGTAAAATTAGGTAATAGTTAATTCGGGCTGATATCCGCAACTCCATGTCATAGCTGTAACGCGTATTTTGCGTACGGAAAGTAAAACTATAATGACTGTAAAAATAAGTTATTAGATAGTAGATAAGATTGACTTTAGGTATACCAGATATAAATTAAGATGGAAATATCAAAGATGTAGTACGAAGTTTTCATAGCTTTTACTTCCATTGAAAGTACATAACGCATTCGAAAGTAACTAATTATAAAGAAAAATGTAATTAGCGATAAAATAAGTGAACCGATCAAAGATTAGATAGCGCATTATTAGCGAACGCACAATCGAAAACAGGCCTTTCTCCAGAAGATCAATTAACTTTGACAAACGATGCTACCCAATCTGAAGGCAATCTTAATCCAATTTGAGATTCCGGACCTCTGATGGACCGTAAAAAATCTTTTTTGAAGCAGTTCGACTATCGAATTGAACTTTATCTAAGCGACCAGCCAAATTAACTATACCCGAGTCACTTTAGCATGACAATAACGGTCATTGCCCTTTCCCTAATATCTCTCTATAGGAACCAAAACAATACACTATGTAGGTATGGTTTTTTGTTACTAGAACATGTTGAAGATCACTATAAATGTTGATTCAGGACGTTAACAGACCTTATGTCAGTTTTGAAATAATGTCGCATTCAAATACGTTTTGTGAGATGCAATTTCCTCTACTCTAACAAAGACTAGCCTTTGTCATCAGACATTGTAACGCGAATCACGTAGTCCCCACTATTTTGACAGAATGAACGGACAATGTACGGATTTGAGCATTCAAAAGCATTGGGTGTGCGCTTAATGAGCCCAACGAAACCCGATTAGTGATTGCTAACTATTCACCATTGAACACACTTCATTACACAAATGATTTGGATTTTGAATGATTTGCTAAATAAAGCTTATGAATGAGAAAACGTATAATAATCAGAGGGACAATTCCCAATATCTCTAAGAAGTTCTCCACATAATATCCGTCTCAATCTGTCAAAAAGACCTCTAATTCTCAACATGTTTAACAAGTTTTTGTAGCTGAGATGAGATTAAGACAAAATTTTGAACGTTTTTAATTACGGGAATTGTCCTTCTGTCTTTGTGGATTCGAAACTTTTCTCGCAAACCATACCTGAAACACATTCATTCTAAATTGAACTCTATAACATCCCTCACTATTGAATACGAAAAGTAATCGTGAGAAATAGTTGGATTTGGAATAATTGAATTAAATCTGGGACACTCAGCACAAACACCAGTTCGATGTACAGACGCCAGCACATCTAGCTACTACAATCTGTCAAATTTCTTTAATAGATTTTCAACATTATCACTAAAGCATAAGGTTCAAAGTTGATTGGGAAAAATTGAGAGTTTCGGGTAGCTTGATGTGCTGGCGTCTGTACGAGTTGAATGAAATTGGAACTGGCTTCGGACATAAAAAGCATTTTACTCCAAGATTTTTTTCGTTTGTCAAAACGGTTTTATAAGACGAACTAATCAACCATTAAAGTGATGCTTTCATTAATAAGATCAACTAAAAGCCTCAAACAAAACAACATCTAATCCAATTAAGACATCTCTTTTAAAACAAAAGCCTCTACTTTCTAGGTTAACCTTCGATAAGTTTCGTTATCAAGATGAAGGCAAGCTCGGCGTGATTTACAAAAGCTACCCTTTCATTGTCTTAGTTCCGTTCAATGTAACAAATTGATTTTTTGAGAGAAAGTGTATTAAACCACTGTTCAGTGAAAGCTCTCAGTGTTTATCTACCATCTTCAGGAAAATTTCTACTTCGAAAGATTTAGGCTGCACCTTTATGTTGTACTTTAATAATGAGATCATCTGTCATAGTTATTTTAAGAGATATGAAATCACAAAGATTTTAGATAGCACGTAAAGTACGATTTAATTTTACTTTTGTTGTAAGTATAGAAAGTTGTTCTTTTGGAAGTCATTCTTCAGCATTAAATTGAAGCTCTGCAATGTGTTTGCAAAATTCGCTAACGGTCCGAAATGGTAATCAATCATATTATTAACCGGCTGGATTCTAATTAACAACACAATTGACACCGTTTAATTTAAAAGCGATCTATTGTATGATATACCTAACGAATATGATAGAAAATCAATTTCAGCACCCTGATTACATAACACACTATCAATGTGAATGTTGTTGAAACGTCAAAATGAAAGCTATTGTTACTGATAGCGTGTTACGCAATTACCCCGCTGATGAACTAAACGATTTAAATTACTTAGCCTAGAGCTTTAGCTAATGAAAGAGTGTAATCCTAATTACATTACACTAATTCAATTTGATTAGTAATAAAATATCAGTACTACTTGTTTAAACTATAGTAAAATAACTATTTTATTAAAGATTCAAATATTTAAATAATTTAAAAAGTTAACAGTCTTAAAATAATAATATGTACAAGTATATAAAAAGGGAATGAATGAATGAACTGCACCGATCCCAGCATGGTTAAACCAGACTCGATTAATCGAATGAACCCCAAGATTCGCACTAGCTTCTGTAGCCTCATGTTCATGGTGGTACAGCGACCATTGCATATCAAGGAATAGACCGGGGGCGCGGTAATGGTAGGGAAGACGTGCCCGAAGGATAGGTAAGGATTTAAGAGCCTACCGGATATGCATCCTAGAGCAAGCATTGGACTAGTGGAGAGATGGGTAATTATATCTGGGGAAATAATCAAAGGGTAAGACATCGCCAAGCGGTTGGTCGACGCTTCACGTGACAAGAGGGCTGGCCTATTTTTTGGCCAAAGAATCAGCATTGCCATACAACGTGGCAATGCTGCCAGCCTTTTGGGCACATTTCCTGTTGACAGCGCTGTGGACGAATTCTTTGATGCCCTTTGATTATTTCTCCTCCCTTTTTATATAGGTAGGTACTTGTACATATTATTATTGTAAAATAACTGTATATATAAATAAGCCAAGTATAAAGATAGCAGCGTCTATTTATGTTTGTTTTAAATCTACGTTCGTACGGACGTAAAATATCGCGGCGCGGTTTTATCGCGCACTGGATTTTTAACTCTCGGTGTTGGGCGGAGCATTGAGAATCCAACAGAGCGCATCCCAGCGTGTCAAAAAATACACTGTTGTATTTTCAACTCTCGGCACTGAGCAGAGCGTTGAAAATCCAGTGTGCAAAAAAAGCCGCCACGGGAAAAACGCGCCCGTGCGTGAGCTCAGAACGGTATAGCGAATCACTCTTCGCCGATGGTACGGTTCGCCGAAATCACTCTAAGTCGACGGTTGGTTCCACGAACAAATCCATCGCCGATAGAACTATTCGCCGAAAACACCGTTCATCGATGGTCGCTTCAGCTACAACACCTTTTACCGATGGAACGGGTCGCCGAAATATTTATGAAAATATTATTATTATTATTTTATTATTTATGAAAATGACTAATAAGGGCTTCATAGATATTATTATTGGCCAGTACCTACCTACAGTATTGTTTGCATGTTGTGCATATCCTAAAGAGGAAATCACTGTATGTTATGAAAAGACCTAAACCAGGAAGCTGATGTGAAATGATTTGTGTGTAAAGTATTTCGGCGACCCGTTCCATCGGTAAAAGGTGTTGTAGCTGAAGCGACCATCGATGAACGGTGTTTTCGGCGAATAGTTCTATCGGCGATGGATTTGTTCGTGGAACCAACCGTCGACTAAGAGTGATTTCGGCGAACCGTACCATCGGCGAAGAGTGATTCGCTATACCGTTCTGAGCTCCCCGTGCGTACCTGGGCTAAAGAGGGAAAGTTTGTAAGTTTGGATATAGGAGGTAATCTCTGAAAGTACTGATCAGAATTTGAACATTTTTTAGGGTTCTGTACCTCAAAAGGAAAAATGGAACCCTTATGATTCTAGGTCAACGGGAAGTGGGTACCCTACTTCCCGTTGACCTAGAATCAAGAAATTTTGTCATGTAGCACAAGTAAAAGAGATAATCCGAAAACCGTAAATTTGTAGTTACATTAAAAAAAACCGTGATAAACTATTTACATACCTACAAAGTACGGAACCCTCGGTGCGCAAGTCCGACTCGCTCTTGCCCGGTTTTTACTGACGGAAAGCTACACTATTGCCAAGTGCTATAGGCTATGTTTTATAGTATAGTTGACTCGCGGGCCCAATATAAAATACAATGAAAACGTGTACACAAACTCAGCTACTGTAATTTACAAAATCACATTATATCAAATGAAAAGAACAAAGCAACGGCCGACATTGTGAAACCATAGTAAAGGTCAAACTCACAATGAACTCACTCGTATGGCTTCGTGGTCCCACTTTAATTTTATAATTATTATTTTCACCTTTTCACTATATTGGTATCAAGGGGAAATCTTCTAAAGATTGTATATTTTTTATATTGTAAGTAGGAGGTACAACCACCACTCTTTCATCATTATGTCCGTCTCCTTCAATTTTACTACATCCAAAGATACCTACAGCACTTTCATCTATAATGTCTAAAACTGCATTAACAGATGTTAGCAGACAACCTGCCACTCAGGAACTCGCACAACACGCGAACAGGTAATGATTTATGAAGTGCGTACAAAGCAAGTGATACACAGAGGAGTCAGTTACATTAGACCGCATCAAAATAAGAAAAGGGACCGTATCAAAGGCAGTAAGGCGGTATCCCCAGGGGTAGAGTGGGGACCTTTATTTATGGCCCGCGCCTTTGTTATACCCGCTCCAGAAATATAAATAGTTCCCGTTGAAATATCGAAGGCGAAGCTTTTTGAGGGTGCGATATTGTAGAGAATTAATGATGTGGTCAGTATTTGAATTGGATTAGGGATACAACAGATGGATCGGCGTGAGATGCTAAAAGGCTTGGGCGTGTTTGTACGGCTTAGTAAAACATAAAACGGTGAAGTGAATTGAGCTGCGGAGGGTTCAGTAAGTGGGTGTTGAGATTGCCCCAAGGCTTTGTATCCTAACTGTATTTTCAGGTGATAAATATGTAAAACACTTTAATGCATATTAAGCACTTATAAGCCCTTCAAAGCAATACAAACATGTTGAGACAAATATTGTAACATTTTGTGTATTTGGTACCGGCCAGGTACCTATAATCTAAAACAAAATCGTAAAAGAGAATTCTAATGGGAACCAATAAAAGTTTTATTGGTATCGCGTGTAGCATGTTTCAACGAAATCGTAAATATTACCCAAATAAGGGATGTTGATGCGTGTACGTTTATCTAGGAGGAAGGAAGATGGAATTCTTCAATAAAAACGTTATATGTTCAGTTTTTTCGGTTTATGGTGGCAACAAAACAGAAACGAACCCAAACTTATTTATTTTAGTACAATTTTATAACCTTGATTGTTGAATCGTGTCCAAAACCACTGCGTAAGTGTAAATTTTACTAGACTATAGCCTTATAGAACGACAGTCATAAAATAGAACGCCAATTTTATCAGGAGTCAGGACTAACCTAAAAGAGCCTAATATTTTTTTAGGTTTTCATTTGGTGTTGTTTACTTTATGTAACAAAAAAGAAGTACATCAACAATAAATTTCAACAGGAAAAAAAAACAAATTTAACTTTGAAACTCAAGATATCTACAAACATTTATCATGGCCGTTCACTACAGAAAAATATTCCCGCGGAAAATTCACACGGAATAAAAAGTGTCCGATGAAAAGCGATACGCGAGCAATTTGTCACGACGAGTCTTAGAAGGACTACACAGACTCCATTCACGACGATAACCGAGCTCCCTAGCCCAGTTATGGGATTACATACAGCTTTTATTCAGTCTAGTTTTTGACTGATACGTTTTTAAGCACCCCCACATCAATTTTTATTTTCTATGCTATGGATGACGTAATCCTTTTAGTGTTTGACGTATCCGAAGAGTAACCTTGTTATTGGAGTTTTTCGCCTTTATTAAGTTGGAAAGCGTTGTGTTGTGGGAAGTAGAAACTGACACTTATTTCTAGACTAGAAGGATTAAGACCACTCTAATGGATTGAAGGTTTTAAGGCGATTGAAGAAACGAAAGACTTTAAAGTTAAAGATTTTGTTTAGATAGCTCCTGTCTTCTGACAAAGCAAAACCACTTTCAGCAAACAAATCGTACGGAAATAAATCAGGAAAACGCAAGGATGAAACCGAGTAAAATTCAAAAGAAAATATGAAATCATTCACCAACAGTATCTAGAATAGAAAAATATGCATACTCCATTCTCGGCACACAATGCGGACGAAGCCCGCACATTTATAAGCACCCGACTTTTATATTGTCATCTCGTCCATATAGATGGGTTATTGACCCCGGTCAGAACGCTCGTGTAATGTTTCATCAAGTGCATAATTCATACGGGGTCGTCTTCCTGGCAGGTATGTACCTCTAGTAAAAATTCCTCACATTTCAGCCGTTAAACGCCAAGCCAGGGAATTTGTGGGAGTTTATTTATGAATCACTCGGTAAAATCTCGATCGGCCGAGAGGAATGTATTGCCTTGGCATTCAAGATAATACTGGAATCGTGAACCTGTTTTGCAGGAGACAGTATCTCAACCGACCTTCAACTTGGGAATGTAGAGTGAAACTTTGAATCGCTAGAATCTACTCGCGAATAGACTTACTTTTTATAAACTGTTACATTCAAGATATATCCAGACAACAATTTTCTCTGTAAAAAATTGTTGCTTGTATGTTTCACTTGCACTAAGTACCTACTGACGCTCATAGTATAACTGCAAACGGTAATGATAATAACAACAATGTTATCACTACTACTGATATTTGTTTTCACTGCACGGGTGATTACCATTTCATATGCAAGTGAGATAGTTGCAAAGCTGATAGCCATTTTGAGTCTTCCATTTATGGCCAAGAACGAAAGATGACAGTGGATTTTGTATATTTCCGTTTGGTCTAACTAGCATAGATTGATCATATCAATATTTTCCTCTGTTTCCATCTCAATATTGTTTCCTTCTTCAGTGTTATCTAAAGTATAATTAAAATAAGTATAATCATTTAATTGCCTACTTCTATTACTCTTATCTACTTCAGTTTATGATGCAATTCCTAAATTATCGCACACGATATTCAAGATGTCTCCATAATATTCCCCAAAATATAAGTAATGGCCGCTTTATATCACGGTGGGCAGGCGACAATAACCATTGTCTGTGTCTCATGAATTCCGTGAGGAGGTAGGTGCTATGAAGGTGATAACACTCTCCTGACCAGCTGGAAAATTTATGGCTTCATATTATACAGGAGATGAACTGGATGGGAGCGGGGTACGGGTTGCATACCGCTATCTAGGTGCACTTTGTTTTAAAAACTTTGATATTTTACCAGACATTTATTAAGCTCATTTTTTACTTGAATTATGAAAATGTTGAGAATTCCAAAAGAAATCGCTATGGTAGATCATACACACAAAAATTGTGATTTAAATATGTTAGACAAACACTTTCAGTATACACCGGACCTGCGTGTGAATAAATAAAAATAAATAATTTTTAGTTTGTGAATACTGTTTAGTAGTTATAGTTTTTCAGACCAACTAATATGTATGAAGTGTATGAACGCTTATTTACATAGGTACATAAACATACTACTGTACAAATAAAAACAACCCTGTACCTGCAGATATTTACGTATTTATGCGTATGTAGGTGTAAGAAAAATGTATGAAAAGCAAAATAAGAAAACAAAAGACTAAAATATTTCTTCATACATAACAGTATCGTGTGTCGATATCGTTAGCTATAGAAACATCCCCTCAGACATAGTATGATAGTCTTTTGTTCCCCATTGAGAGCAGATGACGCCCTTTGTGAGTTAACAGTAAATAAGAAGGTAAGCTTAATAGGGGCCTTTGTTTCACTTGTAACACTGTTTTTGTTATTAATGTGTGTCTTATTCATTTCTGATATTATAGCATACCAATGACCAGCCCTTGCTCGCAATCTAGTAATGTGGCGACATGTCAAAACATTGAGATGTCAGTGTTATACCAAATACGCAAAAACCTTCCAGAATAATTTATCTAAATGATGGTGAAAACCGCATCAAAAATCGTTGTGAAGTTTAGAAGAACAGCGACACAGACAGACACGAAAAGTGACTTTAATAATAATTTATTTTTAGAACATAGCTGCAGAAATACTGGAACCAGGAATGGAAAAGGAGTTACTACTTATAATGTCTAGTATACTTTATAATTCTGAAACCTACTTAGTTCTTAAAACTTTTTAAATGTTTAAGATCTCAAGAGAGCGAACGTGACAGTATTTAAATTAGCAATTTTAAAAAACATAACCTAATTTAAAAGAGAAACAGCTTCATCACAGTTTTGTAATAAGTTAAATCTACAATTTGGAGAGGAACATAAATGAGAAATTACACCTATCTTTCATAAAAGCCGCGTGGTATGAGGACTGCGCAAATAATGTTTAAATTAAATCCAGCTCGGCTTTTAATCCTGTTAAAAGCCTTCTTACAGTTGCGGTAACTGGCGGTTTCTCAGTAAGGTGACATGGCTGTGAAACGCACACATCATCATCTCGCGTATCTTTGACGATTATGGCATCACAGGTTTATACGAGAACGTTGCGAGGGCGCAACTAGAACGCGAATATTGTAGGATAGAAAAACAAAAGCAAGATGCTGCGAATTCTTTGCGACACAGATCGCGTTTTTCTATACACAAATCTTCCATGTCGGCGCAAGCGACGCGTCTTGTACAATCATTCACGCGTAATGTGCTTGTATACGAATACGATGCATGTAGGTAATGCAGAAGTTCAGACACCTGTGCAGGGTATATACAACGTTTACACTACCGTGCATGTATAAAATTTCGCGGGTCTTGCGCGCTGCATGTGTTTACTTCTATCCCGCACATGTATTCTACTCCATAACATGCTCAAATTACCGTCAAATTTTATGGTAGCGCCAATCCGCTAGCGTATTCAAGGCCTAAACAGTTCAAAAGTTGAATATTGTAAGATCTTAAATCACTTCCTAAATAAGGCCAGCTTTGCTCTAATACCAATAAAGTCTTTACCATTCTGACATTTCAAAGGTTCATCTTGATCTGTAACAGCAATAAATCAAGTTCCGACGTTGTTCTGACAGTAAAGGTACCAAGCGTGAGATTAGAGAACAACAACCGAGAAATTGACCCGGTTGATCCGAAAACTTAAAAAAGAGGGGTTTGTGGCTAAGTTATAACAGCCGCACGGGTCGATCGATCAGGTAAAGCTACGCTTGCTGCGGTTGGTCCATGTATGGGTGACCATCTTTGACCCCTCCGTGCCTCGTAAAGCACGTTAAGCTGTTGGTCCCGACTGACATTCGTGGATCGTTTACAGTCGTTACGGGTCGTCAGAAGTCCGAAAGTCTGACAACCAGTCTCACCAAGGGGATCAAGGGGTATCGTATCATCCAGTAACTGGATTGTCGAGGTCAGATAGGCAGTCGCTTCATGTAAAATACTGCAAGTTGATCCTGACATATTTGGGAAAAGGCTAGGCAGATGATTAAGATTATTAAAATAATATTCTAGAAATATCGAGTGTGAACTGGAGAAGTTTTATTCTTATGTTTAAAGAAGTGCATACGTACTACAAAAACGTAATTATACAATATGAATCAGAGTATGAAGACTGTAGTACCAAACGGTTTCTAAATGCCTGATTAAGTCTTTGCTAATGCACCTATAAACCAAAACGAATCATTTTGCTTACCAATGGTAGCATTTTTTATTCCCAAACTTGGCATATACATAAATAGATTCGTAAGCTTTAATTTAGCTACTATGCAAAGCTATGAGGCCTTTGCTTCATTATTGGTAAAGATACAAGAGTCTTCTTTTTTAACCAATAACGGTCCGTAATTATAAGAATCGGTCATTAGTCTCTGCTAACTTATTTGAAGGTAAGATTGTGATCTTACCTTAATTAAATATTATGAATTATATTTTAAAACAACTAATCATAACCCATTATGTGTTATGTGCTGTTGTGATTAGTTGTTTTAAAATAGAATTCATAATATTTAATTTCCCATAAACCTACACAGGCAATTATAAAACTTCAGAAGCTATGTAGGTGAATGGTTCCAATTGGTCGTTTCCTATGAAGAGCCGGTAAGAAACTCTATTGTTACTCTTTTAACCTTTTGAACGCCATTGTAACATATATGTGACAAACGGAATCTTACCCTGAACGCCAACGTCACAAATATATGACAAAATACACGTCGCACGGGTCGCACCATATTATGAAATAAACAATTTAATCATTACTTTTGTGTGTTTTTATTTATATAATTTAAATGTTTAAGCTTCCGTCTATATTGTATTGCATGAAACTAATATAAATAAACCACCAATATCGAGAAATTTGTTGTTTCAAGCGTGTGTGTGTGTTGTTTTGTTAAAGTGGCCTGGCGACAGGGGTACGGCAATACGTTTATACTCTGGCGTTCAAAAGGTTAATAAACACAATACCACTCCTTTGCGTCGCGTATTCGGGTAAAAATAAGTAAATAATTGGCAAATGTTTATTTGATAATAATATTTATGACAGAAGAAAGCCGGAGCAAATTATGAATTGACTATAGGGGCATTTCAGGTGAAGCGGACAGGAAAAAAAATGTCAGGTTTTGGATTTTGTTCATAATTGGGTCAATTGTACTTCCATGGGACCTGAAAAATCGTACGTCGTTTTTTTTTTTTTTTGTTGCCTAGTTACCAATTTATGCGACTTCAAAGAATTATCAAAATTTGAGGAACTGATTTTTCGATAGCTCTTAATGAAGTTAACCAGATGGATTGAGTAATAAGTAAATAGTGTTTAATTGAGAATATAAATTGTTTTTCTTGGAAATTTATTAAAATTTGTTTTTTTTATTTTCTTTTAAGTAGTAAACCGGAAGTTAACATTAAAAATCTGTTTTTTTTCAACTTCGCATTTTTTTATATTTTTTATTTTTACCTGAAAACATACCTTGTAGTACAGAAATATCATGTGAAAATTTTCAGAATGGTATCTCGATTCGTTTAGAAGATAGATGAACTAAAGTACGAAGGTGCCGTATGACGCGAAGTACTGGGCGGTTCTTTAGTGTGGAAGTCTTACTCGCCAACGCAAGAAAACGATTCATATCATTATAAAATCGAATCGTATCCTGTTGTGACCTGTAGTGTCATCTCTTATCTACCAAAAATATCACTGACACTTCACCCGCAATCGACGTTAAATGTTAGAAACAGATAGATAGCGACGCCTTTTAAGCAATTGCATAGCTTTTATCGCGGGCTTTGAGCGCGTCGACCGAATCAAGAAATTCCGTAACGAAAATAAATCTTACACCCCCACTCCGATCGGCACAGCGCAGCGGTGCGGCGTTGAAAGCCGTGCATCGTCTAACGTCGTCTCAGTTCGGCAGACTTCGGCACGGTGTTTGTGTGCGTGCGACTAGACGTATGCGTATAGGCTGTACGAAGCTCGCATAAGTTGATAAAAAATGTTATGCAATAGCTTACCGCGGCAGTCCCCGAGTGCCACACGTATTTTTTTTTATGGATGGGAATCCATCAAATGAGTCCTCCCGATCTGGGTGGAGCGGAAGGGAGTGTCAGACTCTTACTGACTAAAACCCATCCGTGTTCCTTAGCGGTAACCCTTTCGGACAATCCCGCACCCCCGGCAGTCTTCGGCCCTGGCAGGCCCCTTCCTTTTTGCTGACATCTCTTTGAGGCGCGCGTGGAACACGTACGCGCCGTCCGGCACGGGCCTGGTCCTGATCGGACGGTGAGCTACCCATTACTCTCGGTCCGCAGGCCCGCGCCTACGGTGGCCGGGAGTCGTCACGCGGTCACGCGGCTCCCGATGCCCAGAGCGTCTCCCGCGGCGGCTGGGACGTGAGGCTCTCTTCCTCAGCCATCCCGCCATCTCCTTCGCTAGCATGACTGCTTCGCAGAAGGAGGTGACTGCCTCCCACTCCCTCTCGCCCCAGACCATGGCTTGCTGCTGCTTGCTAACTGGCGCAGAATTTCTTGATCTGCTGCTGCGGTGTCCGTTTGTGTCGAAATAGTTTTATGTTTATCGTCATCGGGAACAAACAATTAATTCTGAGTGTTTTGCGAATATTCACTCGATGTTTGGCTGCTCTGCGACTACACAAGATCAAAATTGGTTTCTGGAGGTATTTCTTTCGACAGACGTAACCTGCAGGACGTACACACGTAAACAAAAGAAAAAACTCCCCACTTCTCAGATAAAGTTGAAATTTTTCTAACATTGGTAGACGTCGAATGAGATGGTAAGTTAAAAGGGTTGTAACACCGATTACAGTAGTAATTCATAATAGGTACATAAGATTATTACACAATTTATTTTAACACAACACTGCAAACGCGTAGCGGCCAAAGTGACGACTAAATAAATAACGGTCAAATCGAGTGATGCTTGCAGGCGTCGCTATCTATCTCTTTCAAACTTTAACGTCGATTGCGGGTGAAGTGTCAGTGATATTTTTGGTAGATAAGAGATGACACTACAGGTCACAACAGGATACGATTCGATTTTATAATGATATGAATCATTTTCTTGCGTTGGCGAGTAAGACTTCCACACTAAAGAACCGCCCAGTACTTCGCGTCATACGGCACCTTCGTACTTTAGTTCATCTATCTTCTAAACGAATCGAGATACCATTCTGAAAATTTTCACATGATATTTCTATACTACAAGGTATGTTTTCAGGTAAAAATAAAAAATATAAAAAAATGCGAAGTTGAAAAAAAACAGATTTTTAATGTTAACTTCCGGTTTACTACTTAAAAGAAAATAAAAAAAACAAATTTTAATAAATTTCCAAGAAAAACAATTTATATTCTCAAATAAACACTATTTACTTATTACTCAATCCATCTGGTTAACTTCATTAAGAGCTATCGAAAAATCAGTTCCTCAAATTTTGATAATTCTTTGATGTCGCATAAATTGGTAACTAGGCAACAAAAAAAAAAAAAAACGACGTACGATTTTTCAGGTCCCATGGAAGTACAATTGACCCAATTATGAACAAAATCCAAAACCTGACATTTTTTTTCCTGTCCGCTTCACGTGAAATGCCCCTATAGTGTGGTTATGTTCTGAATTTTCGAAGGGAAGCCGGTGGGAATCGAGTTGTATGGTACCTTCGCCACTGTAGTCCTGCCATAATAATGTCATGTCCACACAAGCCACTAGTGAAGCGTTGAAGTCAGAATTGTTTTCAAATTTATGCAAGATTATGTCATACATGTACTTGTACTCGTATGAAAAAATAAACATCGTTTGAACAAGAACAACCAATCATTTCACTTGAAATAAGATCAGCCTACCGATTAAATTCAATAAACTTTCATAGGGCTAGCTTTTATCGTAGCCAGAGCCTAAGCATTGCCATACAACGTGGTAATGCCGCCAGTGTCTTGGGTACATTACCCGTCGACAGCGATGCGGATGAATTTTTCGACGCCATATTTTAGTTTGTGAATAGTTTTAGTTATGTTAAGATATAATTTAATTATTTTTATTAATTAGTTAGGTAATCGTTGTTATTTAAGGATGTATTTTATGTCAAATTCTAAACAAAAAGTAGTAATAGTATTTACTATTTATGGGCGCCCCTTGCGTGGCTCCGCATCGCTGCCAATGCGGTGAAGGTGTCGACTGCCTCGGACACCATGGCTTATCCTGCAGTAAAAGCGCAGGCCGGATAGCACGGCATGCCAGCATCAATGACATCATCCGTCGTGCTCTTGTCACCGCTGGGGTGCCAGCTGTTTTAGAACCCAATGGTTTGGCACGCGACGATGGTAAGAGACCAGACGGGATGACCATAATGCCTTGGAAGGTAGGTAGGCCTTTGGTGTGGGATGCAACGTGTGTCGACACCCTTGCGCCATCCCATCTTCCAAGCACGGTAAGCAGTGCTGGGGCGGCTGCTGCAGGTGCGGAAAACCTCAAACGGCGCAAATACTCCAATCTCTTTGGAACTTACATATTTGAGCCGTTTGGGGTTGAAACACTAGGGCCATGGGGCCCGAGTGCCCACTTAGTATTCCAAGACATCGCCAAGCGGTTGGTCGACTCATCACGTGACCAGAGGGCTGGCCTATTTTTTGGCCAAATCAGCATTGCTATACAACGTGGCAATGCTGCCAGCCTTTTGGGCACGTTTCCCGTTGACAGTGATGCGGACGAATTTTTTGATGCCCTTTGATTATTTTCCCTCCCTTTTTATATACTTGTACATATTATTATTTTAAGATTGTTAGTTTTTTAAATTATGTAAATATACAAAGAATAAATAAAGAAGAAGCTATTTATAAACTTTCAGGAAACGCAGGTCAAGTTATGAGATATCTCATACCATAAAATTTTTCTTCCACAATTATATCCAACTCTTTTTACCTTACTTTATACTTATTTACCTTAACCAGTATTTAACGCTAAACTTGAGTGAAGACAACAGGTAACTTGTTCCCGCCTTAAGTTTTAATAAGAAAACATACTGATGATCGCCCCGCTAAAGGGGAAACTTTCTGAATAGGTTGTTGTCGGGCTTAGGATCTTATCAAATACTGTGAAAACTTCTTTTTGTTCCGCCGTTGTAAAGTCGGGCCTACCGTGTAATAAAAGAAAGTTAATCGTGGGTATTGTTCTTTTTTTTTTTTAATTTTGTTTCGATTTAATGGAGTTAAAGCTTTTTCAACAGCTTTTTTTTTTAAATTTCGTCTTGAGGAAACTGGCATGTCCTAGTATCAAATAATTTATGACATGTGACATCTACCAACCCGCACTGGGCCTGCGTGGTGGATAACCGCCTACTCCCTTTCAAAGACAGAGTAAAAAACAAAGGAGAATGACAACCAATGGGCCCCTAGTTTTGGTGCCGTGTCAAGACTATTTACTTCTCAAAAATTAAGTCGTATTTTTACATGTTTATGTTTATTTTATCGACATTTCTTTTACCCTAGCATTGGAAAACAAAATTAATATTTATTTTATTGAATTAATATCAGTTCCGCCATTAAAACTTAACCTGAATGTTGCCAAACGACAGACTATATTATGTCAATTAAATAATTGTAATCGATTAAAAATATCGATATTTTACTAATCCTCCGACTAAAATGACCGAAGATGGGCTACAATAGCTTTTCTCCCGTCGTAATCTAGCTAACACTCTCATGTAACTGATTAGGCGCGAACTAGACGACAGGCGGGCTCAAATAAAGAAAATAAAAGTACATAGTAAATAAACTTAAAAAAAAATAATTATTATCGTATGTTTCATGGTATTTCCTACTGTTAGAAATATTCCGCTACATTCATACCTGATTAGTTTCTTAAAAAACAAAAGTTAGTACCACAGACATTATTGTGGTTAGTACTCAGTTTAGTACCTCCCATACATACCTAAATGGAGTTTATAATTATATTTTTAATTATGTGAATAATATTATTTATAACAAATCGATTGGGTAAATCGATTACCAAAATATTTAACATGGTCACACTTTTCTGTGGATCTAAATGTCAAATCAATGCATCAATCAAATTGTTTCGTGCCGTTAGTTTTGCATCGAGTTGAATTTATTCCTCCGTATTTACTTCTGTTCGTTACAATTTGAAGCTGTCGAGTTGAGCGTTTACAATCCTCCAATGGATTTCTTTTGAGATATTGGACTCCTGTTTAGTGACAAGTGAGCACATTGACTCTATTTAGTTTAAGTGAACCTTGGACTCTTGTTTTACTCCTGAAAAATGTCTACACCTGGTAGAGGTCAGGTAAACCGCCCTCTCTCTCGCCGATGTGTCAATTGCTCCCTACGTTTGGCACCTAATCTTCGCAGACGTCAAATCGAAGAATTAGATGAACCAATGCTTATCCTTCTGAGATCCTGGGTAACACCTACACCGGTAAGTTTATAATGTGTAATTTACAAAACTTATAGGTCCGAACATTTAGGATGCCCGTGTTTGGTCAATCAAAGGGTCGTCAACTGTAAATCTCTAAGTATTTCCACTATAACAGAAATTAACGTTTTAGGCAGTGTATGGTAATCTGTGAGAAAACCTAGAGTCTAGACCATTGCAATGGGCACATGAATAAATGTACGTAATATCTATTTAGGAATTTGTTGATTTATTTTTGTTATCTTTCAGATATCCGATGATGACATCTTGTGTGTTGAATGTTTTGTATTATTACAAAACTGGACATCATCAACCACAACTCTATCCCTTGTATTTCTGCTCTTGGACACCTCAACATATGTTTTGCGTGTGGCATGTCAATTGCAAGTCGCAGAACGCATAGGGTTAGTCAAGACTGTCCTCAAAGGAATGTTATACTAAGATGGACACCAGCTCATCACGTAAGTGTTTTAATCGTGGCATTATAACCATGATTAAACAAAAATAAATAGTATAATATATAATATTTTATTCTTTTTAGGTCTTCAATTTGGAACGAGTTTGTCGTGCTTGTTGGGAGGCTGCATCGAGAGGAATACAGAGTCAGGCCGTTGGTGGCGTTAACAGGCCCACAGTGGAGTCTGCTGATGACGTGGACGATAACATCGCAGACCCTGTGATTCCTGTACCACCTCCACTACCAGTTTTAATGATATAAGCGCCCCAGCGCACTTTCTAGACTATATACTCGTTGAAGAATAAATGTTTTACCTACTATATATTGTTTTGTTTTTTTTTTTAAAGTAAGCTGCCTTAGAGCAGCTTAGCTTAACTTGAGATGGATCCGTGCGGTTGTTGTAACATAGCCATGAGCTCCTCTAACCTAAGGCTTTAGTCGTAAGTAAGTATTTATTTTTAACAACACTACCCACTAGTGGCGAGGGCACAGCTTACTTAACGCTGACTGCCGGCACGGCAAGGGATATTTGTAAGCGCAAGTTCTTAACCTACATAATATCTAGCAAGAGAAGAAGTTGTGTAGTATTTTCTAAATTCTGGAATCAATATTAATACATAAACATTATTATTATTATTTTAATTTCAAATACTTATGTTTAAAACAAACTTGTTTTATAACCTCAATTTTTGTTTTATAACCTCAATTTAATCACCCGAAAAAATAAGATTTCTCTTAAACTAGGGTGAATAATTGAAAATCGATTTCAGGATATGAAAAGGTAATTCCAGGTCTACAAAACCAAGTTAAAACCACCGTGACATGCGAAGTTTTTTAGGGGCCCAAAACTCCTAACAAAATGGGCAATGTCCTTTAATTTATTTCAATTTTAGTTTCATTTATTTTCATTATATGATCTCCTCAAGACTAATATAGTTTTATGATAATGTAATATTAATTTAATATGGACATTTAAATAGATTGAATTAAAAGAATTTCATTTATTTTTTATTTATAAGACACCCACATTACGCCAGTTATATTTTTAGTCCGATGTATGGATTTAGTGTTACACTAATCTTAGTTTAACTTTAAATGTAACAATTTTTTTAACAACGCGTTTGTTGTATAGTAGCAAGTTAATGTTCAGCATTATAGTTGTATGAACTTGTATGCCATAAATTTTAACCTTTTGCCCCGAGTATGAACATAAACTCTCAAATATTTAGCTTACATTGTTGCCATTTTGTAGGTTAAAAGAGAGCGGGAAAAAGAAGAATGTCATAAATTAATAAAAAAGGGTCTCCGCATAATTACTTTTCCGTCGAATGGCCTGGACACGTACCTGCAACAAGATTAACATACATAATTATTAACACAGTGGTCCCGTACTTAATGCGACTGGATTAACATAACGGGGGATTAAATTTAACCGCCTTTTGACGTTCTCGGCTGCTGTGTTTAACTCGTACAAAATTAAGAAAAAAATATTAGTAGAAATAAGAATGTGGAATTGAGGAGGATTTTTTTATATAAACATAAACACATAACATCACGCCTGTAATCCCCGAAGCGTGAGGCAGATGTGTATCTGTATTACAAACAACCACTTTTGCAATTTTTTTTTGGATAAGTTATCAAAAAAACCGTGCTATAGGTATTAGGTACTTTCGATACAAGCCAGAATGATAGAGGATTAAACACAATACACCATAATATTATACCAATTTGATTATGCCAAATCAAATTGGCACTACTATCAATTTCTGTATTAGATAAAAAAAATGCAAAATAAATTCTAAATCAGTTGGAACGATGACAATCTTTAGTAGGTAAACATAAACTTTCTAAATCGCAACATTAACTTCAGATTAAATCTTGACACGTATAAAAAAATGTTAACACGCCCGAAATGGTGTAAAACATCCATTAGATTCATTGATATATTTTTTATACATCAATGATTAGATTTTAATCAACTGATTAACTGAACGGCGTTACTATAACTATAAACGGTGTTTTAATACTTCCTTATACTTAACGAGCATCAAAATTGGTGTAATTGACGGCCAAAATTTTGTGTCTAATTAGTGAATAATTTGTAGACGCGTGCTAAATCTAAGTTTTAATGTATATTTTAGTAAGTTTGAGCAGCGTCTGTGTGTAATGAGACTTGAATTGTGTTTGTCTTAGTTGTTAGCTGTTTGATGTTTGAGTCTTGACATCCAAACTGTTAGTTCAAGGTGGAAGTTGGCAATTATGTTACCTTTTAGTTAAGGTAATAAGTTAATGGGCACACGGCTTCACACGCGTGTAATTTTTTGGGTTTTCCGTGTTCGAAAATTAAGTTGTAAGATTTTTACTCTTAGGGCCCGTTCACACGGCATGTATGATATTTTACTGTAAAATTTTATTATTACATGGCAGTTTCACGTCATCGTAGTTTCGAACACAACCAAGCGCTTTACTTTGTAAATTATTCATCGCCACTGTTCTCAAAACGGTGAAGGAAACATCGTGAGGAACCTGCCACGTCCTAGAACCAAAAATTCGAAGACATGTGACATCTACCAACCCGCACTGGGCCCGCGTGGTCCACCACGCGGGCCCAGTGCGGGTTGGTACGGCCCACTCCCTCACACCGAGAGGAAGCCTGTGTCCCAGCAGTGGGAACACAGACTGATTATGCTATGGCAGTTCCATACTGATTTTGTTTTAAAACGTATGAACAGTGGGATACCTATATTGACGTGTGAACTAAACTTTTTACCGTAAAATATTGTACAGGACAGCGCCGTGTGAACAGCCATTATACAGTCAACTTCTATCTAACAAAATGATCGCAATTCAAATACATATACCTACGTGCGGTGGCAAAGGTGAGTTTATAAATCTCTAACATACAGCTTTCCTGCCAATCTTACAACTTCTCTTACCACAGCAATACGGTACTCACAGCTATTATTGGCCGACCGCTAATTAGCAAGCGCAGACCATAACGCAGCAAGTTCCCAACAATTACATCAACTCCCGTATCCCATCCCCCCATCTTTGTTTAACTAATTAATACCATAAAACTTAATCATGATCACAAGGGCTCTAACCAAACAACGGTTACTGTACCAGCAGGTTTAATAAATGCAGTTAATGGCGACAATGACAAGAGTAATAGAAGTTCATGACACTTTAAGATCAATGTACGTCCTTTTTGTCTGCTCTATAATTCTTTCCTGCTGTTAATTGTATTAATTTATGACCGCACTGGGTGGCAATTGATTGTTAAGTGGGTCTTAAAATAGAACATTTAAATTTAGATGTGCATTGCATAAATCATGTGATGTGTATGAGCAATGACTTGGAAAGTACTCGGGACTTTTATGGGGCAGGCGATATTTTTTGGATGATGTTCGAAAATTGTAAATCCCTTGTGTGAAAATCTTCATAGACACACCAATAACCTTCAATACCTGTATTTTTGGCCTAGAATACCTTTGGCAGAGAATAAAAAAGAATGGCTCCATTTTTTTTACACATTTAACAAATATACGACGATACTTTAACCACACCTGTTGCCTTGCCGACTGGTTATTCTTTTTATTAGTTTTCAGCACATCTTGAGCTGTTATTCTCATACGATCATGGTAGAGAGATCGACGCGCAAACTGAAACTATAAAAGCACATGATTCTAGACCCTAGCGTAGAAATTTTTCGTCGGTTATCAAAAAAAAATCAGCTTTTCATAGAAAACTGCAATACCGACGCGGTCAAAATGTATGTAACGGCAAATATTTTTTATAATAACCTAAGAAAAAGTCTACGCAATGGGGTTCAGAATCATGTACCTACTGAATTCCTGGTTTCAGCTTGCACGTCGATGTCCTATGCCAGCCTGTATAGCTAGTAAAAGCATCACACTATCACACTAATATTATAAAGGCGAAAATTTGTGTGTGTGTGTGATTATATGTTTATTACTTCTTCACGCTCAAACGGCTGGACCAATTTTGATAAAAGTTTGTATGGTGGTTGCTGTCACCCTAGATTTACATATAGGCTACTTTTTATCCCGATATTTCCACGGAATCGACATTTACGCGGGTGAAACCGCGGGGTGCAGCTAATGAGAAATAAGGGAAAAAACCTAAAGGTAAAAATTAACACAGGCCTAAAATTCCTCTCCTGAACAAAACCACAGTAAAACAGACAGGTAACGGAATTCGATTTCCTTGTTTACAACACAATGTGTGTTGACGTGGATCACTGTCTGCCAATCACTGTGGTGAAGGCGCCTTGTCGAACATAATGTAGAACGTATGTTGGAACGACGCTCAGTACGTAATTGATTTGTAACATGACAGGTGATTTACCTGTGTTCGTCTGTAAACCACTGCTTACATTGACTGTGCTTTTATACATATACAGTTAAGGCGGAAACGTCAGGGTAGCCCGCGAAATTCAAATTTTCTTTAATTTTTGCCATTTGCAGGTAAGTAGGTAAGTATCAGTTTAATGTCGATCTAAATCAAATGGGGTAATATGAACATAGAAAGATGTATTAAAGATTTTCAGGATTCTATAAACCACCTGCCCCTTCAGGTTACCTCTATAGGTACCCTGAAGGGGCAGGTGGTTTATATAATAATATTTACACAAAGTATAGTCATGCCTGTACCTATGTACAGGCATGACTATACTTTGTGTAAATACGTATTTAAATGATGTAAACGGACTACCCACTCTACAATTATCTCAATTGTGTTTCGACATAATGCCTGCCCAGAAACAAAGGATTTATTTTAAAAGTGGGTAGTTGTACATACATTAATTTTGTCATTTCCTGTCCTGATTAAGGTATACATAAACGACTGAATCACATTTCTTTTTGCTTTTTAAATTTATCCAGGGATAAGTACATAACATAACACATAATCAGCCTATAATGTTCCCACTGCTGGGACACAGGCCTCCTCTTTGTGAGAGGTTGATAAGTAATAATTTAAAATTCAGAAATTTCAAGTTCATTACTTATTTGGTTAAGTAACCTTAATAAACCTTAGATAAATTAGCTTTCAGGCATTTTCTCGTAAATTAAATATTTTATGTCTTATGTTATAAAGTATAACATAAAGTTTTAGCCATCAATATTTGGTGGCGTTACTCCAAGGTTATTGAAATAAACTGACGTCGTAAATACTGATAAGGGTAGGTGTAAAGGTAACATAGAAGACATAAAACATTTGCGGTTCCGATAATACAGCTATAAAAGCTATAATACAACGTATAATATTGAAATGGAAACCTATTTTCAGACAAAAAGGGAACAAGAACAGGGTTATTTCTTTTGTGGGTAGTCTAGTAAAGATGTTTATATAAAATCGCCTAAAGGCGCCACAAATGTATATAGGCTGACTTCTAATTCAGTGGCTATCTTTAAGGGGTTCTGTTAAGGCTATTTTAGAGCTCATTCCGCAATTCCCATATTTTTTTAACGTTCGTGTTGTAAACTCAGTCTCAATCTGTCAAAAATACCTCTGAATTTCCTAAATTTTTGTCAAGTTTTTGACGTCGTCGCTAAAATGGTATTGCAACCTGCACCCTAATTGCGTAATACACTATTGATCTCAATCCGAAGCATATTGTTAATCCATTGCTCCATATGTTCGCAAAATGTGTCTGCTCAACAACGTAAATAACGCAATGAATGTTTTTGAACTGTCAAAATGAAGCCCATTGCTACTGATAGTGTGTTACGCAATTACCCTGCAGGAACGGTTTCAATTACAGGAATTGGCCTGTTGGTCCCATAGCTCAATGAGCTTTTTGGTTTTTAGAACCCGACATAGAGCGGCAAAGACCTTCCTTCCCTCTTTCCATTTTTCTCCCTCGTTTACAATTAGATAGTTACTACACAATAATTCTGTTCCTTCTTATCTCATCTCTCCCAATAAAATATTTAAATAAACTTGTCTCTAAACAGAACTTTAAAACTACGCAGACCATAAAGATGGTACAATACTGAAACAACTATAAAATTTCCTATGCTTAAGCATAATGGGCGTAACATAACTTGCAACGAACTTTATGATTTACCGTAAGCTTAGTATGATATTTTTTTTACTTCAGAAGTAATACAGCATAAATTAGTTACATGTGAAAGTAAAAAATACCCACAAGAATAATCGCAGATATTCCTCTTTTTTTTCTAGTTTACACCTAACTAATTTTGTCTTTATATTTAGTGAACTACAGTCAACAGTTTTTATGAGGACAGCCTGTGGCACTGTGTTCCTAGTAAAATATTTTATTGTGGTGAAAAATTAGTATTTTTATTTTGACAGTTTCATCGTCTCATGCCTTCAGAACTTTAAAATGTATCTGTAGTCGCTTTGTATAATTTAGTAGTGTTTATTTATCGTGGATCTCAAGTGTCCAGATACCAGCGTAATGTGTTGTTTGACTTAAATTTTCAGGTCACAGTTTTACGAAATCGAAGAAAATAAAACCCAAGCGATCGGTTTCGAAAGCAATGACACGTTGCTCCGCACGTTCTTGGGAGAAATGTTCCTTAAAATTTATGAGATTTCATGTTTTAAAGAAATTTAGCGCAGACAAACAAAAAGTCGGGACCACTTGACCGGATCGCTCGTCTCCACTGTTGCTAGGGGCGTCCTAAGGCCATAAAAAACAAAGCACTTTGGACCGCAGCCAGCCATCTCCCGCTTCTGAATCAACCTCATTGAAAAGAAGCGTTTAAAGCTAAAGTAAGAGCACTTGAATTCATTTCGTGAAAATGTTTAAATCTCCTCCTTTGGGAAATGTTCAGCATCGGATAAGTTTTAAGATAAAAGTTTGTTATAGAATTTAATTAATTATGCCCTTAAAAATTAGGGAGTTCGTTAATATTTCAAATTACTGTATTGTTGTTTTGGGCTTTTTGTGTTTCGACTGGTAGGCGAAGATCTTTTAGAGGGTGAATAAGAAACGAACAATGTTCACGATAACAATGTTGAAAAATTTATAAATGCAACACAAGCTCTTCCTTCAAAAGAAATACAAAAGGGGAATGGAATCGATAAATAAAATCTCGCACAGTTCAAAAAAGGAGTCGCCCAATCGGCGACGTCTCGAACCACCCGGCCGAGACGTTCGTAAGCAATAAACAATCTCTCGTATCCTTCATCTGTGTGGTTCCGCATCGCGGCCACATTGTCGGGTAGTTTTTAGGTCGGCACGGTCGTTGAACGACCCCCACGACCATGGATTCCTTCACATGCGACAAATCTTTCTACATTCTTATTTCTGAATATAGCACGATTATGGACCACCGATACGGGAGCGATACCGGTCAAGTGGCATTCCTTTTTCTGTGCTTAAAGTCTCTGGTGTCGAAACAATAATGGCAGCGCTCAGATGCAATTTTATTCACGTTCCAACTTAAAAATAATTCGCCACAGACGCTCTACATTCCGTCACTCGTTCCTACACGAAGATTTATTTAAAAAGGTTGCAAGCCGCGAGGAATTTCAGAGGTTTTAATTTTATTTAAAGCCGGGCATAGTGGAGTTGGCTGAGATTGCCTGGTTCTACCAGATACCTGTGCTTAAAATAGAAATACGGCCGCGGGGATAAAGAGCTGTACATTTCATAGTCCACCTTAACTTGTTCAATTGTAGCTTTTGTGTAAAATTAAAACAGTTTTCTCTCACATAAAATTCTTGTTATACAAAAGTGGAAATAAATCATGAGTAACCGTGTTAGAATTAATTAACCAATTAAGTACTCGTACGCAAGAAAAGACACAATCAAGCCTTTCTTTAACGGGATTTGCAGTGAGCCGATGCAACTCAATGCTATCTCCGATTACAAAATGATCCACATCTCAAGGTGCACTTGAAATACGATCGCTACCACCGTGATATTCTTAGACAGTACTTGTTTCAATCAGAGTAGGGTGTAAGAATAATGAATTTCAATGCTCATCCGTGCGCGTATGATTGAATATGGATTAATGAGGATTGAATACGAGGAAGCAAAACAAAGGGCCCTCGGATAGATAGATGCACATAATTCATGGTGTAAATTGTTCACAGCGGTGACGCAACAAGGTATTTAGTGATGGTATTTATTATGACGACATACGAGGCATTATAATGGCGCAGTGAATGCTGAGCGTGCTGCGAGGGGTTGGTGACCGCACGACGTCGCATCGCCCACACTTATTAGAGATGCAGTGTAATTGTTACAATGTACCTCGCACTACCGCAATGAGCGACAGCCTCGTGGAGAGAAAAAGCTTAGCTTCAGAGGGCGACGGCTCCGAAATTCGACTTCCCTGCAGAGTGCAGAGTCCCTCCATAGACTAGGAACAATGACGATCGCTCCTAAGACTCGCTATACGTCACGCACGCTTTTGTTCGGGTCGTCTTTTGTTTTTTTCTTTGTTATGCAATTTGGCGGTCGGTGGGGTAGCTAAGAGCAAAATAAGCGTGAAGCTGGTGCATATTTTAGGGACAGTAAACGAGTCTATTCAAGTTATTAATTGACTTAACGGTAAATATATTTCTGTAGGCGTACAAAAAATGGGCACTACCCACTATAAATTGTGGATGTTTTAACAGCCCAATTAATACTCTACAGCTGTGCGCTCGACTCCCATGTCGAAATTAAAGAGACATTTTAGTAAATCTCAGGCCAAAACATACACAAATCTAAATATAATTCGACATCGTAGTGACGTTCATTTCCTGACAATTTTAGATGCATAATGCATATGTAATGGCAGGTTACAAAGTCAAAACAACCTAAAGATCTTGACTAAATGTGTCACAACAAGAGCACGACAATAGGAAACTATAACGGTACAATTGTATGGTGTATCTTCAATCAACATGGGAGCTCCTCCCTTGGCGCTTATAGCGCTTACCCCGCGTCACCTCGCACAAAAGGTTAAATAAGTCGGAACGAGTACTCAACTTTATAAAAAGTCGAGCACGCGACCAGCCCCGAACTTCGCGCAGGTATAAACACAGCACAATAGCTTTATAGAAACACAAAAATGTCGCTTACTTCCTTCCCGGACTGCAACTAGTAAAATTATGTTTCCAAATATTTATGCGAGCGCTTTCATTGAAGTAAATAAGTAAGTAAGCTAACTTGGTAAATTGCTCCGCGTTCGTAGTTTAAGTTTTATTCCAATGGAGTTGGTTATTTAGAGGGTTGAATTTTCTTTGGTATGCCGAGTTATTTATTATTGATGCTTTTTTGCTGGGATAAATTGAGTTGCACCATTAATATCGAACCAGGAACGCCGTGCAGAAACACGTTAAGTTAAATGTATCTAGCGTTAATGTAAGAAGTTGTTCCTGCATCCTAGTGGAATGTAAGCTTCTTCTACAGTATGTACTTGTTGTTACATTCTATAGTAAGTAAATAATTACGAATATTTATAAAGAAATCTACAAAAAAATAATAGGTACGTTTCAAAAATACGTTTACAAAGATTTTGCAAAAGATATACACTGAGCCGAAAGTCTAAAGAAAGAAGATCAAAAATACGTTTACCTAACCCAATAACGCATACTAATAAAAAAAGAAAGTAAAGAAAAATTATGTCAAAACCAGTTTTCCATCTTAGATATAGTAGGTATCCTAACCTCAAAACACTTTAAAGTGGGAAGTGCAACCCCTCCGCCCTTACGTAATAAAGGATAGTCACCCATGCTCACCTCCGCAGCTTCGGCTTGCTGGTCGCCGCGCGCCGGAGCGACCAGTCTCATATAAAATTCAAAGTCCTGACTGACTGATACCTATATCAACGCATAGCATAAACCGCTGGTCCTAGAGACATGAAATTCGGAGGGTGTGTTCTTTGTGAAGAGTAATCCTTTAAAAAAGGGTTTTTCCAAATTCCACCCCTAAGAGGGTGAAATTTCATGCGGACGAAGTCGCAGGCAGAAGCTAGTTCAGGTATTTATAATGTACAGTATCCCTATATTAGGTTAGTTCCCTACATAAGGCTTATATTTATAACTAGCTTCTGCCCGCGACTTCGTCCGCGTGAAATTCGTACTTTCCTCTAAAAGTTTCGAAAATGTATGTTGGTATGATCTTTATAATTAAGATAAATAAGTATTCGGGCCAATTTTTAAGTTTATAGAACAAAGGAATCAGATTATTCAAAGAAACTATCCCCGCTTTTCACCCCCACAGGGGTAGAATTTTTAAAAATCGTTTAAGATGTGTTCATAACTTGACTCAAAGTTTATTTATACCAATTTTCGAGCCAATCAAGCCACGCAGTAAAATCCTCCTCTTTAAAATTAACTACCTCTTTTCATACAGTTAGGGGTAGATTTTCGAAAAACCCTGATACATGTTATTAATTATTTTTAGTCCTTAGTATAAATACTGAGTTTCAAGTCAATCGGACAGGGCGTTAAAATTCTTCCATAAAAATTTTGACACCCCCCAATACCTCTTTAGGGGGTATTTTAGAAAAACGAAAAATTCCAAACATCATAATTTACTTAGATAAGTATTCGTGCCAAGTTTCAAGGTTATTAACTCAAGAAATAAGATTTTTCATACCAACAAAATCCCCCCTTTTTACCCCCTTAAAGGTTTAATTTCCAAAAACCCCTTCTTATTCGACACCTACTCTTCACAAAGAACACACCCTCCAAAATTCATGTCCTTAGGAAGGACCAGCGATTTAGACTGTGCGTTGATATTTCAGTCAGGTCGTTCATCCCCCTTTTGGGGGAGAAATTATCAAAAACGCTGAGACACGTATAAATTAATTTTCAATCGTTAGCCTAAATACAAAATTTAAAGATCCTAACTATTAAACTGACGGACTTTCATACACAACTTCATCCCCCCTTTTAACCCTTTGGGGGTAGAATTATCAAAAACGCTGAGACACGTATAAATTAATTTTTAGTCGTCAGCCTAAACACAAAATTTGATGATCCTAACTTTAAAACTGACGGACTTTCATACAAACTTTCATCCCCTATTTAACTCCCTTAGGGGTTGACTTTCAAAAAATCCTTCCTTATTCCTTGTCTACACAACAAAAAAGAAATGAAAATAAAGCTGAAACGCCTGTGCAATACTATCTACCTATACCTACTTCACTTAAAAATAAATACTTATAACTACTTTAATTAATAAAAGTACCTACGCTTAATAATTTTTAATTTAAACGAATATTTAAACACTACCAAAACAACTCATACCTATTTTACAAAATAACAACAAAAGAAATTCAAAGAAACTATTTAAAGACTAAGTCGCGCTGATAAGCACGGTTTCTCAATATCAATATTATTGTCTGTCAATAAGGTCGAACGCTCTGAACGCATCAACAGCCAAATATTGAATGAAGCTCGCTCTTTTTTTTTTTTTTAACAATGGCATCTCGCAGTTCAACCTATGAGGTTGTCGTCTGCTTAACCGGGCTTGCCTGTGGATGCCTCAAAATTAAGGCCTCCAGCCAGGGCTTGAAGCTCGCTCTCGGACCTTCCGCCTTTTTATACCCTACCGCCGCGCCGCCGCGACCCGTGTCGAGCGCGGCAACCGTTACACAAAAATAATCCTTATAGTATGATTCAGACGTGCGACGGCGCGGCGCGATGGCTTATTTCATGTATAAGTTTGGTGTTTCTATACCGATTTCTATGATTCCTTTTTTATTGAATAGGTAATAATGTTAACTTTTTTAAATTAGGGATGAGTGAGAGTATTATAAACGTAAGAGTAAGCAAATATAATCAGAATGCTCCGAACTGCTAAGCTATCAGGAGTTACACGTGTTATTGTGAGTCAACCATAAAAGATAGACATATGCTGTTGCGGGATATTTTTTAGACAATTTTATGTAGAATATTTCCGTCATACATGATTTCTATGTAACTTTAACCATTAAGGCTGCACACGCGACGGAAGCTTAAAAAATGGAGTAATTTCTCCCGTTTTCCCAACATTTCCCTTCACTACTCTGCTCCTATTGATTGTAGCGTGATGAAAAGTATACTATAACCTGCCCAGGAGTATGAAGAATAATTGTACCAAGTTTCGTTAAAATCCGTCGAGTAGTTTTTGTTTCTATAAGGAACATACAGACAGACAGACAGACAGACAGACAGACAAAAATTTTACTGATTGCATTTTTGGCATCAGTATCGATCACTAATCACCCCCTGATAGTTATTTTGAAAATATATTTCATGTACAGAATTGACCTCTCTACAGATTTATTATAAGTATAGATAGATAGATTACAGGCACTTCTTTGACAACTGATACAATTTCCGCTTGCAAATAAGTGCTACTACATTTTCTCTTTCTCAACAGCAGGTGGACGGAGTTAATGCTTCGTGGTAACACAATTACCGCTGTATATTGCTCACAGAACGCTAAAAGCAAAATAATTGTAAATCTAAAGTAAGAATACTGGAGAAAAATTTATAATTAGAAGAAAGAAAAATATTTTATTAGGGCACAAGAAATACAAACAGTAAAAGAGAACATTAAATCTAACAAAATCATAAGAACAATAAAAAATAAATAATAAACAGAACATCACCTGTCTGGATGAGTAGCAGAATAGTATTTGCCCAAACAGTATTTTCAAAGGTATCTACTAATATTACGCACTAACAGTAACCTAGGAATAACTAGAAAAGAATTACTACAGTAAGCATACCCATTTATATTTAGCTCGTCAGAAAACTTAATTAGCATAAAACAAAGAAAAAAAAGAGAGAAAAATAAAAAAACGGAATGGAAGCCTTTGCCCTGCAGTGTGAACGGGACACAACATGCTCATAATAATAATAAAATCAAACCGATAACATCTGTTCAGAAACCGCAACTTCGAATCACAAGACTAATGTCCAGCCTCATATTTCATAAAAATAAGCGGCAATTTAAAAAGCTATTCCAAGCAAAGAATGTTTAATAACACCAGTTCGCGGACTTTTTTTAAGAAATTCCGAGAACACGTTTCGGCATTATTTCCTCTTGTAAAAAACGAAGCCCAGTACGTGCTTAAATAATTGCAAGGAAACTGCTCGAAATTTCCGGAAGGCGACAGTTGGCAAGCGGACATCGTTAACCCTTCTTACAACATTCAATAACTCGCTAACTATATGATAAAAAGTTTAATGTAGCATAGATTTAACGGCACATAAATGTTGCATATTGTTAAATTATTGTATGACTAATAAAACAGTAATACAAGAAATTCATATGGACGCATGACTAAGATGAAATTAATTCGCAGCATCCTACTCATTTGAATTAAACTATAACGGAAAATTAACATTTTAATGGCAACTGAACTGATTCAAGCTATTGTTGTTACAAACTAGTGGTAATTTTTTACGCTCGCAACACTGATCCGCTAGGGTTAAATACCTCGTTTTTGGCACACAACAAATAAAAAGTAAAAACAAAGAAGTATTTAAATTATTTATGCTCTACATAACAAGTGACGATCAGGCTTCCAGTTTATAACAATAAAATGGCGTCGTTTAGATAACAATGGTAAGCCACGGAATGCGGCCGTGTCGCATTCGTAATTGTACCAATTAGCTGAACTGTCTACGTTAATTTATAAGCCGGGATGAACTTAGGATGACTGGGAGAAGAAACATAAGCCCTTAAGATCCCAACATGTTTACTGTGTTTAGTAAAGAAATGTAGGTAATTGAACAACGAAACTTTTAATGAGAAATCAAATCACCAAGCTATTTACACAGTCGGTACCTTAGTACTTAACTGTGTCCAAGAATTTTCTTAAAATACGAAGAAGCGAAATGAAAATTAGCCTCAAGAAAGTAAATACGTAATACAATTTCACCCAAAAAAAATCTCCTTAACTTTCACACTTCGTTAGAATCGTCAAATAGTTACTTTTATCATTTGGATTCTGATTTAATAAACTGATTCAATATTGAACGGATTCGCAAAATTTCGTTTCGCTTTAATCATAAATTCGTTTCCAAAATTGGTAAAAAAAACCATGATGCGAATTTTCAATTAAAATCGGACAGCAAACTCTTTTATCCGTTTACCATATGCGAGATATGTAGGATTATCTGTATTTCGCAAATACTTTGAGTGCAATTTGATATATTTTTTCGTTAAGGCCGAATCGGGTCCATTACTATTTTACTACTTTTTTGTGTATGCCCAAACAACGCCATTAGAAAAACAAACAATTTCTAAAAATATTGGATCCTGTCAAAAACTTTCTCTGCACATGCTACACCACATAACTCAAAGCCCAGACAGATCATGTCTGACATTATACTCTCAGTCGCTATTCAAATAACAATCATTACGCAGCCAGCTGAATGCAACTAACGTTCATCCACTAATGTTCAACTTTAATCAACGTCCCACTTCCTTCATGAACTTCGAAACCCTAATTGTCCCCTTTGTTTATTCAGAAGTAATGTGATACGTCACTGGGTCCCTGCCGGATACGTTATGCGTTAACGTCAATAAACGTTGCCCAAATAATACCCAGACAGACACTTACTAACGACTGAGTCACTGCATTGAACGCGACTGTAACGTGTGAAATGTCACGCCATGATTGTTCAGTAGGTCTGATTTGATGAACGGATGTGTAATTTCTTGGGAGGGAGCTGAAGTACGTATAAATGTACACGGAAGCGAAGATTTTTATGTACTTGATATGTTTCTTGAAAATGTAGTATATCTTCTATTTCCGTTTTGGGGAAAACGGTATTCAAGCTTTGTTAGCTTTGCCACCCAAGACTTATATTGTGAGTCGTATAAAATTAAATTGTTATTATTATTTCTCCTTTCTGCGACAAGTAATAAATCTCTTCTTAGAAATATCCATAAGGCAGAGTCGCACCTACAGTACTCCCACATTTCGCCAGTTATGTGTAACTCCCATGTAATAGGGGGCGAGCCTAGTACCATTAACTGAGCACAAATCTAGACTCCGGGCTGCTACTCAAAAATTCCACATGGAAAACCCAATAAAACTTTACCCAGCCTGCGAATCGAACCCACGACTTCTTACTCAGCAGTAGCGCTTGTGACTACTAGACCAAAGAGGCAGATATATTACATTTTCATAAGGCACATTCTTAGAATTATACAGGGTTATTGGAAAAACACCAACAACCTCTTAAGAGGTCATTGTACTCATCATTATGAATAACTTTTACTATGGGACCAAAACTGAAATCGCGAAAAATAATCAGCTGCTCCCTACATTTTGACGAGTTATACGAACATAAATGTAGGGAACAGCTGTTTTTTTTTTCGCGATTTCGGGTTTTGTCCCATAGTAAAAGTTGTTCATAATGATGAGTACAATGACCTCTTAAAAGGTTGTTGGTGTTTTTCCAATAACCCTGTATACACATGAACTATGGAAACTCAAACATTAACAAACAGTAGAGCACTTAGCAGAAGAGTGCCCACTATCTTACCTGCTGCTTGAAAATAAAGAGAGTAATATAAAATTTTATGCATTACGTACAAAGTGTAACTTCAAAATTCAAACTACTACAAGTTTTAAAGCTTTCAGCCCAGAACAAAGATTTCCGTCGTTTAAAACCGAGATAGTGTAATTTAAAACTCTACTCACTGAAGACTATGAAGAACGAACGAACTGAATTTAAGAAGATGACTGTTTTAAAACGCCTGGATAGTTAAATTGTCTGCAGATGAGTCTCATTTAACTAGTAAGACTTCCACATTAAACAATGTCTATTGATGTTCCAAACAGAACACTAATTACAAAGCTTGTTTTACTAAGAACACTTAAACTGAGTTTCTCGTAAACAATCGTTAACAGCTACACCGTCAAATTTGGTCTACCACTCGGCATTTTTATAGGTGCTTAGCCAGCATATCTTGCAGTAGGTACCTACTGTTAAACTTTTAGGAACTTGCCTCCCCCAGGATGTTCCTAATTGCGGTGTCTCGTTGAAACGCCGTAAACAACCGGTTGATGACACATTAAGCACGCCTCAGTTTTACTTAAAAACATATAAAATTTTATGAGTACTAATGAAGTAAATAAGTTTTTATTAGACGCTGTGGTTGAAGAGAGTGTAGTAGTAAAATATAAATTGAAAGCAGCAGCAAGTATATTTTATGGTCATTGATCAGTTGTTTTAAGAATGTATTGTTTGACTGACAGTTATGACGCTGAGTCAATTTCAATCATTGAAAATAATTGATACTTACAAAATTGTATAACATTCCGATTATACTAACTTGGCTAAGGCTATAAAGTGCGAATGATTTTGCTCACAACATACACAATAATTGCTGATACAGAATATATGGATGATCTTAAGCAGCCCTTATAAAAAGTCAACATTTACATAAATAGAGAATTAAAATTGCAAAACACTGCTAGAAATACACAAGACACCAAGGACAAATGACAACTATTAAAGTACCGTTTTAATTCTAGCAACAGAAACAATCAATATTGTTGTAATTACTCAACGATTAGAAGCAGCCGTTACTTCACCAACAAAAACTGAATGAATGAAGCTGAAACCTAGTTTTTGTGGCGCCACAGGTTTTTTCAAGGCGGTCTAAGAACTTGTGTTACATTACCGACTTTCACGCTTACTATACAATCGTCAAATGGTTTTTTGTTGTACTGTTGCAAATGCTTCTTCTTTTATTTAAAGAAGATATTTATTATCTATGACGATATATCCAATTTCTTTAGTATATGCATCCATATTGTTAGGTATCTCTCTACTCTATAACGAATGTTACATTAAAATTGATCTCCAAATATACATCATAAGTTCACAATACAACTCTAGTAACTATTGTTTGTGACAAAAATGTAAATCCGAATTTTGCGTCCAATGTGTACATACCTACTCGTGAGTGCATTCCGGACTAAATGCAAAATGGCGTTAATTTGTAAAATTTGAACACTTGTTTTATTCACTGCTGTATTTCAAGCGTGAACATCGTAGTTAATATATTTAATGATGATATATAGTTTTTCATACAAATGCATTTCATTTAGATTTATGGACTATTATTTTCAGCATGACTCAGGCAGTAATTTTTGTTATGTGAATATTCTGAACAAAGCGTTTCCATAACTCACAGTAATTGCATCTTCTTTTATATCATTCATTTGAATAAGATTTATATAATGGTTAGTTTAGTAAAATCGTATATACTGATTGGTCTGAATCTCTATTTTTGTTTCTAAATTTCTTTTCCTATTCTAAACAATACAATCCCTAATTCACATATCTACAAATGCAAGGGAATCAAAACAAAAGAGCATGACGAGCCTTTTTTCGGTCACAGAGAAAAATTATAATTTCATCGCGAAAGGGGTCTCAGTGAACGAGTTATGCTACGAGCAATTGAACACATTAATTTTAATACAAGACAAAGACAAGTGGGCCCCATTAATATTTATGAAAGCTGACAACCCTCTTATCACGGCTGCGACTAACCTTCATTGTTGTAAGACTAATTACCTTTAGCTAACAAAACGAATTCTGACTTGATTGAAAAGGGAAGCAGCTTTCTAACTGTCACTCTACCGTTTTCTGAAACTTTTTGACGCAAGGTTTTATGTTCGGCCCGCTGATGCTTTTGAAGTATTACCAAGATTTATCTTTATGATTTAATGAACCGCTTTGCACTAATTACATCGTTTAAAGAAAAAATACAAGAAAGACAAACGCTTTCTTCATAATGGTGCTGAGAAAAAATAGAATGTAGGAAGCCATTACCAAGTTAGTTTCAACATAAATGGCCGTCAAACCCAGACTCAACGATCGCATTTCAAGTCAGCTAACTCATAAGAGTAACTACTTTATCGCATCATCAAATGTCTTGTCCAAGTTATAACCCTTTTCAACTTAACCTACTTACAGACTACATAAGTACTTATGACCACTCGAGGAAACTTCTGGAAACCTGCTGGAAACGGTGGGTCATTACCCGAGCATTAAGCATCGGGGTAAGCTGGGTCGAGTGGCTATCAGTTGGCATGCGGCCAAAGTAGCATTCATTCGATGACGTCACAGTCGTAAAGGCGAGCCAGTGCCACCAAAACCACTGAAACTGCTAATAAAATGCCTAAGCACTTGACCACACGATGCGAGGCATATAAGTTGGGTATGAAAATAATGTGGTCTGCCGTCCTTAGTTCCCTTACGAGATAATGACCTGTTTTATTGTGTTTTGCCTATACGGCGTATTTTCTTGCGAAAACAGAAGAAAATGTAAATCAGTACTTGTTGCTTGCCTTGTTGCCGAAGTAAACGATGACCGTGTAATGAAGATGGGAAGTAAGAAGCTGGCAATATCCTGCAAAATACTTTCAAAGTGGTAACTTTGAAAGGCAATAAAGACATCAAACTCAAACTCAAATCATTTATTTCAATTAAACCAGTTACAGGCACTTTTGAACAGTCAAGGGGTCGGTCAGTCAGAAAGATGAAGCTAGTTGCCCATTCCAAAGCGTAGGTACCTATGGAGAAGAACGGGCAAGAAACTCCATGGACACTCTTTTAAATCAAAATAATATGGTAACAAAGCCTTGGTTACATCACTCATGTTAAAAAGCATACATGTGAGAACGATGCAGCACGTTAAAAGCGTCCATAATGAAAAGACGAGAAAAAAAACAATTCAAATATTAAATTAAAATAAGCCATGGCAGCAAAGAGATGACCAGTCCTTTCCGACGGCGCCCGTTCACGAACATGACATAATTTTGAAAAGAAAATAAATAGGTATGAACAGATAAACCGATAGATCTCTAAACACACAAACGTAGATGTCTTAACAAAAATCTCACGATACGTACTCGTAATGTGGGAAAATAACATGTGGTGTATCTTTTACAATATCTCTCAGGCAGATAAAATATTTCGATATGTTTAGTAAATATTCGAGGTAAATAAAACGTACACAGAGAATGTTGCCCTGACCTTGCGCCGGTTTCCTGTTCAACGGTCTCCTTACATAACCTTTGAGTTCCATCTACCGTGGTTAATGTGAAATCCTTTTTGCATAGCTTGCTTCATAAAGCGTAATGTGGAGAGTAACAGCAGCTGCTGAATTAGATATTTTCCTTCTGATAAAATTTGCATGAAATTTTATGGTCCTGTCCCTTTTTGGGATTTCCGGCGGATAAAAATAGAGAGTTATGTTTAGGCTGCTTTCTGGTCACTGAATGCGTCGTTGACTCTTCAAAATTACTTAAATTGTCTATGTCATATTTGCTCAATACAGAAGATGGAAAAGATTAAAAACACGAAAACACCACCAACTTTTTTAACATAATATATTTGGTAACTGTGTAACTCGAATAAAAAGCTACTAACGGAAAGGAAAGATATCATTTACCAATACCAATCAAAGAAACTACAAAGGAACCAAGACCTCAATGAATCCAAACAGCAACCAAACTCCTTATCAAGATGAAGACGTTAGCCACTCATATCAAAGCAGAGGCGTTTAATATCGAACATTAAATGGACCCTCTCTTCCTGTTCGGTTGATGTTCCTCCGATTGGTACTCCAACCATGGTTATCACTCCACTTATGATCCAAAATAGCCGCATAAAGATACCAATGAATCATTACCGGGAGATAATGTGAAAGTACTTGAATAATTCAGTTTCTGTATCAATGAGAGCGAATTGTTTTATCGGAATGCATTCTCGGGGAATGCGTCGTATTGTTCATTGTGAAATGATGCCTTATTGCTTCTTTCTTTTGTGTCGTGAAATGTTGTTATTGTCAATGAACGCGAATCCTTGGCTTTTATTTTTATCTTAGTCATAGTAGCATCAGATTAGTACCTAATTACGATTGTCGTGCTAATCACGAGTGGCTTTGCTTAGCAACAATGAATTCTTCAGATTGTCATTTTCTAACCATGATTTTGCATTCTCATACAAAAGATTCTGCAGTTCACGACATTCTTCACTGTACACTTAATATTCAAGGATTTTTTCTTAATACAAGCAATAAAACTTAAGCTATTCCAGGCTAATTCCCGAGTCCAATTACATAAAGACGCGGCAAGGGAGAAGTTATGATGACTGACTACTGTCTCGAGTCCTCTCTAACTCCAAGTTGCTTGTCTCAAAGTTATCAAGACATAACACCGCAAACAAGCCATGTCTATTAACCGCTGCCAGCATAACGCTTTGAGAACGAATGGCTTATGTTCAAGGAAGTTCATAAATCATTCTCATTATACTTTGTTTTGTACTTACTTTTTAGGATCATCTGGGATATGACCTCAGGAAACCGTTCCATTCATAAAGCAACCTTTCTGCTGCGGTACGTCATATTTTATTGCGGATCTTCAAGAGGCCTAGACCTTTGGGTCTATGGAGGCACAGTACTTGTATGAATAAATAACAACCTCCGTACACATAATAAAATAAGCTAAGAACAGAGAAACTATACTTAAAAATAAAGGTAGGTATTCGTATGGTATTCTTTACGTGATTAAGACACATAAGTGCAAGTGAAAACGTCATAAATACCTTTCAAAAACTGGAGCGTTACTCACTTTATTAGAGTGGCATGCAAAACTTTCATTTTTAGCACCAATATATTTCATGAAAACGTCTTTCTTGACGAAATATGGTAATTAAAGACATGCGAAACTCAGCCCTAACAAGGTGTGAAAAATTGAGTCATACGTACCTATACATGAACATTGTTTAAAAGTTAAGTGACGGCCAGTGTTCACGGGGCGAGGCAGAGATGTGAGGCAGATAGTGAAGATCGCGTGGAATCATTAACATTGTACAATTATACGGGAACCACAATGGTGGGAAACAGTTACGAGAACGAAATTCGAGTCTGTGTGTGGGAAATAAAATGCAAATTATTGCATTTCTCTTGCTCCTTGGCTGGCGCGCGCCCTTTTTTCGCGGTCTCTTTTTCTTTTGTGTCGGCCGTAGTTTTAAACAGATGGTAAGCTTTATTAAACAATTCAGGAGTTTTTGCATGACAATCTAAATGGCGCAATTTCCTGCTGTGCTCGTGGTGTTTGATGTTTTCATTATTTATATACCTTCTTTGGTTACGGTTGATTGAGCGATGTCGGATGTATGACACATATATTTGTTCAAAATCTTGATAATAGATATGATTTACACATACATGACGCATTTCCATAAGAAGTGTTAGGGTCAAGCCACGTTGTTGGCACGAAGTCGAGGCAACTTGAACTTTATCTGCACTGTGTCAATCACAACTTCGTGCGAAGTGTCGCGAATGTGCTTCGATTCGAATCTGCGTAGATGTGCCTTGACCCCTTAAATTGTGCATTCTAATGTAGTATGGGACGATTTAGAATTTAAATTGGCCACTATTTTCAATAACAATTAAGTAGATAAATATTCATATTCTTTGTATTTTTAAACTAAAGTAGCTATTCTGTTATGTTCTGCCTCATCAGCAAGAGATAATTATTTGGTCACACTTTTGTTTGAGGAATTTTCATCAGTATTTTACCAAACCTTAAAATTATGTAAATATACCAAGGTTCAATTCCAAAGAACTCAAAATAAACCATTTTTCATGCCCATATACCTACATAAGTAATATAGCTACGTATATGAATGTCACGAGTGTCTGTATTGTTGCGTCCAATTTTCTATAAAACCATTTGTCACCCGTGAGTGTACTGACAGAAACACATTTATTCACTTTACAGAGTTGCGTTTTTGGCTTGTGAATATAATTGCAGTTCAGCCTTCTATTTTATGCTTCAGAACTTCTTTAGTTGAACGTTTGCTTAATTGGCAGCCTTAATGGCAGGGATTAAGGTTTGTTTTTGGTTCATCAATATATCTTCTGATTACCACTTTTTGGCTTTGGAAGGTCACATAATGTGTTCGTACTAGGTTATAATATAATAGTATATTCATAAATGTGAAGATATACTTTGCTTGTTTTTGTGTGTACCTAATAGGAATATTAAAATACTTTTATTCTACTAAGCAGGCAACTGAAAATATACAGAAGTCCACACAGCTGTTTCCAGTTGTTTCTTCCGTAAATAATTATTGAATAAAAATAATTCTACCTAATCGAAAACATGAAAAATCGAAATACATCTTCATTTTATGAGTAGCATACACAGCCTATAATGTTCCCACTGTTGGGACACAGGCCTCCTCTCTGTGAGATGGAGTGAGCCGTAATCCACCACGCGGACCCAGTGGGGGTTGTTTAGATGTCACACGTCTTCGATTTTTTTATTCTAGGACATGCCGGTTTCCTCACGATGTTTTCCTTCACCAATTTGAGAGCAGTGGTGATGAAACAATTTAAACAAAGTAAAGTGCCTGTCTGGGTTCGAACCTATGGCCACTCGTAAGTCGCGGCCGTTACCACTAGGCCACCACTGCTCTATGCGTATTTTAATTTTAAAAAATAATACTGTTACGTACCGATAATTTGAATCCCACCACCAATAATTTAATTAATAAAACCAGATAGCTTTATGTTCAAAGCATACCGATGTAAACCAACACAAAAATTGAATTGAACAAATTAACTGAATCGTCAGTGTACACGGATTTTCTCACTACATGTTACATTAATTGGACCATCAATTGAACACGGTCGTAATTTGTCACTAATAAATAATAATTTGTTGTTGGTTGATGGTGGGTACGCGAACATAATAAAATATGCATAAATCTTTCTCGCTTTTTTATTGCTTGTTAAGTCTTAATTATATTTCCGTTGCAGCATAGGTACTACAATTTAATGACCGGCTTTAAAATGTCAAGAAAACACGAAGATTTTAACACTGTCGCAAAACCCTTTACCAATTGATTTCATTGTACACAACTGTATAACAAAAGAAAAAGCTTGTAATCAATGCAGTTCACCGTAAATTGTAAATATTTTACCTATAAAATACATTGAGCTCGTCTAGCCGTTTCGCTTTCTGGTCTTACACGAGCGAGACCGTTAAATATCTTTAACGGTCTACCTCGCTTACAGCAACCACCGTGCGAAGATTGCGAAGTACTAACTGATTTAAAGTCTGTACATTGCGAAGGCGTTCGAACAAAAAGTTTAAAGGAGCCGGTTTAAATAGCACGATTCGAAAAACTTGTATAACGTGCGGTATAAGTAGGTACCTATGCAACCCCGTGAGCCCGTCAAGGTCCGCGGACGTTCGGTCGCCAGCCGTCAGCCCAGTCTCACCGACACACTCTGTTTGCTACATTGTACCACAAACCCGTTGTCTTTGATGTTTGAAACGTTTACCAAGCACGCGTACTGAGTCCATCTCTCATCAAACCAATTGAACAATGAGGTTTTATTTCTCTAAGCCCGTGCTGGCCATTTCAAACAATTTACGAAGTCATAACATTGCATGTGACATCTTTATGGTCGTGACATGATTCGCTGTTCGACTATCTAAAACTCTGAATTGGTTAAGTAATGGTGACAGTTTAAACTGTTCTGTGTCTACTGTGCTCAACTACTGGTTTTGTCTCGTAAGTCAATCGATTACGAATATTTGACTAGTTAAATATTTTTGTACTTCATTATGTTGTCGCTTGTCATATTACCATAGAAAAGCTGTGTTAGGCAAATATTTCATTAAATAAATATTCAGAGACGTCAGACCTTGCAGGAGCTAGGTACTAGGCTAGTTTGGCTGCTTACTTAGCGCCAATCGATTTCAAGATAAGGCAATGTGGCGTGGCTAAGGTAGACCATGTTTATAAAATATTTGCGTAACCAGGTTTCTGCCCAAATGGATGAAAAAAATACATTATTCTGTTCCAGTTTTAATACCATAGCTTATCAATTATTTACACCTGCTTGAAACTCAATTAGATTCACATTTCTATCAACAACAAATTAACACCTTTATCTTTTACTACGATATCCGGACCATCACTTCTAATTCACATTACGGACATCCGTCAAAACAGTGATTCATTAATAAGTACCAACGCTTATTGGTAGAATGATTGATACGACGCATTTCCACTGATACCGTCAGCGTAAGTATCAATTAGGTTGAATGAAATTATTATATTTATGAGTTGGTACTATGTATTAGTCAGCTGTTAACGCTCACATTTGTAAATGTAAGAGGCCTGTAGGAATATTGGCTTCCTTATGGTCTACGATGAACGGAAAGGACGAAGCATTAACATCACAAATTGAATTGGTGATAGAAAGAAAGAAAAATAGGTTTATTTGTCACAGAAATACATGCATACAAAAGTAATATTAGACAGCAGTTTGTAGCAGTGTGTAGATAGTAGGAGAAGATTCTGCAATAGGTCAGCGGGGTAATTGCGTACACACAGTAGTAATGGCTTTCATTTTGACAGTTCAACAATATTCATTGCGTTATTTGCGTTGTTGTTAGACAAATTTTTCGAACATATGAAGCAATGGATTAGCAATATCCGTCAAAATCATTCAGGTTGTTATTGATCGTGTGTTACGCAGTTAGGGTGCTGATTATCTTGTTGACTTCATCCCTGAGTCACCACATTGGACCGTTGAGAGAACAATTATTATCATGGAATACAATGTTACTATGATGTTTGCATGTACCAACGATGTACTAAAGGATGAAAATAGTTGATCCTTTAACCTTTCACTGTGCGATATTTTCATGCTAATCTTGTGCGTCATTCCTATTGTACAACTACTGGGCTTATTTGTGGCTCCTGCCTAATAATAAGCCTATAATTTCCTGTAGTTATCATGTGACTGAAAAGGAGCATTACTAATAATATTCTAAGCCAGAACTGACAACGAAACCACAAACCAAAACCACTTACTGCACTAAAATTTGACTTCAAAAATTCGGATGACTATATTCCGACTTGAGTTGAACCATCATGTTATTTATGTAATAATATAGAGATTAAAACAAAGTAAAGAAAATAGAAATAGACATAGTTTCCTCATAAATCATTGCGAAGTTTTCAATGAACCTAAGCGACCTCTTAATGGTGGGCCTAGCGACACAAACGAATTATTGGCAGCAATCAGTTCAGTTAAAGTTCTTAGAAGCACTAATGGGCCAATTTTTTATTGAAAATTTAACGGCTCAATAGGCTATTGAAATCTTTATTAGGTACTAACTAGCTCTCATTGGCAGCATGAATGTTCAAATTATTTTGATAAGACTAATAGAAGAACTTGCTCTTTTCTGAATATACAATGATTACTACAAATTGACGAATCCTAAATGTGTAATTTTCATAAGAAATAAATACAAGTTATAATAAATCGCTCACACTTCCGTGGCGCCCGAACATTAGAAAAAAACGAAACGAGAGCATCAATTAAAACTCTTCAAACCATGAACCAATGATATTTTAGAAAGAAATCTAAAATTATGACATCAAAATTGGTCACACCTCCGATCTCCACAAAGGGAAATCGGTCTACCATGAAACGCCAGCTACAACAAAAAAAGACAACGCGAACCATGGCAGTGGCTGGTAGATACGATACACGATTTCGGTTTTAGTTCGTAGTACACTGAGTTATTTGCAACACGACCTACCGTAACCTCGGGATAAAAACAGCAATTGAATGACAAATGATTCGTAAAATTTTGTTGCTCCCAACTTTCATGATGCACCTCTGAACCTTGCTTCGAAAATAGACAAATTAGAAAGCATCACTTTTACTCTTAACAATTGAGCTGGTAGATGCTTACCTCTTTTGTCCGTGTTATGATAATCCAAGTATAACGAAATAAAAAAATGTTAAGCAAAGGCAGAACTAATTGTTCAGATTTTCGTAACAGTAAGTTGGTAACGGTCTGTGACGTTTCTGTTCATGTGTATTGTATAGTTTTATTTGAATGCATTGTGCTTGGGATGGGTTTTTTCAACTTGAACATTACAACTATGTCATTACCATGTATTTCAAATGGTAAACTCTGATTTCTCGCAGTTCTGAAATTAATTTTGGATTCTATAAAAAGAACTGATAACATTACGCTGGCTGGTTACTCCATCAGTCCCACACCCACACATTTCATATCTCTTTGAATGATGGATTATGAAGAAAATTACTGATTACTACAACAATCTCATTTTACCTTAGACCTTCAATGTTTATCAAGAATTTTATCAACACATTACCCGTAACTAACAATGGTTAGTTACACACCAGTAATGCAATGGTATTTAATAAAAATACTTGAATTATTATGAAAGTAGAACGGATATTATAAAACATGTTTAGTTATTACATAGTCAATAATTATAACCTTAATGTTACGCAGTGCTTTATTGCAAAAATTAACACTATCGAGATGTAACCAAAAATTGTTGGTTCAAAAAAAAAACTCGTAGCCACAGTTTCCTTGACACTGGAACCTTAACCAGAAACTTGCAAGTTCCTGCAATCCCAAAATTCTGCTTACAATACCTAATAGGCTGCAGTGGACAAAAACATCTCATACGACATTCCTGCGTAAGGTAATGTTGCGAAAATCGTCAAGCCCGACATCCCGTCGCTGAACCGGTCTGGGCTACTGGTTTTATCAGTAACTCAACGACCACACGAAAGCGATATCGACGCGATGCTTAGGGAAACGGAAACACATATCCTGGAAAATAGAAAGAAGATAGTAGTAGCAAAAGTAAATTCTAGGTCACAGCGAAACTCTTTGACGAAAAAAAAAACATAACAAAAAAAAATGGCATCAGGTAATACTTCGGCGACCACTAGATCACTCATTCAACCATCATCTACCTTTTTTTTCAGATTTTCGCTTTATTCTTTTCAACTTCTACAAAAAAACATTGTACGTACAAAAAATAAAGCTCCCTAGCTTAATACCCGTGTAGGCGTATATTATTATTATTTCCAGAGGATATGGCCTGGCGCCTAATGTAATACGATCGTTCCAAGACGTTAAGTTTAAAAATAACCTTGACAGCTTTATGTAATATAGAAAGTTGATACAATGACGCTAATGCTATCATATTAACCTTGAACTTCAACGTTTAAAAAGTTTTGTCATAATAATCAGCACAAATGGTAACGGTCTTAAAGTTCAAAATTCCGCTGAACTTCCGCAATTTTTTCTGGTAGGGTAAGTGTCATAATCATAAATGATGACTCATTAGGAATTTCTATGTGTATATTATATAGCATAATATTATTATACTTTATCATCTGGAGACATTTTGCTTATGACGTCTTTGGCATTGGCACCGTTATCGTTAGCTGTATACCTGAAAAGTTCTTAATTATCTTGTTCCGTTTAATATATTCCGAGTTCTCCTAAAATATATTTCCCTTCAGATAAGTTTCACAATGGCCTCAAGATTAGCTTAACAATACAAGGTGTCAACAAAAACACTGGCGTAATTCAGGCGTCCGTTTTTGCATAGAATTTCGTCGAGTCCTTATCTGGGACGGTTTACGTCGAATGCGTCCCCGATAGGGAAGCACCTGTACTAGATTAGATAAGGCTTATCAATTCATGACATAGCCCAGTAACGTGCTGGCCGGTTGTAGCATAAACGTGTATTGTTTACTTAATGACCAGCTTGTGTACTCATGATCGAACACGAATTGTAATTTAACGGTCTTGTGCATGAACGGAGATTCTGTTGGGCATGTATTTGCGATAGCCTTGTAGTCCTCCATAATGTCTTTAAAATTGGTTTGTTCTATTTTAATTCCTTTTTTCGTATCCCCATTTTCTTCAAAAGGAAGAGTGTACGGAAGAACATATTTCCTTATGTAAAAGTGTGTCTAATCATCAAAAGCAATTTCAGTTCAATTTACTAAACCACTTTTCTTTACACAATAAACGGAAAAGTAATAAAGTTACCTGTTATGTGACAACTGACAGCTCTTCTAACGTTATATTCTATGAAACCTATCTGATCTTCGTTAGTACAAGATTACGATGTCACGTAACTTAAGGCAATTTAACGTGTTAGTCTGAGTTCACATGATTCATCGAGATGACCCACATCACGCGTCCGTACGGTTAGATATAAAATTACTTCATTTACTAACACGTATGTTGACGTGAAAATTGTTTTTGTAAACGTGACCATTTTTCTGAATGCAGTTACATGTGGTACACATGAGTTTACAGCTATCATAAAGGGAATGAAAGACGTTTTCGAAATTATAACATCTCTAAACAGTGCAACTGTAACAGTGTTGCACAATCAGAAACGCATTAGATCCCAAGTTGCTATTCGCGTCCAGGAAGCTCCAGTAGCCGATATTATCCTAAGAGCTAAATTCATATTAGCTCCAGAATGCACCACTAAAATAATCCAAGGAAGTTACGAACTATGTACTTCCAATAAATTATTGCATTGACAGAAATATTGAGACGGATATTCTGACGGGGAAATGGGATGAAATATTATTTCAGTCCTCTCGGCTAGTCATTGTTTTGCTTTAGAAACATCCAATAATAATTGATACTCCCAGTTTTTCTGAGGATCAGGTTGGCCGGTAACAGTATTAGATTTTATGTGATTGGAAACGAACGTCATTTACTCGGCACGTTTCCAAGCAGATCTCAAAAAACCTTACTCGCTTTACAAATTCAGGACCTCATCATCTCCAGCTGCGTCCCATAAGACCAATGAGACGTTATTCTAACTGAAATATAAAGTAATATCTCTGGATCTTATTGCTAGTCATAATCACAAACGGTCATGACCGTGGAAAGTGCCGTCAACATGCCATTACAGCGGTCTCGGTGCGTTAACAGGCTTAAATGACTGAGGGTAATGACATGGCAGATGCTTAGAATTTGTATGAATTATATTCCGTGTGTAGATAAAGAGATAATAGTTTCAATAGTTACTTAAGCCTTTATAGAACACATCCCCGGCCTGTATATTATTCTCGTTAATAATCTTCGGGATAACAGCCTCTCTAATGGCGTATATACTGGATACTTGTTTATCTGAAGTGCAATTCCAGCGCAATATCTTCAGACTATAGTTTGCTAACTTAATACTCGTTACAGCAGATAAGTAATGAAAGCTCTCACGGTCGGTAAGGCGATGCCAGGTTATTGATCCGGGGATCATGCCGATACTGACGATACTTTATCACTGAATAAAAAATATCATTTTCATCCATAATGTGAAGCGAAAATTCAATTTAATTATCGCTTCATCAATCGTCTCTCTCGAGTCTGCAGAATTAATATTTCCAATTACAGTGAAAGGATTTATTTCACATTTTATATGGATTGCTGGATGGATTCCATTTTTAACCGACTCCAAAAAAGGAGGTACTTTTGTGTTCTGGTGATAATTTTTAATGAGTCCAAAAGTATCAAAACTGCATTTGATAAAATCGATTATTTTCATTTTTAGATTATAGTGTAGATACATTGATTACTCGTTTAAAAACTAACCAAATTATTTCATTTCATCTTTTTATTATGTGATTTAATCTAATTTTATGATTGTATGACATGTATAATTACTAACATTGACCAAAAACTTGTATGTGTGGTGCAAACTGTCAATATAAGTTGGTTATTAATAAATAAAATAAATAAATAACGACAACCCCATTTTATGTCCAGGGAAATCACTGTCCATTCAAAGGTTGCCTGGAAGAGATCGCAGAAAGCGATAAGGCCGCCCATTGTATATTTTGTAGTGTTTAATGTGTTTATTTCATGTTATGTATTTTTGTGGTGTACAATAAAGTATATATAAATAAATAAAAGATTAAAATCTTGAAATCGGTAAGCAGAAACCAGAAGCTCCCTTCTGGTTTCTGCTTACCGATTTCAAGTGAAAATTTTACTCATGCGACCTGAGAGTGCAGTAAAACTTTACTTCGGTTATTAAGTCTGCCCTAAAACGATAAAAGGAAAAAATGTTCGCCCTCCCAACATATGAGGGGCCAGTGTTTTACCACAAGGCCAAGTTATCCAGATTGATTGGAGAATATGCGGACGAGGGAGAGAATTACTGCCAATTTTATCTAATGGAAAAAGCCCCAAAACCTCTCGCAGCATCAATTTTTCCAAACGAGCAAAGGAACTATAAATAACAATACTAGTGACCACATATGAAAAAAATCGCGCAGGAGTCCAATTATAGGTTTCCAATAGATTGATTCGACTCAGTGAGAAAGTAATGCTTGGCTACGTTCTGAACAAATGTGGCATAATTCGTAATTATTCCTGGAAAGCTGGTTTCCGTAGTCGCCACCTGTTCAATGAATAACGGACTACAACGGTTTTTGCACAACTAGGCCTTGGCTTGTCGCTAATCGTCACGTTCGACAATCCACTGAAGTTTCTAATTGTTTGCGCTTCGGATCTAGGTGAATGATTACTGCTCTTTTTCTCAAGTACAGACTGCACAATGGCTAATTGGTAGTTTTTGTTAATTATTATATTTATGGGGTTGGGATCTTCTTTTGTTTGTGCAATGTAACCTTTATTAATTTTATAAGGCTCTTCTTGAAGCTGTTTTCTAGTTACAATTCTAGCTTTAAATTGTCTTTTAAGTACAAATTTCTTGTTAAAACACTTAGAAATTTCTCGTGAGAGTTTCATTACAAGAAACTAATTAGTACTTAATGTTAGAAGTAATTGTAGCCGCTTTAACGTTAATCAATTCTTGAATGCCGTGAAACAAGAAATTAAAAGTATAATGAGTTGGTGCAATTCTAATACTTTACTGTATTCTGTGTGCATTTATAGTGCACTTGCTTGAGACAAAGTAAAACATAAATATGAAACCCTTTTTTCATCAAAACATAACCTCAAACAAAACTTGTTTGAATGATTCACACACACTTCAATGCAGTGCCAACATCAGAAAAAAACTGTTATCAATTTTGATAAACTTGGTTTACTACGAGTGTTTTCTCGGAAAATATGGTTTCACTTGGTCAAAATCAAGCTAAACTGGATTCTATACACTATTAATTAAATTAAAACAAAGAATAAAGTAGTTAGTTGTGAACTAACTTACCTGTTATAGTTGCCAACAGAACCGCTAAAACAACCACACCTGTCGCTCTTGCACGTTTGGACCTCATCTTGTCTCTTTTCAACACGCTAAGGGTTTGCGTCCTCGTAAACAATAAAAAACAACAAAAATTTCAAACTCTTTAACGGATTGTCTTTTAGAACAATAAACAATTTCACTCGCGTTTCTATTCCACCTTTACGAACCGTATCTTTCAATCTAGATAATAAAGCCACAAATTCCACAATAAAAGTGAAATAAAATTAAGAAATTACATTGAGAAAAGTACTTTTTAGATGATCACTCAAGTCCATTGTGATGAGTATCTGAATATGTTTAGAATTGTCTGAAGTTAAATTGTGAAACTTGTTTCGTGCGTTGTACTGGAGTGCGGAGCGCGAGAGGCGTACGTCCACTCTCGTCAAGCGCCAGGCAGTACTACCGGCTGCGACGAGGGCGACACACCGCTGTGACGGGCTTGCGCGGAACTACGGAGCGTCGTCGCTCGTATTCGTATCGCGGACCGCGGTTGTGTTCACAGCGTGAGATAGAACATGCAAGGATCAAAACTAGTTGCTCATAGTTTATTAGGTTATTAACCAGGCAATGCAATGCAGCCCTGCATCAGTGGATTTTTATTACATTCATACTTGCATGCCAAGTTCATTTTCATTCATTCGCTTTTTATTTCTATTGCTGGAATGTAAATTTCAGTTCATAAAAATGGCAATGGCTTTAACTCTTCTAACTTAGTATTTGTAAATTGTATTGAAATCAATCTGTTTTTCAACAATGGTCTATTTGAAATACGGTCCACTTGATTTGGTAATAAGCTGAGAGATTTCGATAGTGCAATCGTGACGATAATAGGCTCTCTAAACAGCTAACGGGCTTCAGTTAGCGATAAAGTGGATTCATGCTGATTCGACATAAAAAATGTCTGAAAATAAAGCTAGCTGTGAAGAAGAATTGTACTGGCGACCTAGATTGAAATTTGAACCATTGAGGGATAAAAGAGGAATATATAGGCAAAAAAAATATTTACTGATTATAACACACATTGGCATCGCCCAAAACTCCCGATGGGACAAAAATTACCATTCCGAGAGCGTCTAATAAAAAAAAAAATGACAAAAAAAATTAGCAGCAAAAAAATCGCAGTGGCGTCGATACATCGGCACCTGTGACTGATTACAAAGCGTGGCATGAATAATACATGTTTGCTGGTACTAATACCCGGTACCACGGTGCCAGCCAGTCACGAATCACGAACCTTGAGACTCCGATAGGTACCACTGTTGTGCTGGTGAATAGGAATTGGTATTTTTGGCGAAAATTACATAAAGGTGTCGATTCTGTTGTTCACAAACTAAACGGCGCTGATTAATTTGACAGGACTAAACTAAAATTTGTCTTCTGTCCTTCTCTTAATAAAATAGAAAGAAAAAGATGCACTGAACTTAATTCAGTTTGTGAACAACAGAATCGGCACCATTGTGTGGATATGATATGCCCTTGAAAGAAAATATTATTAAAGTTTGGAAAACAAAAATATGGTCTTGTTGCTTTAAGTGAACTGCAGGTTATACGAGTATATAGTCCTCCAGACTATATTTCGGCTATGGCAGCCAATCTCAACGGAGACTAGCCTTCGGCGCGGAAGATAAGTGTGTGCGCAGACACACATGCACTCTCTCTTACCTCACTCTCATAGTCCGATGGTACGTCATGTAATCCGACGCGACCGAAGACAGATCAGGCGCAGGACCAACGGCTGCAGGTGATCACAAAAAACAATGAAAACACTTTTGACGTCAATAAAGACGTCTATGTCCTCATTTGCCATAAGAAGGCGAAAGACCCAAGTTATTTCTCGACCTTTCTTTTATTTATAACTTGCACGTCCCTTGCAGTTCATACCGCAAGTTATTACAGAAACGTCAGACCAAATTAGAACGTGTGGAAGGTAAATAATGCAGAAACCAGCAATCCTGCGGTAGCTGAGCCGACCGGCGTACCTACCATACCGTTTGGCCAACATATCTGAGCTTATGTTCTCGGATTTGTAAACTTGCCAGGATTCGGGACATACCTTGGTCACCTAGATAGTGTGTTCCAGATCCGACATTGCTGTTAGTGCACCTTGAGGTACCCTATTTTGAGGTTTGGTTTCATGAAGGAATGACTGCGTTAATACAGAAGCAAACAGGTCTGTGGCCTACTGTTACATGTTTACAATTCGACCTAAAGTATTATTGTTAAACTCGTCATTCTGTTTTCCTACCTCACCATAGAGAATATAACCTATTTATATTCCAGTCTTGCCAGGATACGGAAAGTTGTTCAAACTATTGTCATCATCGCTATCTAATAGATACAATTCAAACAATACACTTCACACACGCACACGTTTACACAAGCTCACGTTGGTTCTCATAAAACACTAGCATAAGCACAATCAGCCTATAATGTTCCCACTGCTGGGACACAGGCCTCTCTCTGTGAGACGGAGGACCGTAATTCACCAAACAGACCCACTGCGGGTTGGTAGATGTCACATGTCTTCAAATTTTTGGTTCTAGGTCATGCCGGTTTCCTCTCGATGTTTTCTTTCGCCGTTTTGAGAGCAGCATAAGAGACTAACCAATCAAAAATTAATTATGGAAACACTATTGGCTACAAGGTGTGCTTCGTCACTTTCCTAAATATGAACAAACCATATCCCATTTAAATGTCATCGTGCATTTCGCATAAAAATCCTGTCACCTACATCTATAGGTAAACACTATATCTATTCTAATATTCATGTTTTTCCAGAGTAGCCTCCACTTTGCTAAAAGGCGTACACAGTCATGCATTGATAATATTGAGCGAAGGCACAATGCTTCCAGATAACGGGACAGCAACACGCTATTTCACGCCTCACCGTAACTTTTAAACAATATTTGTTTTGCCATGGTGCTAGTTGCGTGCAACAATAACTACCGTTGTGTTTGGCGGGATATAATCGGCAGAACGTACTAATAGGTTAAAGGTGCTTATGATCTGCCGACAGCGATGTTTTGTTCGGTCCATCAGTCTTAAATAGTCATTGTAGAATCCTTCATCTTCTTAGCGTAACATCAGCATCAGCGCTCATTGACACCAGACCAGTCATAAGATCATCAAGTGTACAGGTGACAGGGCATGTGGCACAGGATGGAAGGTGGACTATTGTCTATGGGGAGGTGCCGCTTATTGCCGCACTTGAGGTCTGAGCCGTCCGTGAATCCCCATCTGTGGAGATTGTTTTAATAAACATTTTGTTTTTTGCTACGGCTAACTTGGGTTCGAAGTTTAATAAGAGATTTCCAAGTTGACCACGAACGAACGACAGAATAAGAAGGCACACATGTAGAATTATGTTGATCCCATATTTAAGCAGATTATGTATCACTACACTAACTCATTCCCACGTTGCATCTTCCATGCAGGGTGTTTACTCTTGAATTTAATTGACAACATTTCAAACCTGACACGACCTTAAAACAAAAATACTATTTCTTTATTTTCGTTTCCTGAGTTCAAATATATTTTTATTTTATTTTTTCATTTCTAAATTTCTGAGAAAAAAAATTAAAATCAAAAAACATGTGATGACGTCACATAAACGGCGAAATGAGGTAGTTACCTTTGCGCATTCCAATGTCTTTGATTGAAAACATTACATCAAACAAAACATGTCAATGTCACCTAAGTAAGTGTAATTAGAAAACAACTAAAAAACTGAATTGAATTCAACAATATTTTTTCCTATCAACTCGACACGCTGCTTACTGTTAATATTATCAATTTTTGATTGATATTTCGCCAATAAAATGGATCCCAATGAAAAATAAACGCCAATGAAGGAACCAAAACAACGACTGAGACAAGTGACATCTAACAGTTTTTTTGACGGGTCACAGTAAAGCAAAGGTAATATCGCCATTCTACCGTAAGCATGACGTCATCTGGCGCTTACGTCTTTTTGGAATACACCGAATTTCAAAGTTGAAATTATGAATGGAAAGTACATAATTTCGAAAAACGAAAAAATATGGGTGCCCTAGATTTGAATTTACTTTTATATAACGTAATAATACATGCAGGTTAAAAATATGAAATGTTGTCAAGATCGACATTAGAATTATTATTGTGACGTTTCGTACTTTTGAGTTCGGTTTAAAACTCAAAAGTACGAAACGTCATAAATCTAATGTCGATCTATCGGAATTAAATTCAAGAGTAAGCATCCAGGACCGCTTAATTTTCAACTGTTTCCCGCAATTCATGGTGATTGACAGTTGAAATTAGTGACAGCTACCTCACTATTGATGTGCAGAACTGCAGAAATAGTGTTTACATATCTAATAAATAGATACAGTAAAGTCATCATCATCATTCAGCCGAAAGACGTCCACAGCTGGACATAGGCCTCCCTAAGCATTGCCACATCGACCACGCGTAATTTAATTATTCAATGATTACTGATTACTTTGTTTATGGATAATTCCTACCAGCCATTAAATTAATTCTCAAGAAAATTAAAAACTTTCCTCTACTAATCCCACTGTCTCTGCCCAGTCTTGTGTATCATCGATCGAAGTTTGATATTAGATTATTACAGTTAATTAGCTTCTAATCTGCCAGACTTTTCATTTGAATTAGTTTACTTGTAAAGTTTTAATTTCTTGTAAATTCCAAGTAATCGTACACAATAGATTATTTAAATAGTACTTACTTTTAAATTGACAGCGTTTTTACATTTCACACAATTCAGTGTAATTCTTTTTAACGCACCATTAAATTTATTTGACAGCGTAATCTATAATGAGGGTATTGTATCAAACGCTCGCGCAATTTCAGAGAAATCAGGTGAAAGTTACACAAAATGCAATTATTAAAAAAGAACATGGCAATTGATAGCAATTATTATGGCGTCACTCTACCTTTAGACAGGCGACAAATTGTGTTAAATATAAAATGACCGAAATTAAACAAAGGCAAAGAAACACCGCGAAAAAAAATTTCAATTTTCACATAGGTTAGGCACGTTTCCAGATGACAGCGATGCGGACGAGTACTTCGACGCCTAAGTGTCCTTTATTTATGTATTTATTTGTATAGAAAGTTAGTCATTTAATTTAGTATCTAGTGTAAATAGTTAGTTACATTTTATCTAAAAAATAAACATAGGATTAGATGATCAATTACACAAATACACAATAAATACACAAATTAATACTTAGGTATCGTTATACCTAAGTATTAATTTGTGTATATTGCGGAACCATAACATAATCAATAATAATTTTTTAATCAATTGGATAATGTTGTTTATGTAGAATCACTAATTGCTGTACAAATTGATTTAATTTTCAGGTTTGTACCGCTATTTGTTTTTTTTAATAAATAACCAACAAAACATGCCTAACTTCTTTCAAATTTAGTATCTTAATAAACTTAATATGATCGAAACATATGTGTAACATAAAAATGTATGAAATAATACGTCTTCCCAGTAACCCCTCACATATAAGTATCATAGGAACTCCCTCATACTTGAACGGCCACGCTTGAGTTCACTTCGACAATTAGATTGCTTCAATAAATTGATACTTACAGTAATAATATATTTCCGTAACAATCTATTACTTAAACAAACTCAATTGTGACAAGATTTTCAGCATCGCTTACATATAGCTTGCATTACAATGAAGGCTTTATAAAGAGTCAAATTAGCTTAGCCAGCGAAACTCCTCAGACGTGATGGGTGGTGGAAAAATTGATGATTTTTATTGAGGTCAACGACCGCTGATGGTTTTGGTACTTGATGTATGAGTTGAAAAAAATCTTTTTTTTTTTGTTTTATCTTGTTTGGATATCGATACCTAAAACGGATATTTCAAGGGGAACTATATTTTCTATCACCAAAATTTATATTTGTCATCAAGTTGTATCACCTAATAAATAGATCTATCGCCACGAAATATTTTCGTTCTCAGATAGCGGGGCTCCGTCGACATAGGATGCAAGAACGAGCGAAGGGCACCCCGAGGTTCGGTTTGGTTAGGTTACTTTAAACCCTTTACACAGAAATAGGGGCCCCGCGAAGCGGGGCTCCGTCGACATAGGATGCAAGAGCGAGCGAAGGGCACCCCGAGGTTCGGTTTGGTTAGGTCACTTGCATTGTTTGGTGACTACATTTTGGTGACAGATCTACTATTTGGAGGACAAACCCTATTATTTAAGAAACACAAAACTAATTAAATTGGTGATAGCTTAAATGATACCCTATTTCAAGTGACTACCAGCCGTTGATGACCCAAAAAAAATCTCATCAAATTAATTATTTTTTTAATTGATCATGTGGTAACAGCCGCGACTTACAAGTTGTAGGTCGTGGGTTCGAACCCAGACAGAGGCTTTACTTTGTGTAAATTATATCATCACCAATGCTCTCAAAAATGGTGAAGGAAAACATCGTGAGGAAATCGGCATATCCTAGAACCAAAAATTCGAAGACGTGTGACATCTACTAACCCGCAGTGGGTCTGTTTGGTGAATTACGGTCCTCCCTCTCACAGAGAGGAGGCCTGTGTCCCAGCAGTGGGAACATTATAGGCTGATTTATTATCGTGCATGTCTAGATATCGACACCCATCACATCTGCAGTTTCGATAGCTAATTCAATTTGACCCTATTAACCAAGCTGGTATCTATGAAGATAACCATTACCTTTTCTATCTAGTTCTAAAAAAATGGCAAAGATTTCGCTAAAATCGCTCTTCCGAAAACCTTGATTGGATGTCACGTACAAATCGTTTAATGTTTTTATAACTTGGGATGCTTAGATACTATCCCCCTTATTCATAATCCTATTTTATCTCTATTTTAGCTAAAATAGGTTTATAGAACGTTTGTCTTTATCTGTCACGCTGTCATTTCTGTGTGTAAGAAAGAGACAAACCCCATTTTAACTAAAATAGGTTTGATAAGTTTTATGAATAAGGGGGTAAGATTTTTCCATCAAGAAGCCTATTACAGAATTCAGGATTAATATGTTTTGTGTTCCAAATATTTTACACGTAGGTAGGCTATTTAGGAGAATTGTTTCCAATTTAAAACGCTTTCATTCTACTTTTTTTTATCACTAGTTGGTAGCTTATATCGTACTCATTATCATTCAAGAGTAAGTTCAAACATGGGCTCTCAACCTTCAGGCCGAGAATCTCTTTCATAAAAAAAAATCTAGATATACCAATACCTACTCGTGAAATAATTCAATTCAATTTATTTACAAACAATTTACATTGTGTTTGAAATCATCCATAGGATGAAAATAATAAAAATATTAACATTCATAATACAAGTACCTAACACATTTAAAAATTAACAACATATCTCACAAACTCACAACATCTTCATCAAAATTAACATCATGATAAAACAAAACAAAAAAAAAATACCTACTATAAAATTTTCAATGTCAACTCATTAAGAATTACAGATTAGAAATAGAAATCATTTAAAAATTATAACCCAAAAAAAAATTAATAAATAGTACAATGTCAACAAAAGAAAAAAAGATAGGAATAATAATACATTTTTCATATAAAAATAATGTCCATATCATTCATAAAACAATCATTTCAGTCGGCTCTAGTAACATAACTTAAGTTGACAGGAGAAAAACGCGTGGTCATAGTATTACAGGTCGTCAACAGAGTAGAGACACTTATCTAGTAGGAATGCTAGAAGTTTTGTCTTAAATGCAGATGTGTAAATCAAGCTTTTTAATTGTAGTAGTAACTTATTGAATAATTGCACTGGTTGATATTGTGAACTGTGCTTCACAACGTTGAAGTGAGGATTTATCTTATTCCTCAATTCCTTTCGGCGTGTGCTCTTTCAAACCTGTCTTTCCTCATCCGTCTCATATTCATGTATGTACTTTTTAAGATTAGTCAGAAGGACTAGAAGTACGAACGTAAGAACTAACGTAGAGTCGTAGTAAGAACGTAGAGACTGGGTACTGTAAGAATTTTTAAATCTAAGAAATGTGGACGACAACTCTCTCTTTGTGAAATACGGGCAATGGTACGTATAGCTCTTTTTTGAAGGACAAAAGCTCTTTGGCCGTTATAATTATAACTGTTCCCCCATAATTGTATGCTATATCTTAATTTAGTCTCAATTAGCGCGTAGTATACGATTTTTTAATGTTTATTGTCAATTTCGTCTCAAAGAGTTTATAACGCATAACACGCAGATCATATAGATGCTGATGATGAATTCAGCTTCTCTCACGAGTTCAGTTTTGTTCTCATTTAGTATTATTTCCATGGTGTCTTTATTACGAGCAGTTGTTTTGAATAACATTATCTTGGTCTTTGTACTATTAATTTTCAACTTATTTACGGTAAACCATGAATAGAGATAACTTATAGCTGCATTAACTTTTTCCGTAAGTCCTTTTGTGTCATTTGCCCCGATAATGGCATTTGTGTCATCCGCAAAAACAACGAATTGTATGTCTGGTAGAATTTTGTTTATACAGGATATTACAGAAAGGGTATATCAATACAAACGGGTTGAAGAGTGTATCTGGTCTAGAATCTCTGTACAAAATTTTAGCTCAAAAGCATTAACTTTGAAAATGCTTAATATTTTTGTATTTCGACATCACGGCGCTGCACTGGCGCGCGGCGGCGTGATGTGCATGTACTAGGTGCACAGACACACTAAAGATAATGGATAATGACCCTCGTAGTGCGGTGACACGTTTGTTATGATTTCAATTTAATAAATTATCGAAATAAAAAAATATTAAGCATTTTCAAAGTTACTGCTTTTGAGCTGAAATTTTGTACAGAGATTCTAGACCAGATACACCCTTCAACCCGTTTGTATTGATATACCCTTTCCGTAACACCCTGTATAATTTATTAAGTCATTAGTAAATATAATGAACAATATGGGCCCTAATATCGATCCTTGCGGAACACCGGCACAAATATTAAAAAAGGTGATTTGTAACTTTGTCTGTGTCCATCTTGCACCTCACTGATTTCTACAAACATTTTTCTGTTTTCTAGATAGGATAACAAAAGTTGGGAGGCTTTGCCTCTCACTCCGTAGTGATTTAGTTTAGCTATAAGTAGATCATGGTCAACAGTGTCGAATGCTAAACTCAAATCTAAAAATACATCAGCTACTCTCATTTTATTATTAATTTTGTTGATTACATCATTAACAAGAGTATATGTACATATATAGCGTCTCCAATGCCAACATTTTTTTGATATCCAAATTGTCTTCTATGTAAGACTTTGTTTAAGTTAACATGAAGTACTAGCCGAGATTTGATAGTTTTTTCGAATACGGTATTTTGAAAGCGTGGGCAGCAAAGAGATAGGCCTGTAATTTTTAGGATCAGTCTTTGTGCCTTTTTTGTAAATCGGTATGATCTTGGCTATTTTTAGCTGTTCTGGAAATATTCCGTCATAATTAAAGAATTAAAAAAGAGGTTCTGCAAGTACCTATATCTAAATTACCTTTAATAACAGATATAGGAATTTCATTCAAACTATTCGAAATCGTTCATTTCAGTAACCAAAATATAATTCAAGAGGACATTCATTATTTTGGTAAGGAACAAAAAATGTAATCAAAGCAACCGTCAAACACGCCAAACTCAATAATATCTGTTACTTCGTCAAGTTGCTACAATGTAGGTAGGTACTCGCATTTTCGATTTGCCCAAATGGTAATAGAGTAAAAAGCGGCCCCGGGTTATTCGGATAAATTAATTGAAAAGGGATCAGAACTGACCCTTGTTTTGACTGCACAAATAGAATTAAAGTACGCCCCATGTACGGATACTGAGAGGTCGATTAACAGAACAAATAAATTTGATACTTATGTCTGGTTATAACAAAAGTTTGGGCGCACCTCATCAGTCGATATTCATAAAATGGGTGCTTCTGACTCAAATATTTGCTCACCTATTAAAAACTATGGCTTTGTTTCATTTTAAAGGTGAAATCATCGGTTAACACAGTCGATTTGGTAGACTCAAATGGTCCCCCATTTGAGGCAGCGAGTATACAGTGTAAACTAATATGCCTGTGGTGTTTTTACGAATTCAAAATACCAGCAGCCACTGTCCCTATACCTATCTGCTCTAGATACAGTAAGAATATTTTCTACAGTCCACTCGTTACAGTCGTGCTCTTGGCTCATCATCATCTGCCTAACCTTTTCCCAGCTTTTTTGATGTCAGCTTCCAGTCTATCCAGATGCATATGCCTATCTGACCTCCACAACCCAGTTACTGGGTTATACGATACGATCCCTTAGTAAGACTGGTTGCCAAACTTTCGGGCTTCTGACGACCCGTACCAACTGTCAAAGATCGACGGATGACAGCCGAGACCAACAGCTTAACGGCACCAAATTTCCGAGGCACGGAAGGTCTTGGTATGTAGAGATGGTCACCCATCCACGGACCAACCGCGGCAAGCGTAGCTTAACCTGATCGATCGACCCGTGCGGCTGTTAGTACTTAGCCACAAGCCCCCTCTTGCGGTTAGCTCTGCTCTTCTAAACCTTAATTTATTATACTAAGCTAAAACTCTGGCCAGAGACAAACTGCATACATAGAATCATATCAAAATATTTAAAAAAAACAAATAATATTCCTGGAATTCATACTATCTTAATAGGTATAAAATACGTAAAATTATATTTGTAATTCGTGATAACCTTTGCCAATCCCAATCAGGCAGACTGACCAACTTTATAAACACAAGTTTGCCTCGTGTAAAGCTGGTCACATACAAGATTAAATTCGTAAAAAGATATTAAAAATAGTCATCCCTTTGTGTACGGGATTATCCAGTTAAATATTTCTTGATATCGATAAAAAAAGGTTATCTGCATTATACTGACGTCCATACAACATTATAAATACAGGAAAATGTTATCTGTTTTATTTATTACCAAATAGGTATATTCCATTTGAAATGCTTTTTGCTTTACAAATCTCTTGACCAAGCATTTCCACTCCATTTTCCATTCCTCATTTAAGAAAAAAAATTAATTTCAGTCAAAATGAGTTTCAGTTTCAATCAGAACAACTACAATCAATGATCCAATGACTACTTTTTAGCACCAGTTTTGAAAGTACTGCCAAAAAATAAACACACCCTACACACGCCACACAAATATTTCCAACAAGATAAAATCAACGTGTCCTAGCTAGCCAGTCTCCATGACAGCATACGACAGACACAGCGAGGGTAGCAAGACCCCACCAGTCCGCCGAACCCGCCCGTCCCGACCGATTACTCACACTCCACCAACTTGAGCCGAACATCCCATCGTCAAGGTACACGAATATTATAACAAAATTCTAAATATACCAATATGGTACGGTGATCATGCATGAAATTAAGGTATGATAGCATTCAGTGCACGGTGTGAACGTGATAAATGGTTGTGAAATTTGATCGAAATGCCCAACCTTGCGAAATGGGTCTCTAGGATGGGATTTGGGCAAGGATAGACAAGGATATACTGAGATTTTTGGAAGTAAACGTACAATACTCAGCGCAATGGGGCAAGAAGACAGGTACCTAAGCCTTTGTAGGTTCTGCAGGAATTCATTTGGAAGCGCCCACAACAGAAGGTGGAAAAAACTCTGAAAGTACCTTTTTCTAAGCTAAGCATCGCTAAAGAAAATCTAAACGCACGAACAGAATACAGAAAGGCTGGTCCGGCATAAATATCATTGCTTTCTGCTTCCTGGCCTCAGCAGCGTATTTCATACATTTACAGTATGTTCCCACGTAGTCTGCAGACTTAAGCTATCAGGTATCAGTCCTAAATAGGTACCAATTACGCCCGCTTGAATTTGCCCGGAATACCAATTACTGCAACTGAGTTACAATATGCAAAACTATAATAATTATGCTTTCTGTTCCATGTATTAGGATCATTGCCTCGTTTGGTCTCGTGGTTGCAAGCGTGACTGCTGAGCGTCGTATTACCCAGTAACTGGATTGTGAAGGTCAGATAAAATACTGGTAGTCAGCTACATCCGGTTAGACTGGAAGCCGACCCCAACATAGGGAAAAGGCTAGGCAGATGATGACATAACATTATAACCTATTCCCCAAAGGGGAGGTGTCCCATGTAATTAGGGGTGAGCCTATAATCATCAACAGAGCACATATTCGCGGTCCGGTCTGCAACTGAGAAATTATAAAACGTTTTAGTACATTGCCCGACCTGAGACTCGAATTCAGGAGGTTCACACCCTAAGCACGAAATCCATAATTTCCCCCGAAGTTAGGGGCGATTCCTATTCCGCATCACCTACGGACTTAAGATTAGTTTGGGACCCGACCTAAGAATGAAACACCACGATTTGACAGCTGCCCCTACTACCGATGTGTTATACTCTCTCTGCTCCGAAAAATTTATTTAATCGGGTGTAGGTTTCACTCCGAAGTGTCGGACTACATTCGGACGGCCCCGTATGTTTGTTGATGTTGACTTCAAAGGTCCGCCCAAACAGAGGGTCGCTCAAACGTCGTGCTTGCGACTATTAGACCAATGAGTCAAGCTGGCTACATAATAGTGTAGATAAAAACACAGGTAATAGACAAAAAACCTCAATAGTCGACCACTCGACCACAGTTCGGATTTATTACTGTCATTATTCTTACACATCAGTGTCGAAAACTTTTTTCATGTTTTAGGTGCTATAAATTTTTTGCGTGTCATAGGGGATTTACACTAGGTCGATTTTCGCCGTGCGGCTCGCTTATCATATCGCCTCACAAGCAGTATCGCCACCCCATTTACACAAGTCGATAAAAATCGCAGGTGACTAGTTAATTTTGCATCAAAATGTTGACCTCCATGCGGTGGGCGATCGCCTGCGACCGAGCATTTTCACGGTCGATTTTAGCCATCTAGCGAATGCGACCTGTCGCCGCACGACAAAAGGCGAAACCTACTTACTCTAATTTAAAAAAATATCCGAATTTGATGCGGCTATAGTCACCTGTGTAAGGCCCGCATAATAGACTTAAAACCTCTATAGTCGACTGCAGTCCGGATTTATTGCTGTCATTATTTTTATATACATCTGTGTCAAAGACTTTTTTATGTTTTAGGCTCAGAACAATAACTAAAGCAGTTATTGTTCTGAGGTTTTAGGTGCTAAAACTTTTTGCGTGTTACGGATCATTCTGCTGAATTAAGTGTCCATGTGGACAGGTCATAAAAATAAATGAAGAAAATACCACTGAAACATTTTTCTTCACACCCAAAAAAACACTTCATTTTATTGGATTATTTATTTGTTTTCCAAGTAGACAACACTGTATTCAAACTTGAAAATCCTTTTTTATAACGGGCCTTCCAGTTAACCGCGGATGGCTTCCCTGCTCCACTGAACAACGATTTAACTGCATTGTTTTATATGCTGGACAGTACAGACAGCTAAGGCCATTTATACACATACGTTTTTCTTGCCGTAAAAAACTACAGATTAGGTATTCGCTGTGTGTAGGCACAGTCGTCGGTGTTGTATAGATCACTATGGAAGCTTGTTGACGGATAAGTTTTTTGTCTACTATACCGTAAAGAAGCGGTGCCGTGTACGAAGGGCCTAACTATCATAATGTTCAAAGTCTTAATTGATATGAAGAAAATCAAAAGATTAAGTGTAAATCCAAACTAATATTATAAATGTGAAAGTAACTCTGTCTGTCTGTCTGTCTTTTCTTCACGCCTAAACCGCTGAACCGATTTAGATGAAATTTGGTGTAGAGATAGTTTGAGTCCCGGGGAAGGACATAGGATAGTTTTTATCCCGATATTCCCACGGGATCGACACTTCTGCGGGTGAAACCGCGGGGCGCAGCTAGTGATTCATAATTACTTGACGTAAGTAATTCGGATCCCACGAGCTCAACACCTTCTGCAGAAGCTGTACTATTATTGAAACACACACTCAATTAATTCAACAATTGTCTAAGTAAAATATAATAATAGGCTTTGGCTTCCACCACTTCGAGTTATCTGTAGAATGCTGAGTCATAAAGGTCGTTGAACTGAGTACAAAGAATAACAAACGTCTCGCGGGGGAGGCTGGCAATAAATCAAGTGACGTCATAAATAGGGAGAAACTCTCGTTGTCGGTAAGTGTCGCATTTTCCGACTCATAACGTAGGCCTAATGCAGTCCCGCGAATGTTACAATTGTAAGGGTTTCTTCGATTGTCGGGGAGTTGCTTATGGGTTCATGACTGTGTGAATGTCTGAGCCGTCTTTTGTTTTAAAAACTGCTGACTTTTTTTGAAAATAGAAGTGTTTTTACCTTACTTACATTAATTTGCGTGGCTATTGGTGCTGGTTGGAAAGTTATTGGATCTTTTTGCTTAAAAGCATCACCAAAGAAATCATAACCATGGTGACATTGAATTTAAAAAAACTTTTTATATAACAGAAAAAAAACAACCAATTTACAACAAAAAAAAAACACTACAAAGTAAAAAATATAATTAATTAGAGAGAAAAAAAAATGTATAAAACCAAAGACACAGACTTCAGAAATTAAAGATTAAAAAAAAACCCGCTGAATGCATATCGTCCTTCCTGTTTTATTAAAGTCGGTTAAAAATAAACGAGACATTCGATTACGTGAAAAAACACGCACCGCACAGTGGTATTGTTTTAGACGGGTTATACAGAATGATAATTTGAACTCGACTGTCGCCAACGTCCATACTACGTTGAATACACCGGTTCTCGTCCGATCACCGAAGTTAAGCAACATCGGGCGCGGTCAGTACTTGGATGGGTGACCGCCTGGGAACACCGCGTGACGTTGGCTTTTTGTCATTTCATTTTCAAAAACAACGTAATCATGTTTTTTATTTTACATTTGTAATAAGTAACATAACTCTCATCCGTTTATTTTAATTGCATTGACATTTCATTTTATTCTAACTAATCTATAAGGACACACAGCTACATATTGTGAAATTTTCGCGAATTTTGTTTTATTTACAACACAACTGGGGTCCTAAAAACGTCACTTTGGCAGAATCATAAAAGGATAACATTATGAATCATAATAAAAGTCGTCAAATGGTCACAAACTGACAATTCATAATATTATTTGACATTAAAGCGATTCATATTTAGTGGACCCTTTTTTGAATCTCCATACAAAACTATCAAACAGATGAATGCGTGATATGAAATTGTACGCAAATAATATTATGAATTGTCAGTTTGTGACCATTTTACGACTTTTATTATGATTCATAATGTTATCCTTTTATGATTCTGCCAAAGTGGCCTTTTTTTTTAATAAATTCTCGTCAAGATTATTTTGAAAATTCATCTCACAACAACATTGTATAGAAAAGACAAAACGGGTTACCTTAACAAACACAAGACATTACTGACGTTATAAAAGGGACTTAAAAATATATGAGCCCTTAAAAACAGCCTGCTTGCATCGTTTCAGTATCGAAACGTGGATACCATACAAGAGTTATCCTAACATTCACATAACACACATTGTTACATACATTAACACACTATACTTCAAACGCTTAAGGCCGCAGCACACTTGTAACACCCGACGCCATCCCACGCTTACTTATTGGCCAAGTGACGAAAATAGCTCAACGAGATAAAAATGTGGCCAATGAGTAAGCTTCATTGATGTCGCGTAACATGGTGTGTTGTAAGTCTGTTTCCGCCTTTATACTTACATACAGGGCTTATTTTCAAAGACCAGCCAAAAAGGGTATGGTACAGAGCATCAAACAGAACAATTTTTTCCATGGGACACCGTCCACCAAAAACTTCAATATCTACTCGACCTAAATGTATGAGACGGCTGAATTTTTATTCGCGATTACGATATTGGTGGTAAAGAAGGGCTAGGCAGAGGTGTACCTATAGTCAACGCACATTTCGTCAGTTACCGTTAAGTCCCATGTAACTGGACGGGCCTTATTGCCATCAACCGGGCACAAATCTAGGCTCCGGGCTTCTACTGAGAAACCCAAAATTCAAAGTAATTCATTCAAATTAACCAGAAAGTTAGCACTTTTTGAACGTCAAAATACATAAGAAATTCCGACAGACAAACGCCCGTCTTTCACTATTCGTAAGTTCTTTAGCTGGGAAGAAGAAGTGGCGCAACAAATTCACTCTGCCCGACCCGGGAATCGACCCCAAACCTCGTAGCAATAGCGCTTGCGACCAACGTGGCAGTCCCAGTACCTCATCATCTGCCTATACTTTTTCCCGACTATAATGGGGTCGGCTTCCAGTCTAACCGGATGCAGCTGAATACCAGTTACTTTACATGAAGCGACTGCCTTACTGACCTTCACGACTCAGTTAATGGGTAATACGATACCTCTTGGTAAGATTGGTTGTCAGACTTTTGGGCTTCTGACGACCCCTAGCGACTGAAAAAGACCCATGATTGACGAGGCACGGAGTGGTCTTGATATGTAAAGATTTTCACCCGTCCGCGGACCAAGCGTAGTTTAACCTGATCGATCGACCCGCGCGGCTGTTATGACTTAGCCAAAAACCCCTCGCAGTCCTAGTACCTATTAGATAGAAATTAGAATAAATAGAAAATACATAGCAACAATTTCCCGAAAACTTTATAAATGTAAGTACATTACCATTTCAAACACAATAATTCTTAGTAGTCGTTTGGCTATTTTCGGATTTCTTTAATAAACGGCCAGCATCCAACCTTCAAACGTAATTACTTTACAATTATATACCTACCTAATTAATGTTTCAAAATTACAGAGTATATATCCGTGAATTGGAGCTTTTAGTCTAAAAGAAATTCGCGGTACAAGATTTCAGATTATAATTTATGGTTCCTTAATGGATATAAATTAGTAATATAAGTTATAGACCTGTAAAAGCGTAGTATTTTTTCGGGCATAACGCGATTTATGTACTTTTTTTATTAAAACCTATATTTTCAGTTGTACAGTACCTACATACCTCAGGCTTATATACTGGGTTGGCAAATAAGATAGGTACCTATAAAAAGTTTTCTTCGTAGGTACAGTTTTTCTTTTTTTACACGCGTAGCTTCAAAGTAAGCAAAGGTGTAGGTACTCATTAAGCCAACTAAACCTCAAAGAGTTTCTTTTGTAACTCACAAATTGTTACTATGTTCTTACTTCTCCGAAATGGCAAAAAAATACATTAGTTTTGTTTGGTCAACGTGCTATCTATCTATACTAAAAATAAAGCTGAAGAGTTTTTTTGTTTGCTTGTTAGAACGCGCTCATCTCAGGAACTGGAGTCGAATTGAAAAAATTAACCCTCAGGAGTCGAACAAAAACTAAAACGTTATAAAGAACGCAAAACGAAAACAAAGCAAAAAGCCCACGTCACGCGGTATTCCCAGGCGGTCACCCATCCAAGTACTGACCGCACCCGATGTTGCTTAACTTCGGTGATCGGACGAGAACCGGTGTATTCAACGTAGTATGGACGTTGGCGAAATAGGCACCGAAAGTTGAATTCGGTACAATCCATATAAAGTGATGTCATACCTAGTCTTTTTATACCTGGTTTTTTTTTACCCAATAACGGCGAAGCAAAAAGTAGGGTTATGATTTTGTCCGGTATGTATGTATATAAGTATGTAAATATGTATGTATGTATGTTCATCTGTTCCCTCATAACTTCTAAACTACTTGTCATAATCAGACAAATGAGGTATCGTTGGAAGCGTCTTGATCGACCGGTGGTTATAGGCTATGTGACATCACACTAAATTGAATATGGCGCCCCCTAGCGGACATGAAGCGATCTAAAAAAAAAAATTTTTTTGTCGTACCGTGTGGGGTATCAAATGATTTTTGGTTACTAAATCGGCACTTTTTATTGTCACGAACCCTAAGCTCGTAACAATATGTAAATTATTTTTTAATTTTATTTAGAATTAGAAGATCATTTGTTTTTTTTTTTATTTGACTGCTACGTGATGTACTGTTTTTCGAGAGCATTTTAAATTGTAGATAGATACTTCTCGAGTTTTAGTTTACATTGGAGCATAATTAGGTTTCAGTTTTTGTTATATGTTATGTGATACCTTATTCTTTATGATTCTTATTTTTTATGATGATCGACAGGCCTGATGGTCTAGTGGTTAGTGACCCTGACTGCTATGCCGGAGGTCGTGGGTTCGATTCCCACCCAGGACAAATGTTTGTGTGATGAGCACGATCATTTGTTCTGTGTCTGGGTGTAATTTATCTACTTATAATATGTATGTATTTAGAAATATATAAGTATGTTTATTAGTTGTCTAGTACCCATAACACAAGCTCTGCTTAGCTTGGGACTAGATGGCGTTGTGTGATAGTTGTGGAATATTATTATTATTATTATTTCCTTTATTTAACTATATACATATAAATTATATTTTTAAATATTAGTATAAAAAATATATAAAAACATTTAAAAATATAAAAAATAGTAGCCCACCGGTATCGGGAACAGGGTCCAAGCTACCGGCGGTCAGGGCTCCAGAGAGAGGAACCTCCTGACAATGCGAGCCGTGTCCAGAAGTACCGCTTTCTGAATCAAGCCCTTGATCCAGCTGCCCAACGTGAGCCTCCTCAGGTGTTGGTCGAGGCTCTTGGCAATCAATCCATTGGCTGTGACGACTATCGGCACAATGATTGCTGAGTCAACATCCCACATGTCGACAACCTCGCGAGCCAAGTCAAGATACTTTATTTGTTTATCTTTCTCGGCTTTCACGAGGTTCTCATCATGCGGGACGGTTATGTCAACAATCATTGCGCGCCGCTCTAATCGATCCATCACCACTATATCAGGCTTATTGGCAACAATAGTCCTGTCAGTGATGATGGATCGATCCCAGTACAATGTGATATTTCCATTTTCGAGAACTGGGTCGGGCACATACCTGTAGTACGGCACCTCCGATTCCACAAGGCTGTATTTCAGAGCAAGTTGCTGATGGATTATCCTGGCTACAAGGTTGTGTCTATGCAAGTACCCTCCGTTAGCTAGACGAGAACACCCGGAGATAATATGCCTGATTGATTCTCCCGGCCGGTGGCATGCCCGACAGATGTCAACCGTGCCGTCTTTCACAATAAATCTCCGGTAATTGTTCGTCATCACAACTTCGTCCATAATTGCACAGACAAAACCTTCGGTTTCTCCAAAGAGATCACCGCAACGTAGCCAGGCTACGGACGCTAGTAGGTCTACATCGGGTCCATGAAGGGCCCGGAAAAAGCGTCCGTGAAGCTCCTTACTCTGCCATACCTCCATGCGATCATTAGTGTCAAGCACTACTGGTTTGCGCCAGTTCTCTTTAGCCAAGGAGAGCGGGGTGAGGCCCTTGTCCACTATGACTACATCTCGATGCATCCCCACGTCGGTTTCTTGGAAGTATTCCCTGAGATTGCATAACTCGCGATTGTGGAGGGTCTTAGCGTTATTATTATTATTATTATGATTCCACTTAAAACCTTTCCACGTTTTTCCACCATTTTGAGTTATTTAGGTGCTACGCGAAAGTTGTCTCTCCGTAGCATTTTGCTAGTAACAAATATAAACCTCTTAAATAGGCTTTTACTAAGTTTTGACCGACTTATAACAGAACTTAGGAGGTCGCCCAAAAAGAAAAAATCAGTTTTGTCAAAAGCTGTTTTGGAACTACTGAATTTTTAAGATAATGTATCGTTTTTTTATGTTTAATATTGTTTAACTTTGTATAGCTGATTTATTTTGTTTATTTTAAGGGTTTTGTATAATTTTATATTTTTGCTTAGATTTGTTAGATTTTGAAGAATAATGTTATTTTGTCAATTAAATTTAAATTTTACTATTTGAATTTTTCATTGGGTAATATACGTTTTTTTATTGTTATTTACATTATTAAATCGTTAATATTTCTTATCTAACCTGTTTCATTAATTAAATCCCAGAAATAAAGTAGTTTGTATTTTTGTCGCACCTCAGTAAGGGCGGGGAACCACAGTGCCTTGTGGGGTTGAAAAGCGGGTTAAAATACAGTTTATTTAAAAATCTGATTCCTTTAATCTATAGGTAAACTTAAAAATTGTCCCGATTACTTATTTATCTAAATAAATAATAAAGATCATAAACAAACATTTTCAAAATTTTTAGAGGAAAGTACGAAATACACGTGTACGAAGTCGCGGGCAAAGTGCTAGTCATATATTAGGTATTAGTTAAATTGAACTTGACGGTGGGTAATTATTTGACCAAATGCTTATCCTATCTAGACAGATAGTGGAGGAGCTGAGTTTGTCAACGTGTTTTTAAATTAATTTTAGTTGTAGGTTGAGGAAAATCATGACCCACCTACTGTTAATAGAGCTAGGTATATGGCTAAACAGGACTTTGATTTTCAGAGACTACGCTCCATGACCACGTAACCTATCAGCGCGTTCCAATTCGCCGGATAGACTAGCGAACGAAATCGTGATACGGAGCCCGAAGTCTTACTCGGTGGTTTATTATTTGACCAAAAGGTTATCCTATCTAGACAGATAATGGGGTATAACGGGAGATCTGAGGTTCTCAACGTGTTTCTTTTATTAATTTTAAATTGTTTTCATTGTAGAGCTTGCTTTAGGTAAAGGAGAATCATGAGTCCATGACTGACGCGTGAAAGGGACTATATGCCATCCTGGTTACGTATTTCAAAAAAATATGTAAATGTAAACGACTTTTATAGCTTGATTTATCTGATACCAAGACACCTTGTGCATTTATATAATCAGGTATGTATGTGCTAATTTGATAACACTTTCTACAGAACTAAAAAAAAAACTGGAGTTTACTGGTAGCGACCAGTAAACTCCTGTTTTTTTTTTTCGTAAGTAGGTACTGAAAATTTCTGACCTTGTACTATGAATACGCACGTGCGACTTGGTACCATAGGGACCTACTTTAGGTAAGTAAGAGGATACCTTTATTTTGTGGTAAACTAAGAACGAGAGAGCAGTGGTAGCCCAGTGGCAACGGCCCCGACTTACGAGTTGTAGGTCGTAGGTTTGAACCCAGGCAGGCGCTTTAGTTTGTGTAAATAATGTCATCACCACTGCTCTCAAAACGGTGAAGGAAAACATTGTGAGGAAATCAGGATGTCTTAGAACCAGGGCTCTGAACCGGTTTAAAAAGAGCGGTTAATTTCGATTAAATACCGGTAAATATATCGTTCCTTCATTAACCGGTTAAACAAGTGAACTGTTCTTATGTAACCCAAAAGATAAAGGTTACCGGTTACAAAGCTCAAACGGTTTTGACACCCAAATTAACCGGTTAATTCCGTAATTCGTAAATTTTTTTAATAACCATAACCGGTTAAGAATTTCAACCGGTTTCCGAGCCTTGCTTAGAACTAAAAATTCGAAGACATGTGACATCTAATACCAACCCGCACTGGGCCTGCGTGGTAGATTATGGCCCACTTCCTCCTGAAGCGAGGAGGGCTGAGTCCCAGTAATGGGAACATTATAGGCTGATTATGCTAAGAACGAACTTAAGGGCCTATACTACCTCAAATAGCTTAGCATGATCGATCATGATCATGATATGACGAAAGTATTGCAGCATTCATTTTGAAATAAATAGGTATATGGTAAAGTTGAGGATTAAAGTTAAGTAATATGTTTGGCGAAAACAAGATTCCATAAAATTTTCTCTATAAAAAAAAATTACAAGTTACCTCCAAACAGTTTAAACCAAACAATAAACCGCTAGTATTAAAAAAATACTCCGAATTAGATCACGACACTTTGCATAACAACTGAACTAAATATAAAGCATTCTGTTTCTTATTTTTTTCAAATTACCATTATTTTCACTACAAAAAGCAATTAATTAATATTATTAGGCTTTGGGTCTAAAGGGGCTGTGAGGCTGCGGTACATGCATCATCCACCTATCTCAATAGCGATAAAAATGAGGTCATTCTAAAGGTTGACATTAAGAATGCTTTCAATTCCGTAAACCGGGACATCTTGCTGACAGAAGATCAAAAATATATACCCAAAATTTACAGTTTTCTCTGTCAATGTTACAGGCACCCCTCTAAATTACATTATAAAGACAACCTTTTGAAATCGCAGTTGGTTGTCAACAGGGTGACCCTCTTGGGCCAGTCATTTTTAGTTTTACAATAAATCCAATTATTCGACAACTAAATTCTAAATTTAACGTATGGTATTTGAATGACGAAACCCTAGGAGGTGATGTAGACACAGTCTTAAAAGATTTAAAGTTTTTGAAAGAAAAATTCTGTTCCATTGGCCTAGACCTTAACCTTTCAAAATGCGAAATTTATCTTCCCCAAACGACTGACTGACAGACTACCATAGCAAAATTTAATACAATAGCTCCAAATATCAAAATTACGGAAACTCTCTTCACCTACTAGAATTTTACTTCAATTTTTGACGAATCCTTTCCAACGTTAATTGAGAAGATACAAAATTTTAATGACGTCTCGGAAAGACTTTTCAAAATTATAGGTACAATAATGGATGACTCATCGTTTTGGCTCGCTACGTGTCTCTGCTTGGGCGCACCTTGTGTTGCTCTGCATCGATGTCACTGCGGTGAAACTTTTGACAGTCTCGGACACCATGGCCTGTCCTGCTGCAGGAGTGCAGGTCGCGTAGCACGGCGCGCCAGCATCAACTATATAATTAGTCGAGCCCTTTTCACCGCCGGCGTACCAGCGGTGTTAGAACCAAACGGCTTGGTACGTGACGATGGGAGGAGACCAGACGGCATGGTACGTTGATGCCTTGGAAGGTGGGTAAGCCTCTGGTGTGGGACGCAACATGTATCGATACTCTTGCGCCATCTCATGTTCCTTGGACGGTGGTCTGTGCTGGCGCCGCTGCTGCGGCTGCTGAGACCTTGAAGCGGCGCAAATACTGTAACGTTATGGGCAACTACAGCTTTGAGCCATTTGGGGTCGAAACGCTCGGGTCATGGGGCCCAAGCACGCGTCTCCTTTTTAAGGAATTCTCGCCGGCTGCTCGATACTTCACGTGACCAGAGGGCTGGGTCGTTCTTTGGCCAAAGAATTAGCATTGCCATTCAACGTGGCAATGCTGCCAGTCTTCTGGGCACGTTTCCGGATGACAGCGATGCGGACGAGTACATCGACGCCTAGGTGTACTTTGTTTTTTTTTGAAGCGAAAACTTCTTTAGCGGCGTTGAACACTTTTTGTAATGGGTAAAAAATGTTAAACTCGCGTCAGGGCATCGCGTCAGGACACGTGACCGTCAGGAGAGATTTCCCCCCCCCCCATCTCTTTCTACGGCGGCGCCAACCGAAGTGAACCAAGTGAGACACGATAATGGATGGATGGATGGATGGTGATGGCGATGGTGATGGTGATGGCGATGGTGATGGCGATGGTGGTGGTGATGGCGATGGCGATGGCGATGGCGATGGTGATGTGATGTGATGGTGATGGTGGACGCGGACGCGGACGTGGATGGACAGCTGATGGCTCGACCGTCTGTGTAGTAGCCACACTGCTGTGTATTCGTAAAATTCGTGTATATACAGTGTTTCAAAAAATGGAAATTGAACAAAGTGCATCAAAAAAGTGACGCAGAAATAGTGAAAAAAACTTAGTTATATTAATTCAATTAATAATTGATTTATTTCAACGTTAATATTCAAGTTTTCACTTCTGCCGGCACTCCCGGAGTGCAACCCGTCTTTTTTATTTATTTGTATAGTAAGTTAGTCATTTATTTTTGTATCTAGTAGTTCATAAATAAAGAAACTTTAGTTTAAAAAAAATACCTAAACTATTAGCGCTGCCTGTCGCCCAGCACCGCACTCTGTCTCGCTCTCACTCAGTCCGCGAGCGAGATAAACAGTGAATTTTAGATGAGTTAGTAGGTATGGGCTCTTAATAGTTAGCCGCCTCTATAACCTCTACAGTACCTACTTACTTACTTTGAGAACCACCGTGCCATTAATTAGAATTTAAACTCAACTCATCTCGTCATTGACTCAATGCATATCGGGCAGTTTCGTGGTTCGATACAACCATGAGCGAGTTTCGTATCATTTTTATATATTGGTTGTGCTGTCAATATACGACATGTTGTGCTAGTGTCGCTTATACATGGGTTTCTAAAACCACAACTGGTGAACCGTGCCTGAACACTTGTAAGAATAATGAATGTGCTGTCGATTACTATTTAAACGTAAAACCGTGTGTTGTGGCCCGTCTTCCTGGTGTTCCCATTTACCACACGTCCCTCTACAAAGGTGCAAGAGATGTTTGTCTCAGTAACTGTGGCAAATTCGATTCTAATTACGATTACGAGTGGTGTTTCACAACGGAGGAGTACCACTGGGACTATTGCAGTTCCAAATTGAAAAGTCCAGACAACGTTTACGGATACGATATATTCGGAAAAAAATGCGTAGATAATTGTATTCGTAGTGAATACTCACCGTGGAATTGTCATATAGAATCGCAAGCATTCCAGACGTGCGCGATACCAGCCGATGTGCCAGTAAAATCGTGTTTAAACTTGTTTGCGTATGGTGGTCGAACGATACGCTCTCCGCTCGATAGGTTATTCTCACAGACATCGTGTACGAATGCGTGCAGGGCACGCGCTAGAAACGGACGCGATGGAGAGACACAGGAACGGATTGATAGCATCTATGCTCCTTCTTCCGGCATGACTGTGGAGAATGTGACCAGTTTTCAGCCAAATAGTCCGTACACTTTCGTTGCCACCACCAACGCTACGAATGCCAACGGCAACGTGGTTTATTTGCCGCTAATCGTACAGGCCACTTTAAGACAGATTGCGACACCGGTACCACGCCAGTCGTCCGATATCACTTCAGAAGCCCGTAGTAATGTCGCCAACATGTACAACGGATTTAACCAGGGAATTGACGTGGGTCACATAGTTGCTTTTCAGAACGGAGGCACCCGAGATTTGTTCAATTACGTCGGTCAGACCGCCGCATTGAATCGAGGACCGTACAAGATGATCGAGAACCATATTAACAACTGGATCAACTTTGGAGGTACCGTACAACTAACGGTCGTCGTCACATATACCTCTACAACTCCTGAAGAATTTGCTGTGAAATTGAAATTCTTCAATGACGACGGGAGCTTGCACTCCGATTGCCTGGACGTGATAATTAAAAATATCTAACTTTTGTGAATTAATTAATGCAGATACTAATTAGGTATTGAGGTAGTTTCCTTTAGATCCGTTATGATATGTCCTTAAAGAGAGATCCGCTTCGAACGTGAAAAACTGCACATATACCTGATTATAATTACCAATCACTTTGAATATTCCGTTTATGCTCACTAGTCCCTTTAGTAGTTCCTTTGAAGCTCCTATAAGGGAACTTCCGTGTATGTTTGTAATGTTACTATAAATGTGGAAGTATCTTCTTTGTTTGGAAATAAAACTAAATGTGTTGCTCTGTAAAGAGAAATTTTATTTTACACTATATTTAAGTTTTCACTCTGAATTTATTAAATATTTTTTTAACAAAACTTACCGGTAAAGAGAAACAACATTTTAAGCTATATTTCACTCGTTTACTTATTCTATTTTCTATATTCTTTTATATTGTATTTTAATATTCAATCGCCACGTGAAAGCTTTTCCATCACATCGCTTATGCCCCAGACGTTTTTTTCGTTTTGAATCATTTAGTCGATTAGTTTATCTACAGGACCATAGAGTAAAACTGTTGCACAGGATATTAGACCTTATTTAGCAGTAATAATAGAGGTTGAAGCCGCGTGAATCGGGTGTCGCCAATGGGCGGACGTGATGCCTGACGGCCGTGCGCCGGGTGTCGCCCATGGGCGCAGGTGAAAATCTGTCGGTTAAAACATCTCTCAATGTCAAACTCGCGGCAGATTTAAATAGAGTTCAATGAACTATATTTACATCTCCCCCCTCGAAGAAACTTTAGTACCCTTTTAGTATTGGGATGAGTTTAGTTATGTGGAACAGGTTTGATTGGTGTTTCTTATGTCCTGTGTTTATCTTATAAATTGAGTTTGATAATTTCTCCGTAACCTTATATGGACCAACTTTTAGTTCGTCGAATTGTTTTCTGTTTAGCCAATTTCCATTTTCCACATACACCATATCTCCTACTTTTCATTTGTATTTACTCTGTCAAAGTGCTTTTTTATTATAATTGTGTGATTTTATAGTGCTCTCCAATGCTTTCTATCTTGCAATAAATCATTAAACGTTATTTGTTGTTTTAAGTCATCTGGTAAAATATCAATTTTCTTTCCTTCTAATAGATATTTTGGGGAAAATCCTGTAATTGTATGTTCCGTTTCATTATATTTTTGGGTGCACTCGAGAGCAATAGAGCTTCTTTTCATTTATTTTACATCTAATTTTGTTAACAAGAGTTTGGTTTAGCCTCTCATTCAAACCATTTGAAAATGGTGCATTAACTGCAGTGAATATGATGGGTACCTATATTTTCTTTGTCTAAAAACCTTTAAATTCCCTTGAGTTTATATCTGGGTATTGGTCAGACAATATCAAGCCAATTTTATTTTCCTGTCACTTTTTTAATCAGTTTTATGAAATTGCTTGAGTTTTGAGTTTTTGATGTCAAAATATAGGCATATCTCGTGAAGTGATTGACCAAAAGGTACAAATATGTTTTTTTTTTTATATTGTATTTTAAGATTTTTGCTGTATAGAATAGTTTAATTTCTTTTTCCAATTGTTGTATTCCTATATGACAGTATTGATAATGAACTCTCTCTATAATGTTTTTACTGTAGTCCTCTGTTAGTAATATTTTTTCTTTTTTTCCTACTTTTTTATAGTAAATGGTTTCTTTTAATGTTAATTTAATTTTTCCCTGTTTTATTTCTTCATTTTTTTCTTGATCATCTTGGATGTCTCGTAATCTTATTAAATTTACAATTTTTAAACCTTCATCTTGATTTGCATATGGCTCTGATATAGGGTTTCTGCTCAGACTATCTGCTTCTATGTTCAATTTTCCTGGAGAGTATATTAAACTGAAATTAAACTGCGAAAGATAATATGTCAGATCCCCCAACTCTTCGTCTGTTCTTGCTTTTATATTTATTTTCTCTAAAGGCTTATGGTCAGTGATGACCATAAACCTTTTTCCTATGAGCCAATGCTGCCAATATTTTACTGCTTCCTTTATTGCTAAGCACTCCAGATTAGCCTTCTTCTTCTTTTAGGTCTCGTTTAATTTTCTCGAAAAATATGCGCACGGTTTGTCTTCTCCATTTTGTTATGGTAGTTCCAAAACAGCGCCGCTGGCTTGTATACTGGCGTCTGTATAAATATGTATCGGTAAATTCGGATCATATATTGCCAATATGGGTTTTGAACCTTGACCTTGCCCACGCCCCTATTCGATTTGATCCATACTTCCAGGGACACCCTGTATGTACCTAATGTACCCATGCAAAATATTGTAAAACATTTAAAAGAGTAACGGTGGAGTTTCTTCCCCATTCTTTTCCGTACGAAAACTACCTTTTGGAATGGGCGACTAGAATCAATTCTATTTTAAGATAATTTTTGACGTTCAAAAGTGCCTTTTATGTGACTATTTGAAACAAATGCTTTGACTTTGACTTCTTCCCAAATAAATTTCTGCCATTTTCTTAACAAATTATGTAACAGGTCTAATATGATTAATATTTTTGGCACATATTTTCCATAAAAAAATATTTTCCCTCAAAACTGTCGTACATTTTTTTGTGTTTGAGGCACTGGGAAATCTTTTATAGCGATTAAATTATCCTTCAGAGGGGTGATTGTATTATTTCTTATAATATGACCTAAATATTTGACCGAGTCCTTTGCAAAATTACATTTTGAAAATTTTAATTTAAAGCCCTCTTCTAATATTGCTTCTAATTACAATGATAAATGTTTAATGTGGTCCGAAAATGATTTAGAAAATAATAAAATATCATCAATAAAATTCACCGTGCACTCTGATAGGTTATGTTTCCTTATGATGTTACTCAATATTCTCTGAAAGATTGCAGGAGAAGT